>CM050169.1:41921328-42528828 GCA_027410445.1 Discoglossus pictus | reverse complement strand
TGCACTGTCATTTTGAATTAACCTATAGTGGAGTATATATATATATATATATATATATATATATATATATATATATATATATATATTCCACAACAATCATTTAGTGTATGGAGAGCACTAGATTGAGAAAAGCTCTCCACCACACAGAAAACGAGTTATATATATATATATATATATATATATATATATATATTATTATTATTATTTTTAGCTCACAACCCGTCCTCCATGATTCTTTTGAAATTCCTGTTCCTAAGCCAAGTCCTCCAACTCGCATCTTAGAATTTCTTTATACGGAGGTTAATGATGAAAATTTTCGAAGTCAGCTGTCATGACCAGGAATCTTAGGCTTAATGTGTAGTGAATAGTAATTTTAAACCTTTGGATTACTGGACACTGAAATGGGTAATTTTCAGTGGTTACAATTTCCAAAAATTGGAAGTTGTAGGAGGTATCATCTTTGACTTCATGAAACCGCAATAAATGGGGTCATCTTAGTGGATATTTGTGTCTGGGCCACTCCTTTAGTTAGCCAAATCATACACCAGTCAAAATACACGTCCTCTGCCAAAGTCATTTTTTTAATGGATTGTAAAATTATGACTTGCCTCAAAACTATTAAGGAAGGGTTAGCCCAAGCTCCACCAAGGGCCCAGTGTAGGTGTTTGTGTCTTTGACGTAGAACATCTGTTTGGGCTACTGTAGGGTGTGTGCTGTTAGGCAAAAGAAAAAGTAACCGACATAGGGTTTGGTGAAGCAACACCAGCTCTACTAAGGTCCTAATGTAGGTGGTAGCCAAAAGAAAAAAAGTAACCAATATAGGGTTTGGCCAAGTAACACCAGCTCCACCAAGGTCCCAATGTAGATGTTAGCCAAAGCACAAGCTCTACATCAAAGTGACAAACATCTACATTGGGACCTTGGTGGAGCTGGTGTTACTTGGCCAAACCCTACGTTGGTTACTTTTTCTTTTGGCTAACACCTACATTGGGCCCCTGGTGGAGCTGGTGTTACTGGGCCATCTCTGCATTTACCAAAACACAAGCTCTAAGTCAAAGTGACAAGAAATGACCCAGAAACATCAGCTCCACCAGGGGCCCATTGTAGGTGTTAGCCAAAAGAAGGGTTCTACATCAAAGCAACTAACTTATTATCTGGTCTAATTGCACCTCTTTACAACTAAGCAAACTCTAGGGTTAGGCAAACATACCATCTACACCACCAAGACTATGCTTGATGTGTCCCTTTATTTGTGCCCAAACACACTAATTGTAATAATAAGCCAAGCGTAGGTGCTGAACCAAAAAAAACAAAAACATTTATTTTTGGAAGAAATGTCTCCACCATAAACTCCTTTCAAATAATTGATGCAGCTAAACACCCCATCACCAGTGGAGTCAAACAAAAAACCTATATCAAATTGACTAATCAAGTCAATAAACCTCTATGATTCTAAATTCTGCTCCAAAGTCGCGGAAAACCTCCCATTCCTGGAAGAGATATATATATTAAGGATTTTTTTGTTGTATTCTAGTTTTTTAGGAAACTTATTTTTCAGAAAATCTAAAAATTGCTGGCTGGGTCATCTGGCAGTGATTCCAGAAATTACCAATTCCAGCTAAATGATTCATAATGAGAGGTCAACAAGTTCAAGATTGTTCCTCCTATTATGATACTCAGGACTGTATATATAGAATATATTCTTCCTGGAAGATCTTCCAGTCTTTTCTAATTAAAAAGTAACTATATGACTTTTTGACTGTATTTGTTTTTCATTGTATTGCATATTATTTGCAGACGCTCCATCACTGAGCATAATGAACCTAGATCTCTTCCCACTTGTAGAAGCAGAAAGAAAAATGGCGGCTCCCAGCAACGTAATTAAATGGTTGTATAATATTTTTATTCACTAAAATTATTTTGCCCATTACCAAAAGAACCCAAGCCGTTATCACTATTACTATGATAAAGTAAATTATTATTATTCAAATTCTGATGCAAACATACTAAGTAAGTTTTCCCATATGGAGCATTTTTTGTAATAGCTTCAATCCTTTTAGATGCCGGTTAGAAGGTCTATTTACTCGCATATTCAGCATTTAATCACAAAACGTCTTTCTATATTGTTTGTTTCTGCTAAAGTTATTTAAACACCTTATTTAAACTAATAAAAGGCAGTCTGAACTCCTAGACACTGCAGCATCATGCAGAGCAGCTAGGATCAAGTGGTATAGTAGTGTTCGCTTTTACAGTTATGTATTTAAATAGAGTCTTGCCTGTATTTCATGTATTGCCCTGGCCAATATATTGTGGTTATGGGCAGAGCCATACCTACCTTTTTGGAGCCCCTAGGCAGTGAAGTGGAGGAGCCCCTGCAAGTGAGTATGCAAGGTGTGCACAGACCCATTTTTGCCTTTTATGTATGTGTAAGTTCCTTTTCCTGTTATAACGGTCTTGTTCTAGGTGGTTACCCCCTAGTACCCAGTCTATGAACTGTAACATTTAATTTTTAAGCCAGGAACCATTTTTTTTTTTAAAGAAATAGTAGCCCTCACATGGAAGCGCCCCTGGGCGGCTGCCTAGTTAGCCTAATGGGTAATCCGTCCATGGTTATGGGTGGAGGCTCTCAAATCCTGAAACCGCCACAAACGAAAATCTGATTCACTGCATTTTTTCCATATGAAGAAGCTGATATTTTTTGGTTGCACCAAGCATAGTATATTGGTATTTGCAGTGCACGTATGATTAGTAAAAATAATAATAATAATAATAATAATAATAATAATAATAATTTGCTGGGTGGTATAAAAACATTTACAATAGTGAATCCTACATCTGTGTTAAAAATTGAAAAAGTCCCCCCCCCCCCCCCCCATATTGGATTTCAGTGGTCTGTAAACTGAAGTTTTATTTTTATTGGAATGTCATTACTGGAATTTTTTAACTTAAAATTCCCCTAAAATGTGTTGTTGTGTTTTGCAAATTGGGGAAAACAAAGAACCAAATAATGTACTTAAATGGATATGGATGGATCCCAAATATAACTAGGTATATATTATGCCTGTGTATCTCTTTACATTTATGTCCTTTATTTTATTAGGGAGTGCTTATAAGCTCTGTTTTACTGCCTAAAATCAAACAAATAGTCCCTGTATGGGTCTGCCCACTGCAGCGTATGCAGACACAGACTCTGTTGTGCTGGTGTCTCATTCTAACCAATCAGTGACCATCTTTGAGCAACTTGCTGCTGAGACATGGACTATGATAGGCTAGGTCATTACACTGCACATCAAGCTCTACCAAGTGTGTGTCTTCATGAGCTGCAGTGCGCAGACCCATTCAGAGACTATTTGTGTGATTTTAGGCAGTACAAACAGATAATATTCTTCTTTCTAAAACAAAGTACATAAAAGTAAATGGATAGATAAAAGTAAATAAATAGGATAGCACAGAGCGCATTGTGTCACCTCCTCCTCACAAATCCCCTTTATGGTGAGATTCCCATGCTGACTTCTCAGCCAATCACAGGTAGCATCCCAGGATGTTTTTCCATGTAAAAAACAAACAAGCAAGGAACTCTCACTATGGAATAAAGTAAAAGCTGTATATATTCAGTGATTCATATTACACTTTTTATTATATTGTATACAATTATTCTTGTTATTTTAGTAATAAATGGAAATTAAACAGTAATTTAATTTATAAACCTGACCAGCTCCTGTGATCTTTACCCCAATAGTTGGGAGACACTGACGTGGAAGCTGCGAGAGGTCAAAGCGAACAATAAAATGACACTAGCTCCTGGGCGCATTGTTAGAGCAGCCGGTCAGGGCAACCTTCAGCTAAAAAATACTTTGTATAGATTGGGACAAGTGAAATAGCAAATGGGTAACAATAGTACGGAGCAACAAGAGGGCATGGAATCCACCAGTACCAAGAGGACTGGCAATCAAGTGAAAGAAAAACTGCAAATGAAAATAAAATGCTCATTGCTGCAACCAAAACGTATAAGATTGTTCTTTTGGGTCCTTTAGTAAAAGTGTGGAATTTATTATTGTAGTAAAAGACAAATATTAGCACTTATAGGGAGATTGTAATTTATGGTCCATTCAGCATCTGAAGGAATGTGCCTATAAGCTTAATCTTGAGGTAAAAACATATTTTTAAACTACTTTAAAATAAAGAAACTGGATATTTTTATATATGTTTTGCTTAAATCTGCAGTGGAATCTACTGTTTTTGTTTCAGCTCATCTGCTATAGATTATATAAGACTGAATGGAGGGGAATATTCTGTCTGGTAAGGAGAATGTGGCAGCTAAAACTGCCAGAACTAATGGAAATCTCATAAAAGGAAGAGGTGGATAGGATAGAAACCTGTAAAAAATATTAAAATATTTAATCAAGTTTAGGAGGGGGAAAAGATGAGCAAGAACAAGAGCTCATGAGAGGAAGGTAGAAGATTCAGGGGTAATGTGAAAAAGTACTACTATACAGAAAAGGCAGCAGATAAGTGGAACAACCTTCCAGTGGAAATGAAAGGGACTAACACAGTAAAGGAATACAAGCATGGCAAGAATAACAGCACGTAGAGCCAGATCTACCTTTTTGGAGCCCCTAGGCAGTGAAGTGGAGGAGCCCCTGCGAATGAGTACACAAGGTATCAAAGTATGCACGTACCCATTTTTGCCTTTTCTGTGCATGTAAGTTCTTTCCTGTTGTAATTCTCTTGGTCTTGGTGGTTACCAGCTAGAAGCCAGTCTTTGAACTGTGGCATTTTTGGCGCTCATTGCGAGTCTCTCCCTCTGTCTACTTCCTCCCTTGTTGATCATTTCCTCCCTCCTCTCCCTCCCTTGTGTCTCCTTCCCCCTCTGTGTTTTTACCCCCTCTTCCTCCTCTGTGTCTTTCCCCCCCATCTCCCTCCCCTGTGTCTCTTGCCCCGTCTCCCTCTCTTGTGTCTCTTGCCCCCCTCTCCCTCCCCCTCCCTCCCCTTTGTCTCTTTCCTTCCATGTCTCTTTCCCCCTGTGTTTGTTCCCCCCGTGTCTCTTCCACCCTGTGTCTCTTTCCCCCCTTGTCGCTTTCCCTCGTGTCTCTTCCCCCATTTCCCTCCCCTGTGTCACTTCCCCCTCCTCTCCCTCCCGTGTGTCTATCCACCTCCTCTCCCACACCTGTGTATCTTTCCCTCCTCTGTGTCAATTCTCCCTCCTCTCCCTTCCCTGTGTGTCTCCCCCCCTCCTCCCCTGTGTCAATCCCCCCTCCTCTCCCTCCACTGTGTGTCTCCCCCCTCCTTTCCTGTGTCTCTCCCCCACTCCTCACACTCCCCTGTGTCTCTCCCCCTTCTCTCCCTTCCTGTGTCTCTCCCCCCCTCCTCTCTCTCCCCTGTGCCTCTCCCCCATCTCACTCCCCTGTGCCTCTCCCCCTCTCACTATCCTGTACATCTCCCCCCTCTTCTCACTCCCCTGTGTCTCTCCCCCTCCCCTCACTCCCCTGTGCCTCTCCCCCTCTCACTCCCCTGTACATCTCCCCACTCTTCTCACTCCCCTGTGTCTCTCCCCCCCCCCTCTCACTCCCCTGTGTCTCTCCCCCCTCCTCTCCCTCCCCTGTGTCTCTTCCCCCTCCTCTCCCTCCCCTGTGTCTCCCCTCCTCCTCCGCTGTGTCTCTTCCCCCTCCTCTCACTCCTTTGTGTCTCTCCCCCCCTCCTCTCACTCCCCTGTGTCTCTCCCCCCTCCTCTCACTCCCCTGTGTCTCCCCCCTCCTCTGTGTCTTCCCCCTCTCACTCCCCTGTGTCTCTTTTCCTCCCTGTGTCTCCCCCCATTTCCTTCTCCTGTGTCTCTTCCCCCCTCCTCTCACTCCCCTGTGTCTCCCCCACTCCTCTGTGTCTCTCCCCTCTCCTCTGCGTCTTCCCCCTCCTTCCCTGTATGTCTCCCCCTCTGTCTCGTCGCCACATTGCGCATGCTGCCCCGCCACTCTGACGAGCAGCCGCGCGCCCTGCCGCAATGCGCATGCGTGGGGGTTGCGCCAATCGTACTTGTCAAACTGCGATTTGTCGCAAGCGTGACGACGAATAGTAGTTTGACAACTATTATATGTGACCCTAGCCAATGGCTTAGAAAAGTAATACACATTTAAAAAAGCCACTTTGAAACATTTAGTTCTAAAGCTGCATTGCCTCCCCCCTTATGAGGTCATTTAGGGATTGAAACAAAAACCCGTAACTTTAATTCAGCCTCTCCAAGTCACTTCCATCCATTTATAACCTCCTGAGGGTGGAAACAAACAGTTCAACCGGAACTTTAGAAATTCATGGTTGACAGTCATTCTAATATTGAATATGGTTTTTCGAAATCATTGAACATGAGTGGTATTAATGACCAAAGCATCGTTATAACATCTAGCACTTGCTAGGACATTGCAATGGTCATTTAATTAGATATAATTGGCTGACCTGATGCCCCTTTGCTCACAAATCTTTCTGTGTTATGGATCACATATTATAATTGTCTAACTACGAGACGTCGTCACGCTCCGTTGCGCAGTGCGTACGACTTTGCGATGAGCGCCGCAGGCGCTCATCGCCCGGCGAGCCTCGCGTAGCAAGGCGAGCCGTTAAACTGCTCTGTTGCGTAGTGCGTACGACTTAGCGATGAGCGCCGCAGGTGCGCATCAGCCGGCGAGCCTCGCGTAGCGAGGCGAGCCGTTACTTTGTAGCACTTTGGCAATGAGCGCCGCAGGCGCTCATTGCAGGCGAGCCTCGCATAGCGAGGCGAGCCGTTACTTCGTAGCACTTTGGCAATGAGCGCCGCAGGCGCTCATTGCAGGCGAGTCGTAACTTCGTAGCACTTACAAAAAAAATACGAGCTGAAAAAAATTACGACATAAGCGGCGGAAACAAAACACTAAAAAAAACACTAAATACACACAAAAAAATAAAATAAAGGTCACTTACAGCATGGGGAAGCAGGCAGGACGTCTGGAAGTGAGTTGGAACTCCAATTTACAGCGATTTTGCCGAGTTACAAAGATCGAAAATCGGCTAAGCGAGAAAAAAATGGCCGCCGAAAAAAATGAAAACGAGGCTATACTACTACGAACTGCGTAAAACACAGCCATAGACGTAGGTGTTAGAAAAAATACGAGATAAAGGATGCGGATTAACCGCGCAATGAGTAAAAAGACAGTAGCGACTACATTTTACGATCAGAAATTACAGATTTACGCATTAACACAGATTTAACGACTTTGTCTCGCGCAACATCGGATTTCCCGCCTAAACCAACGCATTTAATGAAATATAAGTTGCAAATTACAAAAATATTAATTTTATACAAAAAAAATTGTATTTATTTGAAGAAAAAAAAAAAGGGACAAATGTAGTGTCATGTTGTGTGGCAAACAAATTTAATGTTAAACCGTAGTTCTTTAGCGGGCTTAGCGATGAGTGCCGCAGGCGTTCATTGCCTGGCGAGCCTCGCGCAGCGAGGCGAGCCGTTAAACCTTAGTACTTTGGCAATGAGCGACACAGAAAAAATGACGGACGAACAAAACGAAAACCAGGCTACAGCACTATAACCACGCAAAACACGTACCGATAATCTGCGAAGACGCATAAAACACATTATCCGCCATTTTAGGATAATGCGGAAGTACACAGCTACGTTAACGGTTTCGGCTCGCGCACGCACACTATTACATGCACACGTTCATCACGCTTACACAGCACCTCCACACCACTAATGCTGCTGCAACATCAACTCAGATTGCCAGCTCTTCAACACAATGCAGAAAAATATGTAAATTCATTTATTAATTTGAATTCTATATTTCAGTAGTACACAAAAAAAAACATTAGCTACCTTACAGTTCCATGTGTATATTAATAACTAAACAACTTTTAAAACATACACATCTGATTGCCGTCATTTTTTGACGGGCAATACGCTAGTTTCTTATAAATTTATTGTAATTACTAAAACTGTGAAAACCGCCATGAACCCTTCCTGGGGACACAGCAAGTCATACAAGTAATAATAGAGATGAGGACGGACAAATGGATTTAGATGCAGGGTTCCGGCTGTCATGCTTTGGGTCTGGTCATGTTTTTTATAATTAACATCAATATGTGATCTGTTCAGAGGTCACGCTTGTCCAAAGCCTGTGTGTATTAGAGAAGTAAAAGCAGAGAGTCCCATGATGATGTTATGGACGGCCTGATGTGGATCGCGGGCATGCTTGAATATATTGTCCATACTACTTTTGTAGGAAGGCTTGGAATGGTACATGGAAGGTGTATATAATATATTTCTGTATCTATTTACTTTTGTTTACTTTATTTTATTAAGAAGTGCTTATGGGCAGGGGCAGAGCTACCAGTGGAGCAGATGGTGCTATGCACCAGGGCCCTACTCTGGGAGGCGGCCCAGTGATGTGTAATTTTTTTTCTGTAGTGTAGGTGGCAGTGTGGAGCAAGAGAGGGCAGGGGCTGCAAAGTGACAGCAAAGTACAGGGAGGGTGGGGTTTGTGAGGGGCGGGGAGAAAGATGATGGGGTTGGGTGCAGCTACGAGAAAGAGTCTTGGGGAGGGGCACTGAGTGGGTTGGTACCAGGGAGCAAGGGGCATGGATTTTTTTTGCACCAGGGCCCTCCATACTCCAGCTACGCGACTGCTTATGGGCTGCTTAATAGTTCTTGGTTTCTCCCCTCTGCAGCTCATGAAGACAGTGTACTTCTAAGTACAGGTTGTGCAGTGACTTATAGCAACCAATCGGTGGCAACATTCTGCAACAAGCTGCTTTAAAGAGGTCCCTGATTGTTAATTTCAAACACTGCACTTCACAGACTGTTGTTCATAAGCTGCAGAGGTCAGACCGAAACAGCTATAAATTTTATGATTTTAGGCAGAAAAGATGAGCTTTTAAGCATTTCTAAAATGGTTTGGTGGTTAGGATTCAGTGTTTTCACCGCTGTGACCTAGGTTTGATTCCAGACAGGAAGCATAGAGGTCACATCACCCTAAAGCCATGCAGGGCTGGGCCTGGTCAGTACTTGATTAGGAGACCACCTAGGAATACCAGGACCTGTATGCAGTGGCTCACAGGAGACGGAACTGGCAACCCACTCTGGTATCTCTACCATGAAAACCAAGTGGATCAGCATGGTGTGTTACGGTCCATGAGGTCACGGAGAGTCGGATACAACCGAACAACACAAAAGAAATACAAAAATAAAGTAAAGTACATAAAAATACACAGATTATTATATTTCTAGTGAAATCCAGAAACCTTCCATGCCTCTTTAATACAAAACACAACTTTTACATCTCACATTCTATATGTATTATTTACTGCAATGTTATATTTTCTGTTGTGAACAGATTTTGTCTGCTGCTTCCTCAGGAATATGTGTCCTTTTAAAGTAATAGCATTTCCATTAGGTCTGATGAAAGCACTGGCAGTTTGAGGTTCCAAATTCCCATTGTGAAAATAGAGGTATCGCAAAGTCTCATTTCACCTCAGGGAATTGAGATGGTGGATTCCACTGTAGCATAATTGGCAATAAAAGTAAGAGAAAATGTGAAGAATTGAAAATTACACTTAAAATAAACATAATTGCGTAATGTATTAATAAACCAAGATCCACCCAATTATATTAATTGTTATGATTTTTATTAATAGGACCTTTTCTGTGTTATTTTAAAGAGACAGGAGAATGGTCTGGCAAGGTGGAAATATTGCGTGGTAAGTTTCTAATAGTTTATATAACTATATAACTTGGCCAATAAGCTTGCACTTAAATATCCTTCTGGTGTTTGAAGATAAGAAATCAGCCAATTCAGCCCAGCAGTGTCTTTAGATAAGGATACACCCAGACTAATCGGAACGTTAAAGGGCCAGTGTACTCACTTTTCATATTAAACCTATTTCTTTTACCAATAATAAACATGCAAATAGCAGTAAAGCAAATCTTTAGCCGGAAAATATAATTTGAAAACGGTTTATCTCATTAACGACCACTGAATATCTTTCTCCACCTCTCTCATTGTCCTGAACACTACTGAAAGTAAGTGCAAGAATTCAACATTGAATAATGTTATCCCTATTGAAATATTTCACTTCCTATTAATAGTTCTCTAGACAATGAGAGAGGTGATGGGGGGTACAGCACTGGCATTTAATTAGGTACATTGTGTTTTTAAATTATATTTTTTGGTTAAAGCTGACACTTGCTGCTGCTTGCATAGGTATTTTTATGAATGGGGAACTGAAAAATAGGTTTATCATAATAACTGCATACACTGGCTCTTTAAGATCCCCCTCCCTTTTACGGAGATATCTTTTACCAGAAGAAGAATGAGCACACACCCTGTCAGGGCGATCATTTCCCATCCTACCACAAAAAGAGATAAGATAATATATATATATGAAAAATATTGACACTATATGTACATGGAATGTATTTAAAGGGAGAGAGAGGGGAAGAAGGGGAGAGGGAGAGAGAGAGAAGGGAAGTAAGAGAATAAGAGAGAGAGAAGAAAAAGAGAGAGAAGAAAGAGAGAGAAGGGAGAGAGAGACAGAGAGAGAGAGAGAAAGAAAGAGAGAGAGAAAGAGAGAGAGAAAGAAAGAGAGAGAGAGAAAAAGAGAGAGAGAGAGAAAGAGAATAAGAGAGAGAAGGAAAGAGAGAGAGAGAGAAGGAAAGAAAGAGAATACGAGAGAAGAAGAAAAAGAGAGAGAAGGAAAAGAGAGAAAGAGAGAGACAGAGAGAGAGAGAAAGAAAGAGAGAGAGAGGGAGAGAGAGAGAAAGAGAATAAGAGAGAGAGAGAAGGAAAGAGAGAGAGAAGAAAAAGAGAGAAAGAGAGAGAGAGAAGAAAAAGAGAATAAGGGAGAGAGAAGAAAAAGAGAGAGAGAAGGAAAAGAGAGAGAGAAGGAAAAGAGAGAGAGAAGAAAAAGAGAGAGAGAGACAGGGAGAGAGAGAAAGAAAGAGAGAGAGGGAGAGAGAGAGAAAGAGAATAATAGAGAGAAGGAAAGAGAGAGAGAAGAAAAAGAGAGAGAAAGAAAGAGAAAGAGAGAAGAAAAAGAGAGAGAAAGAAAGAGAGAGAGAAGAAAAATAGAGAGAACGAAAGAGAGAGAAGAAAAAGAGAGAGAAAGAACGAGAGAGAGAAGAAAAAGAGAGAAAGAAAAAGAGAGAGAGAAAGAGAGAAAGAGAGAGAGAAAGAAAGAGAGAAAGAGAGAGAGAGAAAGAGAGAGAGAGAGAAAGAGAGAGAGAGAAGAAAAAGAGAAAGAACGAGAGAGAGAAGAAAAAGAGAGAGAAAGAAAGAGAAGAAAAAGAGAGAGAAAGAATGAGAGAGAAGAAAAAGAGAGAGAAAGAGAGAAGAAAAAGAGAAAGAAAGAAAAAGAGAGAGAAAGAAAAAGAGAGAGAAAGAAAGAGAGAGAGAGAGAAAGAAAGAGAGAGAGAAAGAGAAAGAGAGAGAGAGAGAACAAAGGAGAGAAATAAAGACAGAAAGAAGAAAAGACAGAAAGAAAGACAAAAAGAAAGACAGAAAGAAAGAAAGACAGAAAGAGAGACTGTATATAAGTCAAGCAACTAGTAATATCCATGATATATCTTTTCAGGATCAGTTAAAGGGACCTGGAAGGTGCCTGGATTTTACTGGGTATAAAAAACCTCTGTGTATCTATTTGCTTTAATTACTTTTTTTTATTAAAAACTGCTTATAGGCTCTGTTTTTACTGACTAAAATCCAATAGTCCCTGTATGGGTCTGCCCTCTGTTGCTCATGAAGATACAGACTATGTAGTCCTGAGTGTGCTGTGTCTCATAATAAACTATCAGTGACCATTTCTGAGAAGTATGTTTTCTGAGATGTGGTCTCTAATAGAGTATGTTACTACACTGACAGCCAGCCCTACAGGGTCTGTGTCTGTAAATGCTGCAGAGGGCAGACCCATTCAGGGACTATTTGTTTAATTTTAGGCAGTGGTGCAGCTAGTGAACAGAGGGCTCCTGTGCAAAATAATTGGGGGACCATCTTGCACCTATAAAGTAGATGCCTGGAGGGGTCAGTAAAGAAGAGAAAAAATATGTAGGGGGTCATATCACCTCTGGGACGATCATATCATCTTCCTATAAACATAATTATCCTGATGGATTAAGAGACCTGCTTTACTCCAGGTAATAGAGGGTCCTTACATTGGCGTGGGCCCTGGTGCTTTGCACCTGCTGCACCAGCAGTAGCTCCACCACTGCAACTGATACCAGCTCTCTACATCCCAGTGGTGATCTCCAACAATTCACCTAAATTGTGAACAGTTGTGTAGATTAAAAAAAAATGATATTTAAAATACTTACTCATTATTCAGTGTTTATTTGATACATCCATTTCCAGCTTGGAGCTTGGGTTATTTTATATGTTTGAAGCAAATATAACCAATCACATGCTCCGAAGCCTCAGGCGTAGCAATAATACTGAATCAGAGATAAATGTAGAGAACCAACAACATATTTGTTCTGCAACCACAAGCTTGCTAATATATTTCTGTAAACAAATTCACTTTTAGTCATTAAATGGGAAAATTAAGTAACGTGTCTTTAAATGTTCTCAGACAACTCCGTGATAATAGCCTAGATAAGAAAATAAAATACATGATGGTAAATAGATACATAAGGATGGCAATAAACATCTGTGATTGATTGTTCTTGCTCTGTGCTATTCACAGTATTCACTATTAATTCACATTCCTCTAACAATCTCCATTCTCATTTATCTAATTGCTATAGTGTTGCACTTGGGCATGTGGGGTGAAGACAAACCGTTAGCGAGAATAATTCCGATATTGACCCAGCAAATAATCCAGTTTATGTTACCCACATGAGACAATTGGCAATTATTATATATTTTTTGCCCTTTTTCAGGATCAATTCACAGAATACAAGAATCAGAGATGATCTAATACAGTTCTACGTGATCGATTAAAGTTTTTTTTTTTAAATCTGAATAGGTATATGCACATGAGCTGGCTTATTAATGCATCTCAAAGAGGAGAATTAGTAGCGTATGAAAAAAATAGTTTGCATAAAAAAATACCAAAATAAACATTTAAACAGTTACCCTAAAGTTTGCTGAATTTCTTGCATTTGCAAACTGTTTTCTATCAATGTTGATACCCCCTGAAAATCCCTGGGAAAATTAGCATAAGTAATACATTGTATCTTTTTGGTCTGTGAATTGAGCTGCAGCTTTCCTTTAGATTTCTGTAATACCCAGAACAAGGTCTGTGTCCCTTCATTCACTGATTGTTTTATCTACATACCAGGTGAAATTTTCCCCAACCCCAATGTTTTGCCCCTGTAACCTCCCCCAGCCACAGTGAATTGCCCCAGCACCTCCCCAGCCCTGTGAATTGCCCCTGAGATCTCTCCCAGCCCCATTGCATGGACTCACACAGAGACACATGCACTCACACAGAGACACATGCACAGAAAACGTTGCAGGTCATTGCAGGACCATAAATAAAGCATAAATTCTCATTCACCTAAAAGACAAATTAGAATAGGAAGAACAAGCTGAGATGTTTGGTTTCAGTACAATTATAATTTGTCAGAATTTATCATGGAGATGGTGTATGTCTAAAGAACAACCGTGTAACCGCTCAAGCATTTTTACTTGAATGTTGATTTATGGTCCTTTGCGGATTGGCTGCACAGCTGGGCATGCTCACATGGACAGGGTACACTTTTACAAAAATGAACCCTCTCAGGAGCCTAGCTCAATCCTGGGGGTGTAAACATCACCTGCAACAGTTTTTTTTTATGCAAAGCTAAAAAAAATATAGTGCATGCAAATAAATGTAATCATACACTACTAATTCCCCTCTACCAGATGCATTCATAACCCATCACACTTGCATAAATCTTTAATTATTATGGCCTCTTTGCTAATCCCCTATATCACAGATTACAAATCAATCACCAATCACAGAAACATTACGAGAGAACTGCTACGAGTGGCTGCGACCAGAGCCGAAAATTACAGCAACATTTTCCATGATTTTTGCACTGACAAAAGATTACAAGTTAGTTCTTAAGACTTTTACACCAAAACCCTATGTTAATCATACTTTACGGATCACTCGCAAATCAGGGCAGTGTTGTAAGCACAAAAATATGAAGAAAATATTACAGGTACCAAAGATCACTCGCAAATGTTATTAAATCCATTGCTGAGTGTCGCAGCAGCAGTTAAAAAGATAGTGTAGCACCAAAAAAACAATAATGAAATTCATCATTAATTCACACTTAACACATATGTTTATATTGGACTGTTTAAAAAAATATGATATTGTATTATGTCCATTTCAATATACAACATCAAGGGTAACACACACAACTCAGGATGTGGATTAGGAACAAATGTTCTAATGTGTGTATATATATATATATATATATATATATATATATATATATATACACACAGTATGAAATGCAAAAATTATCATTTTGGGAACAGACGAGGAAAAGAACAAAATATTAATGATGGTCATTGTAGCTTATGTTTTAATACAATACTCCCCTAAAATAACATGATGGAGATGTCTTGGAATAATTTAATGGGAGAGAGCTTTATTATTATATAGTGTTGCTATACATGTTTAGTTATGCTTTTCTGCTCTTCTGTTGTAAGAGTTAAATTTAAAGGACCACTGTAGTTCAAGAAAAAGTACACTTGTTTGGGAAATATATAATACTAGTCTTTACCCATCATAAATGACGGTATAATTTTACATGTGTCTCTTTCCCCTCCTCTACCTCCCCTGTCTCTCTTTCCCTCCCTCTCCCTCCACTGTGTCTCTCCCCCCACCCCCTTCCCTGTGTCTCTTTCCTGCCATCTCCCTCCCCTGTGACTCTTTCCCCCTCTCCCTCCCATGTTTCTCTTTCCCCCCCCCCTCTCCCTCCCCTGTGACTCTTTCCCCACCCACTTCCCTGTGCATTTTTTCTTTGCACTCCACCATCAATATGCACAGCAGATCTAGGTAAGAAAAATAAACTGCGCATTTAACCCAGTGATGACTCAGCCAGTAATGTGCTGCGCTGCAGTTACCTACTGTCCATCTGGAACTGCCATTCAATTTAATGACTAGTGGTTTAATTACCTGTGTTTAACTCCTGGCTGTCACTCCTGGGCAGTAAGACCCCTCATTGGCTGCTAATGACGTGCATTTACATACAAGACATTTTCTCAAGTGAAGGATGTAAATACAACAATACATCTACTGTATGCCTGACAAGAAATATTCATTAAAACTACACTGTTTGTCCCTTTAAATAGAGTTTAAAGAGTCAATGAATAATTACTTATTATACTTAATATTACACTTTTTTAAAGCAAAAAAAATTGTGCAGCAGTGGAATCTACCATTTTGGTTTCCACGGCACTTTCCAAGCTGGAAGGAGGCTTTGAATGCAGGGAACTGCTATTAGCATAGTGGATATAATTGCTTAAAAGGTAAAGGTTATTTTTTCATTTTCTTAAAAACAGTTACTGTCAACTTTCCAAACAAGCCTTAATAGCACAAGCTATTCTCTTATTTTCATTTTTACTTTTTATTTAAAGTCTGGTATTGCAAATTGCTGTAATAAAATGACAGATTTGGGTGTGTAGTAGAATGTTGCAAGATAGACGGGAAAATCTTGCATTCAACTTAAATCAATGGTAACTACAGTATCTGTGTTTGCCAAGTTAATACCTGGGTTTGTGGGAGGGGCTGTCTCTCACTCCGCCTCTTCCCATGGGAGGGGCCTTCTTCAGCCTTTATAAGCACTTCCTGTCCACATCCCCTTGCTCATATAATTCCTGAGCCAGCAGGTTTTTTCTTTGCGCTCGCTTGTTTTTCCAGCTTTCCAAGCCTCATATTGCAAGCTCCCAGTTGCTTTATTGGCCTTTTCCTACCATCGTCCAAGGTAAGCTGTCAACTCCTTCTAAGCTATCCTTGATGGATCTTGGCCCTGATCTACCAAGCTGCTTCCTTGTCCAAGTACAAGGTTCAGCTTTTGCTTTCTTAAGCTTAGTTTTGGTCAAGTCTACCAGGTTTCTCGACTTTCCTATACATTCTTGGGTGGGTTTGGACCTGAATTTGCTAAGTTGCATCCCTTGTCCATGTCCAAGGATACACTGTTTAAGGCTTCATTAAGTCTGCTTTGAGAACTTTGGCCCAAATCTACTAAGTTTCCCAACTTTCCTGTACTTTTCAGGTGGGTTTGGACCTGTCCCTTGTCCATGTCTAAGGCTACGCCTTTAGGCTTTTGTAAGACTCCCTTTTTGCAGACTTTGGCCCAAACCTGCTAACTTTCAACCTTCCTCCGGCTTTCCATAAGTCCTAAACCAGCCTTCGCAGGCTTACCTCATTTACACCTTCCATACAACCCATATCAGCGTTTGCAGGTATTACCTCATTTACGCTTTCCATAAGTCCCAAAACCAGCCTTCCCAGGCTCACTTCAATCACATTTTCTTAAAGTTCTCATATTTCCTAATGCTACATCAACCTTTTACCAGATCTCAACTTGATCATGCTTTTGTGGGCGCCCTTCCCTCTCTCCGCACCATTACTCAGCCCTTGGCCCTCTTAGCAGGCCAGTTCGGGGTGTAGCAATAGGCCATACCTCAGCTATATGAGGAGAGGGGCCCGACCGCAAAGATTATATCCAGGTTGTGTGGGGGGGACACTCTTCCAAATGTCCGCTAGGGCATTCCCATAGCTGAAGAGCAGTGGTTCGACATACTCAATCGTTTGGAGAGGGACCCGACTAAACTTACTGGACACTACCATTTCCATTACCAATGGCAAACTTAACACATCTGTGTATAGGAAACCTGCCGACAGATGTAGTTACCTCAACAATTCTAGTTTCCACCCCTCCCATACCAAACAAGCAATTATCCATAGTCAAGCCCTCAGATATCATCGCATATGTTCTAACCGTGATAAAAACTTAAAAAAAACACTGGACTCCTTCAGACAGAATGGTTACAAACCCCATGTCATCACAAAGAAAGTAACCACTGCCAACACCCCGGGAACACCTGCTTCAATACAAAACTAAGGAAACAACTTCACATACAACACTGGTCACCACATACCACCCCGGTCTGAAGAAATAGGCAAAATGTTTAAAGATTTACAGCCACTACTAACATAGGATGCAGCATTGAAACATATATTCCCCAAACCTCCCATTCCTGCATTTAGACAGCTACCGAATCCGAGACAAACATTGGTCAGCTGAAGATTCGCCAAGAAAATGGCACTAAACCTTGCATTGGGGAAACCAGCCAAAAACTACATCTAGGATGAATCTTCATAGGCTCTCCATAAAAAAAGCATAATGAGGACCGTTACAGTACCCCGGTTGGACATTTCACCCAGAATAACCACTTCATACAAAACCTGAAAATCAAAATACTCAGGACATTTCAAGAGCGGAAAACTTTTGAATTAAAAATGATAAAATGTTTTGATTCAGAACATACTGCAGTTAACCCTTTCAGGTTGCTGGAATTGATATTATTCTGCGCAATGAAAACACAGCGGGAGAGGCTAAAATTAGTAGCTATTGAAATAAAACTAAACAGCGCAGTCAGCAGAAGCGCGAGTGCCGAATTAGAGGGCGGGGGTTTCACATTCCATCTGCTCCTTCAAATTAACTTGTGTTGGGAATTTACAGATCGTTTGTAGAATTAAACGAACCTTCTAGAGAGGAGGTAGATTAATTAATTAACCAGCAAAAAATTCCGAAACCAACATATTCAGTAAGAATTACTATAATAATAATAATAATAATAATAATAATAATACTATATAACAGTTAGCAGCCAGGAATAGTTATAGGAGCCTTGAATGAAACCCTTAAAGGGACATGGAAGGCGTCTGGATGTCACTAGGAATATAATATACCTGTGTATCGATTTACTTTTATTTCTTTTGTTAAGAAATCCTTAACAGCTCTGATTTTTCTACCTAATATATTTTAAATAGAAGTACACCGAGAGGAGAAACCAATTAGGAACTAAGTATAGGGGTTGCACTGTGTCTTATAGTAACCAATCAGTGGCAACATTCTGCAACATGCTGCTTGAGAGGGGTCACTGACAGACTATGAAGTGTAGTATGAGCCTGTGTATTCATGAGCTATAGAGGACAGACCGGAAAAAAAAAAAGGTACAAATTGTATGATTTTAGGCAGTAAAAACAGAGCCTATAAGCACTTCTTAATAAAATAAAGTACATAAAATTAGATACACATTGATATTATATACCTAGTAACATTCAGGAAACTGCCACATCCCTTTAATGAATATATTAGTAGTTTTAGCTACCCAAATCCCGTTGTGCAGAAGAAGCTGCCTCTGCATTCATAATCTCCCACTTCATTGGTTGATCATCAAACTCCCAACATAAAGAGTGATATATTAGATACTTTCTATTTTTTATTTTATTTTTTTGCATTCTAAAAACATTTGAAATATTGTATCTTCAAAATAATCTTTATTAAATATAAAACTACAGGTGCCCTTTAATACTTTGTATGGACGTATTTTTTTTATTTGTTTTTAATTAATTTTTTTTAATTTTTGGTATTTAAGGGGACTCAACAATAAAAATAATATTTAATTTCTAAAAAACTTTTGCGTGTGAATAGGAGCATAATTAAGACAAGAAATGTAATTAAGCTAGTTTATAGTTGGGGGGGGTGGGGGAGTGATAATTGATGTCTATACTGGACACTAGAGGCATCCATGATATGTTGCGTGAAGGGTGTTAACATTTCTTGAGCAATGGTTGCATTCCATGATACAAGTAGGCTGCTTCAATGCCATAGAGGGTGTTGGGGTGTGGTGTTAATTTCAATCAGATCTCTATGTGCTCTCTGCTCCCGCACTCCTCCCTCCACTGGTAGATAAATAAAACACTCTTATGAACCTACTCAGGAAGTCATGTAACAAGCACAAAGTGGATTCGGATCTATCCCTCTTTGTCTCCACATTTCTTCGGCAGCACTGACAGCTGCAGTTACAGGAGCCATCCAACAGAGGGCACTGTCAATTTCCGGGCGCCGTCACGTTTGAGGTAAAGGTAAAGAATTATTCCCCCCTCCGACGTGGAGCAGCTAGACGGCGCTGAGTCGCCTTATATGCTATGTGTAGAAGTATCCGAAAATCGGCAGCGCCATCTGTCGGTTGGTGGCGGGATTGCAGCTGTCAGATTTTGCGACGGTGAAGAGGGAAAGGACCATGGATTCTTCTGCTCATAAAGGTTTTTTAATGTTAATTTTGTTACATACTCCACAAACAGTGGCTCTTTAAAATCAAAGTCAGGCAGCCTGTTCTTTATGAGTCAAGAAGGAATTTTGTATTCATTCAATGTTTAAGATAAATAATAAAAAGGTGAATATGTATATGGGGTAGGACTGACCTTTTCTGGTGCCGGAGGCAAATATTTTATACAGTCAGACAATACCAAGAAAAGTAGAGAAAGGAAAAAAGGGAGTGTATGAAACTGGGAGGAGGAGGAGTGAAACTGAATTGTAGCAAAGAACATATAAGTTTCCAAGCAACCTTAGACCTATATGTGTAATGCCATAGCCATTGGGTGTATAGAGAAAGCACATAGTGTGGGAGCAGTGGTGGAGTTGCTACCAGTGCAGCAGGTGCAAAGCACAACTGGGTAGGGGCCCACAGCTACCAGTAGCATCTGTCGGGAGTAAAGGAGATCTCTTGGTCCTTTCCCTCTTCCCCTGCGCAAAAGATTGGCAGCCGCTAGATGGCGCTGCCGATTTTCGGATACTGCTGCACATTGCATATAAGGCTCGCCGACAGAAGAGGCCTTGAGCTATGAGAGGCAGCCTTGAGGACCGAGTGCCCGCGGAGATGTCCTCGCTGTCGATTCAGTGCTGTTGAGTTGCGACATGTCGGAGGGGGAATAATTATAGGCCTTCCCTGAAACCTGACGGCACCATCTAGCGGCTACTTGCTGGCACTGCAGCTGTCAGTGCTGGCGATTTTCTTGCGCATTCACAACAGGATAGATCCAGTCTCTTACTTTATTACAGAAAAGGGTGACCTTGGGAAAATCTGATCACCATTATAAATTGTTAATATAATAGAAAGGGGGGCCCTAAATTATTGTGCAACGGTGCCCTCCATTCAGTAGCTCCTCCAATGTGTGACAGCGATGGTGTAAGGGATCTCCTCTCAGTGATTTTTGGTCTGGATTGATACAGGGGTCAGTAATTTCCAATTACATTCAAGATGTCATGCTCTTTTCAATGTATTGGTGAATACAGTAAATTATATAGTATACACTGTAGTGTTTTGGTTTGCAATTGTATATTGTCCCTTTGCTTAGGAGAAATTATACATATTTACAGTTAATCCATTTTTAAAATTGTTTAACTGGTGTCGAAGGCAACAAAGGGAATAGTTATCCATATGAGACTGGTTGATGCTGTCTCTGCTAGTGCGAGTTAAAGGAAAGAGAACCATTTTGGGGAAAATAAACTGAATTATATGAACTAACAATATTGCAAAAAACAAACAAAAAAAAAACAGCTTCACAGTCATTTCCTTTTTTTCTCTTCCAGGACCTTCAGTGCACAATAAACCAATTCTCAGTGTTTGCTTAGCCCAAGGGTGTTCAAGCTCGATCCTGGAGAGCCTCACACAGGCCAGGACTTGAGGGTAATCACTTCAGTCATCACGATTGCCTCACCTGTGCACAGAAAGGATATCTTCAAATCCTGGCCTGTGTGGGGCTCTCCAGGACCAAACTTGCCCACCCATGGCTTAGCCAGTTGTGCATTCAAATATGAGGTGACCATTCAGAAAAAAAAAAAAAAATTAAAGGGATATGTAAGTGAGCTGGATTATGAATGCATCTGATGGAGGAGAATTAGTAGTGTATGAAAACATTTTTTGCATGAAAATATCCCAAAACAAACATTAGTTAGCAAAATTTCCTATTTTTTGAGGGCATTTGCATTTTATTGTGTACGCCCCTGGAAAATCTGACCTGAATTAGCAAAACATTAAAATTCAGAATCTGGCTAATATATTGTATCATTCTTCACCTCCGTGGCTTCTGGCATGTGCTCAGTACAAGAACTGCAGCAGTTACTTCCTGTGCTCTGTACCAGAAAGGTCAAAATATGTACCCTGCTGTATTTTTCTGTGTGTACCCGGCTTATGTTAGCGTCCTGTGAGTGTGAACAGCTGGATTTGACTTTTGTGCAAATAACTTTGTAAGTAAACCAAACTTTCCAGCTCACTTACATATGCCTTTAACAATTTACTTCTAAGAAGCTTCCAGAGTAATAGATTCTTCCCTTCTGGATCCTTCCCCTTTTCTTCCTGTTCTCTCTCATGTATAGTGCAATGTTCCGCAGCTATATCTTAAGCCTATAATCACCTGGAGGGGCTTCACACTGCTCACAGCAGCATTAGACACTAGTAGTATGAAGCTCCTCCCTTATGGTCGTGATTTTAGGTCACAGCTGTGAAACATGGCACCGTACAAGAGTCAGAAAAAGAAGAGAGGAGGCAGCAGAAGGTGAGAATATATTTTTGTGTAAATTTTATACGATAAATACAATGAGGAGAATAACATTAAGACAACCAGGCAAAATGTATCAAAAGCTAATATTTTTAATATTGTGATTACATTTGCTGATAAAAATAATCTCTTATTCCATGCAGTTTTTGTCTAGTTGAGGTTTACGTAAATACACGATTCAGCTTGGGGCCAAGTTCACAGTCAGAGCTTGTTCTTGGCTGTCTCTCCCGTCACATCAGCCGCACGCGCTCTGGGGACACTTTTACGAGCTGCACAATCTCAGAAACACAACAGTCATAAAATGCAAGAACTACCGAGTGCTCTCCATGAAAAAAAGAGGAATTGCAATAAAATCAAATGTAAACAGACACTTGGAATTAAAGTGCATGGGCAGGTCGGCATTTAAAGGGATATGGAGGGTTCCTGGATTTTACTATCTATATAATATATCTGTCATTATTTTACTTTTTATGTGCTTTAATTTATTAGTGTGTATAAGCTATATTTCTACTGCAAAAATCAAAGTCCCTGTATGGGTCTGCCCACCATGGCATATGCAGACTACCGATGTGCAGTATAGAAGCCTAGCCTATCAGGGATGATCTCAGCAGCATGTTGCAGAATGCTTTCCCGGATAGGCTAGGATACACTGCACAGAATAGTAGGCAAAAACATAAAAGCTGTAAAAATAATGATACTTACATTTTAATAAACATTATAGATTATGACACGAGAGAGACAGGCATTATGAGAGAGAGAGGTAGAGCGAGAGAGACAGGCATTATGAGAGAGAGAGAGAGAGAGAGAGAGAGAGAGAGAGAGAGACAGGCATTATGAGTGAGAGAGAGAGAGAGAGAGAGAGAGAGAAGGCATTATGAGAGAGAGATAGGGAGAGAGAGACAGGCATTATGAGAGAGAGAGAGAGAGAGAGACAGGCATTATGAGAGAGAGAGAGAGAGAGAGAGAGAGAGAGGCATTATGAGAGAGAGATAGGGAGAGAGAGACAGGCATTATGAGAGAGAGAGAGATAGGCATTATGAGAGAGAGAGAGAGAGAGAGAGAGAGAGAGAGAGACAGGCATTATGAGTGAGAGAGAGAGAGAGAGAGAGAAGGCATTATGAGAGAGAGATAGGGAGAGAGAGACAGGCATTATGAGAGAGAGAGAGAGAGAGAGAGAGACAGGCATTATGAGAGAGAGAGAGAGAGAGAGAGAGACAGGCATTATGAGAGAGAGATAGGGAGAGAGAGACAGGCATTATGAGAGAGAGAGAGATAGGCATTATGAGAGAGAGAGAGAGAGAGAGAGAGAGAGAGAGAGAGACAGGCATTATAAGAGAGTGATAGGGAGAGAGAGACAGGCATTATGAGAGAGAGAGAGAGAGAGAGAGAGAGAGAGAGAGAGACAGGCATTATGAGAGAGAGATAGGGAGAGAGACAGGCATTATGAGAGAGAGAGAGAGAGAGAGAGACAGGCATTATGAGAGAGAGAGAGAAAGAGAGAGAGAGAGAGAGAGAGAGAGACAGGCATTATGAGAGAGAGAGAGAGAGAGAGAGAGAGAGAGAGAGAGAGAGAGAGAGAAGGCATTATGAGAGAGAGAGAGAGAGAGAGAGAGAGAGAGAAAGAGAGACAGGCATTATGAGAGAGAGAGAGAGAAAGAGAGACAGGCATTATGAGAGAGAGAGAGAGAGAAGGCATTATGAGTGAGAGAGAGAGAGAGAGACAGGCATTATGAGAGAGAGAGAGACAGGCATTATGAGAGAGAGAGAGAGAAGGCATTATGAGAGAGAGAGAGAGAGATAGGCAGTGTGAGAGAGAGAGAGAGAGAGAGGCATTATGAGAGAGAGAAAGAGGCATTATGAGAGAGAGAGAGACAGGCATTATGAGAGACGGTCATTATGAGAGAGAGACAGGCATTATGAGAGAGGGGGGGGAGAGACAGGCATTATAAAAAAGAGTTAAAGAGAAAGTCATCATGAAAGAGAGAGAAGGGAAGAGGGAGAGGGGCAGAGAGAGAGAGAAAGACGCATTATGAGAGAGAGGGGGAGTGAGACAGGCATTGAGAGAGAGTGAAAGAAAAAGGCATAATGAAAGACAGAGAGAGAGAGAGGGTAAGAGGGAGAGAGAGGCATTGTGAGACGCATTATGTGATGGAGAGGGGGGGTCATTATGAGAGTGAGAAACAGACGTTACATGATGGAGAGAGACAGGCATTATGAGAGAGAGAAACATTACATGATGGAGAGAGATATAAATTAAAAGAGGGAGGGAAACAGACGTGAGAGAAGCAGTCAGGCATTGTAGAGGGAAAGAGGCAGGGATTATCAATTGAGAGAGACACATTTAGAGACATGCATTGTGAGAGGGAGAGACAGACATTACACAAAATAAGAGAGACCATTTTTAAAAATGACCATTGTTAAGAGAGAGAGAGAGAGAGACATGAAAGAGTGGCATGTAATACAAAGAGAGGAGACAGTAACTACAAAAGGGAGAGACAGCATTATGAGAGTGAGTGAAAGGGGAAAAGAAGAACCCACAGAGATGACATGTACTGGGGGTGGAGATACCAGGAACATATAATAATAATAATAATGGTTTAATACAGAATTGGTCAATTGACCTTTTTTCTTCTTTATATATAAATTTACTGTAATGTATCTGGGATTGTTAATTATAAGGAATACAAACTTCAAAGAACATTGAAGGACCGTTGGCCATACCAAGAAGTTTCCAAATAAACATATGTTACAATTATATAAATTCCGGATCTCTTGTATAAAAGGCAGGTCTGACCCTCCCTGGTGGGTGTCTGGGGGGTACCAGACTGTATCTGCATATCGCCCGCGCTCGCCGCTCATAACAAAGGACGTCTTGTTATCAGGAAGAATGCGCATTTTGTGTTTTGATGGTAAATGTAATGAAATGTTGTGTCCCAGATAAATATCTGTTTAGGGGAAGGTAACCTGAAATACCGGAGATAAATTCTTCATCCCAACCCCAGACAGTGTGCGTCACTGCAAGTGCTGGGGAGCTGGTTCATTTAAGGCATCACACAGGGATACATATGAAACCTGGCTAAAATAATAGTATAACCAAGACACAGCAAAGGTCCAGTTATTGCATATATGGAAAGTAACCTTATATATAAATAGAATTGCAATTGGATGTTATTAAACGTTTTGAGTAGAAGTGTTAGATAATTGAGCTTGAAAGTTGGGTAGTTTAAAAGTAAGTTATGTACACAGGGTCTCCATATCGCTTATTCTCCCTAAACTGGTTTTAACAGGTAATAAAGTAGACAAGCGTTCCCAGATGGTACAAACATGCAGAACGACAAGGACATGGGAGGTTCCTGGATGTTACTAGGTATATAATATCCCTGTGTATCTATTTACTGTTATGTACTTTATTAAGAAGTGATTATAAGCTATGCCTTGAACCAAACTAATAGTCCCAGTATAGGTCTGCCCTCTGCAGCTCATGAAGACACCGTACTATAGGACTTGATGTACAGTGTCCTAGCCTATCAGGGACCACATCTCAGAAAACATTCTGCTGAGAAATGGTCCCTGATAGGCTAGAACATTGCACATCCAAAACTACAAAGTCTGTGTCTGCACTTGAAGACTGTTCCACTTCTCTAATACCCTTTCTGGAAAATGTTCCTTTTGCAAATTACCCCTAAATCTTCCACTTACCAACAAATCATGACCTCTTGTTCTTGCTCCTTTATTAAACAAGTTCCTGCATGTGCAGGGTTCTCTCCTCTAATCTTTTACATATTAATTTCATGAAACTCCTACAAATCTATACAAATTAATGTTACGGAGTCCCCTCTAATCTATAAATAATTATTTCAATACATATTTATGTCATAAAGTCTCCTCTAATCTACACATTTATGACATAAAGTCTCCTCTAATCTACACACATTTATGCCATGGAGTGCCCTCTAATCTATACATTTTAATACCATGGAGTGCCCTCTAATCCACACATATTTATGCTACGGAGACTCATCTAATCTATACATATTAATGCCATGTAGTGCCCTCTAATCTATACATATTCATGGCATAAAGTCTCCACTAATCTATACATATTCATGCCGTAAAGTCTCATCTAATCTATACATATTCATGCCATAAAGTCTCCTCTAATCTATACATATTAATGCCATGGAGCCCCCTCCAATCTACACACATTAATGTCATGGAGTCTCCTTACGTTTTATCTTTTAGACCCTGCACTCAGATATTAGTTCCCATTAAACTGTCCAATTTAAGGCGCAGGTTGCTCACACACAGCTCTGGAAATAAGCCAGGCCGGCAAATTTACTGGCAAGCCTGGTGGGAAAAGTAATATACAAATATTTGATTGTTTTAATTTACACTTAAATGTTATTTGCACATGTCTGAAGCTGCTTGTAACTACAACGGCCACAGAACTGGGATTATTCTGGTACAAAGAGAGATTTTTGCTAGATATAGATAGATTTGATCTTTTAAGCCAACGGAAACATATTCTGCCTACAGACTGCTCTTTGCTCACTTCCTCATTTCATTTTTGTTTTATATTTTATATTTGTCTTGTTTTTTTTTTGGTTCAAATTCTTATTGTTATTTTTTAAATTCCCTTTTTCAATTCAAAACAACAATGGCTTAATTTCTCTATGACTCTGAAAATAGCCACAATAGCCCCTATTAGTGTTCTAAATCCCCAAATAAAAAATAATTTGTGTTTTAAATAATATGATCTTATATATATGAACATGAAGGTGTCTTATAATGGAGGCTGCAAATATGGTACAACTTGAAGTGCCGCTGTAGTCACTTAATTTTAAGTATCAGGTTTTACATATTGAAAAAAGTATAGTGTAGAATAATTGCATCAAAGTGACACTGTCACGAGTTGTTTTTTCCTCCTCTGGCCTGCCAGGTTATAGGAAACAGACAGGCAATGAGCCTTATGGATGTCTGGGCAGCAACAATATCATGCCTATCTTTCAGTTTGTTATAATGTAATCAGATAAGAAAACTATTTTCATGAATCGTACATGTTTTAGTAAGAAAAGTTCATCTGACAATCCTGGATGTATTTATATAAAGATAATTATATCTCCTTAGACTTATTTTTCTCTATACAAATCCATCTAGAATAATCTAAGCCTCCATTCATAGCGGAGACCCCTATTCCTCATATTTATTTTGTTGCCCTTCTCTTAAAATATTCTAGCTCTACAATATGCATTTATTTACTGGCACCCAAAACTGTATCCCAAATTAGGTCTTACCAGGGGGATAGAATTATACTTGCTTCTATACCACCAAAATACATGCTAATATGTTACTTGCCTTTGTAGCTGCAGCCTGACGTTTAGCACCAGAATTTGATGGTTGTCCACAAGCCCCCGAAATCCTTTGCTCTCTCTGATATTGCTGGACTTGCTTCCTTTTAGATTATATATTTCTTGTTTATTTTCCTTCCTTTCTAATGTATAAAAGTCCATTGAATTGTCTCTAATTTGTAAATCATTTTGGTCTCAAAACTGGACACATTATTTAGGTGAGGTCTGACTTAGGGTCTATAGATGAACTGGGGTTCTGACTGGGGTTCTATAGAGGGACATTAGTTCCTCTATATATCTGACTGGGGATCTATAGAGGGATATTAGTGCCTCTCTATCTGACTGGGGGTCTATAGAATGACATTAGTGCCTCTTTATATCTGACTGGGGGTCTATAGAATGACATTAGTGCCTCTTTATACCGACCTCTATCTGACTGGGGGTCTATAGAGTGACATTAGTATCGACCTCTATCTGACTGGGGGTCTATAGAGTGACATTAGTATATCTCTATATCTGACTGGGGGTCTACAGAGGGACATTAGCACCTTTCTATATCTGACTGGGGATCTATAGAGGGATATTAGTTCCTCTCTATATCTGACTGGGGGTCTATAGAAGGACATTAGTACCTCTCTATATCTGACTGGGGATCTATAGAGGGATATTAGTGCCTCTCTATCTGACTGGGGGTCTTTAGAAGGACATTAGTGCCTCTTTATATCTGACTGGGGGTCTATAGAATGACATTAGTGCCTCTTTATACCGACCTCTATCTGACTGGGGGTCTATAGAGTGACATTAGTATCGACCTCTATCTGACTGGGGGTCTATAGAGTGACATTAGTATATCTCTATATCTGACTGGGGGTCTATAGAGGGACATTAGTACCTCTCTATATCTGACTGGGGGTCTACAGAGGGACATTAGCACCTCTCTATATCTGACTGGGGATCTATAGAGGGATATTAGTTCCTCTCTATATCTGACTGGGGGTCTATAGAAGGACATTAGTACCTCTCTATATCTGACTGGGGATCTATAGAGGGATATTAGTGCCTCTCTATCTGACTGGGGGTCTTTAGAAGGACATTAGTGCCTCTTTATATCTGACTGGGGGTCTATAGAATGACATTAGTACCGACCTCTATCTGACTGGGGGTCTATAGAGGGACATTAGTATCTCTCTATATCCGACTGGGGGTCTATAGAGGGACATTAGTACCTCTCTATATCTGACTGGGGGTCTACAGAGGGACATTAGTTCCTCTCTATATCTGACTGGTGGTATATAGAGTGACATTAGTGCTACTCTATATGGGACTAGTGGTATATAGATTGACATTAGTGCCTTCATTTGCTGTTAATTCCTTTCCAATACCGCAATCTGTTCTGTCTTTAAATTGGGATCTATTGTATAGGCAAAAAAATTCAACAAGAAACTGCAGGAAAATAAAGGGCCATTGCAGTGTAAACAGAATACAGGCACAATGATATACAGTGCAGACACCCATAAGATTCACTGCCCCTCTATTTCCTGTAACGTCAGGACAGAGGAAAGAAAACAATCCAATTGTGTCTCCATTTAATGTAATGTATCCATTTATTTTCATACAAAATTACCTTTTTGTAATGTTCAATATCTGATCATTTAAGAAAGATAATTTTGAACTGCAGTGGTCCTTTAAATATATTTTTTACATTATTTTGTTTTTTTATATCCGGGTGCATTGAATTTCAGTTCACATTTACCATCCCTCTAGTTTTATTAAACATTTACACATTTGATTTACAAAGAAAAAAAAATGGCAAAACTAAGAGTAGGCCACATGGATGAAATGGGGTCTGGAAATCAATCTTATTATCTACCACCAAATTTTATATTTCTGCAAAATATTATTCATAGCAGATCTGATCTGGAGAACCCTAATCTTTTACAGCAGTGTCAGAAATACAAAATTATCTGTGTCCCACAGTAACAAATCCACAGATTGAAATCAGTGCAGAAGCTTCAGTTACGTCCTGGGCAGGACAGATAAACTGCGCCCTGACAGCAAATTAATCAAAATATTACTTGTTATAGAAACTCATTGTGACAGCAGATATGAACCAATATGCCCATCTAATCTGCCCATTCTCCTGCCTACATTATGCTTCCAGAATAGCTTTATGATTATCTCTGTTAGTGTTCTTAGCCCTAGGGCTTCAGATGGAAACCTGGTGGACTTACACAGCAAAGGTCCCAAGTACTGCAAAAATAAAAGTACAAACAATTAAATATAAGTGTAATTTAGAATGAAAGTGTTAGATGTAGTGAAAGCAGGGGCGGGTCTACCAAAGCCCTCTTCTGGGGGGGGGGGGCAGTGCTGTGTAATGTTTTTTTCTGTAGTGTAAGGTCCCCCTGGGGCCTCCCACCAAGGCCCTACCGGGGCCCCCCATTCCCCTATACCACACACACAGACTGAAATTTGTATGTGTACATATATCTGTTGCGGATGTTGCTGGTGAGTGGAGCATGCACACCCTGGAGCTTTGCTGCAGGCAGCGGAGCTTCAAACAGGCAGGAGGGATTTGGTTCCGGTGGGGCCCAGCGCAAAACTTTTTTTTTTTTTTTTTGCACCAGGGCCCTCCATTTTCTAGCTCCACCACCAAGTGAAAGTTAGGTATTTTCAGCTACAAGATCCCTCTGATCTTAATTGTATTTAAGGTGTGATAAGAATGAACAGCAATAATTTGGAATTAATTGGCGTAATCACAGATGCTTTTATTTATTTATATATATTTATTTTATAAATATATATATATATATATATATATATATATATATATATATATATATATAAACATATATACACACACACACACATATATATATATATATATATATATATATATATACACACACATATATATATATATATATATATATATATATATACACACATATACATATACACATACACAGTAGAATCCCGGTTATCCGGCACCTAACTAACCGGGACTCAAGCAACCGGCACCGGCATCAATTCCCCATTTAAAATTTACTCCTGCTATACCGGAATAACGGTACTATCCGGCACAATCCTGAGTTCGAGACTGCAAAAAAAATAAATAAATGCTAACTTGTGTTCTAATTATTTTTTCTGGGCCTAAATGGCCCAGTTTAGGTGCTAATGCCTTTTTAAAGGTATTTTGAGGGGTTTCGGGTGTTTAAGGGTCGTTTAGACCCTTTAATTCGGAGACTCACGATTAACCGGCAGCTAGTTATCAGGCAATAGGGAGTCCCCATGGGTGCCGGATAACAGGGGTTTTACTGTGTAAATATATATATATATATATATATATATATATATTTTAATAAGACTGTAGAAACACTCTAATATATTAATCTTTAATATTCAAATAAGAGGTCACACCACCCTGAAGCCATGCATGGTTGGGCCTGGTCGGTACTTGGATGGGAGACCACCTAGGAATACCAGGAGTGGCCCACTGGATAAGGGACTGGCAACCCACTCCAGTATCTCTGCCAAGTGGATCAGCATGTTGTGTTCTGGTCCATAAGGTCATAGAGAGTTGGACACTAAATGACGCAAACACACACACACACCAAGGGTCCACTTTATACATATGACCTGAGTGGCCCTTTAAGGGGTAAAATAAACTCTGTCTACACTGGAGCTTTTCTTTCAGTTTCATCATCACAATTGGTAGCATTTTATTACCAAACCCAAAGAAACCAAATTAGCCTGAAAATGTGATGAATATTATATTTTGCAAAATAAAGATCTTTATGGGTTATAGAACATAACAATTATTAAATCTGCTTCCTTTTGCATTCTGGTCAAATTCCATTGTAATGATAGCTGCAAATGGTATTTTTGTGCAAATTCACCCAGTTCTTAAAGAGTCTTAGTAAGGTTTTTTTCACTGAATCTCTCTCTTGACTGCACTTTAAATATCATTAAAAGCTAATGTTGTGCCAAAATTGCAGAGTTTCAGCCCAATGCTGTGCTGCTAGAATATCACAGGGTGCAGCTGGGATTCCTCGATTTGATCTCATTATTCTGCAGTTTTGTCATTCTCTGGCTGTTGGGTACCAGCTTGTGACAGTTTGGAGGCACAGAGAGGAGCTGTATTGTAATGTACAGTGCCCGGCTTTGTTCATGCAAGGGGCACCCATTAGAGCTGGTAGGAGCAATACAATACTTTTGTAGAATTTAAAGGGACAATGAAGTCCCCATGTGTGCTCTGCACCGTGATAGGTGTGAGAAAAGCACATGGAAAATGTGTTTTCCTTTTTAAAATAAACCAAGGACAAAGAGCACTTTGTTTAGTATGTAACAAAATAATATTAGCATCTGAGTATTTTCCAAGACTGTTTGTAAATAGAGGAATCCGCTTTGTCTTAGTTACATCACTTCCTGAGAGCTGGATCAGGAGGATGTGTAATTTGTATCTATCAGAGGAGGGAACAGGGTTTGTTAGAGTATGGATCTGACCGAAATTGACGCCACACTCCTGATTCGTTACAGGCGGTCTGCATCAATAGACCGTAATTTGTCTGACCTCTCTGCTATGACATGCCCATCTTGGTTGACCCTACATGGTATAGCTCACAGATTCATTGAGTATCACAATCCCCTTCACCAAAACAAGGTAGCGATCCATGCTGATGAGAGTAACCTTGAAAAGGCTGTACTTGGGTGGGATTCCTAGCCTGTGTATAATCCAACCCTATCTTTGCTCAAAGCTGTTTGATGCAGCGGGCATATGCTTAAGGAAAGCCGTGTTTCATATAGTTATGGATTGCAAGAGCAAAGCCTTCGTGGGCATATTTGCATGTCCCTGACAAGGTTCCCAGAATGCAGTGTAATAACTGTATTTCTCGGAATTCTGGGCATGAAACAGATTTTTTAACTTGTTTTAGACATTCAAATGTGAACACAAATATATATATATAGTTGGTATCGGAGGGGGACCAAACACACATATTTTTTGCACTGGGGTCCTCCATTTACCAGCTCTGCCACTGCGTGTGTTTACTTCTGACTGCCTCCAAGTCAGAGTTATTCCCATCCCATGATAACCTTAGGGGTGGAAATCAGCAGCTAAACTGGAAGTTTATAAGTGGTTGTTTTAAAGTAAGTTTACTATTGAATATTTCTAGGTTTCTTTTGTATGATTAATGACTAAATTAAACATCAGATTCTTAAAGGGCCAGTGTAATGTTCTAATAGAAGTGCTGCTTTGTTTTCTGCTTTATATAAAATCCAATCCTTTCTGCAGTAGACAGAGACATTACATTCACGGGTGGTATTGTGCAGCCCACACAATGACAAATCACAGCTATGAGCCAAATGGAAGAAAAAAAACCTGAATATTTCTATTAGTGAACCTGCAGTGAATTCTCTAACAATCTCACAGATGACTCCGGCTCCAGAGCATTAAACAGTCAGCATTTTGCTGAGTGCGGGTTCTTTAAATACACAGAATGAAACAGGAAACAATACACAAAAAGGAATGTGCAACTGCTGAGTGTGTTGTATTAGTGTTCATCATGACCACAACCCTCATTGTGCCGCGAGGCCGCGCCGGGCATCCATATGAAGCATCAGAGAAGAAAGAAAATAATAATTATTAACATTTCAGTTTTTTTGTGCCAGTTTGTCACTTTCTTTTGCTGCAAAATAATGGCACATAAAGGAATATGGAAGGTTCCTGCAGTTTGTTAGTATATAATATCCCTGAGTATTGATTTATGTTTATGTACTTTATTTTCTCAAGAAGTGCTTATAACATCCGTTTCTAAAATCAAATGAAATAGTCCCTGTACGGGTCTGCCCACTGCAGCATATGCAGACACAGACACTGCCTGTGCCTCATACTTACCAATCAGTGACAATCTCTCAGCAACATACAGCCAAGACGTGGACCTGGATAGGTTAGATCACACTGCACATACAGCCCTATAGAGTCTGCATCTGCTTATGCTGCAGAGGGCAGACCCGTACAGGGACTTTGCAGTACAATAAGAGCTTAGTATAAGCACTTCTTAATAAAGTATATAAAAGTTAATAGAGGTCATGGAGAGTCGGACACGACTAAACACAAACATGCGTAAATCCGTTCCTAAAATCAAACAAATAACAAATAGCACCTGTATGGGTCTGATCACTGCAGTGTATGCAGACACAGACTCTGTAGAGCTGAACATGCAATGTAGTGTTCTAGCCTATTAGGGACCATGTCTCAGCAGTGTGGTGTATGAGGTTGCAGAGAGATGGTCACTGATTGTTTAGTATGAGACACAGCACAACAACGACATCAGAGTCTCTGTCTTCATGAAGTGCAGAGGGCAGGCCCATACAGGGACTATTTGTTTGATTTTAGCCAGTAAAAACAGAGCTTATAAGCATACTTAATAAAATAAATAGATACACAGATAAATATATATACCTAGTAAAATCCACAATCCTTCCATATCCGATCTTTGCTCACACAGTAAAATCCTAAAAACCTGTCCTGGATCCAGCCTTCAAGGATTGAAATGAGACCAGCCTTTCTATGATTTCTAATGGCATTCCCGGAATAAACAAATCATTTTTGAAATTAACAAATAAAATATTCGAATGGATAATTTGGGGGTATGTTGCTTTGTTTCTTAAATTTTTTTTTTTTTTACAGGTTTTACTTATTTGTTGCACAGAGCCAACTGTAATATGTAAATCACACTAACCAAGACTAATACAGCAATATTACTGCTCATTGGCTGATAGGGGCAAGCCCCCCAAAGCTGTTTATTGTGTTATTTGAAAAAAATAGAACACATTTACAACACGAAAAACATATTTCGACGTGTCTTTAATTGCACCAGGAAAATGAACATGTGAATGTACACAGAAAACATAATATTGCTGTAAACAACTTATTTTTGGAGTGTTCTGCGATATTTTTCACAATATCATCCCAGCATATGTTCACATATTCCACATATGCTGGATACATTGTAGCAACTGTGTATCCTGGAAATAATGTAACCCGCTCTGCACACAGCCAGAACCCTTATATACAGTAGGCTCTCAGTTATCCGGCACCCACGGGGATTGGCAGATGCCAGATAAATGTAGTTTCTAGTTGCTTGAGAGTTACATATGCAGACACAGACTCTGTAGGGCTGGGTGTGCAGTGTAGTATCCTAGCCTATTAGGGACCTTTTCTCAGCAGCATGTTGTAGAGCGATGGTCACTGATTGGTAATTATGAGACACAGCACAGCAACTAATAGAGGCAGTGTCTTCATGAGCTGCAGAGGACAGATGCATACAGGGACTACTAGGTAGTAGATAGAAACAGAGCATTAAGTACATAAAAGTAAGTAGATACACAGGGATTATATATATGTAAATATAAACCTGACTTGGCAGGAAAGTTTCATAAAGCTTGTTTTTAAGCTGAAACAAATGTTGAGATCTCTTAACAATAAAATACATAAGAGTTATTGGGACCTTGCGTGTTAGACTAGCGCAACTCATGTGCACGCAGTGTGATCACATTCCATTCAGGTCCTGAGTGAGCAGTGCTGTGTCCACTTAAGGTGGATTACTACAGTTACAGTTAGAACAATCATATAGAAGCAGAAAGAGTGTTAGAGGTGGTGGGTGGGGGGATAGAAGCTCTGAATCGGGGACCTGAGGGTCCCCCATTATGAGCTCCTACCCCCCCCCCTCAACCCACCACCTATAACACTCTTTCTGCTTCTATAGGATTGTTCTAACTGTAACTGTTGCAATCCACCTTAAGTGGACACAGTACTTCTGACTCAGGACCGATCGCAGTGCGCCCACATGAGTTGTGCTAGTCTAACACGCAAGGTCCAGATAAAGGATACACAAGTATATTATATACCTAATAAAATCCAGGAGCCTTCCATATCCCTTTAAATATAATTAGTATGAATTTTCTTTTAAATTTAACATAATCTCCTTTGCAAACATAACATTATCTGTGACTCAAATTGTGGGAATTCAGATTAAACCACCGGAAACCTTACAAAGAGTTTATGACAGTCACTTGGCCTTTCCCACCTCGTCCACTATCACTAGGTCATGACCTCTCCATGCCCTGCCTAGAAGTGAGCAGGTCACTAGTGGGCAGGTGTGGACCAAGCGTCTCCCACTGTGAATATGCCACAAATTCAAGGTCTTTCTTAAACCAACCACAATAATTCGGCAATCTGCACAGGCACAGGCTCGCCTTTTGTGCATTTGCACATATTTTGCATAAATCTGATGGAAAACCTACATACAGAATAAAAATGTCCTGCGCGCTACGCTGCGATCTGCCAGCACGTCCCACACCGCAAGATCGTACAGAAGATAAAATGCACTGACCCCCGAGCTTTGGTACAATACAGGAATTTAGAACCAAAGGACACATTATTCGCAGAATACACACACATATGTATGTATATATATATATATATATATATATATATACCGGTATATATAAGCAGAAACTATAATGCCATATAATTTATTAGAAGCCAAATTATTTTATTTTCCATTGTAAAAACATGGGGCCTATTTTCAAGTGTAGTTCTTTGATATATTGTAATTTAAACATGGTGGTAAGAAACAAAAGCGCTACAATATAATGACCTCTTTCCATACTCCTTTTGAAGTCATAAAAACCCAAGTGGAGACATTTGCGTCCTTCCAATATTTTTACTTACTGTATATTTTAACAAGTATTCTCATGATTAGGCCTACAATGTTATGCTCTCATAATATAACACTGCATTTCTATCACATATATAGTTGGGGATCTTTACGACTGTTCGGAACGCTTATGATGTTGGTAAAGCACTTGCGAGTCTTGCAAAGCGAAGCGAGCCGTCGACCGAGCACTTAGGCTACGAAGCGAGGCGAGCCATTTGTGGCCCGCAACCGCGCGGTACTTTGCACTCATTGAGGCACGTGAGACTTAGGCGGCGAAGCACGCAACTCTAAAAAGCCGAAAAACAAACAAAATAATATAACAAAAATAATAACACACTGACATACAACACTTGGGAGAGGCAGGAAGACTGGGAGTGAGGTTGCAAGCCAATTTGAGTCATATTTGTTTTTTTTCGTCAGTATAAAAACGGCTAAGCAAGGAAAAAAATGGCGGAAGAAAAAGGAGAAAGACACAGGGAAGGCACAGGGGGAGATGCTGGAAAGAGACACATGGCATTCCCAAGCACAAAACTTGCAGGTTAACGAAACCTGCATTGAGCAGGAGGAAACGCCGTTGGCGCTTATCACGGTGGCTCGCAAGAGGCTTGCAATAAGCACCGAAGGTGATCAGTGCAAAGCAGGAAAGTTGAAGTACACGTGAGGAGAGGCTCGCAATGAGCGCCAAAGGCACTCATTGCGAGCCATGCGATGAACGCCGAAGGTGCTCAGAGGAGCAAAAGCCTCACATTGTGTCGCAAACAGCATTGCCAGCCTTACAATTTTAATCCTGTCATTTTCCTAGTGTTAACTATAATATATGATAATATACAACTTATACCTTAAAATAGGCTATTTTTTTTTTTTATAATTCACATTTTTTTACACTTTCTATGCAATTATGCTGTAGTCGGTTACCATTTTGATTTCTGCTTGAGGTGGGAGAAAACTTTGAATGCAGAGTAATCTTCTGTTTGCATCATGGAATGCGGCAGCTGAAACTGCCAGTGCTTTCAACTGGAGTAATGATAAACCCATTAGTTACAAGGACACAATGTCTTGAGAAAGCAGCAGACGGCAGTGTTAAAACTTTAATGGTTGTTTATTTAATTGCTTTCTAAAGATATCTGCTCACTATCAAGGTAATTATACAAAACCCCATCCAGAACATAAATGTGTCCACAGTGGTCCCTTAATTGATTTGTTTTACGCCGTCAGCCGGCACAGATCTATAACAAAGTGTCGTTTTCTTCCTAAAATCTGAAATTATATTTCTTGGTTAAACAGAAAAGGAAGGGAAAGTTGAACAAATTTCACAACAACAATAAAAATGCTTAATAATGAGACTGTCTGTTGTGTATTTAGACATCGTGTACAGACATGACTAACTGAACTGAGCTTATCTCACACGGCTGTATTCGGATGGGGTCACAAAAGCCAAAATACAATAATATCCACGTCCCAAATGGTACGATTTGAGCGACTGGGCATGTGCAGAAGCAAGAAATGGAGCGGGTGCTAGAGCCGGGTATAGCTTAGTTACTGCGGGACGTCTTCACAAAATCTACTACACAAGCTGGGATCCCCACCCCAACGCTGATGAGAGGCAGTAACCTTGAAACAGCTGTACATGGGTAGGATTCCTAGTTTTTTTGTAACCCATCCTGAGCTTTGCTCAAAGCTGTGTAATACAGCAGGCATATGCTTAAAGGAAGCCATGTTTAAAATGATAATGAATTACAAGAGCGAAGCCTTTGTGGGCACATTTGCATGTCTCTGCCCAGGTTCCCAGAATGCAGTGTAATAACTGTATTTCTCAGTGTTCTGGGCATGAAACAAGTTTTTTTTTTTTTTTTTTTTTTTTTTTTTAACAGTTTCAGATATGCGAATGTGAACACAAATGTACTATTTATTTAATATATATATATATATATATATATATATATATACACACACACACTAGCGACTTGCCCGTCAAAAATGACAGGGCAATAAAATTTTAAGCCATGGCATTGCTGTTTGACACACAATATCAAGGCCTTAACAGCTCACCTTCGGCGCTCATCGCCTAACTCTTACGCACCACGCAAAGCATGACGACGTCTCGTAGTTTGACTACGATTATATGTGATATTACACCCAGATACACAAATACACCTGTTAGGGGCTTATTCAGATTTCTACATCCCCAACAGCCCAGTTATTACTCCTTTTGAAATATCTCAATCATAAGTTTAACAAGCACACATATAGAAAATGATAAGTATATATGTGTCTATGTGACTATTGTATATCGTAAGTCATATGCACCAGGTCCATTTACAGACAGAATATTATATGCATTTAGACATGTCTGTGCATATTCCATGACATTAGATGGGAAACTTCAGGCAGTCTGCTACCCACTAAAAATGTGCTGCCCTAGGCCTGGGCCTCATGGGCCTAGGCTTAAAACACACCCATGGTTTATATCTCTCTAACACTCCCTTTGCACTTGGCTGACTGGTGCATGATACACAGAGGTTGCTTCATGCCCTATAAAGCAAGGGTGTAGGAGCCAGAATAATTCTTGGGGGGATACAACTCATTGTATACACAGGCTGTAAAATAGCTTATTTATATATACACTAGCGACTTGCCCGTCAAAAATGACGGGGCAATAAAATTGTAAGGCAGTTAATGCTGTTTGCCAGAGACATACATGTTTTTGGTGGTGTGAGATCCTTCGGCGCTCATTGCGAAGCTCTTGGTTGTTGTATTTTTTTTTATCAGAGGGGCTTTTGCTGTCATTGTAAGGTCGGCGCTGATCTGCTTTTTTGCGCTTATTGCAAGGCTGTCTCCTGGTGTACTTTGTGTGCTATGAGCAGCTTTGGCTTTTGTGTTTATTGCGATAGTGTTTTTTTTTTGTATGCTAATTAAATAATGAATAAATTACTATACTTTACCTATTTGGAAGTAATATATGCAGGAAGCATTGTGCTCAAGAGCTGACAATCTGTTTTGATGTTCCTGCAGCATACAATGTAGGTTTGCACTGTTGTGGAGCTGAGGTGTAAGTGTCAGCAATGTGTGCAGCGTGTAGTGTAAATAGGCTGCGTGCGCGAGGGGAAGCCGTTAGTGTAGCTGTGTACTTCTGCATTCTGTAAGGTAGTGTTGTAAAATGGCGGCGAATGTGTATGTGGTACGCGGGTGTGGATAATTTAGCGTCCTTGGTAAAAGTGTATCTTGTACCTCGTACGGCTTTTTGAAAAAGCTGTATGTGCTTGGTGGGGTTTTGTGTCTTTAGGGTCATGTAGCCTCGTTTTTCTTTTTTTTCGTCTGCGATTTTTTCTCTTTAACTTAGTGTAATTTCGTGTGTCTAAACTCGGTAATTTGTACTTAAATTGAGGTGTAACTTGCTGTGGGTAAGGTTTTTATGTCATTTTTCTGTGTATTTATTGTTTTTTTTTATGTTTTTAGCTGTGCGCGGTTCCGACGTTAAGGTCATATTTTTGCGAGTTCGTAATGTTTTTTTTTCTAAGTCCCGCGGCTCATATTTTTTTTGTGTAAGTCCGTATTTAGTCATTTTTAGTATTTTTGTGTTTTTTACCTTCTTGCTTCTGTGGGTGTTTGTAACCGCTTGTGAGGCGACGTGGAGCCTACACCTTCGCAACGGTCCGCATTTGCGGCCTGCAATGAGCGAAGGCTCATTGCAGCCAACGTAGGAGCCTCCATTTCCGCATTTGCAGCTCAAACTGCTTCCCTTGCTTCGCGGTGGACGCAGTTCTTGCAAGCTCGCAAAGCGTGGCGATGATTCGTAGTTTGACAACTATTATATGTAATATACATACAAACACAGACAAACCTGGGGGCGGGGGGGGGGGTCGGGGGTTTACCCTCCACCCCCTCCAGTTCCTACACCCATGCTATAAAGGCACAGATTTGACAGCAGATAAAAACCCAAGCAAGACCATCTAATGTGCCACTGCCTTTATGGATCGCTATACCATGTAGGGTCACCCAAAATGGGCAAGTCATAGCACCAGAGAATTAACTTGCACCTACCCCAGTACCCTTGCCAAAATAACCATATGGATAGGCACAAAGAGAGATACCAATGTGTCTGGCCTACAGCAATCCAGGGGGTCACGGAGAGTCAGACATAACTGAACGGCAGCTCATTGCGAGCCTTTCCTCCCACCTACTGTACGGTCCGCTCATTGCAGGGTTCATTAACCTGCAAGTTTTGTGCTTGGGAATGCCATGTGTCTCTTTGCACCATATCTCCCCGTCCATTCCCTGTGTCTCTCCTCTGTGTCTCTGCTGAATGTTTGTGTGGCGCGCGCTTACTGCCGTTTATTTTCAAAGTCCCGCATGCCTGGCGTTGTTGGTGTCCTAAGCATCATGTATTTTGTATGTTTTGCGCGCCTTGCGTTGCTGAGCCTCGTTTTCATGCTGTTTCTGAAATTTTGCGTTTTTCGTCCGCAATTTTTTCCCTCACCAAATATGGGTGTAATTCGCTTGCAACCTCACTCCCAGGCTTCCTGGGTCTCCCCCTGTGCTGTGTGTGAGTGTGTTAGATTTTTTTGTAGATGATTTCTTATTTTTGCTGGGTTTTTAGAGTTACGCACTTGAACAGTGCTGTGGGGCTCGCCTAAGTACTGCGCCGCTGCTTCGCCTCGCTTTGAGAGGCTTGCATGTGTGATGGCACCGCTGGCTGCAATGAGTGCCTTTGGCACTTTTGTATATATATATATATATATATATTCCGACACACCATAGTATAATCTTAGCTAATCTCAAGGTGTTTGAGGTAACTGTTTCCGATTGCTTTGCTGACCATTAATGAGCTGACGTAGGTCACTGCTCTGACGTCTTTGTCTAAAGAGGAAATATGAAATTCCTTGTGTAATCTGTCTGTATTTCTGCAAGGTTACATTGTGAAACAAATTTAAAAATAACCTTTTAAACATTCTTTTAAGATGTTGATACATATTCTCTGTGACTTTTTTTTTTAATGTAATTTATAGTGATGTAAATTAAATGTCACTGGAAGATGAGCCCCTCAGGTCAGAAGGTGCCTACCACATTACTGGGAAAGACCACTGGGCAAGTACTAGTAGCACCAGATTTAATTAAATGGTCAAGAGGCACACGGCTACGGATGGGTCTGGGAAGGAAAGGAAAGTCCACTGGTGAAAAGAACAACTCATCATAGGAACTTGGGATGTTAGAACTATGGACCAAGGTCAACTAGATGTGGTCAAGAATGAGATGACGAGGATAATCACTGATAGCCTGAGAATTTGTGAACTCAATTGGACTGGAATGGGACATTTCATATCAGATAACCACCAGATCTTCTACTGTGGTCAAGAATCACGTTGAATAAATGGTAGCCGTCATAGTCAAAGGGTGGCCAAAGCAGTGCTCAGTTATAACCCAATAAATAACAGAATGATAATTGGAATTTAAGGAAAGCCTTATAACATCACAGTGGTCCAAGTATATGCTACAACCACGGATGCTGAAGAGGCTGAAGTTCTATGAAGATACTCAACAAGTAATAGATATAACACCAATAAAATATGTTACTATCATCATAGGGGATTGGAATGCTAAAGTAGGGAACCAATAGGCACCTGGAATAACTGGCAGGTCAGAGATTAGTAGAATTATGTCAAGATAATTCTCTGGTCATAGAAAACACCCTCTTTGGCTTCTATGATGGAAGCACCTTACAGGTTCCTGAATGCCTTGATCCTTGATATGAGTGGAAGAAGGTTCTAACTGAAGGACAACATTTGGGGACTTTGTTTTGTCGACCACAGTGACAGACAAGCAAGTTATGAATCAAACTAAAACATCAAAGCAGCTTATTAGTATTTGGAGCCTCTCATTTGCATAAAAATGTAACACACATAATTAAATAATTCTCAGGAAATATTCACATTAGAAAAAAATGGCTATTGCAAGATATACAAAACAAATAAGCCAGAGGTGCTCAACAGAAAACAAACTAACCTTAATAGGTTACTTCTTTGGACATGATAACCCACTTTGAGAGCAACCTCTTTTAGCCACTCATGCCCTTCACAGGGTGAAATATCCTGTAGTATATCAGTTTGGTCTCACTCGAAAGAGTGATCCAGACCCGAAATACCAGGCAATTCTACCCTGAACAGGAGAAACAGCAAACCCCAGACGCGTTTCGGCCTCTATGGGCCTCGTCAGTGAGGTGCAGCTGAACTCCCTAAGGCACAGTGAGCAAGGGGTCCACGTCTGAAGTCCCCTATCACCCTTAGGGAGACTAAACCCTAAGGGTAATTTGCATAAATAAAACAACTAGGTCAGAGGTGCTCATCAGAGAATGAACTTACCTTAATAGGTTAGTTCTATGGACATGATATACCACTCTGAGAGCAGCCTTTTAGCTCTCTGATGAGCACCTCTGACTTATTTCTTTTGGTAATGCAACATATAGCCAGTTTTTCCATGCACTTTAAGAATAGCCTAAAAAACTACTTTATTTTGGGGTGATAGAGTCCATTTAAAGGATCACAGTAGTTTGGGGAAAACCCATATGTTTGTGAAGTTTGTAACATTAATAACACTAGCAGCACTGTAAGCCATGGGCATAAAAAGGTATTTCAGTAGCCAATGCTTGTGCTTGAAGGGATCCATGTCCATGTGATCCACTTCCTACTGGCTTAGGTACTATTTATTATCCATTAGGGAGTGGAAGGAGTCAGATTTGGTGACTCATACGTGGATTCAGATAAGATTTCAAGATTTGGCACCTGCCTCCTCCAACACACAGAAAAAGAAAACCAAATAAAAACTTCAGTCAACAAGTAAACAATAGCAAGTAAACAAATTATATTTGATTTGGAGCCATAATATTTATATTTCCCATGTCCCATCAGGGTAAGCGCTTACAGGGCGAGCCCAAGGGTTCATGAAGCCCTAGGCTTGCTCTAACTTTGGCAAAGCACACCCTCCATATTCAGTGAGTAATGGAAAAAATTAAAGTAAATATGGCTTCGGACAGCAAATATTAATTATGCTAAAATAATAATAATATCTATTAGGAATAAATAAATGTGACATGGAAATGGTACACTTAAAAATAGCAGAGTATACTGTTAGTAGGTGTCGCCGTCAGAGAATTGTATGTTAGTGCAAGGTGAGCAGTGGCTATGGCCCTGGAGCCAAAGATCTACTTGTTGGCACTTGTTAATGGTCAAGTGTAGTTTGAAAAACGCTTTACATATTTGTAAAAATGCAGCAAGCTAGAAAAATTAGCAGCTGCCTAAACAATGAAAATTATTTTATTTATTTTTTAATTGTGCGTATAGAAAGTTTCACCTTGTCTGACTTCAGCACTTCTGTCATCTTCAACTCTGAGGTATGTTCTTATATTACCCATTAGTAGATGAAGGGGTGAAGGAAGAGGGAGAGGGAAGACTTATAGCTTGGAGCTTTTAGTATTTGACAACTACCCCATCTCCTGCACATGCTCAGTTTATTCAAGTACAGCTGTGAACTCAAATCCGTATCAGACCGCTTGCCTTTATAGGCATACATTTTGGATATGTTTTTGAAAGGACTCTTTGGGTATCATTAATATAAATATTTTAACTAATTTTAATAAAGTAACTTGATTAGTTTTTTATATAAAACTTAACTTTACTTATTTCTAAAATGTACTCAGCTTCTGGAACATCGCCTTTCTTCCTGAATACTCTCCTCCAGGTTGCCATTTAGCTTTCCTGTAACTTGCAGCACAATATTTTGAGATTGAAGGACACTCCTACAGCGGAGTGAATTCACATTACCAGTGACATGCTGTGTGTTAGAAGCTGCAAAACTAAACTGACAAGTTACAAAGCTGTTTATATTATTGCATTTGCTATGTATTGTTCATTAATGTAAACTTTTTCCCAAACTACAGTGGTTTAAAACCGTTCTGCAAAATACATTTCTGCTTTTACCACAGTGTTTTTAACTGAACCCACGTGGTCCGTTCTAAATTAAGGATATTTTCCACTGGTTGCACAACTGGGAAGTCTGTAAAGTGCAGAGTATAATATAGTAATGCAGTAATGTCCCATACAGGGGCACTGCAGTAATCATGTGTAGATTTAATCTTGTTAGACATTATACATTTGCATATTAAATCAAGCCAGAATATTTAATAAACTCAAAGTCTTGTCATGTTTATCAGCATAATGAGTTAATCTGGAAAGCCTGATATTAATTTAAAGGGGATTATGTTCAATAAAAAACGTAATTGGAAGCAGTGACATAATTAGTTTAATGTGTTTATGACCTATATCCTCATGTACCATACACAGATTATATTGTAGAGTATCTTGGACATATACATTACTGTATATATATATATATATATATATATATATATATATATAATGCATTATGGGGTTCCCTGGTGGTCCAGTGGTTAGGATTTGTCTGTCACCGCTGCAACCTGGGTTTGATTCTAGTCAGGGAACCAAGAGGTCACATCACCCTAAAGGTTGGACCTGGTCAGTACTTGGATGGGAGACCACCTAGGAATACCAAGAGTTGTATGTTATGGCCCACTGGAGAAGGAACTGGCAAATTCTCTCCATGAATACCAAGTGGGTCAGCATGAGGTCATGGAGAGTTGGACACGACTGAATGACACACACACAGCTAAGATAAAAACAATGAATCAATATATAAAAACAAAATAAAAGCATTCAGAATACTCTGTGACAAACTTCAAGCCCTAAACCACTGAATTGTTACATTGTTACAAGGACACATCCAAAACAACTTTATATAGTTGTAACATAGCAGAAGTTAAAACTAAACAAAGAATCACTTTCCTGCAGTAAACTAGCATTGAATTTTGTCATTCTGAGCTGTCAGTTTCTCACCAGCAGATTCTTATGTTTAGATAATGAGACTAGTGTTCAAACTAAGAGATACAGGAATTGCAGTAAATATCTGCTCATGGATTGAGAGCTGGCTAAAAGACAGGAAGCAAAGGGTTGTTGTAAATGGAACAAACTCAGATTGGACTAATGTGGTAAGTGGGGATCCTCAGGGTTCAGTATTAGGTCCTCTGCTTTTTAACATATTTATTAATTGGGGAAGGAAAAATAGCCATGCAATTTATAATCTTAATGGAGCAAATCTAGGGGTATCAGATTTTAAAGGGATTTGGGAGTACTAGTGGACAACCACCTAGGTAACAGTGCTCAAAGCCAAGCAGCAGCTGCAAAGGCAAATAAAATATTAGCATGTATTAGGAAGGGTATAGAAGCAAGGGAAGCAAATATAATTCTGCCACTATACAAATCTCTAGTACGCCCTCATTTGGAATATGGAGGACAATTTTGGTCACCACCTTATAAAAAGGACATTTTAGAGCTGGAAAAGGTACAGAGGAGGGCAACAAAACTAATAAGGGGAATGGAGGGGCTAAGTTATGGAGAAAGACTAACCAAATTAAACTTATTTTCTCCAGAAAAAAAGGCATCTAAGAGGAGATATGATTACGTTATATAAATACATCCAGGGTCAGTATAAAGATTTGTCAAGTGAGCTTTTGTGCCAAGAGGTTTTCAACTGACAAGAGGACATCCTTTGAGGTTAGAAGTAAAAAGATTCCACCTTAAAGAAAGAAAAGGGTTCTTCACAGTAAGGGTGGTAATGTGTGGAATTCTCTATCAGAGGAGGTGGTGACAGAGGATTCAATAGATAATTTTAAAAGGGGACTGGACTTATTTCTAATTAAAAAGGGAATTCAGGGTTATCCTGGATAATTAGAGAGTATTGATCCAGGGAGAAATCTGATCACCAGTATCTGGGGTCAGGAAGGAATAAAATTTTTTCCCTTTGAGACGATTGGCAAAGTTTCACTTGGTTTTTTTTGTTGTTTGCCTTCCCTTGGATTTATTAATAATAATAAAAAAAAATTAAATAATTGATTAATAATTAACAACTAATTAATTAATATTTAATCCGCATATTGCAAATCAGAGGAGATCTTAAAAGATTGAAGTCTTTTTTCAATCTTAATTACTATGTAACTATGTAGCTATGTAATTAATTACAAATAAGCCCCAATGCACTGGATACATTGTCTTTGGTAATTTAACCTTTATTTATTTTACCTAAAAGCAAAATTGTAGTACTGCTGTAGGAATTATTTGGGATAGAGCAGTTGCCAGTTCCTTCTCCAGTGGACCATGATTTATCAGACCTTTTTGCTATGACCTATGATCTGCCCATCTTGGGGGACCCTACATGTTATAGCTCACAGCTTCACTGAAGTACACAAGCCCCTTCATGACAAATTGGGCAAATTTATTTTGTGGCTCCTGTATGCTATTGTGCAGCTCAGTATGGGAATGTGAAACTCAGAGTACTTGATAAGGGTGGGAGAGGGGTCTAACTGCCAGTTAATATTGAGGGTCTTTATTTTGGCCAGACAATTAGACTGTAATTTTAATTAGGACATCAAAGCAGCCAATTAATATGCATTAATTGTTAATTTGCATATGAACGCAGCCACAGCAAGATGGCATTTCCCACAATGGATTCATTTTAGAATTAAATGGATAACACAACATATAGCTAGTGTTTCATGCTCTTTAAGAATAACCTAACAACAACTTGACCTTGTGGTGACAGAGCCCCCCTTACAATGAAGTGAATAGTACTGAGATGTCAGCCTTGACTTTGAGGTGTTATCTGACAAGGTTAAAAAAAAACTCGTCCGTCGGCCCGTTTTATTACTTTTTTCCAATTATCTGCATGAAGCGGTCGGTCGTTCCTGGAACAAATAGTGGTGTAAAAAAAAAAAAACAGAAACAGATGGAACGGAGCAGTTTTGCAATCCTGGCCTGGTGGACACATCTGGATCAAGAGTCAGCATAGTATGCAAATTGTTCCAGCTCCCCTCCCCCTGCGGTAACAATCAATGTCGCTTGTGTGAAGTAGTGCACGCAAGGTTAAAAATGGACAGAGTAGGCAAAGCTATAAATAGGAATGATCTGGCAGGGATTGGCGCACGGTGAAAATATGCATTAAAATAGCAGGGAATTAATCATTCTGTGTCTCAAGAATGGCTGGATTACTTTATGAATTCTTAAGTGCAGCCACTGATATAATATATATATTTATATTATTTTTTTAAATGTGTATATATATATATATATATACAGTATATATATATATATATATATATATATATATATATATATATATATATATATATATAAATAATGGATTGGATTGACAGAGTGAGGGTGCATTTTGTAATCTAATTTGCATGTCCCCGCCCAGTTTTCCTAGAGTGCAGTGCATAAACTGTATTTCTGAGAAATTTGAGCAGGAAATTAGATTATTAACTTATAAATTACATATTCAAATAGAATTACTAATGTACTATTCATTGTTTGTAATTATATATATATATATATATATATATATATATACATATACATACACACATATACATATATATATACATACAGAAGTTAAAGGGTTGTGATTAGCATTATGTTAGCATTTGCAGGGGGGGGGGGGGGGGGGGAAATTACACTCGTGATAAATATATGGAGAAAAGAACAGACACCTTTAAATTCCAATCACAAGTTATAAACCCCTCCAGCCATAAAAATCGGCATGTATATAATCAAATTGAAAAAGAAGGATGGAATTGATATATTAAAATATAACTTTTATTTACAAAAAAACAATAAAAAATTGTATATACAATATAAATAGAAAATGATCCAATTGATTATATAATGGCTTTTGTCAATAAGTAAATTGCTCAATCAATAGTCATATGAATTGCTGACAGATATTACCAAATATATATAATTCATTGAGGGTGCCAAATATATCACTTAGGTAGTCAAAAAATGTCTATACATATATACAAATTGAATGTATAGTGGCATCTATCATTAAGTAAATTACTAAATCAATAGTTGACAGATATTGCCAATTATACATAATATAAGGGTACCAAATATATCACTAAGATAGCCAAATAAAGTCTATGGGCCTCATTCTATTATCGGCCGTAAATCGGCCGTAAGGCTGCGATTCCTTGCGAGGGTTCTGTTAACTCGCGATTCTATTATACGGCCCCGCAAGGATCTCCTCTTACGGCCGGCCGCATATCTTGGAACCGGCCGTAAGCTGTGAAATATAAAAACTCAAAAATAAATTCAAGCCTGCACTGTACAGCTCTGTAAATGCTAGGGATCATATTGGGGGACATGAGGATTAAAAGGAACCCCCTCTCAAGCTTGCACATCTGCCCAAACCCGAGTTCAAATTAACTGTTTATTTTCCGGCTGCGGCGTGGGTATGTCTGAGGTGCTCCAAGCACTCTGGACTTTTTACATGGATATTTTACGGATATTAAAAATAAAATATTTTACGGATTTGAGTACAGGATAATTATGTGCTATTTTTTCTAACACCTAAAATCCCTTTATAGTCTTCTCAAAGTGCAGGATGGCTTTATTTGAGCTATTTTATGTGCTTAATTGGTGCTAGCGGGACCTCTTTCCTGCAAGTAAGCTGCGGCTCGCTTTTAGCCTTGCAGAGAGGTTTCCCGGAGCAATTGAATTGCAAATCTCTTACGGCCGTTTTAGATCAAAGGCTTTCCTCCGGCGCGAGCGGCCGCAAGAGATAGCAAGGCACCGGCCGCAAGCCTGCCGGAGCATCCGGCCGTAAGGGAATAGAATAGCAGAATAGCTTGCGGCCGGTCCTTGCGGCCCCGCAACGGCTGCGGCCGCTAATAGAATGAGGCCCTATACATATAAGTATACTGAGAGGGCTGAAGTGGAGACAGAGGGGACAAAAATAAATTACTGTGGCCCTATCTAACACTTATAGTGGAAGGCCCTAAAGAGAAATCTATGGGGACCCACTATTTATCCCCTATCCCTCACAGAAATCTAAGTCCTATACTACAAATAGCTAGAACTAGTCCCCTCTGCTCCACTTACCTTATAGCCCTAATAACAGACTTGCACAGCAAGGCACAATGAAGAATGGCTCAGAGACAGCGTGCACACGCTGTTAGTGACGTCATCACCAGGCGACCCACAATGCAGCTGATCGACGCGTGCGTTTTGCGTTACTTCCGCTTCCTCCAGGATCAGGCTTTTTTCAATCTTAATTACTATGTAACTATGTAGCTATGTAATTAATTACAAATAAGCCCCAATGCACTGGATACATTCGCGTACTTCCGCTTCCTCCAGGATCAGTGGCCTCAAAGTGGGAAATTTGCATCAACAAATGCAATAACAGCTCTCCACAAACACACAATGTCCACCAAAGTATTCATGGGTCTTTCCAGGGTCCAGCAAAGGCATGAAAATTTATTTTTATTAAATAAGAAAATAGCTTTTTGCCTTTCTCAGTGCTTAATTATGCTCAGACAGTTTTCAAACACACATTTTACTATTGTACAGTGGTCCTTTAAGAAACAGTAACTGCAGAAACACCAAACTGCTCTAATGAGGTAGGAGATAAGAGACAAAAAGCTGTCTTCCCAAAAACTAAAATAACAAAAGCTCTAATATTAAGGTCAGCAACAAATGAGGGCATGCAGCGCTTGATCAGAGCTGCAATTGGAGTATCATTGAATAAAATAAAACCATTTCAAAATAAGTTTTTTTTTTAAAATAATATGTTTAATTCTCATTTTTAGCTTTTACGGGTATTATGCTTAAATAACACACTACTTTTGTACAGTAGTTCTTTCACCTTGACCAAGTATGACAAGAGAATTATAATGCGGATAATAAATACTACTATCTTTACATTTGTAACTATTGAATTCAGTTTTTAATTTCATGGCAGCAGACATGTTTTCCTTATTTTTCCTAATACAATTTGGTGCCTGTGAGCAATGGGAGAAACAGTAATATCTGTTATAAGACTGCCACCTGAAATATATATATATATATATATATATATATATATATATATATATATATATATATATATATATAACTTTCTAAGTTTTGCTGGGATAGAAAAATAACATAAAACACTGAAAATAGTTATAGCAGCACTACCTTAACTAATATCCAGTTTCCTCACTAAACATATCTCATCCAGCTAAACCTGGGTGGAGTAAAACAAACAGTCCAATAGTTTTTAAAATCACTTCTGATTTCCTGGTGTCTACTCTGCTCCAAGCAGTCATAAGATGCAAGCTGCTGTCTCACTGTGTGTGTGTCTTTCTCCAGCTCAGACAAACTGCAATCAGTTCACACTGTTCTCCATGAGCATTCTTAAATCAAGGCTGCCCAGGTGCAGCTAATTAACATTGCAAAGGTTAACTCCTTCAGTCTTCTTGAGGGAACAGAGCTTTGCAGAGTCTGTAACTCACACAAACACCTTGAATATAAGTGGGGCTGTCTGCTCACAAGTAAACAGTGCAGCAGATTATGACCCACTAGCAAGGAGGAGAATGAGATAGTGGCATTGTAAATATCATACTGCCAGAGGTGAGCAAATAGACAATGAAAAAGTGAGTACAAATATTTACAACCTTTTTGGGGGTCTAGGCAAATATGGCTTTCAATATTTACTATGATTATTCTCATTTACATTGTGTTGCTATTGTTCTTTTAACCTCCCTGCAGGGCGGCGGTGCAATGTATCTACTCCTCTCGCAGTCTCAGCACGGCCTGGAAAGCTTATCTGGAAGAAGAATTTCTGCTGTTTGGATGCTTCAGATAATAATTCAGGGCTTGGATTCCTCTGTATATTTTTTTTATATAAATCACATACATCGACCCAATTAATTACAAGAAGTCATCTTTTATTACACACAGCTGCTGCAGCCACAAAGTTACTCATTGCAAGTTAACCCTTTCTGCCTACATTACCAATTCTAATTGGCCTTCTCCCTAGGAAGTTAATTAGCTGAAATCAAAATCACAGATTCCACTGCAACATACTTGTATATAAAAAAGGTAATAAATATATACTATATTTACATATAAATATATGTTACTTTGTTTTTAAGTGTGTTTCTTTTAAAGTGGAAATATGTAACTAGAAGTTAATGTTGCAATCTGGATGATACAATGTATCCAGGGAATTTATATTTGTTTCGAAGCAGAGCTTTATGGGTAGACAAGAGCACCTGCACAGGTCTACTAAAATAATATTGGCCAAGGGGTAGAGGGGATTAGCTGAGGAATCTGTTCCCATAGGGCAGCGGCTCTCAAACCTTCCAGTGCCCTGACCCCCGATAAAATCTCCCAAGCCGAGGCGACCCCCAACAGCAAAACTACAGACCAGAAAAGACAAAAAAAAACATCCCCAATGGCTCCAGGCGACCCCCGGCAAATTTTCATTTGACCCCCGAAAGGGTCGCGACCCACAGGATGAGAACCGCTGCCCTAGGGCAATAATAGGATTAAGAATCTGAATAGTGGCCCCTGGACTATATTGACCTGCTTCCCCAGAGCCCCCAGGCCAGTTGCCCGTCTCATCTGGCTCATCTGTGGGCTCCTGGGGTGTTCTGTATTTGCTGGTATCTCCATCATGCTCCCTGGTTCTGGTCAGACTATTTGGGTTCCTTTCTAGCTCTCCTGGTACCGCTTATCTTTTTTAAATCCTGTCCGGCAATCCTGTTGATTATTTTTACTACACTGATTCTTATATATCTCCTGCTCATCCTATTGGCTATCCTGCTGCAGAGCCGTTGCCTACTTTTTTCTTTACTACAGTGGTTCCTGTGGAACTCCTACAGAGCTTCATATTCTCACCTGCTGTGGCACCTGTGCATTGTCTGACACGTCACCCGGCTATCCTGGTGTAGAGCTGGTGCCTACTTTTGCTTTACTATACTGATTCCTGATGAACTCCTGACAGGGCTCTCTTGCCCGTCTGGCTGTATGCTCAGTACTTTCTTTATGCTTATGGATTACGACAAATTTTAACCTCTTCTTTACTGTTATGCAGATTTAAGAATAGAACCCCTAGCCCTGAAGTGGTATCCTGGACTAGCCCCTGAGGGGCAGGCCTGTGGAGGCTTTATTCTATACTAGTATCAAATAGTGTTATGCAGCCCTGCTTTCCACTGCGTCTCCATCTTTAGACCTGGTCACTGGGATTCTAACCTACCTAAATGAATTGTAAGCTCTGTGGGTAGCACAGAATATTTCACATCCTTTTCTGTGTTCCTGCTGTGCCCTGGTGCTTGGTTTCCCACCTGTTTTGTCAGTGCTATTACTAACCCACAATGTTTTCCTTTCTAATTTTGTTATTCAGACGTGTCTGACTCTCCATGACCCAATGGACTGCAGCACTCCAGGCACATCTGTCAGTCACTGCCCCTCTGAGCTCCATCAAATTCATGTTCATTGCTTCAGTGACCTCCTCTATCCATCTCCTCTGCTGTCCCCTTATTCTCGTACCTTCAATCTTCCCCAGCATCAGAGTCTTCTCTAGGGAATTCTGTCTTATTATGACATGGCCAAAAAAATTGAGCTTTAATCTCATGATCAAACCTTCCAGTGAGCTATTTGTCTTGATTTCCTAAGTATGGATTTATTGGTTCTTCATTGATCCGTTCTAATACTGGGAGATATTTATTACGTGGTTGTGATGTGCATCCCTCTATTCCCTATGCAAAATTGCAGCCCTTCACACTTCATTCCATTCCTAGTAAGCGCCCCCCTCTGCATTGTGGGTAAGAACATTTCAGGACATGCTCCTGATTGGTGCATTACCAATTAAGTTTTGGCATCAGCAGTGGTTTCCTATGCTCTCTGTACTGGCAGTTTATGGTACACAACATACTACTTTTTAACCATTTACTCACTGTCATATACTTGAACAAATTAAAAATAGAAAAAACATATTACAGAGTCCTTTTATTTCTAAAATGCACTTTTTAGATATGGCTGTATCCTTTTAACTGGAAAGTGCACACTATTCCTTTAACTGGAAAGTGCACACTATCCCTTTAACTGGAAAGGGCGCAGAACATCTGCATCTAGCCAGACTTTGACAAAGCAGCAGCAATAGATGCTGACAGCAGCGAAACCAGCGGCGCGGCACAAAGGAACGCCTAAATACCACTCCAAAAAATGCCCACCTATCCAAATGAAATATTCAGAATTTCTGCAGATTTTAAGAACTATTTATATTTTTGCAGAAAAAAAAGGTGATTGTTACTTTACCTTTAATGCTGTTAGCCTACTATCCATTCACTAATTACAATTTAACTAGTCGTTTGCCCGTCATAAATGACTGGATAATATATACTTTTTTTCCCCCCACCCCCCTTCCCCTGTATGTCTTCTCCCCCCTCTCCCCACCACTCATTCCCCTGTATATCTTCCACCCTCCGCATCTCTTTCCCTATGTCTCTACCCCCTCTCCCGTGTCTCTGTCCCCCCTGTGTCTCTTCCCCCTCCCCTGTGTCTCTTCTCCACTCCTCCCTCCCCTGTGTCTCCCCCTACCCTGTGTCTCTTCCCCCACTCTCTCCCCTGTATGTCTTTCCCCCTCCATCATATCTTTTTCCCCAATGTCTCTTCCCCCCTTTCCCATGTGTCTCTGCCCCCTCCCCTGTGTCTCTTCCCTTCCTCCCTCCCCTGTGTCTCTTTCCCCACTCTCTCCCCTATATCTCTTCCCCCCTCCCCTATGTTTCTTTCCCCTATATCTCTTCCCCCGTCCCATGTGTCTCCCCCTGTATCTCTGCCCCCTGTATCTCTGCCCCCTGTGTCTCTTTGCCCCCCGTGTCTCTTTTCCTCCCACTTCCTCCTCCCTCCCCTGTACCTCCACTCCCCTGTGTCTCTTTGCCTCCCCCTTCCTCCTCCCTCCCCTGTATCTCTTTGCCTTCTGTCCCCTGTGTCTTTCCCCCTCCCCTGTGTCTTTCCCCCTCCCCTTTGTCTCCTCCTCCCCCTTTTCCAAAATCCACGGCTAAAGCATACAGCAGTGTAAGTGTGTATGCTGCTTATGGAGCTCATTATATTACAGATTATAACATATATGACACCATTTATAATGATATCTAATATAGCTCTGGGGACGCCTTCTCTTTTACTTCAATATCTCAATTACTGCTCTTACTTTATCACTTCGGATTCTACTCATTTACTAAATAACTTTTATATGATTAGGCGTAAACATATAGATAATGTATATGTGGGTGTTGGCACAGACATCGGCATGGTCCAGGATACACCCCTACCCACCCACACTTTGTAATATGTGTAATATGGACAGTACAGTTAGACACTTATAATACATACTACAGGGCTGCACAGGAGCAATTCATTCAAGGCAATGCCAGTATAGCCCTGCCACATGTATTTTGCATAAATATTAAATGGAAAAATATGGGCTATATTCACTAAAATTAGAGGTTTCCAGTCCCTATAAGGGATACTGTTACACTAAAGTGAAGAGGCTTAATTGATTCGCTAGTCAGAAACATCTCACTTAGCGAATATAGCACTAATTGTAAAACAACAACACTATTTATCCTAATCATATTTTCTGCTATTAATACATTTATGTATAGGACTCAAATTGGTTCTTTTTTATGCTTTCTATTAAATTATAAGTAATCCATTTTATGTTTGTTGCATAACTTCCTCACGAGGATCACGAGGATGTGTTTATGTATCTATCAGTGGGAGAAGGCGTGAGGGGAGGGGGGATAGGGAAATAATTGGAACTGACACCACACCCTTTCCCCTTCCCATGCTAACAGATGCAACCACAACTCTCCATAAATGCAAACGCCTCCCACACACCCCCTTCTGGATTGTGATCTTGTTATGGTGAAGGGGCTTGTGTACCCCAATGAAGTTGTTAGCAATACCATGTAGGGTCACCCAAGATGGACACTTCAGAGCATGGAGGTCAGACAAATCCCAATTTACTGGAGAAGGAACTGGCAATTCACTCCAGTATCTTTGCCAAATCTTATGGATAAGTACAACCAGACACAAAATGTGCCATAGTCCATAGGGTCACAGAGAGTTGGACATGACTGAACAACACCGACACACACAAAGTTTCATGGATGCCTCCAGGGTCCAGCCAAGGCATCAAAAACTATTTTGTTTTACATTTTCCTTTTTAATTCTGCTCTTGGTTGGACTTTAATATTATAATATAATAAAAATAACATTGGACACCAAATAACTTTGAAGTTGCTGGCCAGTAAGAAACTGCAGCATCATTGCAATGGGTGAGGTGGCAGCTTCCTATTGGTTGGTGTAAACTACATCTGTATGGAAACAGTAACTCAAACTGGGTGGTGACAAATTACCAGCGCTAATTTAAGAACATTTGGCCCAAAGGCTCAGTTATTTTTGACCCAGCCCGGTGTTGTTGACAGTATCAAAGTATCATCTATTAACAATACTAACAATACTGTGTTACTAAATCAACACGTCCTCTCCCTTTAAATCCAACAATACTGGGCTGTGTGAGAAAATGTTAATTATGAAATTAAGTGGCACAGGACAGGTCCCCAGGAACAGCCCACATATAAATAAATATCTAATACTTCTAGTAGAAGTGTTAGATAATTGAGCTTTTAAAGAACAGATTATCTATACATACACAAATGCTCAAATGCTCTTTATCTATGGCATATAAGTGACAATGGAGGGCAAAAAATCCCCAGATTATAAGAAACAGGGACACAAAAAAAATAACAAAATTAAACCTAATCATGCATTTGGCCACTAGAGAGGGCTTTGTCTCTCCCATGAAAGCTTTGACCCATAATATATATATATATATATATATATATATATAAATAGAAATATATATATATATATATATATATATATATATATATATAAATACTGTATATATACATACATATATATATATATATATATATATATATATATATATATATATATATACACACACACCCTTTATCGCCCACCTCGCACCCCCAGGATATTTTGAGCTCCTATGTCTATGGCCCTAGATAACGAGAGTTTGAGAAAGGTGGCAATACCAGTCCTGGGTTTCAGTATTTCACTGCTTGTGCTCAGTTCAGGCAACCAGAATGTCTGTGGAAGGGCTCCTTTTATTATTTTATACCAAGTGTGCCCACCTCATCCTCCTTAGTGTATATATGTTCTTATAATTGAAGAAGGCAAGACTTCTCCTTCTTATTGCTTGTTCTGAGGTAGTCGTTGTATCTTTGTGCATAGTAGAGAAATCCAGAAATCCAGGACTGTGCTCAGCACTCTAGGACCAACATTGCTTTTCCCTGCCTTGTGCTTGATATCTAACTGTCCAAACAGCCAACAGGAGGAGTATGTTACCCCTTCGAACACTAAGGGGCATTAAAAAAAATATTAGGCCATAATCTAAGGAGTTTACTGCAGGTAAAGAGATTGGCCATTATAGATGACAGTCACAGGATGAGCTTTATTGTTTATGTTTTGGGAGAAGAAGCTCCTCCCATATACTATTTAGTAAATCTATTAGTAAACCTATGAGTCAGGCATATATATTTTAGTACATTATGAATGGGCTTCAGTAGCCACACAGCAATGACTAATAAACATACTACAATGTTAAGTGATGCTGAGAAACACAAAATCTAAATAAAACAACCAGTTTACTAAAATTCATATAATGCAGATGTTATTAGAGCTAAGTGGTGTAGTATAAACAAATATTTATTGCTTTTGAATATAAAAAACTGACGCGTTTAGTCTATAAAACCAGACTTCCTCTGGGCTAAACTTATAAAACTCATATTTATAAGATAACCTGGCCTTGATCTAGGCATATGTGACCAATCATGTTCTGTCTTGCTAAGTTGTGACATCTCTTAACCCTTGTATGCCCACAATTAATGATAATTGTATAGACAACCCTTAGACTCACTCTCCCTCTCAAGCACCCAACAAAGTATTATTATTTATAATTTTTTAGCTAGAAAATAAGCTCAATCCAAACACTGTGAATTTCAAGAAATCAACTTGGGAATTTTACTTAATTAACCTGAGATGAGAAGGGCTGGGGTTTACCCAATAAGAAATAGTGAATAGTAAATCAAGGGATGCACTAAAGCTCATAGTAAATTCCCCCAATATGTTTTGCATCTTGGTTTGTAACTAAAGGTAAAAACCTTCAGATTTCTTCTTAGAATATTAGAATTTACATAATGTTAAAATAGTAATTTTAATTCATTACTATTAAATTAATTGTCATTAATTTTTTAATGACAACTAAAATAGCATATATATATATATATATTTATCATAGTGGAGATTAGATAGATAGATAGATAGATAGATAAGCGGAGAGATAGATAGATAGATAGATAGATAGATAGATAGATAGGTGGAGAGATAGATAGATAAGCGGAGAGATAGATAGATAGATAGATAGATAGATAGATAGATAGATAGATAGATAGGCAGAGAGATAGATAGATAGATAGATAGATAGATAGATAGATAGATAGATAGATAGGCAGAGAGATAGATAGATAGATAGATAGATAGATAGATAGATAGATAGATAGATAGATAGATAGATAGGCAGAGAGATAGATAGATAGATAGATAGATAGATAGGCAGAGAGATAGATAGATAGATAGATAGATAGATAGTCAGAGAGATAGATAGATAGATAGATAGATAGATAGATAGATAGATAGATAGATAGATAGATAGATAGATAGACGGAGAGATAGATAGTCAGAGAGATAGATAGAGAGATAGATAGGCAGAGAGATAGATAGGCAGAGAGATAGATAGATAGATAGATAGATAGATAGATAGATAGATGCCGAGAGATAGATAGATAGATAGATAGATAGATAGATAGATAGATAGATAGATAGATAGATAGATGGATAGATAGGCAGAGAGATAGACAGATAGATAGATAGATAGATAGATAGATAGATAGACAGATGGAGAGATAGATAGTCAGAGAGATAGATAGGCAAATAGATAGATGGATAGTCAGAGAGATAGATAGGCAGAGAGATAGATAGATAGATAGATAGATAGATAGATAGATAGATAGATAGATAGATAGATAGATAGCACACACATAGATAGATAGATAGATAGATAGATAGATAGATAGATAGACAGATAGATCACCCTGTTATGAATTAGAATTAAAAACAGAGTAAAACTGTATATGGTAAAACAAAGATTATTGGATATATGGTTATTACCTCAAATATTTAACCTTATTCAAGTTCATGAACCTTATTGTTATACCCACTGGCAGACTACCCAGTAATCATGCTAAATGGGCAAATATTTAATATTCTATTTACACAGAAAACATAGTACATTAGACATTACTATGGCACGCATTGTAACACAGTCCTTATAGATGATCATGCAAAGCCCGCACAACATCACAGAGCACTACAGCATCAAATGAAATACACAAAGATCTAGAATTGGTAACAACACAACCTCGGGCTGATACAGTATCACACTGCAATGTTACTGTGTGTCGCAAACTCTGGATGTAATTGTATCTGTATAGCTAGTAGTGACTGTGTTACAGGGCGAAGAGTTTCCACTTAAACCTGCAAAACTGCGATCGTTACACACAAACTCAGTACGACAACTATATGTGTGATGTCTTAGCTATAGTGACAAGCTGTTGAGAGTTGCACCTCTTTATATCATCAAGTCATTAGCAATACTGATTAATACTGACAAAGTCCCTCACCAAGGGCCTCATTCAATTGCAATTTGGCCAATTGAATAGGTCTCTATATAAGCCCAGAGCATATTTTTTACAGAAGTTTTTAGTTAGTGAAGACCTTGCTTTTGGATGGAAGTTCACTAACTAAACACTTCTGTAAAAAAAATATGCTCTGAGCTTATATAGAGCCCTATTCAATTGGCCAAATCGCAATTGAATGAGGCCCCAAGTCAGCGTTGTTTCTGACTTGATAAAGAGAGGTGCGACTTTCAAAAGCTGCTCACTATAACTAAGTGTTTGTCTAATAAAAAATATATTCTGATTACTCATCTAGATAACTGGACACCCGCTGTTCCTAATTTTATATATATATATATATATATATATATATATATATATATGTCCTTATACATAGACACATGTTCAAATATATATTTATTTATAGACATTCAAATGTGAACACAAATGTACTATTTATTTACTATATATATTATATACATATTATATATAAAGCTTACCAAAATGATTAGCCATTACACTTGAGCATAATGCTTCAGTGTTATCAGCCCCTCCAGCAAGAGATGGGTTAAGTCATATAACAGGCATGCTTAGCATGAGTTACATGTCACATGAATCCTATGTTGTTATTTCGAGCCCTACTGGAATCACTTTATCATGTAAATATTAGCAGAATTAGAGCTCAGTATAAATCCTGACCTGCAGACATAGATAGATATGCCCCGGCCGGGGGTCACTGACCTGTATTTCAGGGGCTGACTTTTTAGCTCATAATACGTTTTGGGCTCTTCGTGAAATTCTTCCCCGACGTCAAAGTCCGGGACGATCCCCGATTCAGCCTGCATTTCTCCAGCTGTTGGTGGTACAGCAGCCAGCGGTGTCACTTCCCTCGGCGTGTCAGGCTCTGCGAGCTCCCTCGTCCTTGTCACTTCTTAGTTTACACATACGGGAGCTTGTGTTTTTTCTATATACTTATTGACTCCGGATGTCTTCTCCCTACTGACATCTACTGGCCATATATGACAATATTCTATATAATGGACTAACAATCCAATCATCGCTGACCATGTCCAAATAGCCATGGGCTCTGCAGCGGAAAAAAAACCAGAAATACTTACAGTGGATCTTATTTTTTTATAAATTGCTAGTTTGATTTTTAGTTGTTAAAGTCTTATCATTATTCTAATATATACTTATTTCTCTACTTATTCATATGAGATAAAATCATTAGGCTAAGGGGACCAGCGGTGGAGCCGCTGAATAGAGGGTCCTAGTGCACAATAATTTGGGGATCCCTTCTCTATGCACCCTGTAGGGTTCAATAAAAGAAAAAGGCAAAAAAAAGGTTGCTGCCAGCAGTAGAAGGCACTTGTTGTGGTGTCCAGTGCTTTGCACCTGCTGTACCAGCAGTAGCTCCACCATCAAGAGTGACCTTCTCGTATAATTTATGCTTAAATACCTAATTTTCAAACCCAGTTATCTTACCTTTTCTTTCATTTATTTAATTGCTGGCGCAGCAGGTGCACAGCACCATTGGGTGAGTGACCTCTGCTTCCAGAGGAAGGGACTCTTAATTTATTAGGGGAGAGGAGCAAAAAATCATTTTTCTAGAATAATAATGTGATCATCTACATAAATTGTGTTTATATATTGACCACTACAGACACCTTGTAGAAGTTTAAAGGGGGTCTCCAAATTGTTTTGCACTGGGGCCCTCCATTCACTAGCTCTGCCACTGATCCCCAGTTAGTGTAGATAAGAACAATGGCAGACTATTTAATACTTATAAGCCTCTGTGATCGTTAAAGTGACACAGTTCAGTTCTAGAAATGTACATATAAAAATAAACAGAAATGCTATTGTTGTCAATAACAATTGGAACAGCCTTAAAATGTATATAAAGATATTTATTTAAAAATTAACTGAAAGATTTACCATCTGAGCTAATGCCATTATTAACAGCAATTAAGATTAGCAGGACATTTCCTGCATCTCATTAGCATAGTTACATAGTTAGATAGTAATTGATGTTGAAAATAGACTTTTAGTCCATCAAGTTCAACCTTTTAAGATCTCCCCTGATCTGCAGTATTCAGACTAATTATATATTTTTAATTGATCCAGGGGAAGCAAACAAAAAAAAAAAGCCCAAGTGAAACATTGCCAATTGTCTAAAAAGGAAAACAAAAATAATTCCTTCCTGACCCCAGATACTGGTGATCGGATTTCTCCCTGGATCAATACTCTCTCTAATTAACAGGATAACCCTGAATACCCTTTTTATTTAGGAAATATATCCAATACCTTTTTAAAGTTATCTATTGAATCCGTTGTCACCACCTTCTTTGGTAAAGAATTTCATAGATTAACCACCCTTACTGTGAAGAACCCTTTTCTTTCTTTGAGGTGGAATCTTTTTACTTCTAACCTCAAGGGATGTCCTCTTGTCAGTTGAAAACCTCTTGGTGCAAAAAGCTCCCTTGACAAATCTTTATACTGACCCTGGATGTATTTATATAAGGTAATTATATCTCCTCTTAGACACCTTTTTTCTAAAGAAAATATGTTTAATTTGGTTAGTCTTTCTTCATAACTTAGCCCCTCCATTCCCCTTATTAGTTTTGTTGCCCTTCTCTGTACTTTTCCCAGCTCTAAAATGTCCTTTTTATGAAGTGGTGCCCAAAATTGTGCCCATATTCCAAATGAGGGTGTACTAGAGATTTGTATAGTGGCAGAAATATATTTGCTTCCCTGGCTTCTATACCCTTCTTAATACATGCTAATATTTTATTTGCCTTTGCAGCTGCTGCTTGGCTTTGAGCACTGTTACCTAGGTGGTTGTCCACAAGTACTCCCAAATCCATTTCAATATCTACCCCTAGATTTGCTCAATTAATATTTTACATTGCATGGCTATTGTTCCTTCCTAAATGCATTACTTTACTTTTTTGTATTAAATCTCATCTGCCATTTAATCGCTCATTTCTCTAATTTATGCAAAGCCCTTTGGAGGGAACGTACATCATTATCTGATTTAATTACCTTTCACAACTTAGTGTCATCAGCAAAAATGGAGACAATACTTTCCAATCCTAATACTAAGTCATTAATAAATATGTTAAAAAGGAGAGGACCTAATACTGAGCCCTGAGGAACCCCACTTATCACATTAGACCAATCTGAGTTTGTTCCATTTACAACAACCCTTTGCTTCCTGTCTTTTAGCCAGCTCTCAATCCATGAGCAGATATTTACTGCAATTCCTCTATCCGTTGGTTTGCACAATAGTCTCCCATGTGGCACTGTATCAAAATCCTTTGCAAAATCCGAAATCCACTGAGTTGCCCTGATCCAAGTTCCTACTAACCTCTTCATAGAAATGAATTAGATTGGTTTGAAATGACGTATCCCTCATAAATCCATGCTGACTCCTACTTATAATCATGTTTGAATAGACATATTAATGTATATTATCTCTTATTAACCCTTCTAAATGCTTCCCCTCTACAGAAGTGAGACTCACTGGTCTATAATTTCCTGGATTTGCTCTTGCTCCCTTCTTAAATATAGGTATCACCTCTGCTTTTCTCCAGTCATCTGGTAGAGACCCTGTGTTGAGTGAATCTTGAAAAATTAAATATAATGGTTTGGCTATTACAGAACCCAGTTCCCTTAGTACCCTTGGATGTATTCCATCAGGACCCGGGGCTTTATTAACATTTATTTTCTCCAACCTCTTTTGGATTACTTCCTGCGTTAACCAATTATTTAGTAAAGGTAGTGTAGCCCCATTATGTTGCGGTGTCCCAACCACTGGTACCTCCCTTGTGTATACCGAGGAAAAGAACCTATTTAGCTCATCTGCCTTTTCCTGGTCACTAATTATCAGAAGGCCTGTGTCACATTGTAATGTTCCTATAGCTTCCTTCTTTTTTATTTTTATAATGCACCCTGCTAGTGTTTCTCGGTCACTGCTTCATCTATGGCTGAGTATTAGTAAATAAAATGCATAACAATAAATGGCTATTGGTAAATAGATGGGTACAAGTAAACAATGGGAATTAGTAAATAAAATGTGCGATAAATAATAGGTATTGGTAAATAAATGGGTATTAGTAAAAATGTATAACAATAAATGGGTATTGGTAAATAAAATGTGAAACAATAAATGTGTATTAGTAAATAATGGGTATTAGTAAAAAAAATGCATTTTTGTTAATGGGTATTAGTAAATAAATTGGTATTAGTAAATAAAATGCATAACAATTAATGGGTATTAGTAAATAAAATGGGTATTAGTTAAAAACATGCATAACAACAAATGAGTTTTAGTAAATAAATGGGTATTGGTAAATAAAATGTGTAACAATAAATGTGTATTAGTAAATACATGGGTATAAGTAAATAAAATACATAATTGCTCATAGGGATTAGTAAATAAATGGGTGTTGGTAAATAAAATGCCCAGCAAACGAGCACTTCCCAATTCTCAAGTTCTAAAATTCACCATTTAATGTGTTTCCCAAATTATGAAATCCGCTCCATTTTTATTCTTCGGTTGTATTATTTTTTTTTAATCATATGTATTTTGTTTTTTGCTTTGTAAAGTCCCAAAGAAATATACACAGGAACCCCCCACTATCTGCCCTGTAATATAGGAGGAAGGGAGAGGGGGAACATCTCAAGTACAACATATAATGTAGGATTTCAGGATTTCTCAGTAGCATTATAATGAAAAAATAAGTGGATAAAACAAGAGATCATGATTTCGGCGCTCATAGCGAGCAGCTAAATTTTAAGCCATGGCAATGCAGTATGACACACAATGTAAATCTTTTTATTCTCTGAGGACATTCATTGCGAGCCTCGTGCTGAGCGCCTTTGGCGCTCATCGCATGGCTCTCAATGAGCGCCTTTGGCGCTCATAGCGATCCGCTCCTCTCGTTTACCTTTGTTCCTATGAGCACATTGTGCTCTAATGACAAAGACAGATATATATGTCAATGTTTTTAGTATAATTTTTAATTAATTATTTACTTAATAAAATAATATACTTTACCTATTTGCAACTGATATATGCAGCAATGAATAGCCTGAAGAGCTAAGTATCTATATTTATTTTCCTGCAGCATACAATGTACATTTGGCCTGTTGTTGCTGGTGTGAGGAGAAAGTGTCATCAATGTCCCAACTGTGCATTAGAAATAGGCTGCGTGCGCGAGGGCAGACCGTTGCTTTAGTTGTGTAAAGCGCCATTTTAGATCCGTAGTGTTAGTGTTGTAAAATGGCGGCGTTTGTCTATGTGTTATGCTGGTCACAAGCATTTTGCGTGTGTATTTTAGTACCTCATACGTCCCTGACAAAATTCGGACGTGTCTGGCGGTGGTTTGCGCATTTCGTGGTTGTGTAGCCTCGTTTTCATTTTTTTCCTCAGCCATTTTTTTTCTTGCTCAGCCGAATTTCAAGTGGCGAGACTGCGTGAAATCGACTTTAATTAGCGTGCAACCTCACCCCCAGATGTCCTGGCTGTCCCCCCGTGCTGTTTGTGATGTTTTTGTAAATTTAGTTTTTTTCTGTACGCGTTTCGGATGTTCATATTTTTGTGACCTTGTATTCTTTTTTTTTCTAAGTCCCGCAGCTTGTATTTTCTTTTGTGTAAGTCCGTATTTCCTCTTTATGCAGGTGTATGTCCCGCAGTACATATATATATATATTTTTTTTTGCAAAGTCGTGCTTTTCTGGGGTTTATTTGTCCCAGGAGTGAGGCGGAATCAAGCCTCCACCTCCGCAAATAAATGCGGCGATCAGTTCTGTGAGCTCACTTTCACTTTCGCAGTTTGACAACTATTATATGTGATTATCAAAATCTAGTTTTTTTTTTGCAAAGAATGAACAGGCAAAGTGCCATCTATTACCCTTGCGGGGGCATCTAGACCACAATCTTGAGTTTAAAAGAGGATTTAAACATAATAAATGTTGTTGAATGAAATATGGGTACAAATGTCCTTTTAATCATTCTACAAATGGCATTTGGTACAAAAGTCAGATCCTCCTCCTGGCTCAGGCTATTTAGGGTGTGTCAGAGCTCCACGGGCCCTGCTGTGCCCCCTGCCGGCCCAGTGACCCCCATGGCCCCTTATGGCCCCTGCGGACCTCCCGTGCTTCCCCTGCAGGCCCTTATGGCTCACTGTGGCTTCCCTGGGGCCCCCTGCAGGTCCTGTGGCCCCCACGGCCCTTTATGACTCCTGCAGACCTTTCATGGGTCACCTGCAGCCCACTGTGGACCCCCACTGGGCCCCCTACAGGCCCTGTGGCCCCCACAGACCCTTATGGCTCCCACGTATCACTTGTAGCCCCCTTGCGGACCACTGCGGCCTCCCACAGCCTCTGTGGCCCCTAATGGACCCCTGCGGCCTCCCTCAGCCCCCTGTGGCCCCCATAGCCCCCTGTGGCCTTCCTCAGCCTTTTGTGGCCCCCTTGGTCCTTGCTTGCCCCTGCAGCTCCCTCGGACCTCTGTGGCCCCTCTCAGCCCTCTGAACGGCAGTGGACCTTTTTCACCCCAGGAAGTGGAGTCCAGCACCGGGCAGGTAAGAAAGTATTTATAGTACTATAATATATATATATAGATGTATATATACACACACACATATACAGTATGTATATATATATATATATATATATATATATATATATATATATATACTAGCGACTTGCCCGTCAAATAATGACGGCAATGTTATTGTAAGTGAGCTAATGTTGTTTGGTGTGTAATAGTAAAGATATAATACATTAATAAATGAATATACTTTACCTATTTTGAAGCATTCTGTTGAAGAGCTGCAATCTGTTTTGAAGTTGCTGCAGCATTAGTGGTGTGGAGCTGCTGTATAAGCTTGGTGAATGTGTGTAGTGTAATAGTGTGCGTGCGCAAGGCGAAACCGTTAGCGTAGTCGTGTACTTCCGCATTGGCGTAAAATGGCGGTTTATCTGTGGTGTTCGTCTTTGCGGATTAGCCGTCGGTGCCTCGTAGTGGTTTTCGAGTTTCGTGTGGTGTTTTGCGAGTGTGTTGTGGTGTTTTACGTGTTGAGAGTGCTGAAGCCTCGTTTTCGTTTTGTTCGTCGGCCATTTTTTTTCTCGCTTAGCGATTTTATTAGTGTCTAAAGTGTTTTATTTTTATTTAAATGAAGGTGTAACTTGTTTTTTTGAGGTGCTGATGGTTCCTCTTGCTGTAGGTAAGCTTTTTATGTGTGTGTTGTGTGTATTTATTGTGTTTTAAATGTTTGTATGTCGGCGTGTTGCGTCTGATGTCTGCGAGGTCGTAATGGGTGGTAACGTGTCTCGTATGGTGTTTGCGTGTGTAGCCTCGTTTTCGTTTTGTTCGGCGGCCATTTTTTGTGTCGCTTAGCAAATTATTTAGTGTCTAAACTCTTTTATTTTGAGTGAAATTAAGGTGTAAATTGCATTTTTGAGGTCCTGGATGCTACCTCTTGCTGTAGGTAAGCTTTTTATGTATGTGCTGTGTGTATGTATTGTGTTTTTAATTTTGTAATGTTCGTGAGTTGCGTCCGAGTGTTGCGAGGCCGTAATGTGTGTGAACGTGTGTCGTATGTTGTTTGCGAGTGTCGTAATGTGTGTGTCGTGGTCTTTGGTGCTCCGTATTAAGCCCGCTAATCGTACGGACCACGCAAACGGCGTGACGACGACTCGTAGCAGGACAATTATAATATGTGATATATATATATATATATACAGACCCACACATTTATATATTTACTTTTTCTGTATATTTAATATATATTTTATATATCTACTGCTTTGAGGTTGAAGTGCAAAAAAAAAATTGTGCCCTCCCCCTCCATTTGCACCGGGGCCCCCTATGCACTAACTCTGCCACTGTATTTATATATATATATATATATATATATATATATATATATATATATATATATATTTGTTGTTGTTGTTTAGTTGCGTCCAACTCTCCGTGACACTATGGACCACAGTGAGCTAGGCACATCTAGTGTCTGGCTCTGCTCATCCATAAGGTTTTCATGGCAAAGATGGAGTAGGTTGCCAGTTCCTTCTCTACTGGAGAGTGATTTCTCTGACCTCTCTGCTATGTCCTGCCCATCTTGGGTGACAAGGTATAACTAAAAAGCTTCACTGAGGTACACAAGGCCCTTCACCATGACAAGTTACCAATACAGATTTTTTTTTTTGAGAGCGGCCAACATTTTGCTGACAGCTAGGAGCTAAGCAGTGGTGCCAACACAGCATTCCTTTGTTCTTCTACAAAACCAAGCCTCCCTGGAAAGATGGGCACTTAAGCCATAAAAGAACCTAGTAAATTTGCATGCTGCCAGGAAAATGACCTCCAAAAGTAAGAAAATGACCTCCGAAAGCAAGAGTGAAACACTGATGCTCCCCGAGCTCAGACCCAAGAATCTAAGGAACACTCTCAGAAAATGTCATGATAAATATGCCCAAACCACCTCCTCTTAACCACAAAAGAAGCCATAGCTCCATCGGTCTCTTTTCAACAGTTCTCCAACTTGGCAGGGTTCAACGCAGTCTGCCATTACTGGCATTTTACCTATTTGGGACCAGAGTATCTTATTATGGGGACATCAGTATGTACTAAAAACAATTCCACCAAACCGAGCAACATAGTCTGTGACAATACCCAAAACTTCTTGCCTGCAAAAGCCCTGGATGCCAAGCCAAAGGCCCTGGATGCCAAGCCATATTGGCCAATGGCAAAAGCCTAAAACACAGCAAACAGGATAATAAGTTTCCTTTTCTTTTGTGAACTTTCGTTGAATTTAGACCACTAAGCTAAGGTGGATGTATGAAGCAAACCGCTGAGACTCCCATCTACTTATACGCTTAATAGCCTCATTACGTAAATCCAAGCGGGAGACTTCAGTAGCAGCTCCAATGCCAACGCTGTAATCCTCTGGAATGAAACCTACAGAAAAAACATATTTCCTATAGAACAAAATAAACTGAAATTTAGATAGCGTGCATATGCAATAGACCATCCCTAGAACGACTTTGTTCAAGAAAATCACTTAACAAATAGGTGCATGCATTTTCAAGAATGGGGTAAAGGAAAACACGTTTCCCATGGCCTCTTTGTTTTTGATTTTTCAATCAAAATGGAGAAATGATGACCATTGTAATGGACCGCAGAGATGGAAATAAACCCCAGGAATGGATTATTTCACTAATATAAAAAGCACCAAAGAAGGCCAGGGAGAAAGCAGAACTAAATAGAGATAACTCATAAGTATTAAAATAAAATGCCAACAGGGAGTGTATAAACAAAATAAATAGACTGCCAGGATTCAAAGGTAACCTTCTTCTGTTTAATGTCCTTGACAGCTTGATTAAAGACGTTTGAGCAGAAAAATGTTTGTCAATGCCTGAGACAAACCTTTGTCACGAACCACAACATGAGCTCAAGTCTGTGTTGGGAAGAATCAGTAACACCAGTCTGTTCCAATTCCCACCAAGTCTTCCATGTTCCATGATAAGAAGCTCAAGAAGAAGGAATCAAGGACCATTTGTTCAATGCAGCTACCTCTTCCAACCTAGCTTCCATAAATGTAGAGGCATAGGAGTGTAGAGGCATACACTACAAACAGATGATGTCATCAGTATGAGCCTGATGAGCGTTTCCCGTTCTGGCTTCTACGGAGGCCGAAAAGAACACTGGGAATAGGATCCTTATAAAGCTAATTGTCTAAATTAATGATTAACCCTTTGTTGGATTTCTCTTTTACAGGAATTGGATGGAGTTTAGGACCAGAACTGATTTTTGGAATGAATTGAATAGTAAATTGAAAATACAATCTGCTGTAACCTATAATGAAAATTCTATTATTAAAATTTGTTGATAATTGAATCTTTTTGTCTATTCAATGGAGTAATTTTGCTTAGAACTATACAGTGGACTTTAGTCCACTAATCTCAAAATGTATTACTTTTTCTTTTCCAAATTTATAGCCATTGAAATAATTACAAAAACCAAATTAGAGGTGCTCAATAAGAGAATGAACTAACCTTAATAGGTTAGTTCTGTGGACATGATAACCCACTCTGAGAGCAGCCTCTTTTAGCCACTTGCGCCCTTCACAGGGAGAGATATCCTGTAGTATAGTATATCAGTCTGGTCCCACTCACTAGAGTGACCCAGCCCTGAAATACCAGGCAATTCTACCCTGAACAGGAGAAACAGCAAACCCCAGACGTACATTTCTGCCTTCTTTGGGCCTCATCAGTGAGGTGTAGCTGTTGACTCCCTAAGATATAGTGAGCAAGGGGTCCATAGTTCTGTGGACATGATAACCAAGCAGCCTCTTTTAGCCACTTGTGCCCTTCAAAGGGAGAAATATCCTGTAGTACAGTAGATCAGCCTGGTCCCACTCACTAGAGTGGTCCAGTCCCAAAATACCAGGTCTGTGCCTTAGGGAGTTGTCAGCTACACTGATGAGGCCCAATGAAGGCCAAAACGTATGCCTGGGGTTTGCTGTTTCTCCTGATCAGGGTAGAATTGCCTCGTATTTCACAGGATATTTCTCCCTGTGAAAGGCACAAGTGGCTAAAAGAGGTTGCTCTCAGAGTGGGTTATCATGGCCATAGAACTAACCTATTAAGGTTAGTTTGTTCTCTGATGGAGCACCTCTATTTTTGTTTTTTGTTGAAATAATTACCAGAACGTGAGGTACCAACTGCATCACTAAAGAAATTCAAATCAAAATTAGACTGCTTATCACACAAGAAAGAGAAACGAACCCCAAAATTATACCCTAGTGGAAATGTCTTCTCCCAATTGAAAGATAAGTACTGTAAATGTGTTGAAATGGCCGTGACACACCAATCTTATATGAACAAAGTTACTGATGCACATACTTCATTATACATATAATTATTTTAGGGTACAAAATCCTTATTTCAATTTAAATAGTTATCTGAATATCCGTACTGAAGATCTGCGATTTTTAAAAATGCGTAAACACAACTTTGAAAAGAATCGCAGTTTATCTTACACTTTTAACTTTTACTAAAATGTCACTTTTATTGGTATCACTAAAATCTTTTATAGCACATAAGACAACTTACATGGAAATTAATATTAAAAATATACTTGAGGTTAAATAACCAGGGAACTGGAAAACCCTTTAAAGTGATTACTACCACCTTTCCTTAGTACTCATGAGTTAAAAAAATATAATGTGCAAGTTCCATTCAAAGTTTCTTTGATTTGGATAACTTTCCCTAGCTTTTTTGCTTTGGGATATTTGCTCTAGTCTTATATATTGTTGTATTGCGTTCTTTAGAGTAACATAAGATAACTAGTCGTATAGGGAACTGGTTATTAACATCCAATTATAGTATTGAGTATATTTCTTCTTTCAGTATGATATTATTATAGTAGATTCTTTTTGTCCCAGAATATAGCAACTAATCAAAGTATTTGGAAGAGTGCTCCTATATATAGACGTTTCTCTTTTTTTGTTCTTATAGCTTTGGGATTCACTAAGGTCTCTTCTTGGTATAAATCTCAACTATAGGAGCTAGAGAAAACTAAGCTAAATAGAGTAATCCCTACATGGGGGAACTCCCTATTTCTCGACGCGTTTCGAATGGATCGTTTTCTTGGGGGAAAAAAGGTTGAACTTGGACTAAAAGTCTTTTTTCAACCTCAATTACTATGTAACTATATAACTATGTAACTCCAAAGGCAAGCATTTTCCTACACCTCTGGTAAAACATAGATACATGCTACCATGTGCCTTATCTGTAATTCTTATGATGGCACCCTGAGATGGAACAGATGGAGAAGATAGGAGAACAGAAGAAGCAGAAGGGAAAACAGTATCTGCTGGATGAGAACTAGCTGGAATTCCCAAACTTGGTGGACTCCATGCCTCCATGGTGGAAGAAGAAACCTCCTGACCTGCTACGCCTGCAGAAGTACCCTCAATAGTTGCCAACAATTGCTTTAACTGACCCATCACCAAGATAATGCATACCGATCCATGGAGCCATTGGTGGACAGAGGCACAGTAAGCAAACGTCCATGACCTCAAAGTAGGAGTAGGGTTGGCCACATATGTGTCACTGGTGGAGAAGCCAAACATCCACTTTAAAAAATCCACTGTAAAATGATCCTCTTGAGGAATTACACTTGAAAATTGGCCTCTTTTATAATGAAATAAAATATAATGTAATACTTTTGCATGCATTTATGCTGTTGTGGAATCTACCATTTTAGTTTCCAGTGATCTGCTTATTGAGGTGTGAGGAGATTTGATCAGATGCAGAGATAGAAGTTTCCATCTACACAATAGGATTATGACGACAGCAATAACAACTGTCAGTGCTCTTATTACGACTAAAGCTCATTAGTTTACAAGCACACACCCTATTGAGCGTGAAGCAGCCTGCTAAAGAAAATGGAGAATGGAATAATTGTGTGAAAAATGGAAAAATGTACACTACTTATTTATCTTATAAACATTTAGTTATTCAAAGCGCAATAACATATTAAACCACATTGGACGTTTAACCCTTTTCCTGCCGGTCAGGTGAGCTAGGTTTTGCATTGGATTTCCTGGCTGAGAAAGGGTTAAGCTCAGCGCAGCCGATGCATTTGAAAAATAAGTTAAGCGCTAAGGAGTTAGAGAGTAAACAAATAGCAGCTGTTATACGAGGGAACAAATGGCTTGGAAATGACTCAGCAAAATGCAGAATAAAGTGTGAAAAAGGATCTCGCTGCTGTCTGTATTTTCAAAAACAGAAATCAGATTTTTAATATTAAAAAGAGAAAAAATGAATATAATTGTTATTGCTAAAAATATGTCATATATTTAAAGCACCACTGCAAAAAAAAGAAAAAAATACATGTCCCAACACTTACAATATTAGCAGCTGTGTGAGACATAGGGATAAAAGAGTTTGGGGGAAAATCTTGTGTTTTGAAGACTCTGCTTATAAGTACAGGAATCCATTTTGTGTTTGTGACAAGAGAGCTGATGAAAGCTGGGTGGGGAGTAGGAATCCGGCAGAAATTTTGAGTCTTTGTTAGATAATTTGCATGTTCTTGCCCAGTTTCTCAGAATGCAGAATAATAACTGTATTTCTTGGAATTCTGAGCATGAAACAAGTTTTTTCTTATTTTAGATGTTCAAATGTGAACACAAATGTACAATTTAGATAACTGGTTGAGACTGAAACTGATATAACACCCCTCCCCCCTAAAAGGCCTAGAAGAAGGAAGTTGCACCATAAGATGCATTCATAGCTCTCCTGAAATAAACTCCCCTCACATCCACTACTTCAACCAATGTATCCTGGATCCCTCCATGGTCCTGCAGAGGCATCAACATCTATATTAGCTAATTAATAACTAGCTGTATGTTTATTTCCTACTTAATTATATATATTTTCCTATATATATATTTGATGAGTATTCAACAGACAGAATTAGCTGAAAAAATAAAATGCATGGAGGAGATGACAGTGGAAGGGATGGGAGAGATGAGAGTGGGAGGGATGGGGAAGATGAGAGTGGAAGGGATGGGAGAGATGAGAGTGGGAGGGATGGTGTAGATGAGAGTGGGATGGATGGTTGAGATTGGAGTGGGTGTGAGGAGGCAAATGAGAGTGGGAGGGATGGGGGAGATGGGAGTGGGAGGGATGGGGAGATGAGAGTGGGAGGGATGGTGGAGATGAAAGTGGAAGAGATGGTGGAGATGAGAGTGGAAGGGATGGGGGAGATGGGAGGGATGAGGGAAATGAGAGTGGAAGGGATGGGGAAGATGAGAGTGGATGGGATGGGAGAGATGAGAGTGGGAAGGGATGGTGGAGATGAGAGTGGGAGAGATGGTGGAGATGAGAGTGGGAGAGATAGGGAAGATGAGAGTGGAAGGGATGGGGGAGATGAGAGTGGAAGGGATGGGAGAGATGAGAGTGGGAGGGATGGTGGAGATGAGAGTGGGAGGGATGGTGGAGATGAGAGTGGGAGGGATGGTGGAGATGAGAGTGGAAGGGATGGGGGAGATGGGAGTGGGAGGGATGAGGGAAATGAGAGTGGGAGGGATGGGGGATGTGGGAGTGGGAGGGATGGGGGAGATGAGAGTGGGAGGGATGGGGGAGATGAGAGTGGGAGGGATGGGGGAGATGAGAGTGGAAAGGATGGGGGAGATGAGAGTGGGAGGTATGGGGGAGATGAGAGTGGGAGAGATAGGGAAGATGAGAGTGGGAGGGATGGGGGAGATGGGAGTGGGAGGGATGGGGAGATGAGAGTGGGATGGATGGTTGAGATTGGAGTGGGTGTGAGGAGGCAAATGAGAGTGGGAGGGATGGGGGAGATGGGAGTGGGAGGGATGGGGAGATGAGAGTGGGAGGGATGGTGGAGATGAAAGTGGAAGAGATGGTGGAGATGAGAGTGGAAGGGATGGGGGAGATGGGAGGGATGAGGGAAATGAGAGTGGAAGGGATGGGGAAGATGAGAGTGGATGGGATGGGAGAGATGAGAGTGGGAAGGGATGGTGGAGATGAGAGTGGGAGAGATGGTGGAGATGAGAGTGGGAGAGATAGGGAAGATGAGAGTGGAAGGGATGGGGGAGATGAGAGTGGAAGGGATGGGAGAGATGAGAGTGGGAGGGATGGTGGAGATGAGAGTGGGAGGGATGGTGGAGATGAGAGTGGGAGGGATGGTGGAGATGAGAGTGGAAGGGATGGGGGAGATGGGAGTGGGAGGGATGAGGGAAATGAGAGTGGGAGGGATGGGGGATGTGGGAGTGGGAGGGATGGGGGAGATGAGAGTGGGAGGGATGGGGGAGATGAGAGTGGGAGGGATGGGGGAGATGAGAGTGGAAAGGATGGGGGAGATGAGAGTGGGAGGTATGGGGGAGATGAGAGTGGGAGAGATAGGGAAGATGAGAGTGGGAGGGATGGGGGAGATGGGAGTGGGAGGGATGGGGAGATGAGAGTGGGAGGGATGGTGGAGATGAAAGTGGAAGGGATGGTGGAGATGAGAGTGGAAGGGATGGGGGAGATGGGAGGGATGAGGGAAATGAGAGTGGAAGGGATGGGGAAGATGAGAGTGGATGGGATGGGAGAGATGAGAGTGGGAAGGGATGGTGGAGATGAGAGTGGGAGAGATGGTGGAGATAAGAGTGGGAGAGATAGGGAAGATGAGAGTGGAAGGGATGGGGGAGATGAGAGTGGAAGGGATGGGAGAGATGAGAGTGGGAGGGATGGTGGAGATGAGAGTGGGAGGGATGGTGGAGATGAGAGTGGGAGGGATGGTGGAGATGAGAGTGGAAGGGATGGGGGAGATGGGAGTGGGAGGGATGAGGGAAATGAGAGTGGGAGGGATGGGGGATGTGGGAGTGGGAGGGATGGGGGAGATGAGAGTGGGAGGGATGGGGGAGATGAGAGTGGAAAGGATGGGGGAGATGAGAGTGGGAGGTATGGGGGAGATGAGAGTGGGAGAGATAGGGAAGATGAGAGTGGGAGGGATGGGGAGATGAGAGTGGGAGGGATGGGGAGATGAGAGTGGAAAGGATGGGAGAGATAAGAGAGGAAGGGGTGGGGGGGGATGAGAGTGGAAGGGATGGTGGAGATGAGAGTGGGAGGGATGGTGGAGATGAGAGTGGGAGGGATGGTGGAGATGAGAGTGGGAGGGATGGTGGAGATGAGAGTGGAAGGGATGGGGGAGATGAGAGTGGGAGAGATGGTGGAGATGAGAGTGGGAGGGATGGTGGAGATGAGAGTGGAAGGGATGGGAGAGATGAGAGTGGGAAGGGATGGTGGAGATGAGAGTGGGAGAGATGGTGGAGATGAGAGTGGGAGAGATAGGGAAGATGAGAGTGGGAGGGATGGGGGAGATGAAAGTGGGATTGATGGGGGGGTGAGAGTGGAAAAGATGGGGGAGATGAGAGTGGGAGGGATGGGGGAGATGAGAGTGGGAGAGATAGGGAAGATGGAAGTGGGAGGGATGGGGAGATGAGAGTGGGAGGGATGGGGAGATGAGAGGGGAAAGGATGGGAGAGATGAGAGTGGAAGGGGTGGGGGAGATGAGAGTGGGAGGGATGGAGGGAGATGAGAGTGGGAGGGATGGGGAGATGAGAGTGGGAGGGATGGAGAAATGAGAGTGGAAGGGATGGGGGAGATGAGAGTGGGAGGGATGGGGGAGATGAGAGTGGGAGAGATAGGGAAGATGAGAGTGGGAGGGATGGGGAGATGAGAGTGGGAGGGATGGGGAGATGAGAGTGGAAGGGATGGGGTAAATGAGAGTGGGAGGGATGGGGGAAAGGAGAGTGGAAGGGATGAGGGAAATGAGAGTGGGAGGGATGGGGGGGGTGGCAAGAGAGAGATAGAGACATACAGTGTTCTCAGAAAAGTTGATTGACCGAAAATAATTACAAACTTCAATGTTCATTTACTGTAGGAAAATGTAATGTTTACAAAAAAGTCCAACTGATAAAATACTTGTTATAACCTACAATTTGAAATTATTCCATATTTATGTCCTTCTAAGAACAAAATATTTTTAATGATTTTGTCAATCAAATATCATGTCTTTAAATTTGCAAAACCTGAAACCAGTTTTTTCCACACTGAACTGTGACTTATGGGACATATTTGCAAAGAAATGTTTGACTTTTAGTTTTCCTCTTATCATAATCTCTATAATAAACATTACTTAGTACAGATTGTCAGAGGAACCGGTCAGACTGGTCAGTATTGTGCAGATAACAAGACTCAGGGGAGGTTCCAAATATGGTAGCATTCAAATCTAAAACAACACTTTTTACTTTATCTGTTTAATTGAATTTACTGGCAGAAAACTTACATTGAAGTGTGAAGCTTTTACTTAACAGCCAGCCTGAATTGCAAATAGTCATATATCTTGTTAATGAAGGATCATTGTCAATAATTGGTATCTTAATGGTAGAGGTCAATGCCATTTATGTGAGGGGGTGTTAGTGCATACTGTTCCTCCAGGCTCCGTGAGTGAGCCCAGAAGCAGCTCCAGGAACACCCCCATAATTCACATAGAGTGACTCAGCACCAAAGGAGGACGGTAGTGCTTGATCAGAGCTGCATGGAATCACATTAAAATAAAAAATAAAACCTTTTAAAAATAAGTAAGTTTAAGTTTTCTTTTATATTATGCTAAAGCCTCCTTATTTGGCACATTGCCTACATGGACAATATGTCTTTAAAAAAAATGAAGACAGTAATGCTTTAACTTGTTAACATGTCAGGCTCTCCACGAGGACTTGTAGATAATGTAACGACTGCTGAGAAACACTGGTTTAGAGTACATACCTCTGACAAAGAGTGTACAGGAGGTCTCCGGATTGCAGACGACCCAACCTCGAGATGACCTGCACTTAAGAAAGGGCTCCAAGTAGTTTGTTTTATGTTCTGTTTGTTTGAAGAGCACAATAGTTTCTATAACTTATTACAGTACTGGGTTATTATTATTATTATTATTAATTCTGCATATAAGCCATTATAGTATCAACTGTAATAGTTGTGGTACTGCGAGTTGTCATCACGCTTTGTTGCAGGCCTCGCAATGAGACCCGAAGGCGCTCATCGCGAGGCCCGTGGGACTTTGAGACTGCAATGAACGCCGAGCAGGTGACATAGGACTTAGGCTGTAATGAGCGCCGAAGGCCAATGGCGATCATTGCTGGGACGTAGGACTTAGGACCAAAACCTGTAAATGCAACTGCAGCCCTCGGAAGACAAGGCTCGCAGTTGCGGGGCTGCACTAAATTACGAATTTAACGTCCAAATCACAGAACTGGAGAGAACAGCAAAAAAGAAATATGCCTCAAAATAACCTACACATTCAGACACAGCACGGGGGGAGAGCCAGGGAGCCTGTGAGTGAGGTTGCAAGTTAATTTGAGGCATATTGGCGGACTAAAAAATGTAACTGGATGAAAACGAGGCCGAAGTCAGTAAAAAAGAGCCCCAAGCCAGGAACACTTAACGTAAGCCAGTAACACTTAACCCAAGTCAGTAACACTCATCACGAGGACCCTAAACTACATGGGGGGACAGGCTTGCCATGAGGAAAGCAGAAAAGTGTTGGCTTGCCAAAAACGGCAATGAGCGGCAAAAGCCGCTCATTGCAGGGCCTGTGATGAGCGCCAATGGCGCTCAACACTAGGCCTGAAAATTACACGGTGGGAGAGGCTCGTGATGATCGCCGAAGGTGCTCAGAGTGGCCAAACAGCATTGCCTGGCTTACAATTTTATTGCCGCCAAGTTACATACATATCTGACCTAAAGACGTCCTCATGAACGTATCTCGTCTTTAACCTGAGGACCCCCTGTATACTTCTGGATCAGATTATAAACCTTGGGCTTAGAAATATTAGGCAAATCCAGATAGATTGACGATTGAAAGTAACACCACATCCCTTTCCTCTCACTGGCCCAGAAGCAGACTCCTGGCAACAGGAAATGCAACTACAGCTATCCAGAAATGTAAATACCCCTCTCAAACATAATATCCACCAATGTATCATGGATTCCTCCATAGTGATGTCGCGAACATAACATTTTCGGTTCGCGAACCACGAACGCGAACCGCCGCAAATGTTTGCGAACCGGCAAACCCGGCGAACCGCCCTAGACTTCAATGGGCAGGCGGATTTTAAAACCCACAGGGACTCTTTCTGGCCACAATAGTGATGGAAAAGTTGTTTTAAGGGGACTAACACCTGGACTGTGGCATGCCGGAGGGGGATCCATGTCAAAACTCCCACGGAAAATTACATAGTTGATGCAGAGTCTGGTTTTAATCCATAAAGGGCATAAATAACCTGACATCCCCCTCCATCATCATCCTCCCCTGTATCTCTTTACCCCCTCCCTCATCATCCTCCCCTGTGTCTCTTCCCCCCTCCATCATCATCCTCCCCTGTGTCTCTTTCACCCCTTCCTCATCTTCCTCCCCTGTGTCTCTTTTCCCCCTCCCTCATCATCCTCCCCTGTGTCTCTTCCCCCCTCCATCATCATCCTCCCCTGTGTCTCTTTCACCCCTTCCTCATCTTCCTCCCCTGTGTCTCTTTTCCCCCTCCCTCATCATCCCCCCTGTGTCTCTTTCCCCCCCTTCCTCATCACCCTCCCCTGTATCTCTTTACCCCCTACCTCATCATCCTCCCCTGTGTCTGTTTCCCCCCTCCCTCATCATCCTCCCCTGTGTCTCTTCCCCCCTCCCTCATCATCCTCCCCCCTCCCTTGATGATAAGGGGGGGAAGAGACACAGGGATAAGTGTGAGGGGTGTTAGGGTAAGGGGTGTTAGGGATAAGGGTGATGGGTGTTAGGGTAAGGGATGTTAGGGTTGGGTGAGGGTAAGGGCTGTTAGGGATAAGTGTTAGGGGGTATTAGGGTTAGGTGTTAGGGTGAGGGGTGTTAGGGATAAGTGTGGGGGGTGTTAGGGTGAGGGATGTTAGGGTTAGGTGTTAGGGATAAGTGTGAGGGGTGTTAGGGTTAGGGTAAGGGGTGTTAGGGATAAGTGTGATGGGTGTTAGGGTATGGGATGTTAGGGTTAGGTGTTAGGGTAAGGGCTGTTAGGGATAAGTGTAAGGGGGTATTAGGGTTAGGTGTTAGGGTGAGGGGTGTTAGGGATAAGTGTGGGGGGTGTTAGGGTGAGGGATGTTAGGGTTAGGTGCTAGGGATAAGTGTGAGGGGTGTTAGGGTTAGGGTGAGGGGTGTTAGGGATAAGTGTGAGGGGTGTTAGGGTTAGGTGTTAGGGTGAGGGGTGTTAGGGATAAGTGTGATGGGTGTTAGGGTTAGGTGTTAGGGTGAGGGGTGTTAGGGATAAGTGTGGGGGGTGTTAGGGTGAGGGCTGTTAGGGATAAGTGTAAGGGGGTATTAGGGTTAGATGTTAGGGTGAGGGGTGTTAGGGATAAGTGTGAGGGGTGTTAGGGTTAGGTGTTAGGGTGAGGGGTGTTAGGGATAAGTGTGATGGGTGTTAGGGTTAGGTGTTAGGGTGAGGGGTGTTAGGGATAAGTGTGGGGGGTGTTAGGGTGAGGGATGTTAGGGTTAGGTGTTAGGGATAAGTGTGAGGGGTGTTAGGGTTAGGGTGAGGGGTGTTAGGGATAAGTGTGAGGGGTGTTAGGGTTAGGTTTTAGGGTGAGGGGTGTTAGGGATAAGTGTGAGGGGGTATTAGGGTTAGGTGTTAGGGTGAGGGGTGTTAGGGATAAGTGTGGGGGGTGTTAGGGTGAGGGCTGTTAGGGATAAGTGTAAGGGGGTATTAGGGTTAGGTGTTAGGGTGAGGGGTGTTAGGGATAAGTGTGAGGGATGTTAGGGTTAGGTGTTAGGGTGAGGGGTGTTAGGGATAAGTGTGATGGGTGTTAGGGTTAGGTGTTAGGGTGAGGGGTGTTAGGGATAAGTGTCGGGGGTGTTAGAGTGACGGCTGTTATTGATAAGTTTAAGGGGGTATTAGGGTTAGGTGTTAGGGTGAGGGGTGTTAGGGATAAGTGTGAGGGGTGTTAGTGTAAGGGGTGTTAGGGATAAGTGTGAGGGGTGTTAGGGTTAGGTGTTAGGGTGATGGGTGTTAGGGATAAGTGTGGGGGGTGTTAGGGTGAGGGATGTTAGGGTTAGGTGTTAGGGATAAGTGTGAGGGGTGTTAGGGTTAGGGTGAGGGGTGTTAGGGATAAGTGTGAGGGGTGTTAGGGTTAGGTGTTAGGGTGAGGGGTGTTAGGGATAAGTGTGAGGGGGTATTAGGGTTAGGTGTTAGGGTGAGGGGTGTTAAGGATAAGTGTAAGGGGTGTTAGGGTGAGGCATGTTAGGAATAAGTGTGAGGGGTGTTAGGTCTTAGGGATAAGTGTGAGGGGTGTTAGGGTTAGGTGTTAGGTTGATGGGTGTTATGGATAAGTGTGAGGGGTGTTAGGGTTGGGTGCTAAGGTGAGGGGAGGATGATGATAAGGGGGGGAAGAGACACAGGGGTGTCCTTGCAGCAGAGTCGAGATCAAAAGAGTGCTTCAGGACTGTATTGCACACTGTGTACAGTAGCCTAGCTATGGTTTTCCCTATTGATGCAGTATCACCTACACTCAGCCTCCTCTCAGTAAGACTGCAAGTTAGTTATGATTCCAAAATGGCTGCTGTCCATGAGGTAGAAGGCTCTGGAAGGGAGTGTATGCTGCTGATTGGCTGGAATGTGTCGGCTGACTGTGAGTTGCAGGGTCAAAGTTTGCTCAATGATAAAGTATAGGGGGCGGATTGAACATCGCATATGTTCGCAGTTCGCCGCAAACGCGAACATGCTATGTTCGCCGGGAACAGTCCGCCGGCGAACTATTCGCGACATCTCTATTCCTCCAGGATCCAGTTGCATGATCAACATTTATTATTTCTAGATAATAACTTAGCGTCTCATTCAATTGCAATTTGGCCAATTGAATAGGGCCCTAAATAAGCACATAGCATATTTTTTTACAGAAGTTTATAGTTAGTGAACTTCTATCCAAAAGCAAGGAATCACTAACTAAAAACTTTTGTAAAAAAAAAATGCCATGTACTTATATAGAGCCCTATTCAATTGGCCAAATCGCATTTGAATGAGGCCCTTAGTCAGAATCAGTTTTCAAACATATTTTTTCATAGTACAGTGCCCTTTAAAAGGGTAGTAGTAAGGACAAATAATAATGGCATTCAATATATCAGTGATAAGCAACAGGCTGTCCTGAGGAATAAGAAAACCTTTTTCGGAAGATAAAATGGACAGGCTATATGGGGCATTTGGTTTTTATCTATAAAATCTATGTTTGTATGTATGTGTTACAGCTATTATAAAATAGTCATTTTTAGGGTGAATTAGTTTGTATGTTAATGTATTGCATGTATTTATAATGGTTTCCTATGGGTAACTTACAATATATATATATATATATATATATATATATATATATATATATATATATATATAGGGGTCTACGCATACAATACAGATCCATCTAATTTAAGCTTCACTGTCATGGAACTGATTGATTTTTCCATAAATTCTTCTTTTTTTTTTTTATGGGTAGACTGAAGCAATGTTTGTTTTCTGTAATCACATGTCTTAAATATCCTGTTTTATTAAAATATGTCAATATAAATGTGTGCTTATTTGTTCTTCAGCCCTAGTTTGCATATTTTTAATAAAACCGTAAAATTAAAATGCAAAAAAAATAAATTATTAAAATGCATATTAACACCGGAGTTAATCACAACCTTTTTATTTGCTGTACTGTGAGAAAAGCAGGAAGGTTTGAAAAAATATTCATTAAAATGAAAGCTGACACTCAAAAATAATTATAATTCTAAGTAAAGACTATTACAATTTAAATAATCATCTTAGGTTTGCTAAAGGGGATTTCTCTGCTTTTTTAAAATCAAAATAACATATGCTCCCTCACACTTTTGGGACTGTAGGATAATGCAAGGGATATGCCGCTATATGTAGTCAGAAAGAACAAGAGGTCCTGATTTCAAGTTGGAAAGTGTAAGATTGAAAGTTGGTGTCCGAAAGTACTACTTTACATAAAGGGTTGTAGATAACTGGTGCAGCCTTCCAGTGATAGTGTCAGAAAATCGTAATATGTGTGGCATAAGCATAAGGTTATTCTGAGGATTGCTGTAGTCAGGAGCAGTGGCTTCAAACATTCAGATTCTCCCCAAAAATGTGTTAATTTCCTTGACTTACACAACTGATAATATTGTGAGTCAGGTATCTACCAAATTAACAATATTAGTAGCTATGTAAGTCATGGGGATAAAACGTTTTGGGGGGGAAATGTGAGTCTTTGAACACTGTTTATGAATAAAAGGAATCCATTTTGTGTTTGTTACACAACATGAGTAGTGAGTGTGCTTGTTTTTAGATATGAGTGGAGGGAGAGGTGGGGAAGGAGGGAGTTTTGGATAAGAATGATATTGACACCTCAACCCTTCTCCCTCACTGGCCCAGAAACAGAATGTTGCATCAAGGGATGCAACCAAAGCCATGCAGAAAGGTAAATGCCACTCACACACAACATCCACCAATGTATCATGGATCCCTCCCACAGTCCCGTAGAGGCATCAACATTTTTTTTTTCTAATTAAAACTAGCTTGTCAAGAGGAGAGAGCAGCTGGACCAGCCAATGAATAGATCCCACCAGTTAGGTCCTCTGTGTATGGGTGCTAGGGATACCCTGGAAGGAGGCTGCTTCAGGACCAGGGCAAGATGGCAGTTAGTAAGTGACTCTGACCCAAACACTGCACAGGAAATAGTGTTAATGCATCATGTTTCCTCGCTATGTCTCAAGCATACATCAAAAAGTAGAGAAGTATTAGTTATCCATAAGGCTCTGCTCCCATTCCTATTAAGAGCTAAACAGCACATTGTTTCATGCAGAAAGTTGATGTTCACTTTTCAACTGTCACCATTGCCATGGCAACCAGCAACACCACAGCACTTCAAGATTCTCCCCCATCAAAGCTGTTGTCATATAGCTGTTTAATTATTTTTTTAGTCAGGCATATAGTTTTGTTCATTGTGCAGTGGTCCTTTAAAGGTTTCCAATAAAAGGGCCCTATTCTATTGCCCAACTCATAAATTGCTCTAAATATTGCCACATATTTTATTAGCTACTCGTAATACGATTAAAAGTTTCCCGCCCACAATCACTACGGGCCAGCCAAAGGCGCAAAACCTGCCTTAGAACTCTGATTTTAGCAAAATATTGTGCTATGAAAGCATGGAAACACATAAGAATTAATTGTATAACAGTCTCAAACCCACAAATATGAAATAAAAAATATATATTTTACATGTTATTCTTGAGTAATATCGATCCCGGGACTCAAGCGGTTAATACATATCATGAAACTTACATGGACTAGAACAGATGATCTAATGCATTTTATAGATTCTGAGCACGATAGGCAAATATTACTTATTGGCACTAATTCATTCTTAGCTTCCGATTGCAGATTACATGTAACTTCCATATTTTACTGATGTCATGATGACAGTCTCATTTACTATTTGATGTGTCTGAGAAATAAATTAAATTAAATATTGTCAGATCATGTGATTACGCCTTGAGGTCAGAATTTGTGAGCTGGAGTCAATTGAATACATCTAAATATTTATAAAAAAAATCACCCACAGCCAAATCTGTGAGTTTGAGGCATTTGCATACAGCTAATAGAATAGGGCCCCTTATTAATAAATACTAGGAACTTGCCCGTCAAAAATGACGGGATTAAAATTGTAAGAGCGCCTTTGGCGCTCATTGCAAGCCTCTCCGCTCGTGGGGCTCAATGTGAGTCCTGCGATGTGCGCCGAAAGAGCTCATTACGTGCCTCGCAATGAGCATCTTTGGCGCTCATTGCGAGCCTTTCCTCTCACCTACTGTACGGGCCGCTCATTGCAGGGTTAGTTAACCTGCAAGTTTTTTTCTTGGGAATGCCAAGCATCTCGCCCTGTCCCTTCCCTGTGTCTTTTTCCTCTATGTGTGTGTGCTGAATGTTTGCGTGGCGCGCTCTGACTGCTGCTGATGTATTTTGTAAGTTTTGCGCGCCTGGCATTGTTGAGCCTCATTTTCATGCTGTTTATGAAAATTGGCATCTTTTGTCCGTCATGTTTTTCCTCGCTTAGGCGATTTTGGACTGATGAAAAATGCCAAATATGGGTGTAATTCGCTTGTAACCTCACTCCCAGGTTTTCTGTGTCTCCCCCTGTGCTGTGTATGAGTGTGTTATAATTTTTTGTATGTTTTTTTTTGGGGGGGGGTTAGAGTTACGTGCTTGAACAGTGCAGCTCCACTGCTGCGCCTCGCTTCGCAAGGCTCGCATGTGTGATGGCGCTCATTGCAGCCTAAGTGCTGTATGGCTGCTTCGCCTTGCATTGCGAGGCGCGCACGTGTGACGGCGCCGCTGGCTGCAATGATGGCCTTCGGCACTCTTTGCAGCCTAAGTGCTGCGCGGCTGCTTCGCATATGTGACAGCGACTCTGGCTCGTCTAGCTTCACGGAGTCTTACAGACGCCAAACTAAAAAGCTATGCCTAGATTTTTCAAATTACTTGAATATCGAAACTGTGGAGCACATCTAGGGAGTTATAAGTAATTATAATTGGCTTTTAATAAGATTACTGTCAAAAATGTGACTATGAACAATAAGTCAGTATGTAATGAATTCTTCCTCTTTAACAAACTATTTGATGCTTTAAGTCAAGTTTTAGAATAAGACTCATTTCCTCTTTCGATTTAATTTTTTGTCAGTAGATTCTTGCTTTTCCTTAGCAGATGTTGCCCTTTTTAAATGACTCGTGACACAAATTGTTGGAATCAGCAGCCGTATGTGCTCATCACTGACCAACTGTCTTACAGAGAAATTGGGGAAATCCCGTGAGCCCCTAGATGCTCCTGTCTGTGAGTGTGCTGAACTTAAAGAACCACTGTACTTTAGGGAAAGACTCACATGTTGTGATGTAAGAAGCCAACAGCAATCACAGATGTATATATATATATATATATATATATATATAGTAGAATGCCGGTTATCCGGCACCCAACTAACCGGGACTCTCAAGCAACCGGCATTGGCATCAATTCCCCATTATCAAAAAACTCCCGCTAAACCTGCATAACCGGCACTATCCGGCAGTTCGAGACTGGGAAAAAAGTGCTAACTTTTTTTCTAGCTTTTTTTGGGCCCTAAATTGCCCAGTTTGGGTGCTATTGCCTTTTTAAAGGCATTTTGAGGTTTTTGGGGGGGGGTTTAAGGGTCGTTTAGATGCCGGATAATGGGGTTTTTACTGTATATATACATACTGATACTGCTACACTAAATATTTTATCTAGTTGCTTTAATGGCCATGACTTACACAACTGCTAATGTTGTTAGCCTGTTGCTTACTTCACAAAAATGTCCATTAAATAAAGGCTGGCACCTCAGAACAACTTGATATTTTTGATAAAGACCTAGTTGGGGCATAAACCAATTTAAAAGCATTCAGCATAAAAGCATGTTTTAATCTTAAATTTGTTTAACTCTTCTTGTTATGGTGGCTTCCATTTTGCATACTGAGGATTACTCTTCCATTTCATTCTATTGCCAAGTGCTGATATACAGAGAAATCTTTTAACAAAGGAAATCCGCCCATTCTTCCCAAGTTCGTAACAAAGGCAAATATATGCTGCCATTAAATCAAACTTGAAGGCAATAGATACAACTTTAAAGGAAGTTTATATTTATTTTAAACTTTGTACAACATTATATCAAGTTTTGCATAAGAGCATACAATAAATATGATACTTCAGTGGCCCTTTAAGTAGATAGTTGTTCACCTTTGAGTAGCACAAGGGAGATTTTGCTTTATACAAAGCCACAAAAAAAGTCTAATTCTAAGGACACAAATAATTATTAAGTTTAGTTATTCAAAAGACCAGATGGAAAATATTTGAACACAGTGGTCCTTTAATGACACAGTGGGATAGAAGCCCCCTCACCTGAGAAGATTTTTAAACATTTTTCCAAATGAATGCAAATTTGGGAAAACAACTAAATCCAGTACAACTAAATCCATTTGTTACTGTCAAATCTATCAACAGGCTATTATCCGACATGGTGCGAAAATAATATCCAAGCACATATCTAAAAATAAAGATGATTTTGCACCTTTTGCCACACATGTTAATGTCATCACAAATGCACATTATTATCAGGAACTAATGTATTTGCATGAATGAATAATACTGTAAACACTCCAAATTGATCTGTTTGTGCACATTGAAAGATCACTGAAGTGTTTATGTTTATTGTCAATTTTATGTTATCAGCTTGTTACATAGTTACATAGGGCCTCATTCTATTAGCGGCCGCAGCCGTTGCGGGTCCGCAAGGACCGGCCGCAAGCTATTCTGCTATTCTATTCCCTTACGGCCGGAGGCTCCGGCAGGCTTGCGGCCGGTGCCTTGCTATCTCTTGCGGCCTCTCGCGCCAGAGGAAAGCCTTTGATCTAAAACGGCCGCAAGAGTTTCGGCCGTAAGAAATTCCTATTTGCAATTCAATTGCTCCTGAAAACCTCTCTGCAAGGCTAAAAGAGAGCCGCTGCTTACTTGCAGGAAAGAGGTCCCGCTAGCACCAATTAAGCACATAAAATAGCTCAATAAAGCCATCCTGCACTCTGAGGAGACTATAAAGGGATTTTAGGTGTTAGAAAAAATAGCACATAATTATCCCATACTCAAATCCGTAAAATATTTTATTTTTAATATCCGTAAAATATCCATGTAAAAAGTCCAGAGTGCTTGGAGCACCTCAGACCCGCCCACGCCGCAGCCGAAAAATAAACAGTTAATATCAACTTGGGTTTGGGCTGATGTGCAAGCTTGAGAGTGGGTTACTTTTAATCCTCATGTCCCCCAATATGATCCCTAGCATTTACAGAGCTGTACAGTGCAGGCTTGAATTTATTTTTGCGTTTTTAGATTTCAGAGCTTACGGACGGTTCCAAGATATGCGGCCGGCCGTAAGATGAGGTCCTTGCGGGGCCGTATAATAGAATCGCGAGTTAACAGAACCCCCGCAAGGAATCGCAGCCTTACGGACGATTTACGGCCGCTAATAGAATGAGGCCCATAGTAATTAAGGTTGAAAAAAGACTTTCAGTCCATCAAGTTCAACTTTTAAGATCTCCTCTGATCTGCAATATGCGGATTAGTTATTAATTAATTAGTTAATTAATTATTAATCAATTATTCATTTATTTATTTTTATTATTATTAATTAATCCAGAGGAAGGTAAACCGAAAAAAAAGTGAAACTTAGCCAATCGTCTCAAAGGAAAAAAGAAAAAATTAATTCCTTCCTGATCCCAGATACTGGCAATCGGATTTCTCCCTGGATCAATATTCCCTCTCTAATTAACCAGGATAACCCTGAATTCCCTTTTTAATTAGAAATATATCCAGCCCCTTTTAAAGTTATCTATCAAATCCGCTGTCACCACCTCCTCTGGTAGAGAATTCCACAGATTAACCACCCTTACTGTGAAGAACACTTTTCTTTATTCAAGGTGGAATCTTTTTACTTCTAACCTTAAGGAATGTCCTCTTGTCAGTTGAAAACCTCTTGACAAATCTTTATACTGACCCTGGATGTATTTATATAAGGTAATCATATCTCCTCTTAGACACCTTTTTTCTAGAGAAAATAAGTTTAATTTGGTTAGACTTTCTTCATAACTTAGCCCCTCCATTCCCCTTATTAGTTTTGTTGCCCTCCTCTGTACTTTTTCCAGCTCTAAAATGTCCTTTTTATGAAGTGGTGCCCAATATTTTACTCCATATTCCAAATGAGGGCGTACCTAGGTGGTTGTCCACAAGTACTCCCAAATCCCTTTCAATATCTGATACACCTAGATTTGCTCCATTAAGATTATAAATTGCATGGCTATTTTCCTTCCCTGATGCATAACTTTACATTTATTCATATTAAATCTCATTTGCCATTTAGATGCCCATTCGTCAATTTTATGTCAATCCCTTTGGAGGGAAAGCACATCATTATCTGATTTAATTACCTTGCCCAACTTTGTGTCATCAGCGAAAATGGAGACACTACTTTCCAGTCCCACCTCTAAGTCATTAATAAGAATGTTAGAAAGGAGAGGACCGAATACTGAACCATGAGGAACCCCACTTACCACATTAGTCCAATTGGAGTATGTTCCATTTACAACAACCCTTTGCCTCCTGTCTTTTAGCCGGCTCTCAATCCATGAGCAGATATTTACTGCAATTCCTGTATCTCTTAGTTTGCACAATAGTCTCCCATGTGGCACTTTATCAAAAGCCTTTGCAAAATCCAAAAATACTACATCCACTGAGTTGCCTTGATCCTGGTTCCTACTAACCTCCTCATAGAAACTAATTAGATTTGTTTGACATGACCTATCCCTCATTAGTCCATGTTGACTCCTATTTATAATCCTGTTCAAATAGACATATTCTTGTATATTATCCCATACTAACCCTTCTAAAAGCTTCCCCACTACAGAAGTGAGGCTCACTGGTCTATAATTCCCCGGATTTGCTCTTGCTCCCTTTTTAAATATAGGTATCACATCAGCTTTTCTCCAGTCATCTGGTAGAGACCCTGTGTTGAGTGAATCTTGATAAATTAAATATAATGGTTTGGCTATTACAGAACCCAGTTCCCTCAGTACCCTTGGATGTATTCCATCAGGATCCGGGGCTTTATTAATATTTCTTTTTCCCAAGCTTTTTTTGGATTACTTCCTGCGTTAACCAATTATTTGGCAAAGCTAGTGTAGTCCCATTATGTTGCTGTGTCCCAACCACTTGTACCTCCCTTGTGTATACCGAAGAAAAGAACCTATTTAGCTCATCTGCCTTTTCCTGGTCACTAGTTTTCAGACGGCCTGTGTCACATTGTAATGTTCCTATAGCTTCCTTCCTCGCCTTCTTCCCATTAATATACTTAAAAAATATTTTAGGGTTAGTCTTACTCTCTTTTGCAATTCATTTTTCATTTTCTATTTTAGCCAGTCTAATAGTACTTTTGCAAGCCTTGTTGATTTCCTTGTATTCCCGTAAAGCAGTCTCTGTCCCCTCTTGTTTGTATAATTTAAATGCCTGTTTTCTACCCTGTATCTTGATCTTTAAATCATTGTTAAGCCACATTGGATGGGATTTACTCCTTTTACTTTTTTCCCCACATGTTATTTGCCGATGTGTATGTATATTTAGTATGGATTTAAATATTGTCTATTTATGTTCAGTATTTTTACCTGCCAGTTCTCTGTCCCAGTCTATACTTTGTATTGCTGCCCTTAGACCGTTAATATCTGCCCTTTTAAAATTAAGAGTTTTTGTTGGCCCCTTGCAGTTTTTTTTTTTTTAATTCAATCTCAAATGATTGTAACATACAGTATAAGTCTTGCTGGAGTTGTTTGGTGGTATTTTAAATAGGGACCAATACATGAATGTATGACTTCAATGATCGTTTAAACATATATAAGTTGTTGAAAAGTCACAAAATGTAAAAGTAAATACCGTATTTATCGGCGTATAACATGCACTTTTTCTCCCTGAAAATAGGGGGCAAATGATAGGTGCGTGTTATATGACGATATTCCCTCCCCCCTCCTCATCCTCAACCTCCCTCCTCACTCTAAACCCCCTCCGCATTCTAACCCCCCCTCCTCAACCTAAACCCCACTCCTCCTCAACCTAAACCCCCCTAAATACCTCCCCCTCACTTACCTGCTTCTGCTCCGGCCTCTGCTCCGCTCCTTGACGCGGTGACGTCACACTGCGCGCCAACGCGCCATGTTATTAGCATGTACCGGGTGCCGGCACTCGGTATATGCTAATGATGTGGCGCGCTGGTACGCATGTGACGTCACCGGGTCAAGGAGCGGAGGCCGAGCAGAAGCAGGTAAGTGAGGGGGAGGTATTAAGGGGGGTTTAGGTTGAGGAAGAGGGGGGTTTAGGTTGAGGAGGGGGGGTTTAGAATGAGGAGGGGGGCTAGAATGCGGAGGGGGGTTTAGAATGAGGAGGGAGGTTGGGGAGGGGGGTTGAGGATAGGGGGGTTGAGGAGGGAGGATGAGGATGGGGGGTTGAGGAGGGGGGTTGAGGGGGCTTCAGGATGGGGGGGTTGAGGAGGGGGTTTGAGGAGGGAGGTTGAGGAGGGGGTTGAGGATAGGGGGGTTGAGGAGGGAGGTTGAGGAGGGGGTTGAGGATGGGGGGTTGAGAAGGGAGGATGAGGAGGGAGGTTGAGGAGGGGGGTTGAGGATGAGGAGGGAGGTTGAGGAGGGGGGTTGAGGTTGAGGATTTTGCTTCAAAGTTCTTTATTTGAATTTTTTTCCTGAAATTCCCTTCTTAAAATGAGGTGCGTGTTATACGCCGGTGCGTGTTATATGCCGATAAATACGGTAGTTTAATTGAGCAATAAAAAATAAATATATGTGTAAACAAGCTGACTAAACTACATGGTCATACTCACTAGCACTGGAGTCGCTTCTCAGCTCTCAGGTAAAATAAACCAGTTCTCTGTATACACTTTCAAAAATGCTTATTTTCAAATCTTCTGCAGATGCCATTTTAGTATTATTCCTCACAAGCAAAGGCCAGCCCTTCCCTCCAAATGCACCACCCCATGGACCCTTAAATACTTTATTGGCCTATACTGTTTTCTATTCACAAATAGACTTCTCCCTGGGGTAAAATAATACTGTCTCTTTAAATTGCACCTTATCTGTTGGCGGTTTATTCAGGGCTTTATGTTTCTTGCAGCTCCCTTTTGTCCAGATACAGTCTCTGGGTTGTTCGGCTCAGTTTTCCCCAAATACATGTGTGGCTATTTCTGCAAAAAGATCTTTCTCTCATTCAGATGGGCCATGATACAGGTTTAAATGTCTTCAAATTAATAAAAACGCATAAGAAATCTATAAAGAACTACCTATAAGGTATAAAGATTTCTGTCGTATACGTGGAAATGCAGTTTACCAATATAGCACAGTGCATTATAATGGATAAAAAGTAGGCAGAAAATGTAGAAGGTGGTCCACGACTCTGGTGAGTTTTTGGCATTCAGCAGGGACATGCAAATGTGCCTCGCTCTTCAATCCATAGCCCATTTCAAACATAGCTTCCTTTAAGCTTATGCCAGCTGTATTACACAATTTTTATGCAAAGCCAAGGTTGGATTATACACAAGCTGGGCATCCGACCCACGGACAGCCTTTTTAAGGTTACTGGCTATCATCAGCGTGGGACCGGTGGCTTAGCTTATGTTGTGGACCTTATGAGTAGGTAGTTCACCACCACAATCATTTAATATATGGTGGGTAAACTCTTGTCACCTCCTCTCACTCCCGCCTCCAGGACTTTTCTTGTGCTGCCCCTAGTCTCTGCAACTCCTTGCCTCGCTCCACCAGATGATCCTCTTGCTTCAAAACATTTAAAACCTCACTTAAAACGCATCTCTTTAAAGAAGCGTATCACCTTCCACCCTAACACACTTATCACCTCTCTCTCCCTCTTTTACCACTCACTATACCTTCTCAGTCTCAAGCATGAAAATCGGCACCCATAACTCGCAATCGCGCAAATCGGCAGTCATTTTGCGTTCACGAATAGAAGCCGCACACGTAACAAGCAAAATTCGCAAATCGGCAATGTTTTTTTTTACGGTCGCGAATATAAGCCGTAACTCGCAAGCTCAAAAATCGGAAAAAAAGGTGCGGCTTATATTCGGACCAATACGGTAATAAAAGACTGATAGAAGCCTCCACCGTACAGTAGTACAGTAAATAAATAGTACATCTGTGTTCACATTTTAATGTCTAAAACAAGTTAAAAAACTTGTTTCATGCCCAGAATTCCAAGAAATACAGATATTACACAGCATTCTGGGATGCTATATATAGACAAACTCATATATATATATATATATATATATATATATATATATATATACTGTATATATATATATATATATATAAATATATATATATATATATGAAGAGTGAGGTAGCTGTGAATGTCCAGTAATCCAGTTGAATAATGAGAGTATTGCAGTGAATAGTGATACCTTTTTTATTGGACAAACATATTCATAATAAAGCGACGAGCTTTCGAGAGATAATGCCTCTCTTTCACAGTATCGCTTTTTGACTTGATAAAGAGAGGCATTATCTCTCGAAAGCTTGTCGCTTTATTATGAATATGTTTGTCCAATAAAAAAGGTATCACTATTCACTGCAATACTCTCATTATTCAACTATATATATATATATATATATATATATATAAAAATATATACATATGTATATATATATATGGTGTGTGTGTGTGTGTATAAATATATCTATCTATATACATATACCGTATATACTTGAATATAAGCCGACCAGAGTATAAGCCGAGGCACATATTTTACCACAAAATACTGGGAAAAATGAGTGACTCGAGTATAAGCCGAGGGTGGGAAATGTGCTGCCCCTGTGTCCCTCTTGTGCCCTCTGTGTCCCCCTCTTGTGTGCCCTTTTCTTGTGTCCCCCCTCTCTCTCCCCTGTGTCTCTTCTCCCCTCTCCCTCCCCTGTGTCTCTTCACCCCTCTCCCTTCCCTGTGTCTCTTCCCCCCTTTCCCTTCCCTGTGTCTCTTCCCCCCCTCCCTTATCACCCTCCTCAACCCCCCTCCTCATTCTCAACCTCCCTCCTCAACCCCCTCCTCAACTCCCCTCCGCATCCTCAACCTCCCTCCTCATCCTCAACCTCCCTCCTCGACCCCTCTCATCATCCTCAACCCCCTTCTTATCCTCAACCTACCTCCTCAACCCCCCTCAACCCCCCTTCTCATCCTCCCTCCTCATCCTCAACCCCCTCCTCAACCTCAACCGCCCCATCCTCATCCTCAACCCCCCCATCCTCAACCCCCTCCTCAACCTCCCTCCTCAACCTCAACCCCCATCCTCATCCTCAACCCCCTCATCCTCAACCCCCTCCTGAACCTCCTGCTCAACCTTCTTTCTCAACCCCCCTCCTCATCCTCAACCCCCCTCCTCATCCTCAACCCCTTCCTCAACCTCCCTCCTCAGCCTCAACCCCCCATCCTCAACCCCCCCATCCTCAACCCCCTCCACAACCTCCCTCCTCAATCTCAACCCCCCATCCTCATCCTCAACCCCCCCATCCTCAACCCCCTCCTCAACCTCCCTCCTCAACCTCAACCCCCCTCCTCAACCTTCCTCCTCATCCTCCACCTTTCTCCTCATCCTCAACCCCCCTCCTCATTCTAAACCCCCCTCCTCACTTTACCCCTCTAAATACCTCCCCCTCTCCCTTTCCCCTCACTTACCTCCATCTTCAGCTTCTGCTCCGGCCTCCGCTCCTTCCGGCGTCTTGACCCAGCCAATGCTAATGACGTGGCGCGCAAGTGACGTCACATCATTATCATATACCGGGTGTCGACGCAGGCGTCGGTAGAGGGGTTTAGAATGAGGAGGGGGGTTTAGAATGAGGAGGGGGGTTAAGGATGAGAAGGGGGGTGGAGGATGAGGCGGGAGGTTGAGGAGGGGGGTTGAGGTTGAGGAGGGAGGTTGAGGAGGAGGTTGAGGAGGGGGTTGAGGATGGGGGGGTTGAGGATGAGGAGGGGGGAGAAAAGAGACACTGGGGGATTAGAGAGACACGAGGGGGTAGAGAGACACGGTGGGTTAGAGAGACATGGGGGGTTAGAGAGACACGGGGGGTTTAGAGAGACACGGGGGAGTTAGAGAGACACGGGGGGGGGGGGGAGTGACTCGAGTATAAGCAGAGGGGGCCCTTTTTAGCCTTAAAAAAGGCCTGAAAAACTAGGCTTATACTTGAGTATATACAGTACATATAATTGTTATATCTCTGATTTTTGTTGCCTCACAACCTGGAATTAACATGGATTGTTTGAGGATTTGCATCATTTCAATTACAGAACATGCCCACAACTTTGAAGGTTTTTTTTTTTTATTGTTTGTGAACAGCAATCTTTAACTCTGACAACACATTTTCTATTGGATTGAGGTCTGGGCTTTGACTAGGCCATTCCAACACATTTACATGTTTCCCTTAAACCACTCAAGTGTTGCTTTAGCAGTGTGTTTGGGGTCATTGTCCTTCTGGAAGGGGAACCTCCGTCCTAGCCTCAAAGGAAGCACAGAGTGATACAGGTTTTGCTCAAAAATATCCCTGTATTTAGCCCCATCTTTCCCTCAACTCTGACCAGTTTCCCAGTCCCGGCTGCTGAAAAACATCCCCACAGCATGACGCTGCCACCACCATGTTTCACTGGGGGGGGGGGGGGGGGGGTGTTCTTTGGGTGATGTGATGTGTTGGGTTTGCGTCAGACATAGAGTTTTCTTTGATGGCTGAAAAGTTCAATTGAGTCTCATCAGACCAGAGCACCTTCCTCCATACATTTTGGGAGTCTCCCACGTGGCATTTTGTTTTTTGCTGAAAGTAATGGCTTTCTTCTGGCCACTCTGCCATAAAGCCCAACTCTATGGAGCGTACGGCTTATTGTTGTCCTATGTACAGATACTCCAGTCTCTGCTGTGGAACTCTGCAGCTCCTCCAGGGTTACCTTAGGTCTCTGTGCTGCCTCTCTGATTAATGCCCTCCTTGCCCGGTCCGTGAGTTTTGGTGGGCGTCCGTCTCTTGGCAGGTTTGCTGTTGTGCCATGTTCTTTCCATTTGGTTATGATAGATTTGATGGTGGTCCTGGGGATCATCAAAGATGTGGATATTTTTTTAGTGTTTGGTTAGTGGTGCCTCTCAAAAAAGGTGTGTATATGTAATGACAGATCATGTGACACTTAGATTGCAAACAGGTGGACATCATTTCACTAATTAGTGACTTCTGAAGGTAATTGGTTTCATAACAAAGGGTTGAAGACACACGCACATGCCAATTTTCTGTTTTCTATTTCTAAAAAATCGTTTTATGTATATATTTTTCTCATTTCACTTCACTATTCTGTTCTGATCCATCACATAAAATTCAGATTAACAAAACATTGAACTTAAGGCGGTAATGTAACAAAATAGGTAAAAACTCAAGGGGGGTGAATACTTTTGCAAGGCACTGTATGTGTGTTTATACACACATCTTTTAATGTGGATTTGTTTTTTGCATCTGCATGGCTACTACAAACTATATATATATATATATATATATAGTAAATACATAGTATATCTGTGTTCACATTTGAATGTCTAAAACAAGTTAATAAACCTGCTTCCAGCTCAGAATGCCGAGAAAAACAGTTATTACACTGCATTCTGGGAAGCTAAGCTGGGACATGCCAATGTGCCCACACATGCCTCGCTCTTCAATCCATAGCCATTATCAAATATGGCTTCCTTTAAGCTTATGCATGCTGTATTACACCGCTTTAATGCAATGCCAAGGTTGGATTTAACACAGGCTGAGAATCCTATCTCTGTACAGATGTTTCAAGCTTACTGGCTACCATCAGCATATATATATATATATATATATATATATATATATATATATATATATATATATATATACTGAATTCAATATAGGATTTCATCCAATTGAATATCCAGGTTTCATATATTCTTATCATGCCTTGTACTGTTTATATATAGTTACATTCAGGGCTTGGTCTTATCAGCCAATGAGCGACAATAAAGCTGCATGAGTTCTGTGTATAAGCAGCAAATAGATGTCATTTCTTGCAAGTTTCAATTGTAAAGAGTCTTTAATAAAATGATGATTATAAACGTGTAACCAAGCTTTTACTTTTTAAACGTTTCGATGTCCATTTAAACAAAAAAGGGGAAGAATGGATTTGACTGTTATTCGCCTAAATATGACAATTATAAACAAGTATTACATAAGCCTGAAATCATGAGATTAAAATGATGCTGAGATATCGCGCTTGATTCAGAGTCATGTGGTCGGCTTCTGTTTTTTTTTTTGTGTAAAGGATAATATGAGAGTTGTACTGAAAAGAGTAAATATTATTCTGTTTGTGTCAAGCTATTTACACTTTTATTCACAAGCATATTTTTTAATATATCTGAGATCATCATGGGTGAGAAGTTTGGGGAACTCCAGGGGAACTCTATGATTGGGGCATGTATACTAAGGTGGGGCATTTATCTATGGCCTTTGTACGTATCAATTGTATTTATTATTAAGAGTTGAATGCAAGCATTATTACAACAATCTTTACATTCCACTCTTAGTAGATGGTGCAGTACAGTAGAGGGTGAAACGCGTTGAGGCATCATCAAGTTATATTTAGTATAGGGACATTGATTAGCACTGCACGTGACAGAGGCAAGATACAAATAATATACAGTAAACTCCCCGTTATCCGGCACCCAAGTGGACTCCCTATTGCCAGATAAGTGTAGTTGCTGGATAATCGTGGGACCCCTAAAAAAAAGGGTCCAAACAACCCTTAACCCCCCCAAAACCCTCAAAGTGCCTCTAAAACGGCATTAGCACCTAAACTTGGCCATTGAGGCCTAGAAAAAATAATTATTAAAAAAGTTATTTTTTTATTTTTTGCAGTCTCGAACTTCTGGATAGTGCCGCTTATGCCGGTTAAGCTGGAGTTTTGTTTCAATGGGGAATTGATACAGGTGCCGGTTGCTTAGGAGTGCCAGTTGGTTAAGTGCCGGATAACCAGGATTTTACTGTATAAGGACAGCCAATTGGCTACATATTAACTGCCACAAAGAGCTTACAATTTATTTTATTGGGGAATGACACATACAGACACATTATAGACAAGTGCATATATGTAGCACAAGGAAGCTACTGAGGTGATTTTAGGCTGGTGCCTAATGAGATTATGTATTTTACTGGTATTGTGCAGGAATGTGTTCCAGAGGGGGAAACTAAAGAGTTTTTTTAGGCTATTGGAGACTTTATCGGAAACCAGAAGAGGATTTTAGCAGTGGTGGACCTAGTGATTTGGGGACTCAGATTAAAAATAATTTGGGGCTCCTTATCTACATTGCCGTTATTACTCAGAGTCAGTAAAAAAAGCCAGAACATGTATATAGGTGGCCTGATTACCCCTCTCCCCTAATAAATTAAAAGTCCCCATTTTTGCTCCAGGTCCCTAACCTATAATGGGCCCGGGGTTTTGCTTGTGCTCTACCAGTAGTTGCTCTGCCACTGGATTTTAACGTGGCAAGAGGGAAGACATTTACATCTGGATTTAGTGTGGTATCTTTTTTTGTTTTGTTCTTTTTTTCAGTTTGGATTTTATCATAACAAATGATGATTGGGGTAATTCCCTCCATATTTAATGCACACCAAGCATATACAAGAAGGCCTAAAATAAAAAGCTTATATCTAATATGTGCTAGAGAGGGTGCCAGTGGCCAGTCAGATCAGTGATGACCCTAAGGCAGAAACCTCCAGTGGTGGGTAATATTGGTGTTTCGGAAGGAAAAGAAGATGGTGTTTGCAAGTTTCCAGTCTTGCACGGCGCTTTGGGAAAAGCACTATGGACACCGGATTCTAAGCTCAAAGACAAGGCCCTTCATTATTTGCAATGTGTTAAAGGGATATGTAAGTGAGCTGGATTATGAATGCCTCTGACAGAGGAGAATTAGTAGTGTATGAAAAAAAATGTTTGCATGAAAATATTCCAAAATAAACATTTAATTAGCTTACCTTGAAGTTAGCAAAATTTCCTTTTTTGGGGGGCTTTTGCATTTGATTGTGTACGCCCCTAGAATATCCCACCCCCATAAATGGAACTTTTCTATATAACACGTTTTCATACACTACTAATTATCCTCTATCAGATGCATTCATAATCCAGCTCACTTACATATCCCTTTAATATTGAATTTTTCTTTGCCTGAAAAATAACTTATGTATAGCGCTACGGAATATGTTGGCGTGTATATATGTGTGTGTGTTTGTGTGGTATAAATTAAATTTACGGCAGAATCTGATTTATTGTCAAAAATTTTAAAATTGCAGAATAAAGATGCCAGCAGTACCGTATTAAATCCGCCCCTGCCCATATAGCTGTGGTATATGTGAACTAAACAGAGATTTTCCTTTTATAATTAGTATTAGTGCTGAATGTATTTCTCTTAATCAGGTTTTGTGAGATATTTAACATGGAATCAATAATTTTTTTGTAATATTCTAAAAAAAGACGAATTTGTATAAATAATAGTGACTGGGGTCCTTTCCCTCTTCACCATCGCAAAATCTGACAGCTGCATTCCCGCATCCGGCTGACAGATGGCGCTGCTGTTTTTAGCATATAAGGAGCGCCGACAGAAGAGGCCTTGAGCTATGAGAGGTGCTCCTGAGGCCCTGGGGGGGCGAGTGCCCGCGGCAAACATATCGATGGCCTCACTGTCGATTCAGCCCTGTCGAGTTGCGCCACGTCGGAGGGGAAAATAGTTATTTGCCTTCCCTGTAACTTGATGGTGCCTGAAAACGCACAGCGCCCTCTGGCGGATGGCTCCTGTAACTGCAGCTGTCAGTGCTGCAGAAGAAATGCGCAGGCAAAGAGGGATAGATCCTGACTGGGTATTCTTGTGTATATGACAGTCAATTCTGAATTCTCTTTCTTGTGGTCATTCTCAGAAAATCTACTATATAGTAATTTTTTTGTTAAGGAATACTTTACGACATTCAATGAATATTTTGGGTTCAGCAATTTAAGAGAAATAATTGTAGGCTTTTGCTAACTTATTTCCTATAATGGGCATAAAGTCTTATATAAATAGTACCAGTTTACTCAGGGCATCCAAAACATATTTTATATGTTTATTTTTCAATGTCATTATTACATTTGTCAATTATACAAAAAAATGTCAAGATAAAACCTTACTCAATTTTCCTAAAACCCGAAGATTCTTTAATACAATTATGTTTACATTCAACCCTTAGTAGATAGTGCAGTACAGTATGGAGTGAAATGCGTGGAGGCCTCATCAAGAAGCAGTATGCCATGTGATGTGATACCCACAAAAAGGCCACCATACTTCATTGGTAGATGGAGGTTTTGGAGGGCTCCCTTGGTCAGTTTTAGTGTTTTGAAATGTATCCCTGAGGACATAGAGCATTACTGTAGAAACAATAAATGAACCAGTGGACGATAAGTGTTGCAGGAGGTAAATGAACCTGGTATATGTGGTCAAGATGGAATGGAGTTGGAGGGAAGTGGAATGCAAACTGTGTTACGGTAGGTGATCTATGACATGTGTGGGTATACATTTGTGTTTTTGTTGTGTCTACTGAGACATTAAATTCACCAAATGTGCTCTGCATTATCAGAGGGTGAAAAATGATGCGGAAAAGTGTTTTCCTTCGTGAAAATGCTGTTAAGTTAAAAGGTCATGGAAGATTCTGGGTTTCACTAGGAATATAATATCCCGAGTGTATTTTCATTTTTTGTGTGCTTTATTATATTAAGAAGTGCTTACAAGCTCTGTTTTTTTCTGCCGAAAATCTTACAAATAATTGGTTTCTCCCCTCTGCAGCTGATTAATACCGTGTACTTCTAAATACAGGGGTTGCACTGTCTCACAATAATGAATCAGTGGGAACATGCTACATGAGAGTGGTCACTGGCAGGTTAATTTGAAACATTGCATTTTGTGTCTGTATATTCATGAGCTGCATAAGTAAACCCAAAAAGGGAAAAATCTAAACAAATTGAATGATTATAGGCAGAAACAGCAAAGCTTTTAAGCATTTCTAAATAAAATAAAGTACATAAAATTAAATAGATGCACAGTGATATGATATACCTAGTAAAATCCAGAAACCTTCCATGCCCCTTTAAATGATTTATAACATATTCTATTTAGTGCCTTTGGACTCCTTCAATACTCTCCTGAACAAACATAATGAAAGGTGACATTTATTAAAAACAGCTGTGCAGGCTGACTAAGGAAGTGGTACATGCCCTGTATAAGTTCTATGTTAGTTATATCATTCTTCTTCACCTATATGGGAAGATAGCACAGTGGTTTATCCAATAGTTCCATTTACTGCAAAAATAAAAAGTACACATAACAGCAATTATTTGCTATTAAATATTGAGGTTGAAATGTAAGTATTGTTATGCATTAATTGCGAAACATTATCTTCCCTCCTTGCTATTAACTTTATCGGTGTATTTTCATTTAACACAAGTGCGCAGTAATGAATATACTGTACTGTATTATGTCACTTCCTGACACTTCTGGCTTTTGGCCATGGAACACAGGTACTAAAAAAACCTAGAGAGAAGGTGTGCGCTCTTATCTTTCCACAAACTCAATGAACTCATAAACGTCTTCATTCTTTCTTTCAAGGTCTGTAGGGCATGACGCCGTGGGTGTGTCAGATTACATAAAGCTACCTAACCTTTGTAATGTAGGCAGTTTTATGGAATATGGATCTCCAAGGCTTGCTATCTCGTACTTAAATAACGTGCTTTACATTGCAAACATTTTTCATAATTAAAGGTCTATAGAAGTTTCAAGGATTATGAAAAAAGAAAGGGGCTCATTCAATTGCGATTTGGCCAATTGAATAGGACTTTATATAAGCACAGAGCATTTTTATTTACAGAAGTTTTTATTTAGTGAACTTCTCTCCAAAAGCTAGGTCTTCACTAACTAAAAACGTCTGTAAAAAAAATATGCTATGTGCTTATATAGAGCCCTATTAAATTGGCCAAATCACAATTGAATGAGGCCCAGAGAAAGGAGAGAGAGAGAGAGAGAGAGAGAAAGGAGAATCAGAAGAGAGAGAGAGAAAGGAGACTCAGTCGTGTACACAAATATTTTTGCATGAAAAAATCCCAAAATATAAATGCACAACTTATTCAGTTTTCAGGCAGGTAACGCCCCTGAAAAGCCAAGCTAAATTAGCATAACATTCATAATTAGTTGTGGCCAATCAAATGCAGGTACTCTAATGTATCTGTTTCCCTCTGGCTGAGAAAAAGCTGCTTAGAGGCAGCTGTGATACTGACAAGTGATTCGCTAGGACACAACTCCGCACAGCTCATTGGCTAGGACGCTCAACCTACATAGGCGCTTTGGGGGTGGAGCTCATACAAGAAATGTCAAATACATAGAATTGCTCAATAAAATGATTTGATTTAAGATCTGCCCAGTCAGACAGACTGACACACAGGATATGCCACAAACAGTCTTACAAAAAGAAAGGCAAATCATAACCACCCCCTCCCATAATAATACCAGCCATTCTCCATAGATTCTTCCTGCTTTGAACACATTAACAGATCAGGTGAATGTTTGACTCATCCTTGTGGGATCAAGAGGAGTAACAAAATACTAGAGAACACTCATCTTATATTAACATATTTAGAGTGTTTATAACTTTAAAGGACGGGAATGAGTTCCGTCCCGGGTTTATAATAGAGGCAGAATTGCACCATCTAGTGGAACAAGAGATAGGAGAATAATTGTTGGGTTGTTGTAACAGTTTAAGATTAAAATCAGAAAATAGAGTTCTTATTAGGTACTCGTTCCCAATTCCTCATTTACATAGGCGCCTTAAGGAGAATCAAAATTGTGTGCACTAGGATGAACCATGGTAATGTATAATTAACATAAATATTCAAGAAAAAGAAAAAAAATAGACAAGTCACCCACAAATAAATGCTGGATGAATGTTCGCCTAGCATTTATTCGTGGGTGACTTGCCTATCGTGTTTTTTTGTGCTTTTCTTGAATATATAACAGTTTAAGATTATTTATTTGCATTACTTCAGTACAAGAAAAGGGTGCAATGAACTCAAGTGAGATATTGTAGCTAGCAAGTAGCATATGTATAGAGAAGGGAATCCCTGTCTTTGTTATATCTTACATTAGAATTCCTCGGCAGAGGTTCTACTTCTATAGGGTCACCCAAGATGGGCAGGTCATAGCAGAGAGGTCAGACAAATCGAGGCCCACTAGAGAAGGAACTGACAACCCACTCCAGTATCTATCTCATGAAAACCGTATGGATGAGCACAACCATGCACCTGGCATAATGCCATCCACAGCGAGTCGGACATGACTGAACGACTGAACAACAACAAACAAGTATTTTATTAACGGGGTGTTAAATTTTCAGTAAGCCTTTATGATCCATCCACTATTGATAGACTGATGCCTATTGGTCTCAGTGACTATTCGGATTTACCTGACAAGTTTGTTTTAATTCATTAATATGCTTTGTATGCCCTTCTAATTTAAATCCAGGTTTACTAAGTTGTGAAGCGTGGGGTTCCATATTCCATATTATCTTATGCAGTAGAATATGGTTTTATTAAGATTTGCTTCTCTGGGTTTTCTGAAGACTAAGGAAGGGTCTAATGAAAAGGGGGGGCTGCTCTACAGAAGTCCTGTAGATGACCATGGGACAAGGTAAATATGGAGGATGCGAGGAAATGATCATGGACAGAGAGAATTATAAGATTTGAGATATAGGGAGATGCAGTGAGGACTTAGTTAGTTTGAACTTTATCCTTAATGAAATATGCAACCAATGTAGGCAGAGGGAGCAGCAAATGATAAGCATTAGAGGAGGTGGTTGAGCCTTTCAGAAGAGTTCAGAATAGATTAGAGTCGGAATAAGGTGGGTGAGGTGAAGGCCAATTATGGTGCAATAGTCGAGCAGGGTCATGAGTGCATGGATGTAGGGTTTTGTAGTGTCATGTGTGAGGAAGGGAAACATTTTGGAGATAATCCAGAGGTGCATATGGCAGGATTTGGGGAGTGATGGGTTATAAGGGATTGGGAGGTCTGAGTCGAGTGTGGCACTAATAAAACAGACTTGAGGTGTTGGGGTGTTTGTTGTGTTGTCTACAGAAATGGAGTTTCCAGGTGTCGATGGAGGAGAATGGGAGATTTGCAAAAATGTGATATTTAATAGTTAATTGTTAATTTGGCCGAATGTCTCAACTGATTTCCTTTTTGATATTCTCTATGGGGGGAAAATGGCTCAATTTAAAAGCATACATTATTTTACATATCTGGGAGGACTGGGTTAGTTTCCATTAAACCGCAGTAATAACCAGATTATATTACTTTGCTTTCTGACACCTCAGGCTTCCAGTCACTGAATACAAGCTCTAAAAATAAAACCTGGAAAGAGGGTGTGTAGTCTTATCTTTAATCTCATTGGTAGCAATGGCCTCATATACTTCTTGAGTCTTGCTTTCCAAGTCAGTGAAGAATGACGCTGTGGGTGTGTCAGATATCCATGACATACACCTGCCTAACCTTTGTATTGTAGGGTGTAGAGTCATGGAATATGGAGGTTTGCTAGCATGTATTTAATAGAGAAAGTTTAAACACTATAAACATTGAATGGGCAGGGGACAGAGGAGATGAAGAGATGGTGGATATGGGAGAGCAAGAGATTTGGATACAGAAGAGGAACAGATGGGGGATACAAAAGAGGAAGGGATGGGAATAAAGGAGAGGGAGAGATGGGATACAGGAGAGAAAGAGATGGGATACAGGATAGGAAGAGATGGGATACAGGATAGGAAGAGATGGGATACAGGATAGGAAGAGATGGGAATAAAGGAGAGGGAGATATGGCAATAAAGTAGAGGGAGATATGGGATACAGGAGAAGGAGAGATGGGATACAGGAGAGGAAGAGATGGGGGATACAAAAGAGGAAGGGATGGGAATAAAGGAGAGGGAGAGATGGGATACAGAAGAGGAAGGGACGGCGGATACAAAAGAGGAAGGGATGGGAATAAAGGATAGGGAGAGATGGGATACAGGAGAGGAAGAGATTTGGATACAGAAGAGGAAGGGACGGGGATACAAAAGAGGAAGGGATGGGAATAAAGGAGAGGGAGAGATGGGATACAGGAGAGGAAGAGATGGGAATAAAGGAGAGGGAGAGATGGGATACAGGAGAGGAAGCTATGGGATACAGGAGAGGAAGAGATGGGATACAGGAGAGGAAGAGATGGGATACAGGAGAGGAAGAGATGGGATACAGGAGAGGAAGAGATGGGTACAGGAGAGGGAGAGATGGGATACAGAAGAGGAAGAGATGGGGGATGCAAAAGATGAAGAGATGGGAATAAAGGAGAGGGAGAGATGGGATATAGGAGAGAAAGAGATGGGATACAGGAGAGGAAGAGATGGGATACAGGAGAGGAAGACATGGGGGATACAAAAGAGGAAGGGATGGGAATAAATGAGAGGGAGAGATGGGATACAGGAGAGGAAGAGATGGGAGATACAAAAGAGGAAGGGACTGGACTACAGGAGAGGAAGAGATGGGGATACAAAAGAGGAAGGGGTGGGAATACAGGAGAGGAAGAGATGGGGATACAGGAGAGGAAGAGGTGAGGAATACAAAAGATAAAGGAATGGAAATACAGAAGAGGAAGAGATGGGGGATACAAAAGAGGAAGGGATGGGAATACAGGAGAGGAAGAGATGGGGATACAGGAGAGGAAGATATGGGGATACAGGAGAGGAAGATATGGGGATACAGGAGAAGAAGAGATAGGGATACAAAAGAGGAAGGTATGGGAATACAGGAGAGGAAGAGATGGGGATACAGGAGAGGAAGATATGGGGATACAGGAGAGGAAGATATGGGGATACAGGAGAAGAAGAGATAGGGATACAAAAGAGGAAGGTATGGGAATACAGGAGAGGAAGAAATGCGGGGTACAAAAGAGGAAGGGATGGGAATACAAGAGAGGAAGATATGGGGATACAGGAGCGGAAGAGATAGTGGTACAGGAGAGGACGTATTGTGGCATACAAGAGTTGAAGGGATGGAGGATACAGGAGATATAGTGATGGGGATACAGGAGAGGGAGATATTGGGATAAAGGAAGGGAAGAAATAGGGGATACAGGAGGGGAAGAGATGGGGGATACGGGAGAGATAAAGATGGGGATACAGGAGAGGGAGCGATGGGATACACAAGGGGAAGAAATGGCAGATACAGGAGAGGCAGAGATGGGGATACAGGAGAGGAAGAGATGGGGAGGCAGGAGCAGAAGAGTTGGGGTATATAGAAGGAGAAGAGATTGGAGGGATGCAGGACAGGAAAAGATAGTGCATAACGAGAGGAAAACATGGAGGGACACAAGAAAGGTAGAGATGGGGATACAGGAGAGGTAGAGATGGGGGTCACAGAAGAGGAAGAAATGAGGGCTACAGGAGGAAAAAAATATGCGGAACAGAGGAATGGAAGAGATAGGGATAGAGTAGATGAACACATTGGCATACAAGAGAGGAAGAGCTGGAGAATTCAGGAGAGGAAGAGATTGGGGATACATGGGAGTAATAGATGAGGGATACAGGGGAGGGAGAGATTAGGTATATAGAAGTGGAAGGGATGGGGCATACAGGAGAAGAAGACATGTGGATACAGTAGAGGTAAAGATGGGGATACAGGAGAGGTAGAGATGGGGACATACAGGAGAATAAGGCATGGGGGATATATAAGAGTTATGGATGGGGATACAGGAGAAGTAAAGACAAGGATATGGGAGAGAAAGATCCAAAAGATGGAGATGGAGAGGAACAACATGAGGATACAAGAGAGAAAGAGATGGGGGCATACAGGAGATGTAGGGATGGGGATGCAAGAGTAGAAGAGTTGGTGGATATAGAAGGGAAAGAGATCGAGGGTACAGAAGAGGAGATTAGGGGGATACAGGAGAGAAAGAGATTCGGGGGATACAGAAGAGGAAGAGATATGATATAATGAGAGGAAGAAATGGGGGGACAGGAGAAGAGACGAAGATACAGGAGGGGGAGAGATGAGGAATACAGAAGAGGAAGAAATGGAGCATTCAGGAGTGGAAGATATTGGGAATACAGAAGAGGAAGTGATGGGGGATACAGGAGAAGAAGAGATTGTGATATACAGGAGAATAAGACATGGGGGATACAAGAGAGGTAGAGATGGAGTTACAGGAGAGGTAGATTTTGGGGATACAGGACAGGCAGAGATGTGGATATGAGTGAGTGAGATATAGGGATATAGGATAGGGGGAGATGGTGATACAGAAGAGGGAATAGGATAAAGGAGGGGAAGAGATGGGATACAAGAAAGAAAGATATGAGGGGATACAGGAGAGGAAGAGATGGGGGATATAGTTGAGGAAGAGATGGAAATATAAGAGAGGAGGAAATGGGATATAAAAGAGAGGAAGTGGTGGGGGATACAAAAGAGGAAGAGATGGGGGATACAGGAGAGGAAGTGATGGAGGTTTTAGGAGAGGAAGAAATTAGAAATGCAGGAGAGTAAGAGATGGGGGATAAAGGAGAGGAAGAGATTGGAGGATACAGCAGACGAAGATTTGGGAGATAGAGGAATGGATAAGATGGGTGATATAAAAGAGAAAGACATGGGGATAAAGGAGAGGAAGACACTGGGGAATGAGAAAAAAAGAGATACATGGATACAGGAGAAGAAGAGATGGGAAATACAGGAAAGGAAGGTATGAGGAATAGAGAAAAGGAAGAGTGAGGGGAAACAGGAGAAAATAGGTAGGCATATACAGGTGAGGAAGAGATGAAGCATACTGGAGAAAAATAGATGGAACAGGAGAGGAAGAGTTGGGGGATAAAAGACAGTAGTAGGTAGGAGATATATAAGAGAAAGATGTGGGTTTAGATAGGTAAATTTTATATATGTTTGTGGAGTAACTAAACATTTAAGAATTTAGATGTCATATCTTTACTTACCATTTACCAAGTCTTGTCATTTATTATTTTTAATTATACATCATGAGCAGATCAGCAGCTCCATACAAATTATTCTATCGCCATCTTGTGGTTAGAGGATAGCAAAGCTCAAGACAGGACTTTCTTTATGTTCACTATATTTTCCATTAAACGTTGCATTGTTTCAGAGGAATCCTGTAATTTCCTGCTCAACTCTGTCTGATTTTATAGTGCTTTAACGTTCCTTATGATATTCCCATTGCCGCATGCATGCATTTTAATTGTACAGCTCCAACAATATGCGCAGCACTGTACAGAGACTAAGGTACAAAACTATTACATGCCAATACTAGTAAATGTCACATAAAGACAACCAATGGATTACCCCAAAGATCTTACAATCTACTTATATTACACATATACAGAAAATACATATATACAGACACATTATAGTAAAAGCGAAAGTGCATATGGAAGGGAGAAGGCTACTAAGTGTCTAGAAAATGCATTTTTAAACTGAAAGAGGTGAGATTTGGGATTTCTCTGTTTTTTTATGGCAGTGTGTTCCAGAATTACGGAGGATACTAGTGAAAAATATTTTCTCCTCTCCGAGAAGACGCTCTAGATCTGCATGGAGCAGTGAGGAGTCATCCTGAGCAGGGAGAAGTAGATGAGTTGGGGTATAGCTGTTAAATGCTAAATAATAGCACCTATAGTCCTAGAATGAAGTTCAAAATCTCCACAGGTATTACAACAAAATACATGCATCCCAGGATCATCTCTTGAGGCAGTAGTGGGAGGAGGTGCTGATAAAGGAGCAGGACATATTTGGGGGAGTATTTGGAGACAAGAGCTGAGATAGTGTGCATTGTAATTAACAGCTCTGTGATCAATTCTGCTCAACGGATTACCACCTGCACTTATTAGTGAGACAGCAATGGTCCAATGGAAGAGCATGAACAGTTGGTATAAATATCTACAGTATAAAACAGGCTACAACTGACCATTCAGATTGAACCAATTAGGCATGCTCCTCCGTACTATAATCATACTGTGAGAGCTAAGCATCTCCCTCTGTGTAATTACCTTTGTCTTCATTTTTGGGTAACTTACGATTAAAAGACTTCAAACTCAGGTATCTCACACTTTCTTGTTCTTTCCTAACACCAAATTGTAGATACATATAATTATACGTCTAATTTTTGCAGTTAGCTGTGTCCATTTAAAGGGTCACTGAAATGTTGTATATAGTATTTTATAAGCTATGTATATTTAAAAAATCAAATACCTATTACTGACAATAAGTGGCAGCTTTGATGATTTTTTGTTGTTGATGGGAACATACCCTGCAAAATTACAGTGTAATTTATCTCTGATATAACATTATATATCATTTTATAACCCAGTTGTTCCTAAAGTTGATAATTATTTAGATAATTTCAATGTGCTAATTAGGATTACAGTTTGCTTGTCTGAATCTGTGGTGGAAAAACAATGCCCTTTAAGGTTATCATGCAGTTAGAGCTGCTGCTCAAGCCTTATCCAGCACTTTACGCCTCAAAGTAAGATATTGAGCTGCATATTTGTCTCCAAAACAATGATTTTCGATAGAGAAAAAAGAATAGAACAATAAAAGACATTTTTAGTGCTATTTACATTAAAATCAACTTTCTGTTTGGATGGTCCGATCCAAGTCCTTCAAACTATCAAGTGATCACTATAGTAATGGTAGATACATGATAGCTTTATTATTAATAGGGGAGGGGGACTCAAATAATGTGTACTTCAAACCTTATTTCAAAAACTGATCTCATTCCTTTATCATTGACAGACTACACAGAAATATGTGGGAAACAGGGTCCTTATCACGCTTCCTAACCCGACAGAAAAAGTCGATTTATTGAAGAAATGAAAAGTTCACATAAAACTTAACATAATTATAATTGGCGGTAATGAAAAATTAGAAGGGGAAGAGCTTAAGTGTTCGTATATTAGTTAAAAGTTATTTTATGTATTAACTGAATGATCCACCATGTGAGATTATGGTTTTATCAACAGCAATTAATTAGGATAAGCCGGTGCATGTCATAAAGAATATAAGAGAGCAGGACTCTAAATTAGTTTGTCTCCCAATGCATCTATTAATTAGATTTTCGGGTGTGTAAACTCTTTTATTTCGAGTGAAATTGAGGTGTAAATTTAGTTTTCGAGGTCTTGGCTGCCTCTCCTTCCTGTAGGTAACCTTTTTATGTATTTGTTGTGTGTATTTATTGTGTTTTAATGTTTTCATGTGCGCGGGTTTCGGGCGGTAAGGTCGTAATGAGGTCGCAAGGCGCTCCTTGCCAGCAACTGAGGCCCCCGCTTCGCGAGGGCCGCAGGCTCGCTATGCGAGCCCACATCGTTAGCAACAACCCGCATGCTCACAACTATATATGTGATATGTACTGCGCTACTTCAATGATCTCAGAGGAGAGATAGTGGGTATCACAAGCTGTTCTTTGGTAAAAACCAAACTGTTTCCTTCCCACCAAAAATCTTCTATACACAACCTTGAAAAGAACTAGGTGTTCTGTAAATATTGAATCTTGGCCAGTATCTAGTATAATGAAACTAAATAATATCATGCTGCAATTAATTTAATATAATTTACACATTATAATCTTTAAATATTTTTTAATTGTAATAAAAAATTACAAATCTTTCTCTTTGTCTTATTTCAATAACCCAGTTTTTTTTACCAATTACTGTATTTACTTGTAACTAATATTCTCAAATATCAACCCTTTAAAAAAATATTTAACCTAATTATGAACCAGATTTAAATAAAACCCCAATTATGATTATCCAAAATGTCCGATGGCATATATCTCACACAGCATTTACTGCACACGGTACTCACACTCAGTACTCACAGCACATACATGAGCCCAATTCATTTGTGGTTTTTATCCAATAGCCTGTTTTGTTACTTCAACGCCATTCAAATGTAGATAGCAAATCTACACTCTATCTTAACAGATCCGCTTCTTAAAATCCTGACTAGACGGGGGCAGAGCTTGCGTCTGCTGGAGCTGGAGGCGTTTATGTTGAGCTCCTGCATCAAGCTCTATAATTGGGTTTATTAATTGCCCTAGAGCTATAAATAAGTGCTGATCACCCCAAGAACAGCTGGTGGAGGAAGAGAGGGTGACCCATAAGCCCCATGGGACCCCTGGAAGTGCAGCTACGGAGAAGGCTATACCTAGCCAGCTTACCTGAAGTCTGCTTCCCTGATAGGGAATTGCTAGAAGGAGAGGACAGAGGAGGTCCTGGGTCAGTCGACGCACTCTAGATCCAGCTGTGTATTGCGGAGGGACCTGGACGGAGCAGTTCCGGAGGCAGTGGGCACTGCAGAGGCCTTGGGACCGGGTGGCAGCCATTTTAGCTCACCACGAGGTAGGAGCTGTGGAGAAGGCCCAGGTCCTGTGAGTACTACGAAGCGATATAGAAGCTTTCCAGAGGCATACGGTGGCGGGTGGCTCCGGCCTGAGTGTCCCAGGGAAGCTTAGGACCCAATTTTCCTATAGCTTGAAGAGTGGCAAGGCGGGGGAAAAAGCCTGCGAAACGGGTGGCCGCCACCTTAGATTTAGTACCTGGGGAAGAAGCTACTGCCTCCCTTTACCCACTGTCCCTGAGACCATATAACTGGTGAGCCACCTAAAATGTGAGTACTGGAGGGGCTAGAGGAAGAAACAGGAAGATGTATATTAGGAGGGGGCTAAGAGGCCCTTACTAGCATTCTGCAGCAGGAGCAAGTGACTGCTACAGCTACAAATGTGATTAATGAAGTGAGCCTGCTCTCCCTGCAATCCTTATACGCCATATCTGGTTCAGTCAGCTTAGGCCCATAGACATTATTACATCTGCTGTCAAAAACTTCTTATCTTTATTCAATTCAGAAAACTGCCAATTCACTCCAGCTATACTACAAGTTGATTTCCAGGCCCCTAGCCATAGATGATCTTGGCTACATCAGTCTACATCCAACTTTCCTATGTCATTAGTGCTGAGCTACTGACATTGTTTGCTTGATACTTGCATCTGGGACATAGCTGCCCCTCAAAACCACAATCTGTATATCACAAATCTTACTGTTGGAGTGACATAGACTTAATAAGCCTGCTTTGGGCTGGGACAGTATAACCGGTGTGTAATCTCAGTTAACTTTGATCTGCTTTTAGCTGAGGCCAAACAAGTGGTGTATACTATCTGACAATTTGGTCTTATGCTGCCACCGTGTGGTCAGAATATAAGCTTATGCTTGTTGGGGGTAACTTAATCAATCACAGGGAGAACTGCTAAATAACCACTTACACTTTGGAGGACTGCCACCTCACCGGCTCCCCATGAGTTTTAGCAGAAACCTTTGTTACAAACTAAAAGCTACTAGAAGTCTATCTTTTGGGGTTTCTAAAAGCTGTGTTCTCTACACAAATACCTCAATCATTTCTGCTGCCCAAAAGACTCTAAAACAAAAGATGTAAACATATGCCCATAGGGGGCTCTGACTAGCTCCAATATTGCCACTAGTCTTCTTTCCAAGTACAGCTACCGAACTTTAATGCAAGTCAAGACACAGTGTTTCTGCTCTTAAAGCATTTTCACCTACCTCAAAGAAGCAGAAATCAAAGGAGGATCTGACAGCTTTCCTGACCACAAAAGTCCTAAATCTCAAGCATGAAGAAAGACAGAAAGGGTCCCTCTACGAGAGGCATCCAAGAGCACTTCCCCTAAGGCGGTCAAGCCCACGTCTCAGATGGACTCTGCCTCTAAACACTCAGACTCTTCAGATCGGGAGGAAATCCCTAAATTATCTAACCAGCATATCCACCTTTCTGCTAGATCAATAGCCACAATTGAGCAACTTCTAACTAAGGCTATAGAACTGCTGAGGAAAGATTTAAAGGAGTTGGGGCAAAGAACCCAGTTACTGGAAGAAATAGTAGATTAGTTGGGACAAGCTCAACAACAAGACAGGTCATCAATTGACCAGAACACTGTAAAACATCATTGATCATACAGACAAGATAGAAGACTTAGAGAATCGTTCTCAACGTCATAACATTGGGGTACGTGAAATACCAAGAGCTGTCCAAGACTTAACGGCATATCTAAAAGAGACCTTTGCTGCTATCCTCCCAGATCAAGCGGAAACTACACTGGAGATTGAATGGGCCTACAGAGCTCTTGGAAGTACAAGAAATCCTGAAGTACCTAAAGATGTCATTGTGAGATTTTTGAGACAGCTATCCAGGGACCTTCTGCTCTCAGAGACCAGAAAGCTGCAGATAATCAAGGGCCCTGACAACTACAACCTGCAATTTTATGCTGATTTGTCTCCTAACATGCTGGACAGACGGATGCAGATGAAACCTGCTTTGGCTATTCTCCAGAAGCACAAAATACAGTATCGATGGAACTTTCCCTTTGCCCTAACTTTTAATTATCAAGGTACGGCACATATTACTCGCACATTGGAGGACTGCCTAACTGTACTGCGTCATTTACATCTATGCTCAACAGAAATAATGGTAGGGGGTCAGGATCATCCTCCCCCTCCCATTCCTAAGAGACAATGGACGCTACTCGGCTCACAATCCCAGAACAAGCATCTACTACCACCTAGAGGCCCCAGAGATTTGAACACAGGCCTAAAGGCCAGAGTGTTGGGGGTAACCTAATCAATCACAGGGAGAACTGCTAAGTAACCACTTACACTTTGGAGGACTGCCACCTCACCGGCTCCCCATGAGTTTTCGCAGAAACCTTTGTTACAAACTAAAAGCTACTAGAAGTCTATCTTTTGGGGTTTCTAAAAGCTGTGCTCTCTACACAAATACATCAATCATTTCTGCTGCCCAAAAGACTCTAAAACAAAAGATGTAAACATATGCCCATAGGGGGCTCTGACTAGCTCCAATATTGCCACTAGTCTTCTTTCCAAGTACAGCTACCGAACTTTAATGCAAGTCAAGACACAGTGTTTCTGCTCTTAAAGCATTTTCACCTACCTCAAAGAAGCAGAAATCAAAGGAGGATCTGACAGCTTTCCTGACCACGAAAGTCCTAAATCTCAAGCATGAAGAAAGACAAAAAGGGTCCCTCTACGAGAGGCATCCAAGAGCACTTCCCCTAAGGCGGCCAAGCCCACGTCTCAGATGGACTCTGCCTCTAAACACTCGGACTCTTCAGATCGGGAGGACATCCCAAAATTATCTAACCAGCATATCCACCTTTCTGCTAGATCAATAGCCACAATTGAGCAACTTCTAACTAAGGCGATAGAACTGCTGAGGAAAGATTTAAAGGAGTTGGGGCAAAGAACCCAGTTACTGGAAGAAATAGTAGATTAGTTGGGACAAGCTCAACAACAAGACAGGTCATCAATTGACTAGAACACTTTAAAACATCATGGATCTTACAGACAAGATAGAAGACTTAGAGAATCGTTCTCATCGTCATAACATTGGGGTACATGAAATACCAAGAGCTGTCCAAGACTTAACGGCATATCTAAAAGAGACCTTTGCTGCTATCCTCCCAGATCAAGCGGAAACTACACTGGAGATTGAATGGGCCTACAGAGCTCTTGGAAGTACAAGAAATCCTGAAGTACCTAAAGATGTCATTGTGAGATTTTTGAGACAGCTATCCGGGGACCTTCTGCTCTCAGAGACCAGAAAGCTGCAGATAATCAAGGGCCCTGACAACTACAACGTGCAATTTTATGCTGATTTGTCTCCTAACATGCTGTACAGACGGAGGCAGATGAAACCTGCTTTGGCTATTCTCCAGAAGCACAAAATACAGTATCGATGGAACTTTCCCTTTGCCCTCACTTTTAATTATCAAGGTACGGCACATACCACTCGCACATTGGAGGACTGCCTAGCTGTACTGCGTCATTTACATCTATGCTCAACAGAAATAATGGTAGGGGGTCAGGATCATCCTCCCCCTCCCATTCCTAAGAGACAATGGACGCTAGTCGGCTCACAATCCCAGAACAAGCATCTACTACCACCTAGAGGCCCCAGAGATTTGAACACAGGCCGTAAAGGCCAGAGTACTTGCAGCTCTCCACGCAAGGGAGAATCCAGACTTACTGCCGATCTAGCATCCGCTGCAAGATCTGGTTGAACCAAAAAGTTCCTTGAACCTCTCAAAGCACAGTAGTCTATCAGGAAAGTGCAGGATGCTGACTGACTTGTTACCTAGAAAAGCAGATTCTACTTTTTGAATCTGATATAAGTTTTTATAGTTAAAATTTAAAAACGTTAGAATGTTTTTTAGTCTGTTAATTACTGAATATAGAGAAAGAGAATGCAATTTTTTTTTTGTTACTGCTATGTAGCTTCCTGACAAGTGTCGTCTCTTTGGAAGCGGCAGAATTACTGTTTAAGAAAGTAATTGCTCTCATTGTTTACTTATATGATGGATGTCTATGGGTAGGCCCTTCAAATGCTGCAGAACTACTGTTCAGGAATGACATGCTCCAACTGAATATTTATATAATAGATGTCTAGGAAATGTAACACTAATGTTTTATATCTCTGCTCTACTCTTAGTCTATGATGATAATAAATCGACACTCCAGCATTTTCAGAGGATCCCGAGCCTTCTTCTGCCTCGATCCCTTTCGGGAGCTCCAAAAAGGGAGCGAAAACAGGTAATAGACAACAGATCACACACATTGGCCCCAACCTTGAATGACTGCATCAGACTACACTTTCATAACCCACAATGTGAAAGGGTTCAATTCCCCGTTTAAGAGGCGGAAGGCCTTTAAATGCTATAAACAGTTTAAGCCCTTATTAATTTTTATGCAAGAAACCCACTTCTGACATGAGAAAGAGCCAACCTGCCTACATAACGAATACCCCATATTCTTTGCGGCCACCCAGCCCACGATGAAGGCTGAAGCAGCAGTTTGCATGCATCCTATTTAAACTAGAACATAGCACTATAGATAAAGATGGACACTATATAATAGTAACTGGGACCGTTTTGGGTATTAGAATCTCATTAGTCTCCTTGTACTCCCCCACAACCTCACCTCACAAAACTCTTATTAATTTACTGAGGGATTTGGAATCAATGGAAGTGGGAAGGCTGGTAATTGGAGGTGACTTTAACCTCACCTTTAACTCGGCGAAAAACAGATCAGGGAAGACCTTGGAGAATAAATTCTCCAAAAAACTAAGCCAAATGAATCAGCTATTGAATAGAATGGGTTTGGTGGACGCCTGGAGCGGTCTCCATCCAGATCGGAGAGAATACACGTATTATTCCCCCCAGTCATGCAACATACTCGAGGATCGATACCTTTATAATAGACTCTGACATTGCCCCCTGCCCCTGGTCTGACCACGCAATAGTATCTATTAGGTTAACACTCGGTCCTAGCCATTCTCCATTTAATAATTGGACCCTAATAGTGTGGCATTGTTGGCAGAGGATATCAACATTTATTTTGGCTGCAATGATCCTCCGGAGACGGGGGCTGGTTGGCTCTTGGTGGCCCATAAGGCCTATGTAAGGTGCTCCTGTATTAAGCTTGCTTCTCTACATAAAAAATCCCTTAAGCAAAAAGAGATGGAGTTGATAGCCACCATTAGCTAGAACTTGATGGGGTGCTCTCTCACTACACTGAAAGAGCTATGAGGAGGACAAAACATCTATATTATTGGAAGGTGAATAAACCAGATAAGATGCTAGCTAAGAGGTTAAAGTCCAAAGAAATTCAATCTAGAGTTACTCAGATCAGAATGCCTAATGGTAAGATTTCTTTTAGCCCAAAAAACATTCAAAAAACATTTCAGTCTTTCTATCAGCAGATATATTCATCTCAGACCCAAGCTGAAACATCAGACCTTGACTTTTATCTGGAGTCACTTGATCTTCCCTCAATAACGGAACAACAGCTATCTAGCTTGAATTTAGACGTCTCAGGGGAAGAGGCGAAAGCAGCCATCCAGAGCCTTAAAGTGGGCCAAACCCCAGGGCCAGATGGTTTCACAAATGTATATTACAAGAAATGTTAATCTTTGCTTACACCTCACCTCACGTCTCTACTTAATGCACGGGGGGACCGTAAGCCACCAGAGTTAAACCAAGCCGATCTGATAGTGTTCCCTAAGTAGGGTAGGGACAATCTTGAAGCTAATAACTACCGGCCCATCTCATTTTTGAATGGTGATGTCAAAATATTGCCTAAAATCATGCCACTCCGGATTTCTAAATTTCTACCTGAAATCATACGTAAGGATCAGGCAGGATTTATACAATATAAGCAGGCAGGAGAAAATGTCAGACGAATTCTGAATATTCAACACCTAGCGAATAGAGCAAAATCCCTGATGTGCTTTCTGGCCTTGGATATTGAAAAGGCTTTTGACACTGTCAAATGGCCTTTTCTTTATAAAACGCTAGATAATAGCTAGACTCTATCATTAGGAAGGTAGACAGGGGGATTTGTCACCCAGATCCCAGCAATCGAATAGTTTGCTGTCTCCCGGGTGCTCAGGTTCATCATGTTGTGGATCGGGTAGACAAATTATTGGGAGGGGCTGGAAATGAACCGGCGGTCTTGGTACATATTGGTACCAATGACAAAGTTAGTGGAAGATGGAGTGTCCTAAAGAATGATTTTAGAGAACTAGGTAATAAGCTGAAGGCAAGGACCTCCAAGGTAATATTTTCTGAGATACTACCAGTGCCACGTGCTAGCCCAGGGAGGCAGAAGGAACTTAGGGAGGTTAATGCGTGGCTAAAGATGTGGTGCACTAAGGAGAGGTTTGGGTTTTTAGAGCACTGGGCTGACTTCTCACTTCGGTACAATCACTACAGTAGGGATGGATTGCACCTTAATGATGAGGGAGCTTTTGTACTAGGGGATAGGATGGTAGAAAGGCTGGAGGAGTTTTTAAACTAGTAGGTTGTGGGGGAGGGACTAGATATAAGAAATGGGGTAGAAAGTGTAGAGGGTATAAGGGAGGAATTAACAACTCATAGGGGAGGAGATGGTGGAGGGGTAGTATAGTCAATAGGGAGGTAGTACTAAGTAATTCAAGTACAGTGGTAGGCACTTCAGAACTACAGACCCATAACATAAGGTGTATGCTTGCTAATGCCAGAAGCTTGCCAGGAAAAATGGGAGAGTTAGAATTATTAGCAATAATGAAAAATAGTATTTAATAGGCATTACCGAAACGTGGTGGGATTAATCTCATGACTGGACTGTTAATTTGGATGGTTAGACCTATTTAGGAAAGATAGAGGCAATGGTAAATGAGGAGGAGGGATTTGTCTGTATGTTAAGCCTGAATTTAAGCCTATAGTCAGAGAAGATATTTATGCTGGACCTAGTGATAATGTTGAATGTTTGTGGATAGAGTTAAATAGCGGAGCAGCACATTCCAAAAGAATATTAGTCGGAGTATGCTTTAAACCCCCAAAATATAGCTGAAAGTGAGGAAATACAATTATTGTTACAGAATGGAAATGCAGCTAAGCATAGGCAAGTTCTAATAATGGGAGATTTTAATTACCCTGAAATAAACTAGATAAATGAGACCAGCAGTTCATCTAAGGGGAGCAGGTTCTTGAGTACACTCAGGGATCATTATCTGGCCCAGGTTATACAAGAGCCTACTAGAAATTACGCTATCTTAGATTTACTCATCACAAATAATATCGATATAGTATGAAATGTTGGAAAAGGGCAACCTTTGGGAAACAGTGATCACAACACAATATCATTTGAGATTGAATTACAGTAAAAAAACTAAATTTTAAGGGGCCAACAAAAACTCTTAATTTTAAAAGGGCTGATTTTAACGGTCTAAGGGAAGCAGTACAAAGTATAGACTGGGACAGAGAACTGATAGGTAAAAACACTGAACATAAATGGACAACATTTAAATTCTTACTAAATATACATACACATCGGCATATACCGTGTGGGAATAAAAGTAAAAGGAGTAAATCCATTCCAATGTGGCTTAACAATGATTTAAAGATTAAGATACAGAGTAAAAAACAGGCATTTAAATTATACAAACAAGACGGGACAGAGAATGCTTTATGGGAATACAAGGAAATCAACAAGGCTTGCAAAAGGGCGATTAGACTGGCTAAAATAGAAAATGAAAAATTAATTGCAAAAGAGAGTAAGACTAACCCTAAAGTAAATTAATGGGAAGAAGGCGAGGAAGGAAGCTACAGGAACATTACAATGTGACACAGGCCATCTGATAATTAGTGACCAGGAAAAGGCAAATGAGCTAAATAGGTTCTTTTCTTCGGTATACACAAGGGAGGGACCAGTGGTTGGGACACTGCAACATAATGGGGCTACACTACATTTGCCAAATAATTGGTTAACACAGGAAGTAATCCAAAAGAGGTTTGAAAAAATAAATGTTAATAAAGCCCCGATGAATACATCCAAGGGTACTAAGGGAACTGCGTTCTGTAATAACCAAACCATTATATTTAATTTTTCAAGATTCACTAAACACATGGGGCCTCATTCTATTAGCGGCCGTAAATCGGCCGTAAGGCTGCGATTCCTTGCGGGGGATCAGTTAACTCGCGATTCTATTATACGGCCCCGCAAGGATCTCCTTTTACGGCCGGCCGCATATCTTGAAACCGGCCGTAAGCTGTACTGTAATCCAAGGGTACTAAGGGAACTGCGTTCTGTAATAACCAAACCATTATATTTAATTTTTCAAGATTCACTCAACACATGGTCTCTACCAGATGACTGGAGAAAAGCTGATGTGATACCTATATTTAAAAAGGGAGCAAGAGCAAATCTGGGGAATTATAGACCAGTGAACCTCACTTCTGTAGTGGGGAAGCTTTTAGAAGGGTTAATTAGGGATAATATACAAGAATGTCTTTTTGAAGTAGGAGTCAACATGGATTTATGAGGGATAGGTCATCTCAAACAAATCTAATTAGTTTCTATGAGGACCTTAGTAGGAACCTGGATCAAGGCAACTCAGTGGATGTGGTCTTTTTGGATTTTGCAAAGGCTTTTGATACAGTGCCACATGGGAGACTTTTGTGAAAACTAAGAGATACAGGAATTGCAGTAAATATCTGCTCATGGATTGAGAGCTGGCTAAAAGACAGGAAGCAAAGGGTTGTTGTAAATGGAACATACTCCAATTGGACTAATGTGGTAAGTGGGGTACCTCAGGGTTTAGTATTAGGTCCTCTCCTTTTTAACATATTTATTAATGACCTAGAGGTAGGATTGGAGTGTGGTGTCTCCATTTTCGCTGATGACACAAAGTTGTGCAAGGTAATTAAATCAGATAATGATGTGCTTTCCCTCCAAAGGGATTTACATAAAATTGACGAATGGACATCTAAATGGTAGATGAGATTTAATACGAATAAATGTAAAGTTATGCATCTGGGAAGGAAAAATAGCCATGCAATTTAAAATCTTAATGGAGCAAATCTAGGTGTATCAGATATTGAAAGGGATTTGGGAGTGCTTGTGGACAACCACCTAGGTAACAGTGCTCAAAGCCAAGCAGCAGCTGCAAAGGCAAATAAAATATTAGCATGTATTAAAAAGGGTATAGAAGCAAGGGAAGCTAATATAATTCTGCCACTATACAAATCTCTAGTACGCCCTCATTTGGAATATGGAGTACAATTTTGGGCACCACTTCATAAAAAGGACATTTTAGAGCTGGAAAAGGTACAGAGGAGGGCAACAAAACTAATAAGGGGAATGGAGGGGCTAAGTTATGAAGAAAGACTAACCAAATTAAACTTATTTTCTCTAGAAAAAAGGTGTCTAAGAGGAGATATGATTACCTTATATAAATACATCCAGGGACAGTATAAAGATTTGTCAAGGGAGCTTTTTGTGCCAAGAGGTTTGCAACTGACAATAGGACATCCCTTGAGGTTAGAAGTAAAAAGATTCCACCTTAAAGAAAGAAAAGGGTTCTTCACAGTAAGGGTGGTTAATCTGTGGAATTCTCTACTAGATGAGGTGGTGACAGCGGATTCGATAGATAACTTTAAAAGGGGACTAGATTTATTTTTAATTAAAAAGGGAATTCAGGGTTATCATGGATAATTAGAGAGACAGTATTGAGCCAGGGAGAAATCCGGTCGCCTGTGTCTGGGATCAGTAAGGAATTGATTTTTTTTTTTTTTTTATTTCCCTTTGAGATGATTGGCTAAGTCTTGCTTGTTTTTTTTTTTTTCTGTTTGCCTTCCTCTGGATTAATTAATAATAAAAAAAAATAAAAATAAAATAATTGATTACTAATTAATTAATAATTAAATTAATCAATAGTTAATCCGCATATTGCAGATCAGAGGAGATCTTAAAAGGTTGAACTTGATGGACTGAACGTCTTTTTTCAACCTTAAATACTATGTAACTATGTAACTATATAAATTTGAATTCAAAGGACGCTTTATTACCTTACTTAAAACCTATTATGACTCCCCGCTAGCCAATCTGAAGTTGCCAGGGGAACATAGAGCTCAGATTCAGATCCAAAGGGGCACTAGGCAGGGATGCACACTCTCGCCCCAGCTGTTTGCCCTTGTTATAGAACCATTGACACAGGTAAAACGATCACATAAGGAGATTCAAGGCATCCAAGGAGGATTACAGCAATATAAATGATCTCTTTTTGCTGATGATCTACTCCTGAAATCTAAATATGTCTTTGCCTGGCCTGGGCAGTATACAAAATACTTGGGAGTCAACATTACATCTAAATTTTCAGCCCTGTATAAGGCAAACTACCCACACATGTATAAAAAGCTAGGCGAGGACATGCAGAAGTGGATTAAGTACCCACTCTCATGGACTGGTCGTATGGCAGCTACCAAAAGATCTTATATCTTTTTTTTTTTTTTTATTAACTTTTTTATTGAAAGAATAAACAAATAGAACATCGTAAGTTCAGCAAATCATATAACAAATCTCTCAAGTATCAACAAGATATATCAAAAAGTTTCTTTCAAAGTTTTTCTTTTTTGGTTAGAATAACACATGAACATGTAAAACATATATATAAAGTCACACAGGGTCTTGAACATATATACATTCCTCAAAGCAGACATGTGTCTAGGAGGTACAGTAAGGTGAAACCATAGATCAAACATCAGGTCAACCCATAAAAGTAGTTCACACGAACCTTATTGTGGACCTCGTAGAGTCCATAAGTCCCAGCAGGAGGCCCATCGACGGTATCTTTCATCAATTTCAGCTGAAAGTGAGCTCATAGCCCGAATGAACCTGATTTTGTGAAGTACTTCAATGTGAGTAGGGGAGGTAAGTTTCCAGTGTTTAGCTATGATGCATCTTGTGGCCAAAAATATCTGTGTTGTTAAACATTGTTCTGATTTGAATAGCCCCGTAGTTGGAAGGCCTAGCAAAGCTTCCTCAGGCTTTTGTGTTACTGTTGTCCCCAAAAGTGTTTCTAATAGGTCGTATGTTGCTGTCCATATGGGTCTTATTTTCGGACACTCCCACAGCATGTGAATCAGTGTACCAGTGTCTGTGCAGCCCCTAAAACATGTGTCAGGGTGTGTTTTGTTCAGAAGATGGAGTCTTGCTGGTGTAAGGTACCACCTCAATATTGTCTTAAAAGAGTTTTCTTTTAGTGTCACGTTTAGTGAAGAGGTATTGGCTTGTTTTAGGATCTTATTCCATTGGCTGTCGTCTAGAGTTACCTGCAAGTCAGCCTCCCATGCAGTTTGGTAATGTGGTTTAACCCTGTTGGTGAGAGACACCATCTGATTGTAAATGATGGCTATATTGGCCTTACCTCCGGGATTGTTGATACAGCATTTCTCAAAGGGAGATTTGGTGTGATATTTGTTGATTTTCGTAGAGTGTGTTAGTGTCTCATTAATTGCCATCAGATTAAGCCACTCTCTATGTGGCACCTGAATTATGTCAGTGATAATTGACGATGTGTTGCTTTGTGAGGTCACCCAGGTATCTGCCACAATTGTTATTTTGTTCTTTATCCACCATTTCATCTGGGTAAATTTATTGAGGTGCTGACCTTTGTGTGATTGCCATAGTGGAATCAAGCCAGAACCCACGCTCAGGAGGTCCACCCTTCTGTTCAGGTCTTTCCATAATTTCAAAGAGTGGCTAATACAAATTGGTAACTCTCCTGTTCGTAGGTCCCGACCTAAGCTAAACCATAAAACCTGCGATAGTACCCAATGCTTGTCTTCTAGAAGTTGCCTCTCTATGTCTGCCCACACCGGTATGGCCTCTTTTTTAAACCAGGTCGTGGTTTGAGCTAATCTAGTGGCCTTATAATACTTGATTAGATCAGGGAAGGCTAGCCCCCCTTTCTGTTTAGGCGCACACATTGTGGTTCTATTAATTCTTGGTTTCTTGTTATTCCATGCGAACTTAAAAAGTGTTTTTTGCAACACTCTAAGGTCGGGTAACCTGATCGGGGTTGGGATTGTCCTAAATAGGTATAATAATTTGGGAATCACATTCATCTTGATGGAATTTATTCTGCCCAACCATGAGATGTTAAGGAAGGACCACTTGGAGATATCTGCCTTGATTCTGTTAAAGACAGGAGGAAAATTTGCCTCGTATACCAACGCTATAGACCGCGGAATATGAATACCCAAATAAGTTATCTGTTTGGGTGCCCATTTTAAGGGAAAGCTGTTTTCTAAGTTCTGTTTCACCGTTTGGGGTAGTGTAATGTTGAGGGCTATGCTCTTGTTAGTGTTGATTTTGAACCCTGACACTTTGCCAAAGTCTGTGAGCAATTGGAATAAATTAGGCAGGCTTGGTATTGGATCTGTAAGTGACAGCATGATGTCGTCTGCAAAAAGGTTGAGCTTATGCTCATTAGGGCCAATCTGCACTCCTTTAATGTTTGGACAATTTCTAACTGCCGCTGCCAATGGTTCAAGACTAAGGGCGAAGAGCAAGGGGGAGAGTGGGCAGCCCTGTCTAGTTCCCCTAGTAATATTAAATTGTTTGGACACAAATCCCTGATATATAATACATGCTCTGGGATCGCTGTATAAAGGCATAATGCCCTTCAAAAAGCCGTCCCCCAGACCAAACTTCGCCAATGTTTTCCACATAAAAGTCCAGTCTATCCTATCAAATGCCTTTTCGGCGTCTAGAGATAGGAGCATTAGCGGGATATCCTCTCTGGTAGCCAAGTCTATCAGGTTAAAGATTCTCCTGGTGTTGTCGGGTGCTTCTCTACCTGAGATGAAGCCTACCTGGTCCGGATGGATCACGTCCGGCAACAATGGGGCCAATCTGTTTGCCATTATTTTGGAATATAGTTTGAGGTCCGTGTTGATCAATGAGATCGGTCTATAACTACCGCACTGTGCTGGGTCTTTCCCCTCTTTGGGTATTACGATAATTTTAGCCTCTAGAAATTCTGGTCTGAATGAAGAACCAGAAAGGAAACTGTTAAATAATTCTTGGAGGTGCGGTAGCAAGAGATCGATGTATTGTTTATAATAAAAATTTGTGAATCCATCCGGACCAGGTGCTGCATGTGATCTCGCTGCCTTAATAGCCTGTTTAATTTCCTCAGCAGTTATGGGGTCTGCTAGGGTCTCTGCCTGTGATTCCTCAATTTGTGGCAGCTGAATCCCAGAAAGAAATTCATCAATTTGTGATTTGTGAGAGTAGGATCCTGAGTGAGAGGGGGCGGAATACAGTTCTGTATAAAATTGTCGAAAGACATCAGCAATCTGGTCTGGTTTAGAGACCGGGCCTTTCCCTTTAGTAAATATCTTTGGGATGAATGAGTCCGCCCTCTGTGCTTTAAGCTTTCTGGCCAACATACTGTCAGGTTTATTGGTGCTCATAAAGAAGCTGGCCTGCGTACGTTGTAGCATGGAGACCACCTTCTTCCTGAGCACTGTGTTTAAGGTGTGTTTGTATTTCAGAATTTCATTGTAGATCTTAGGATCATGATTCCTGGCAAATAGTGATTGTAACTCTGTGATCTTGCTATTGAGGTCCCTAATTTGCACTCTATCTGCTTTTTTCGCTGCTGCTCCTAGCTGAATACAAACTCCTCTAATCACTGCCTTATGGGATTTAGTGCCCACGAGGGGGACCGTCCCGCTGGTAGAAGTCCAGACAGGGAGATCAGAACCAGGTCATGATCTGACCACGAAATGGGTCGAATGGAAGCTGCTTCTAAGTTTAGTGATAGGTGTTGTTGAATGAACAGGTAATCAATTCTGGAGTGTGACAGATGTCTGGGGGAGTAAAAAGTATACTCTCGATCAGTGGGGTTCATTATCCTCCAACTGTCTATCAGGCAGTTAGATCTGAGAATATGTTTAAGAGCTCGGGTAGCCGTGGGAGGTGTGAGTTTAGTGGTAGCAGTTGATTTGTCTGTAGATGGATCTAGGACTGTGTTCATGTCCCCCCCTATGATCAGGAGGGAGTGCTCCCAGCCCATAATCAGATATGAAATCTTAGTGAAGAATTGCTTCTGATCAGTGTTTGGCGCATATATGTTAAGGAAGGTAATTTTCTGGTCATGAATGGTGCCATGTACTGCCACATATCTACCCTCTGGGTCTGTCTGAGTGTGGGTGTGGCGAAATGTAAGCCTATTATGAATAAGGAGAGTCACCCCTCTTTTCTTTTCTGTTGCGGTGGAGTGGAAAGTTTGTTTATATGCTTTCCCCCAGTATTTGGGGACCGCTAGTTTCTTAAAATGTGTTTCTTGCACAAATATTACATCTCCCCCTAGTCTCTGATACTCTTTTATGGCAACCCCTCTCTTAATCGGTTCATTCAGGCCCTGAGCATTATGTGAAATGATATTAATATTCATGACTCACCGTTTGTCTGGGGCTCAAGGCCAAGCTTAGTAGAGCACTAAGGGTTATAGCCGCCTTCGAGTATCTAGTCTGATGAGCCTCCCGCTGGGACTCCGTCCAGAAACCACCTGCGTCACTTCACTGTGCAAATTGATGTAAACGTAAAGTAAAAAGTTAGGGTAGAACGGATGAGGAGAACACAACGATATACAGTGGTTGAAACTGCTTGTCAAGTAATCCGGCGTCAAATTTGTTGACACAAATTTATCAAAAAAAAAAAAAAAAAACTTCTTTTTTTTTTTAATTCTAAAAATAAAATTATACTAATAGAATATAACAAAACTAGGAACGTAGTATAACACTACTTCAAGGAGAGCGAGCGCTGTCCTTTTAATTAAATTGTGTATTAGACTCCAATACTGACTGGATTCGCCGGGGGGTGTGTATATGGTGAAGCCCTTAAGGGACACTATCAATATCTATATAAAAAAAAAAGAAGAAATATTCTTCTAAAGTGACAGATAGTTATGCAAGAGTTTAACTAGTCATGTCTGTTCATATTTTTGGTCGCAAGTTTTAGAAGATCAAAATAAGAGGTAGAACCTAACTATAACATATCATATAACAATACATCACAGTGTTATTGGATCTATGGCACATCTGGCTGGTCAGGGGCCCTGTTTTACCAACTGTTCTTCCTCGGGGACCCTCTGTCAACTCCCTGACGGGTTGGCTGTCGCCAGAAACTCCAGGAGCATCTGTTAAAGTAATGCCCCAGGTAGCTAGAAGGGCCATCCCCTCCTCTAGGGTTCTGATGGTAAAGAACTTGCCGTCCCTGGCAATCAGTAGGCGAAATGGAAAGCCCCAAGAGTATTTCCAGCCATGGGCCAGGATGTTGTCCAGGAGTGGTTTCATCATTTTCCTCTTGAATAACGTTTGTTGAGCGAGGTCCGCAAAGACACTTGGTCTGTGCCCTTCGATGTCAGGGATACCCCCCCTGGATGCTCTCATGAACATTTCCTTAGTTGTATAGTAATGGAAGCGGGCGATGATATCTCTGGGGCGTTCAGACATGGTGGAACGACCTCCCAGAGCTCTATGGATCCGGTCCAGTCTGTATTGCTCAGAGTCCAGATTTGGTAGCAGAAACTCACAGAGCTCTGACATGTATAGATGGAGGTCAGTTACTGATTCAGGTACGTTTCTCAGTCTGATATTCTGTCTCCGAGATCTATTTTCTAGGTCTTCCTGAAATGTTAAGTGGCGGGCTTGCTCCTCCTTTAGCATGGAGATTTCTTCCTCAATCTTGACATGAGATTGTTTTAGTTTGTTATATTTCTCTTCAAGCGAGTCAGTTTTAGCGTCCACTCTTTTTATCTCGGACGTCAAGTCTGCTGAGACTTTTTGGATGTCCGCTCTGATGTCCTCCCTGAATGTGAGGATCAGGTCTTTGAGGTCTTGGATATCACCCTTAGTGCTTGGCGCTGTATGCTCCATCGTTGTTGCCGCCGTGGTTTTTGAGTTAGGCTGTTGTTTTTGAGATGCAGGGGGTGACGCTCTAGGCAAGTAATAAGATTGTATATTCTTGCTACTTTTTCTCGTAGCTACTCCAGCCATGACATAAGAAAAGGTATTTTGTCACTTTTGCGTTTGTAAGTGTCCCCATGTAACGGGCATATGGGAATAGGAAGTTACATCCTGGAGAATATCAAGTCTCTCATGTGAAACATATGCCCCATAAGCTTTGTGCTATCAGGAAGTCCCTCTGTGGTTTACCACTTTCCTCCACTAGATGGCAGTGGCAGACCAGGGAAGTATCAGATGTAATTGATAGTCTTAATTTCTTGTAGTAGTAAGTTAATGTAGTTTAAAGATCACTGATGTTATATTCCTGAAATTTCTCTGGGTAGTAGTGCTGTATATCTTTATTGCAGTACACTGAATATATGTGCACCCCATTAGACCCCAAGATATAGTAAGTTACCAGAGTGCTTCAGGAATTGTCACTTTGACCATCGGTCGGCTGAATTGTAGTGTGCTCTGCTCAGCACCAGCCACATTGTAGCTTGATCCGCCAAAGAAGGACTAAAATACTTTTATTGTGCACATGAGAATCTGTGAACTTCCAATGTAGGGTAGATGGTGCCCCTTTTCTACTTTGACAGATAACAATTGTATCCACCTGCCTTTGGTGTCAGGCAGCTGCATGCACTTAGTGAAATCAGAATGGCAGTCAGTCACTGGGCCTAGCCCTGCCCTAGTTAGAGCATAGAGACCACAAGTCACAAAATGCCCCCTATCACAGGGGAGTGAGGCATAAGAACTTGCAGAGTTGTGTGTCACAGTTCCAAGGCAATGATAGTTGGATTCTTTGCCACAGCTGTAAATATTGACAACAAAAAATCAGGGCTTGGCTGTCGTTTGAAATAGGACTAGAACATAAGAATGCAAATCAGGCTCTAGTCACACACTTAACAAACTTCAGTAGACAATAGCAACAAAATCAAAGTACACTGGGTTGTAAAGGCCTAAGTAGGCTTGTCAGTTGTAGTGGATTTCAGAGGCACTGATAGGCATGTCAGTTGTAGTGGATTTTCAGAAGCACCGATATATATAAAAAAAAGTAAATTCCTTGTCTTAAACAGTTCATTACATTTGGCTGTGGCAGTTTTGCTTCAATTGCTTTGCTGATTAGAGTCCAGCACCAATTAGGATTTAATAAACAGAGCTTTTAATGATGGTTGCAAACATATGTGTCCCAGCAATGAGATGCTGTAAAGGTACAGTCCCTGGGGTGTGGGGGTACAACTCCACTTGCTCCTTATGATCCCAGATTGGTGTAGAAGTTCATTGAATGCACTTTAATCCCTTTTTTTCTATGTCCACCAGTGTCTGTGTGTAGTTGCAGGGCTATTGCTAGCTTTACCCTGTGTAAGCTTTCAGTAGTAACCCATATAGAGTGCTTGTTAATTTTTATGAAGTGAAAAATTATATGTTGTGCTCCACTTTATATCTCCCATCAAGAGGCCCTTCCCTGGGTAGGTGAGCTGGGGTCTAGCTGGGGTAGGATGACATAAAAGGGTCCCCTTTGGGGTTTAGACTCACCAGACACCTTTCCAATAGTTGTTGATTGTGCCCCATCCAGTATCTTTCAGTCCAGTAGATCTGTGCTAAAGTGAAGTCCAAAAGTTGCTGCACAGTGCCAGAGCAATCCAGACTGTTCAGTCACTGCATCTGGTCTTGTAGATCAAAAATAATCCAAATTGCTTGGTAATTTCATGTTGTATTAAAGCCTTTTTGCAGGGAGCTCTGTAATTGTGCTTCCTCTCTGTTTGCTGCTAGCCACACCTCCCCCCAAGATCTTATATCTTTTCAGAGCTCTTCCTATTCCGATTTCCTTGAAAGAATTAGACAGGTTTCAGAATAATTTATTTGGAAAAATAAAAACCCCTGTATCTCTAAAAGAATAATGTATAGACATAAGAATAGAGGGGGGCTCTCGTGCCCAAACTTAAGGAACTATTTTAAAGCGGCACGACTAGCTCAGCTACCCCTGGCACACTCTATTAAATACCAACCGAGCTGGGTATTCTTAGAACATCAACAAATGTTCCCTCACAGTTGGGAGTCCATAATCTGTGTCCCAGAAAGATTATTCCCTCTTAAATCACACCGAAATCCTATGATACACCTAACCTTAACCTCCTGGAAATGGGCTAGAACTAAAATCAAACTAGACATAGATATATCTCCTTTGCTATCGGTTCTTTCTTTCCCCCAAGTATTAGCAGACTCTAGCGTAGTATCTAAACATTGGTAGACCTCTAGAGGTCTAGATAGGTTTGGTTCATGGTTTACTGAAGGCCGTCTATTAATCTATGATCAATTTTGCATGATACATAATCTACCTCAAGAGGAATTCTATTATTATCTAAAAATAAAAATCTGGGTCAGCGAAATTCTCAAAAACAACCACAGATGAGAAGCTTAAATTTAGATGTCGATGGGAGGAGGACTTAGGAGTGTAACGGGAGTGGAAGAAATGGGCGGTGTCATGTTCAAACTTAAGCAGAGGATCATTTAACTATGCCCACTTAGAAACGGCTATTAAGGTCCGTCAGAGGGTATACTGTACACCTGATAAGCTTCAGAATATTAACCCCCGGGAGAGCAACAAATGCTTTAGGGGGTGCCAACAGATAGGGGATCATATTCCCACCTGGTGGTCTTGTCCGGAGGCTCACAACATATGGGGAGACCTAACTCAACTTGCCACATCACTATTTAAGAAGGTGATCCAGGTCAGTATGGAATCCTGCCTTTTAGAAATTGGGATACAAAATGTGTCCTCGAATCAAAACAAGTTGTTTCAACTAATGGCTGTCGCTGTTAAACTACATATAGCTAGCAAATGGAAGTCTAAGGCCCTAAGCTTTCAAGAGGTAATCAGAATAAATAACTACATATTAATAAATGAGAAACTAACTTGCATAATACTGGATAAGATGTCTCAATTTCACAAGATTTGGGAGCCTTAGTTAGAGTCTCTCCTTAGCACCCCACTGACTTTACTTGATTCCAGAATTTTAACATAACTCAATGAAAGGAGGACTCGGGGCGGAGGAGGCTTGGGGCTTGACTCTTGATATACCCTATAACATGGGAGGCTGGACAAGTAAATATTTAAATATTTGGTTAGATAAACCCACAGCTATTTCTTCAATGTTTATACTCATGCTTTAATAGATGAGCTAAAGACCTCATATAAATAATGTATACAGGAGCTACGTTAGAAATCTCTAGATTTAGATGAGTTTTTCTCTCTTGAAATTTTACATGACTGTTTGTTTTATATATATATATATATATATATATATATATATATATATATAATTGTATATGTTTATTTTATTTATTTTACAGATACTTTTATTGTTTAATAATAATCTAAAATATAAAATGGAAAGTCTCTGTCAGCTTAGTAAGTGAAATACTTTACTGTTAATACTTTACTGTTATCGCAAATTTGTGCCCAACTATAGTGCCCTGGCCAAGCCCCTTACTGATATGACCTGTAAGAACCTCCCTAGACAGGTTGTTTGGGCCCCAGAGTGTGAACAGGCATTTCAACAACTGAAAACTGCTCTAATGAAGGCTCCTGATCCCACTAAACGCTTTATTGTTTATATAAACGCTTCTATGTTTGTATTGAGGGCCCTGTTGAGCCAAGTTGGAGCAGATGGCAGCGAACGCTGGGTGGCTTACTTAATTATTACCCTGAGAAGTAAGCTGCGCCAACATCGAAAAAGAATGCCTGGCCGTGGTTTGGGCCCTCAAAAAGCTACAGCCGTATTTGTATGGACAAACTTTTCCTTACTCACAGATCCCAATCCGTTAGTGTGGCTCAACATGGTGGCAGGAGACAATGCCAGACTGCTTCGCTGGAGTCTAGTGCTGCAGCCCTTTGACTTTAATATACACTACTGCCCTGGAAAGCAAAACGGCAACGCTAATGGATTATCCAGACAAACTGAACTGGAAAAGTGATCTGCGAGGACTCCCCCGGACATTCCCAAGCCAAGCCGCTGGGATCAGACTAGGTATGCCGGCTTGCGGTTACGGGGGAGCTTTGTGGCAAAAAACAGCCACCTAGTCTTATTGCAAAGACATTGTGTTATTGATAAGTGTTAACATACAGAGAAAATAAATGTTGTGTATCGTCCAGTATGGGGAGATTTGGATTATGAGACTGTACAGTGCTTCTCTTGGATATTTTACAGTCTATTATTCCCCCCAGTCATGCAACATACTCGAGGATTGATACATTTAAATAGACTCTGACATTGCCCCCTGCCCCTGGTCTGACCACGCAATAGTATCTATTAGGTTAACACTAGGTCCTAGCCATTCTCCATTTAATAATTGGACCCTAATAGCGTGGCATTGTTTGCAGAGGATATCAAAATTAATTTTGGCTGGCCTGGGAGACAAGACGCGGCAGATGAATAGGGTGAGTGTCACTTCTCCCTACAAAGGAGCTATTAGGGGATCCATAGTAGTAGTGGTCTTAATTTACCCAACATCATTAGCCCACACAGTAACCTAAACACAGAATAATCTTTCTATTAGATGCTACCAACCAAGCTCAAAACAACAGTTGGTCAGGAATCCAAGTTCATCATATTTTTCCCATAGTTATGGGACTTCATTAAATATAGTTTTCTCGTTAGCCTTAAGTTATTTAAAAGCTAGTATCAGCTATTATAATACCAGAAAAACGGAAAAGGGAGAGGAGTTTTGGACAGGCAGAGGACACACTGGAAACCAAATATGTGAAATACGTTTATTGTTAATTCCTATTTATCACTTCTAATGTTTTTGGTGTACTATGTTATATGTCTGACCTGTCTAATAAAAATCAATTAAAAAAAAAAAAAAAAATAATAATAATTTCGGCTGCAATGATTCTCCGGAGACGGGGGCTGGTTGGCTCTGGGTAGCCCATAAGGCCTATGTAAGTTGCTCCTGTATTAAGCTTGCTTCTCTACATAAAAAATCCCTCAAGCAAAAAGAGATGGAGTTGATAGCCACCCATAGCAGATGGTAGCGAACGCTGGGTGGCTTACTTAATTATTACCCTGAGAAGTAAGCTGCGCCACCATCAAAAAAGAATGCCTTGGCTAAGCCGCTGGGATCAGACTTGGTATGCCGGCTTGCGGTTACGGGGGAGCTTTGTTGCAAAAAACAGCCACCTAGTCTTATTGCAAAGACATTGTGTTATTGATATGTGTTAACATACAGAGAAAATAAATGTTGTGTATCGTCCAGTATGGGGAGATTTGGATTATGAGACTGTACAGTGCTTCTCTTGGATATTTTACAGTCTATTATTCCCCCAGTCATGCAACATACTCGAGGATTGATACATTTATAATAGACTCTGACATTGCCCCCTGCCCCTGGTCTGACCACGCAATAGTATCTATTAGGTTAACACTAGGTCCTAGCCATTCTCCATTTAATAATTGGACCCTAATAGCGTGGCATTGTTGGCAGAGGATATCAAAATTAATTTTGGCTGCAATGATTCTCCGGAGACGGGGGCTGGTTGGCTCTGGGTAGCCCATAAGGCCTATGTAAGTTGCTCCTGTATTAAGCTTGCTTCTCTACATAAAAAAATCCCTCAAGCAAAAAGAGATGGAGTTGATAGCCACCCATAGCAGATGGTAGCGAACGCTGGGTGGCTTACTTAATTATTACCCTGAGAAGTAAGCTGCGCCACCATCGAAAAAGAATGCCTTGGCCAAGCCGCTGGGATCAGACTAGGTATGCCGGCTTGCAGTTACGAGGGGGCTTTGTTGCAAAAAACAGCCACCTAGTCTTATTGCAAAGACATTGTGTTATTGATATGTGTTAACATACAGAGAAAATAAATGTTGTGTATCGTCCAGTATGGGGAGATTTGGATTATGAGACTGTACAGTGCTTCTCTTGGATATTTTACAGTCTACCTGCGGAGATATTGAGTGTAATATTGCATCTCCACTACAATGTAAGCAATATAAAGCTGTGTGTTTCTGTGTTTTTCTGGGAGTCAGAGAATAGCAGCGGCCATATTTGGATGTTTTGCTTCTGACTCAAATTTTGTCTACTTTTTGAATCTGATATAAGTTTTTATAGTTAAAATTTAAAAACGTTAGAATGTTTTTTAGTCTGTTAATTACTGAATATAGAGAAAGAGAAATGGTATTTTTTTTTTTTTTTTACTGCTATGAAGCTTCCTGACAAGTGTAGTCTCTTTGGAAGAAAGTCATTGCTCTCATTGTTTACTTATATGATGGATGTCTATGGGTAGTCCCTTCAAATGCTGCAGAACTACTGTTCAGGAATGAAATTGTTCCAACTGACTATTTATATAATAAATGTCTAGGAAATGTAACACTAATGTTTTATATCTCTGCTCTACTCTTAGTCTATGATGATAATAAATCGACACTCCTGCATTTTCAGAGGATCCCCCAGCCTTCCTCCGCCTCGATCCCTTTCGGGAGCTCCAAAAAGAGAGCGAAAACAGGTAATAGACAACAGATCACACATATTGGCCCCAACCTTGAATGACTGCATCAGACTACACTTTTATAACCCACAATGTGAAAGGGTTCAATTCCCCGTTTAAGAGGCGGAAGGCCTTTAAATTCTATAAACAGTTTAAGCCCTTATTCATTTTTATGCAAGAAACCCACTTCTCACATGAGAAAGAGCCAACCTGCCTACATAAAGAATACCCCATATTCTTTGCGGCCACCCAGCCCACGAAGAAGGCTGAAGCAGCAGTTTGCATGCATCCTATTTAAACTAGAACATAGCACTATAGATAAAGATGGACACTATATAATAGTAACTGGGACCGTTTGGGGTATTAGAATCTCATTAGTCTCCTTGTACTCCCCCACAACCTCACCTCACAAAACTCTTATTAATTTACTGAGGGATTTGGAATCAATGGAAGTGGGAAGGCTGGTAATTGGAGGTGACTTTAACCTCACCTTTAACTCGGCGAAAGACAGATCAGGGAAGACCTTGGAGAATAAATTCTCCAAAAAACGAAGCCAAATGAATCAGCTATTGAATAGAATGGGTTTGGTGGACGCCTGGAGCGGTCTCCATCCAGATCGGAGAGAATACACGTATTATTCCCCCCAGTCATGCAACATACTCGAGGATCGATACCTTTATAATAGACTCTGACATTGCCCCCTGCCCCTGGTCTGACCATGCAATAGTATCTATTAGGTTAACACTCGGTCCTAGCCATTCTCCATTTAATAATTGGACCCTAATAGTGTGGCATTGTTGGCAGAGGATATCAACATTTATTTTGGCTGCAATGATTCTCCGGAGAAGGGGGCTGGTTGGCTCTTGGTGGCCCATAAGGCCTATGTAAGGTGCTCCTGTATTAAGCTTGCTTCTCTACATAAAAAATCCCTTAAGCAAAAAGAGATGGAGTTGATAGCCACCCTTAGCAGTTTGGAGAAGGCCAATCAGCAGAATCCATCCACTAAACTACGCAAACAAATTGACAATATTAGGCTAGAACTTGATGGAGTGCTCTCTCACTACACTGAAAGAGCTATGAGGAGGACAAAACATCTATATTATTGGAAGGTGAATAAACCAGATAAGATGCTAGCTAAGAGGTTAAAGTCCAAAGAAATTCAATCTAGAGTTACTCAGATCAGAATGCCTAATGGTAAGATTTATTTTAGCCCAAAAAACATTCAAAAAACATTTCAGTCTTTCTATCAGCAGATATATTCATCTCAGACCCAAGCTGAAACATCAGACCTTGACTTTTTTCTGGAGTCACTTGATCTTCCCTCAATAACGGAACAACAGCTATCTAGCTTGAATTTAGACGTCTCAGGGGAAGAGGCGAAAGCAGCCATCTACAGCCTTAAAGTGGGACAAACCCCAGGGCCGGATGGTTTCACAAATGTATATTACAAGAAATGTTAATATTTGCTTACACCTCACCTCACGTCTCTATTTAATGCACGGGGGGACCGTAAGCCCCCAGAGTTAAACCAAGCCGATCTGATAGTGTTCCCTAAGTAGGGTAGGGACAATGTTGAAGCTAATAACTACCGGCCCATCTCATTTTTGAATGGTGATGTCAAAATATTGGCTAAAATCATGGCACTCCAGTTTTCTAAATTTCTACCTGAAATCATACGTAAGGATCAGGCAGGAATTATACAATATAAGCAGGCAGGAGAAAATGTCAGACGAATTCTGAATATTCAACACCTAGCGAATAGAGCAAAATCCCTTATGTGTTTTCTGGCCTTGGATATTGAAAAGGCTTTTGACACTGTCAAATGGCCTTTTCTTTATAAAACGCTAGATAATAGCTAGACTCTATTATTAGGAAGGTAGACAGGGTGATTTGTCACCCAGATCCCAGCAATCGAATAGTTTGCTGTCTCCCGGGTGCTCAGGTTCATCATGTTGTGGATCGGGTAGACAAATTATTGGGAGGGGCTGGAAATGAACCGGCGGTCTTGGTACATATTGGTACCAATGACAAAGTTAGTGGAAGATGGAGTGTCCTAAAGAATGATTTTAGAGAACTAGGTAATAAGCTGAAGGCAAGGACCTCCAAGGTAATATTTTCTGAGATACTACCAGTGCCACGTGCTAGCCCAGGGAGGCAGAAGGAGCTTAGGGAGGTTAATGCGTGGCTAAAGATGTGGTGCACGAAGGAGAGGTTTGGGTTTTTAGAGCACTGGGCTGGCTTCTCACTTCGGTACAATCTCTACAGTAGGGATGGATTGCACCTTAATGATGAGGGAGCTTTTGTACTAGGGGATAGGATGGTAGAAAGGCTGGAGGAGTTTTTAAACTAGTAGGTTGTGGGGGAGGGACTAGATATAAGTAATGGGGTAGAAAGTGAGGGAGGAATTAACAACTCATAGGGGAGGAGATGGGGGAGGGGTAGTATAGTCAATAGGGAGGTAGTACTAAGTAATTCAAGTACAGTGGTAGGCACTTCAGAACTACAGACTCATAACATAAGGTGTATGCTTGCTAATGCCAGAAGCTTGCCAGGAAAAATGGGAGAGTTAGAATTATTAGCAATAATGAAAAATGGGATTTAATAGGCATTACCGAAACGTGGTGGGATGAATCTCGTGACTGGACTGTTAATTTGGATGGTTAGACCTATTTAGGAAAGATAGAGGCAATGGTAAATGAGGAGGAGGGATTTGTCTGTATGTTAAGCCTGAATTTAAGCCTATAGTCAGAGAAGATATTTATGCTGGACCTAGTGATAAAGTTGAATGTTTGTGGATAGAGTTAAATAGCGGAGCAGCACATTCCAAAAGAATATTAGTCGGAGTATGCTTTAAACCCCAAAATATAGCTGAAAGTGAGGAAATACAATTATTGTTACAGAATGGAAATGCAGCTAAGCATGGGCAAGTTCTAATAATGGGAGATTTTAATTACCCTGAAATAAACTAGATAAATGAGACCAGCAGTTCAGCTAAGGGGAGCAGGTTCTTGAGTACACGCAGGGATCATTATCTGGGCCAGGTTATACAAGAGCCTACTAGAAATTACGCTATCTTAGATTTACTCAACACAAATAATATTGATATAGTATGAAATGTTGGAATAGGGCAACCTTTGGGAAACAGTTATCACAACACAATCTCATTTTAGATTGAATTACAGTAAAAAAACTAAATTTTAAGGGGCCAACGAAAACTCTTAATTTTAAAAGGGCAGATTTTAACGGTCTAAGGGAAGCAGTACAAAGTGTAGACTGTGACAGAGAACTGATAGGTAAAAACACTGAACATAAATGGACAACATTTAAATTCTTACTAAATATACATACACATCGGCATATACCGTGTGGGAATAAAAGTAAAAGGAGTAAATCCATTCCAATGTGGCTTAACAATGATTTAAAGATTAAGATACAGAGTAAAAAACAGGCATTTAAATTATACAAACAAGAGGGGACAGAGACTGCTTTATGGGAATACAAGGAAATCAACAAGGCTTGCAAAAGGGCGATTAGACTGGCTAAAATAGAAAATGAAAAATTAATTGCAAAAGAGAGTAAGACTAAGCCTAAAGTAAATTAATGGGAAGAAGGCGTTCTGTAATAACCAAACCATTATATTTAATTTTTCAAGATTCACTAAACACATGGGGCCTCATTCTATTAGCGGCCGTAAATCGGCCGTAAGGCTGCGAGTCCTTGCGGGGGTTCAGTTAACTCGCGATTCTATTATACGGCCCCGCAAGGATCTCCTTTTACGGCCGGCCGCATATCTTGAAACCGGCCGTAAACTGTGAAATATAAAAACGCAAAAATAAATTCAAGCCTGCACTGTACAGCTCTGTAAATGCTAGGGATCATATTGGGGGACATGAGGATTAAAAGTAACCCCCTCTCAAGCTTGCACATCAGCCCAAACCCGAGTTCAAATTAACTGTTTATTTTCCGGCTGCGGCGTGGGCGGGTCTGAGGTGCTCCAAGCACTCTGGACTTTTTACATGGATATTTTACGGATATTAAAAATAAAATATTTTACGGATTTGAGTATAGGATAATTATGTGCTATTTTTTCTAACACCTAAAATCCCTTTATAGTCTTCTCAAAGTGCAGGATGGCTTTATTTGAGCTATTTTATGTGCTTAATTGGTGCTAGCGGGACCTCTTTCCTGCAAGTAAGCTGCGGCTCGTTTTTAGCCTTGCAGAGAGGTTTCCCGGAGCAATTGAATTGCAAATAGGAATTTCTTACGGCCGAAACTCTTGCGGCCGTTTTAGATCAAAGGCTTTCCTCTGGCGCGAGCGGCCGCAAGAGATAGCAAGGCACCGGCCGCAAGCCTGCCGGAGCCTCTGGCCGTAAGGGAATAGAATAGCTGAATAGCTTGCGGCCGGTCCTTGCGGCCCCGCAACGGCTGCGGCCGCTAATAGAATGAGGCCCATGGTCTCTACAAGATGACTGGAGAAAAGCTGATGTGATACCTATATTTAAAAAGGGAGCAAGAGCAAATCTGGGGAATTATAGACCAGTGAACCTCACTTCTGTAGTGGGGAAGCTTTTAGAAGGGTTAATAAGGGATAATATACAAGAATGTCTATTTGAAGTAGGAGTCAACATGGATTTACATATTAATAAATGAGAAACTAACTTGCATAATACTGGATAAGATGTCTCAATTTCACAAGATTTGGGAGCCTTAGTTAGAGTCTCTCCTTAGCACCCCACTGACTTTACTTGATTCCAGAATTTTAACATAACTCAATGAAAGGAGGACTCGGGGCGGAGGAGGCTTGGGGCTTGACTCTTGATATACCCTATAACATGGGAGGCTGGACAAGTAAATATTTAAATATTTGGTTAGATAAACCCACAGCTATTTCTTCAATGTTTAAACTCATGCTTTAATAGATGAGCTAAAGACCTCATATAAATAATGTATACAGGAGCTACGTTAGAAATCTCTAGATTTAGATGAGTTTTTCTCTCTTGAAATTTTACATGACTGTTTGTTTTATATATATATATATATATATATATATATATATATATATATATATATATATATATATATATATAATTGTATATGTTTATTTTATTTATTTTACAGATACTTTTATTGTTTAATAATAATCTAAAATATAAAATGGAAAGTCTCTGTCAGCTTAGTAAGTGAAATACTTTACTGTTAATACTTTACTGTTATCGCAAATTTGTGCCCAACTATAGTGCCCTGGCCAAGCCCCTTACTGATATGACCTGTAAGAACCTCCCTAGACAGGTTGTTTGGGCCCCAGAGTGTGAACAGGCATTTCAACAACTGAAAACTGCTCTAATGAAGGCTCCTGATCCCACTAAACGCTTTATTGTTTATATGAACGCTTCTATGTTTGTATTGAGGGCCCTGTTGAGCCAAATTGGAGCAGATGGCAGCGAACGCTGGGTGGCTTACTTAATTATTACCCTGAGAAGTAAGCTGCGCCAACATCGAAAAAGAATGCCTGGCCGTGGTTTGGGCCCTCAAGAAGCTACAGCCGTATTTGTATGGACAAACTTTTCCTTACTCACAGATCCCAATCCGTTAGTGTGGCTCAATATGGTGGCAGGAGACAATGCCAGACTGCTTCGCTGGAGTCTAGTGCTGCAGCCCTTTGACTTTAATATACACTACTGCCCTGGAAAGCAAAACGGCAACGCTAATGGATTATCCAGACAAACTGAACTGGAAAAGTGATCTGCGAGGACTCCCCCGGACATTCCCAAGCCAAGCCGCTGGGATCAGACTAGGTATGCCGGCTTGCGGTTACGGGGGAGCTTTGTGGCAAAAAACAGCCACCTAGTCTTATTGCAAAGACATTGTGTTATTGATAAGTGTTAACATACAGAGAAAATAAATGTTGTGTATCGTCCAGTATGGGGAGATTTGGATTATGAGACTGTACAGTGCTTCTCTTGGATATTTTACAGTCTATTATTCCCCCCAGTCATGCAACATACTCGAGGATCGATACCTTTATAATAGACTCTGACATTGTTAACACTAGGTCCTAGCCATTCTCCATTTAATAATTGGACCCTAATAGCGTGGCATTGTTGGCAGAGGATATCAAAATTAATTTTGGCTGCAATGATTCTCCGGAGACGGGGGCTGGTTGGCTCTGGGTAGCCCATAAGGCCTATGTAAGTTGCTCCTGTATTAAGCTTGCTTCTCTACATAAAAAATCCCTCAAGCAAAAAGAGATGGAGTTGATAGCCACCCATAGCAGATGGTAGCGAACGCTGGGTGGCTTACTTAATTATTACCCTGAGAAGTAAGCTGCACCACCATCGAAAAAGAATGCCTTGGCCAAGCCGCTGGGATCAGACTAGGTATGCCGGCTTGCGGTTACGGGGGAGCTTTGTTGCAAAAAACAGCCACCTAGTCTTATTGCAAAGACATTGTGTTATTGATATGTGTTAACATACAGAGAAAATAAATGTTGTGTATCGTCCAGTATGGGGAGATTTGGATTATGAGACTGTACAGTGCTTCTCTTGGATATTTTACAGTCTACCAGCGGAGATATTGAGTGTAATATTGCATCTCCACTACAATGTAAGCAATATAAAGCTGTGTGTTTCTGTGTTTTTCTGGGAGTCAGAGAATAGCAGCGGCCATATTTGGATGTTTTGCTTCTGACTCAAATTTTGTCTAAATAAAGTCTGATTTATCATGACTGGGTCTCGGAGTAAAAAGTGGTATGTGAGCATGGGTTTTTCTGTTTTTACAGGTGGGGCTCGTATGTTTGTTTGCTGGGAATGGTTTGCTGGAATATAGTTTAAAATGGATGAAAGTTAACATGTTTTCCTGTTATCTACTCGCCATCATTGTGCCACCTGCTTCCTGCTGCATGAAACAAAGCGTGCCACTATTTTACTATATGTTGTGCGGTAAACCCAAATCTTAACCCTAACCTTAGACCCAAATTTAAACCCTTTTAATGTTAACTTGTTTACTTTTAGGCTGCACACTGTTTTTGGTGATGTATGCACAGCAAACAAACATATGAGCTTTACTTGTGAGTGCCCTACAGTTGTCCTTTAATTCCAGCACATCTGCCCTATATCTGTGCTGCTTCCCCTTTATATCCTAGAAGACTTTATAATCTGCGCTGCTATCCCTTTATATCCTAGAAGGCTTTATAATCTGCGCTGCTTCCCCTTTATATCCTAGAAGATTTTATAATCTGCGCTGCTTCCCGCTTATATACTAGAAGACTTTATTTATAATCTGCGCTGCTTCCCCTTTATATCCTAGAAGGCTTTATAATCTGCGCTGCTTCCCCTTCATATCCTAGAAGGCTTTATAATCTGCGCTGCTTCCCCTTCATATCCTAGAAGGCTTTATAATCTGCGCTGCTTCCCCTTTATATACTAGAAGACTTTATAATCTGCGCTGCTTCGCCTTTATATCCTGGAAGACTTTATAATCTGCGCTGCTTCCCCTTTATATCCTGGAAGACTTTATAATCTGCGCTGCTTCCCCTTTATATCCTAGAAGGCTTTATAATCTGCGCTGCTTCCCCTTTATATCCTGGAAGACGTTATAATCTGCGCTGCTTCCCCTTTATATCCTAGAAGACTTTATAATCTGCGCCGCTTCCCCTTTATATCCTAGAAGACTTTATAATCTGCGCCGCTTCCCCTTTATATCCTAGAAGACTTTATAATCTGCGCCGCTTCCCCTTTATATCCTGGAAGACGTTATAATCTGCGCTGCTTCCCCTTTATATACTAGAAGACTTTATAATCTGCGCTGCTTCCCCTTTATATCCTAGAAGACTTTATAATCTGCGCTGCTTCCCCTTTATATACTAGAAGACTTTAGAATCTGCGCTGCTTCCCCTTTATATCCTGGAAGACGTTATAATCTGCGCTGCTTCCCCTTTATATACTAGAAGACTTTAGAATCTGCGCTGCTTCCCCTTTGTTATGAGAGCCTCTACTTTGCTGTAAGGGAAATAATCTATATTGAGTATTTGTATGATGGGGTGAGACGAGGAGCAGCACAGGGGGAGGTCAGTAAATCACTTGTATACAGAAATGAGTAAAGTATTATTGCTTTATAAATAAAGGTTAATAGTGCCTGTCTGTAATTTCCTTCTAGTTATTTGCTATTGTTTTTTTTTAGAATGCTTAAAACATTACTATAAATTAGATTTTAAGCTCAACGACAGAGCCCTAAATTCTTCTGCAATGTGTTAATATTGTTTTTGCCTATTGTTTTTGCCTTGTTTCTTAACCCCGTATAGCGCTACAGAACATGTTGATGCGTTACAAATAAAGGATATTATTATGTACACAGATAACAACCATGGGCTATGGTTATATGTCATTAAATATGTTTGTTTGTGGGGCAGAGATTATTAAAGTTAGTGTGCAGTTTAAAATAAATAAAACTTAATATTTGTTCTAACTTTTTAAACTGTCTGTTTTCCCCACAAGCAGAGCTGCTTTTTCTTCCTCCCAGTGTCTTGTCAGGGGGCATAGACATCTCTGCCTGAGGGCTGGCCCATGCAAGGCTGGTAGCAGGCTGGGCTATTATGTTATTGACCCCATCCAATGATGTCATGGGCTTTGCTCCTGCTGCACACAGAGGTATTGATGGTAAAACCTCCTTGTAGCTACTCCATTGGACTCACATGGGCGGTGCCAATTACTGCATGTATTATCATAGCGCCTTTAGTGAGTAGAACCTAGACTGGTCAGACTGCATAGCCATGCTGAGTATATATACAATTCCCAAATAAAAACATTGCAGGTTGTCGGGTCCCACCTCAACAGTCACCAAAATATTTCACCATGCAGAAGCCCACCATAGGTAAAGACTATATGGATGATAGACCACGTTACCTGTCCATTGGTCTAAAAAGATGCTGGGTATAAAAGCCTATAGCCACCAGGCATCCCAATTAAATAAATCCTACTTCATGCAGAAGCCCAACTTCCCAGACTCTTGTTACAAAAGAGTAAATATGGCATAATTCAGCAGTCTCTATCTTTGGCCCCAAACATTCAAAATATATGTTTCACAATGTGGAAGCCAATATACCCAGCCCCTAAAATTGCCAAATAATAAGCCCTAAAAATACTGATAAAATATAAAGTAGAGGTCGTCCTCCTCAAAAAAGTTCTCCAAGTATTGAAGGGGATAGGAACACCTGACTCCTTGGTTACCCCCAAAAAAGTTGGGATGCTTCACACAGGCTTTAGGGAAGAATGTGTGGGAGAAGATGCTTCTTGTGTGACACAGGAGGGAGAGAGGGCTTGGGAAGAGAACTAGTATTTAATTCAAATTTAAACAAAATATATATATTGGACTCTGTTACTGGGGGCAAGGATAGCTGCACATCTTAAATGTGGCGGAAACTCAAAATACACATGATGTCCATCTTCCACTTCCTATGATGCCGTTCCAAAGTTGCCAAATAGTTGTTTTCCTTCTCATTCAGACAAGACTTTCAATAAAGCGTGGAGGTAATTGATGGAGTATTTAACCCTGGACCCACACTAAGATACACTCGGGGTACTCAGTGGGCACCTCTATTTTTTCTTCAAGCCCTTCCCTTCACATTCCCTTCCCCTCTTTCACCTTTTTTTTTCCTTTGCTTTATGTGTACCTTTACCTTTCCCTTTTCTTTTCTTTTCTTTACTAAAACAAAAAATTAAGACCTACTTCATATGCCAGCCTAGGCCTACAAAAGGATCCTGGCCAAGTAGGGATTCTTAATTTCATCCTCCAAGCATTGCTCTTGTATATCTATAACCAAGGTGAATTGGTTAAACCTCATTATCTCAGTGTTAGTGATGTGTTTTTTGTGCTTTCGTTTTTTTTTTTTTAAATAAAAAATATATTATAAAAAATAATGAAAACAATTTAGTTTGTGCCTAAATGATATATAAATGATCACAGGTCTAGTTCTTCAAATGATATGTGAATGTACTTATATCTGTGCGTAGAGTATTTGTCCTTACCCAGCAGTATAGCCGAGTGCACTTATGTAGATGTTTGTTTATGTGTATGCGTGTGTATAAATGTGTGCTCATATTCTTTTGAGTGTTTAGCTCACACTCCACATAGGGAAAAGTATTCATGAATGGTCAAGTAGATTTTCTGTGTCCATACCTTGGTGTGAATCATTCATCCATTCTTATTATTAAAAACAAAAGTCACATACTCAAGTCAAATTGAAGCCAATTTTTTATTGTAGAAATCAGAATCATATGATTCTGTGACTACCTCTGGACTCACGAAGAGTCATCCTTCAGCACTAAGGAGAGGAAAAACCCCCTTGTGGAGGAAACCTCTGGGGAACCATGGCATGAAGGACCGCCCTTCCCTCTGGGCAATAAGAGGTAAAAGTAGCAATCAGAATCGTCTGAAATATGACGAAAAGCCGTGTCTACCTCTGGACTCACGAAGAGTCATCCTTCAGCACTAAGGAGAGGAAAACTCCTCTTATGGAGAAAACCTCTGGGGAACCATGGCATGAAGGACCGCCCTTACCCCTGGGCATTAAGAGGTAAACAAGGATACATTAATTAAAAAGCTAAACACAATTAACAATAATCTAATGTTAAATACATTGGGCCTCATTCAATTGTGATTTGGCCAATAGAATAGGGGTCAATATAAGCACAAAGAATATTTTTTTACAGAAGTTTTTAGTTAGTGAACTTCTATCCAAAAGCAAGGACTTCACTATATAGAGCCCTATTAAATTGGCCAAATTGCAAATGAATGAGGCCCATTGAGTACAAATATAAATACAATTAACAATAAGCTATTCATATATCTTTTGCTCTATTGCACATATGTCCCATATTATTGCATAGTTTTAGGTAATTAAAAGACAAACATTAAAATGAAGCTGAAGAGGACCATCCTTTAGGAAGACTAATCAATGCTGATCCCCCACATTATCCATTTCAATATGGATTTCTCAGTAATATTTTATTAGTTTATTTAAAAAAATCATTTTCTATCGATTTATTCCTTTTAACTATTTTTTGTACCATATTCCAAGATGAAATTGTAGACCGTTTCCAGTTTCTAACTATACTTATAGACCAGTGTGGTTCCCAAACCTCTCCTCAGGGCTCCCCAGAAAGGCGGAGATTGAAATGTAACAGTCTGAGAATACAGGTGAGGCAATAAGTATTCAACAGGCAATGGGGCCTCTAATTTCTTTACCTGTGTTCACATAAGGGGCCTTGAGGAGAGGTTTGGGAACCACTGAGATATTTTGTATAGCTAAACTAATCTTAGGTTTTACATTTCTTGGAGTGATGTTTTAATATATTATAACATTTATTCACCTTTTAAACAGAGCTTTTCCAATTTCCAGTTTTCTGTTCTCCTTCAAACTGAAAGGAATACGGTACAAAAAAATAATTGAAAGGAATACATTCCCAAAATCCATATTGAAATAGAAGATGTGGGATCAGCATTGCGTCCTCTTCAGCTTCATTTTAATGTTTGTCTTTTTTTAATTGTACCTTTTGCTTATAACTATGCTATTATTTTGATGCTGTGTTTCCCAATTACAAGATATGTTCTAATTTATAAAGCTAATAACCAGTGAGTGTCTATCATTTTACCCATCATGAATGCATGAATATTGCATACTAAATATGTGAGACTTCATTGACCCCTTAAAAGATAACAAAAGTCACCATATGTGATCTGCACACCATTAAATAGAGGTTGGAAAGAGTGTTTTCGTCCTTAAAATTGATGCTGAATTCATAATGAACAATAGAATTTGGGATCTCAATGTGAACCTGAATGAGTAATGAGCTCTGCACCATTTAATGAATATTAGAATCAGGTGTAGAGGCTTTGAATCAGACAGTGGCTACGTGATTTTTAACTATTTGATTATATTCTAGCAGTTAGTTTAGCAACAGAAGTGATAGCATTGTAGGTAAGGGCTGCAGTCTGTGGTGGTGAAGGTTCCAAGTTTAAATCCTTGTGCTTACTATTTTATTTAAATCCTTGTGCTTACTATTTTATTATTTATTGTCTTAAAGAAACGGCCATCAGGCTTCTATTTAGGGCTGTTACCTTTAATTTAATTGCACACATTTAGCTGTGAGATTCCTATTGAGGGTAACCCATCCATAGTATTAGACTAGGATGCCAGTAATTACACAGCCTATAGCTTAAGAGGATCTTTTCAAAAACGTATTTTGTGATATACACTATTGATTTCAAATTATTTGTTTCTATGCTGTTTTGAATTATGTCACTTGTAAATTATTTTTTTTTTTTATCCCGCATTCTCTTGCTCATTGCTGTATAAGCAATTATTATTCAGATTGAGCACAATACTACTGCTGCATGAGTTTCCTTATTTGGAGAGTTTAAGACGTCAAACCTTTCTTATCAGTCTCATTCATAAGGGACGTTTAGCCAGATTTAGGGTATCAACCTAGTCCCTAAGATTGGAACCATCCAGGTAAGAGGAATCCCTCGAGGATCACAGGGTTCTGCCTTTTCTTATCTATTGTGAGGGTGCAAATAAAGTTTAGCAATTTTTGTATATATTGTTTAAAAATCTGAAATATGCCCTTTAGGGCCACTCATCCATGGTATTGACTAGGATATGTCGTGTAGGGCCACTCATCCATGGTATTGACCGAGGGCCACTGATCCATGGTATTTGACTAGGATGCCTGTAGTTACAGAGCCTATAGCTTAAGAAGTGCAATCAGTGCAAATTTTTGCCCCATTTTGAGCATTTTTTCTAATTTATATAACATTTGAAATCTATTCACAAACCTAAAAAAATTGTTTTAATTTTAAAATATGTTTTTAATTCAGCATCTTTTTGCTTTATTGCTAAACAAGCAATTATGATTCAGATTGAGCACAATATTATTGCATGAGTTTCCTTATTGTTTATAGTTTAAGACGTCAAACCTTTCTTTTCGGTCTGACACATTAGGGACGTTTAGTCAGATTTAGAGCATCAACCTAGTCCCTAAGATTGGAACCTTCCAGGTAAAAGGAATCCCTCGAGGATCACAAGGTTGTGCCTTTTCTAATCTATTGTGACTGGTTTAAACCATCAGTTTTTTTTTTTTTTTTTTAATTTTTTCAATATTGTTTTAAAATCAGAAATATGGCCTTTAGATTATCACCAGGGCCTGCTTTTAAAGTCAATGTAATGCAAAGTGTAACAGTGACAGACTGCAGCCTTATTACTTATGCAGATTCTTATGGGAGGGCTTCAAGGGCTAATTTAGATAAGTAAATTCTTGATCTATTTTTAAAATCTAAATATCTTTCACATAATTTCCACCCTCTGATTGTGCAGAGTACATATAGTGACTTACCCTTCCTTCTCATTATATATGGTGATAATTTTTCCTGGTCAGTTCTTTTGTTGTGTGATGATCTCTTTCCAGCGGGCGGTGGGAATTTTCCCTGACTTTTATTGGGGGATGATCTCTTTCCAGCGGGCGGTGGGAATTTTCCCTGACTTTTATTGGGGGATGATCTCTTTGCAACGGGGCATCACTCATCAGATGGACACACTTTTAGATCACTTTAGTGGGACCGACACACCACAAATCACTTTGCCAGGTAACTGGCACTCTGCAGCTCTCTTTAGTCAACCATGATCTCCAGATGTCCCTGTGAAATGAATGAGAAGAGCTTCAGTCTTGGGTTTTATAGGCAGCTTCCACTGTTATGTCATCACACTATGACCTCATTCCTGTACCTCCCAATAGAGGTGCCCAGAGTGAGTGACAAACTGCAGACTTATGTGGATTCTTGTGGGCCGGCTCCAAGAGCTAAACTAAAATGACAATATATAAGTCAATTCTGGTTCTATTTTAAAAATATTAGTATTTTCCACATGGTTTTCCACCCTCCTAACTGATTATGTAGAGTACATATGGTGACTTACCTTTCTCACTAGATGGTGGGAATTGTTTTACTGGTCAGTTCTTTTATTGCTAGACCACCACACTTCATCAGATGGCTCATCTTCAGATCACTTTAGTGGGACCGACACACCGCAAATCACTTTGCCAGGTAACCGGCACTCTGCAGCTCTCTTTATCAGTCAACCTTGATCTTCAGATGTCCATGTGAAATGTATGAGATGAGCTTCAGTCTTGGGCTTTTATAGGCAGCTTCCACTGTTATGTCATCACACTATGACCTCATTCCTGTACCTCACAATAGAGGTGCCCAGAGTGCTGGCCAGCAGTGTAATGGCTGACCCTCTGGCTTGTCAAGACTTTGGTTTTACTAGTGAATATCATACACAACTACCGGATATTTGCTATTTTAATGGTTAGCAGAGCAGTATCGTTGTGTAGACAAAATATCCAGTTACAATCTCCGACCCATACAAAATATATGAAACTATTAACATATAAAGGTCTATGTATGTGTTATTCTAAAAAAACTAAATAGATGCATGTATATAAGCAAAAAAAGTACATTTTGAGCTTCCATTCTGCACATCACAATTAATTATAAAGTCTATGATTATGTTACTGAACTTATGTACAAGTGGTGTCACTTTGTCACTTTGCCTAGAAAACTTTTTATGTAATAAACCAAAACATTGGATCCATATAAATAAAAGATAAGAGATAAGACTGGAATCACCATATTACCTAAAGATGACTAACCCCACTGAATGTGGACAGTACTAGAAATATATATATAAAAATAACACATTTCTCTTCTTATAATGATTCTGTAGATCAGTTCCTCCATCAATAATCTAGTACTAGACTATTTTTTTGTCATTTTATTTTTATAAATTGTTTAATCATTTCCTATGTACATATAGGAACCTATGGATTGTATTTTTTAGATCAAGTTCTATTTTTAAGTGACACTTTTCTGGTATTAAATACGGCGCCAAAAATGAGAAACAACTTTATTTTCTTCTACACATTACACTGTTAATCAGCTATTAGTACATTTAGGTAAGCATATTTTAATCAGATAAGAACGTCATTATAATGATTATGACAAAGTATTTACAGAAAACACTCAGAAGATAATTGGTTTACTTGTTAATATATTGTTAGATAAATATAATTTTCCCTTTAACAGTTTGGTTGGGGAATGTCTTACAGATAAGAGTGCCCAGGGCAGAGCCAAGCTATGAGATAACAAGGTGCCAGATGGTTGCCCACCCGTTGGCCATTGGCTACTTTATAGATGAACCCCTTTAGATTGTAAGCTTGCGAGTTTCAGTCTTGTGTCAGTGCTTTGTGAAAAATAATTATGTACACGAGATTGTAACCTTAGAGACAGGGCCCTCCATTCTTTTGCATTGGGGTAATATTGTATTTTGTTTTGTATTTAACCCTTGTATAGCACTACGCAGGGTCAGAGCTACCAGTGGCGCAGGTTTTTATTTTTTTGCTTTCTATTTTTTTCTGAAAAGTAAAAAAACTGAGCAAATGAGATAGGAATGGGTGCTGAGAGGGGTTGGGTGCTGTGCTATGTCATCACACTATGACCTCATTCCTGCACCTCACAATAGAGGTGCCCAGAGTGCTGGCCAGCAGTGTAATGGCTGACCCTCTGGCTTGTCAAGACTTTGGTTATACCAGTGAATATAATACACAAGTACCGGATATTTGCTATTTTAATGGTCAGCAGAGCAGTATCGTTGTGAAGACAAAATATCCAGTTACAATCTCTGAATCATAAATATATAAAACTATTAACATATAAAGGTCTATGTATTTTTTGTTCTAAAAAACTAAATAGATGCATGTATATAAGCAAAACAAGTTACTTTTGAGCTTCCATTCTGCACATCACAATTTACTATAAAGTCTATGATTATGTTACTGAACTTATGTACAAGTGTTGTCACTTTGTCACTTTGCCTTGAAAACTTTTTATGTAATAAACCAAAATATTGGATTTATATAAATAAAATATAAGAGATAAGACTGGAATCACCATATTGCCTAAAGATGACTAACCCCACTGAATGGGGACAGTACTAGAAATATATATTAAACAAACACATTTATTTTTTATAATGATTATGTATTTCCTCTGACACAAGTCTGCAGTTTGAAGTCAGTTCCTCTATCAAGAATCGAGTGCTGGGCTAATTTTGTGTCATTTTATTTTTATAAATGGTTTAATAATTTCCTATATACATATAGAAACTTATGTATTGTACTTCTCATAACAAGTCATATTTTTATGTGATACTTTTCTGGTATTAAACGCAGCATCAAATATGAAAATAAAAAAAACTTTATTGTCGCCTTCACATTACACTGGTAATCAGATATTAGTAAATTTAGGTAAGCATATTTTAATCAGCTGAGAATGTCATTATTATGATTACTCAGGGGAGGCTGGTGCATAGGGGCAAATGGGCAACCGCCCTCCAAAAATAAATGCACTGCCTAATCCCCCCATCACTTACTTAATTGTATAATTTATATAATAAAAAAATAAAAAAATGTTTTATCATGTTCAATGTCCAGTTTTTTTTAATAGCTGCTGCTGTCACATTAAAATGCTACAATGCTATCTATGCCCAAACTGTGCTCTAACAGATAGAGCTGAGCCTGTCTGTCAAACGCAACATCACTTAATCAGAATGTCCGGGAGGAAAAAGTCCTGTATCATACAGGGACTGCACCTCTCACTGTCCCCCCGGAAGTGAATACATTAATGCAATTTTAATAAAGTTTATTGAAGAAAAAAAACAACTCCCAGCTCACAGTGCGTGCAGATAGAGGGAGCTGCGTGTAAAGCTTCAGTTGTGTGTGTATATATATATATGTATGTGTGTGTGTATATATATATATATATATGTGTGTATATATATATATGTGTGTGTATGAAGAAGCAGAATTAGAAATATATGCTAATTAACCACTCAAAAATGTTTTTTTGCAACTTAATATTAATTATGTAAAGACAGCCTATAAACTAAATCAATATTTTTTTAAAATATTTTTTACAAACACATAGATTTATTCGAATACATTTTTTAAAGAAATTGATGTTTAAAATGGAGGGAGAAACAAGACAGTACTAAGTCATGCAGATCCAGCTCAGGAAGCAACTTTCTGGTTGTGGTCTATTGTTGGTGTATTATCGCCCTGTCCTTCTGTAGGTGCAAGATGTTCCCACGTGAAGTTAGTCTCTGTTTGTTTAATTAATCTATTTGCTCATTTAACAAATTATTTATTTATGCAGTTTTACTCTCTCAGTATACTTGCTGCTATCATAGTATATGCTTGTATCATTATTGGCCCAGTTGTAAAACACCTGACCTAGGCTCAGAGTGATAAATAGAGAGATATTGAGATGGGGGGGCGGGGGATAAGGGAGGAGAGGGATAGAAGAAGAGATGGATAGAGAGTGAGAGAGATGGATAGAAGAAGAGGCATGCAATGTATCTCTTTAACTTTCTATCTATCCCTCTCTCTCTATCCCTTCCTCTCTCTCTCTCTCTATCCCTCACGCTATCCTCTCTCTCTCTATCCCTTTCTCTCTCTATATCTCTTCCTCTCTCTGTTTATCTGTTTCTCTCTCTATCCCTCTCTCTCTATCTCTCTCTTTAACTCTCTATGCACCTCTCTCACTACCCCCCTCTCTATCTCTATCCCTGTCTTTCTCTATGGGATCACTTTTGTTGGTGTAGACTGTGTCACTAGGCAGGGTCTATACATGTTGTGGTAACATGTTGTGGGAAGGGTGTATTCTGTTGGATAGAGTCAATGAAAGGGGAGGGGCCAGGTCTCTGTTTTCCGCCCCACCAATTTGTAAAGTCACCAGCCGCCACTGTGATTACTACAATGATGGTCTCCGGAAGCAGACCCAAAACAGATGGCAGAAGGGGACCCTTGATCTGGGAGAGCCTCCTGGTGCCGGCAGTGGAGTGGGAAAGCGGCTGAGCTTGTGGGAGGTGCTAGCTCCGCCTATTGTCTGTGCGGGTGCCATTTTATCACTCCATGGCCGGACAGCAAGGAGACACTCACTCTCCCTTCCCTAAATGAAAGTCTTTTTCAGACGTTATAATAATGTTAATTCGTTTTTGGTTCATATATAATATCTTTGATATCTTTGGTTAATATTTAAGGATTCATGTAGAAGAATGGTAAAAGAACAATTTTTATAGTTTTAGGTTCGAAGAACAATTGAATGGTCAGAAAAGTTTTATAAAAATAATATAAAAGACAGTTTGTTTCATATGTGGAATTATATGTTACAATGGGGAAGTTGCCCGGTACAGTGTTAGAAAGGGGTGTCCCTATCCCCTAGGAAGGTGTGCTGATGGTAAAACGGTGGGGTCCTAAGCGCGTGCTTGGTGTCATGGTCCGGGCTCCTGTTCCGTCAGGTTGTGAATGGAATGGTATGTGTGTTTAAAGAGTGCTGTGGCCAGTTGTACCTTCAACAGGTGTTATGTGTCTTTATTTGGGGAAGGCACCAATAGATTGTGTCGGGTCATTTACAGAAAAAATCTCAGAAGATAATTGTTTTACTGTTAATATATTGTTAGATAAATACACTTTTCCCTTTAACAGGTTGGTTGGGGAATGTCTTCCAGATAAGAGTGCCCGGGGCAGAGCCAAGCTATGAAAAAACAAGGTGCCAGATGGTTGTTCACCCGTTGGCCATTGAAGACTTTATAGGTGAATTCCTTTAGATTGTAAGCGTACAGGTTTTCAGTCTTGTAAGGTGCTTTGTGAAAAAACACTATGTATACAAGACAGGGCCCTCCATTATTTTGCATTGGGGTAATATTGTATTTTGGTTTGTACTTAACTCTTTTTTGGGCATTCCTGTGTATTTTTTTTTTCATTTTATTTTTGTCTGAAGAGGGTAAAAGGAAACAAATGAGATAGGAATGGGTGCTGAGAGGGGTTGGGTGCTGTGCCATGTCATCACACTATGACCTCATTCCTGCACCTCACAATAGAGGTGCCCAGAGTGCTGGCCAGCAGTGTAATGGCTGACCCTCTGGCCTGTCAAGACTATTGGTTATACTAGTAAATATAATACACGAATACCAAATATTTGCTGTTTTATTGGTTAGCAGAGCAGTATCGTTGTGTAGACAAAATATCCAGTTACAATTTCTAAACCAAACAAACTATATGAAACTATTAACATATAAAGGTCTATGTACTTATTGTTAAAAAAAACTAAATATATGTATGTATATAAGCAAAAAAAAAAGTACATTTTGATCTTCCATTCTGCACATCACAATTCATTATAAAGTCTATGATTATGTTACTGAACTTATGTACAAGTGGTGTCACTTTGTCACTTTGCCTAGAAAACTTTGTATGTAATAAACCAAAACATTGGATCTATATAAATAAAAGATAAGAGATAAGACTGGAATCACCATATTACCTAAAGATGACTAACCCCACTGAATGTGGACAGTACTAGAAATATATATATAAAATAACACATTTCTCTTCTTATAATGATGATGTAGATCCGTTCCTCTATCAAGAATCGAGTGCTGGGCTAATTATTGGTCATTTTATTTTTATAAATTGTTTAATCATTTCCTATGTACATATAGGACCCTATGGATTGTATTTTTCAGAACCAGTTCCATTTTTAAGTGATACTTTTCTGGTATTAAATTCTGAGCCAAAAATGAGAAACAACTTTATTTTCTTCTACACATTACAATGTTAATCAGCTATTAGTAAATTTATGAAAGCATATTTTAATCAGCTGAGAACGTCATTATAATGATTATGACAAAGTATTTACAGAAAACACTCAGAAGATAATTGGTTTACTTGTTAATATATTGTTAGATAAATCCACTTTTCCCTTTAACAGTTTGGTTGGGGAATGTCTTACAGATAAGAGTGCCCGGGGCAGAGCCAAGCTATGAGATAACAAGGTGCCAGATGGTTGCCCACCCGTTGGCCATGGGCTACTTTATAGATGAACCCCTTTAGATTGTAAGCTTGCGAGTTTCAGTCTTGTGTCAGTGCTTTGTGATAAATAATTATGTACACGAGATTGTAACCCCAGAGACAGGGCCCTCCATTCTTTTGCATTGGGGTAATAGTTACATAGTTACATAGTAATTAAGGTTGAAAAAAGACTTTCAGTCCATCAAGTTCAACCTTTTATGATCTCCTCTGATCTGCAATATGAGGATTAGTTCTTAATTAATTGTTTTGTTAATTGTTAATTAATTATTAATCAACTATTTATTTATTTATTTTAAGTATTAATTAATCCAGAGGAAGGCAAACAGAAAAAAAAACCAAGTGAGACTTAGCCAATCGTCTCAAAAGGAAAAAAATGAATTCCTTTCTGATCCCAGATACTGGCGATCAGATTCCTCCCTTGATCAATACTCTCTCTCTAATTATCCAGGATAACCCTGAATTCCCTTCTTAATTAGAAATAAATCCAGTCCCCTTTTAAAGTTATCTATCCAATCCGCTGTCACCACCTCCTCTGGTAGAGAATTCCACAGATTAACCACCCTTACTGTGAAGAACCCTTTTCTTTCTTTAAGGTGGAATCTTTTTACTTCTAAACCTCAAGGGATGTCCTCTTGTCAGTTGAAAACCTCTTGGTACAAAAAGCTCCCTTGACAAATCTTTATACTGACCCTGGATGTATTTATATGAGGTAATCATATCTCCTCTTACACACTTTTTTTGTAGAGAAAATAAGCTTAATTTGGTTAGTCTTTCTTCATAACTTAGCCCCTCCATTCCCCTTATTAGTTTTGTTGCCCTCCTCTGTACCTTTTTATTGTATTTTGCTTTGTACTTAACCCTTGTATAGCACTACGCAGGGTCAGAGCTACCAGTGGTGCAGGTTTTTATTTTTTGCATTTAAATTTTTTTCTGAAAAGTCAAAAAACTGAGCAAATAGGATAGTAATGGGTGCTGAGAGGGGTTGGGTGCTGTGCCATGTCATCACGCTATGACCTCACAATAGAGGTGCCCAGAGTGCTGGCCAGCAGTGTAATGGCTGACCCTCGGGCTTGTCAAGACTTTGGTTATACTAGTAAATATAATACACAACTACCAGATATTTGCTATTTTAATGGTTAGCAGAGCAGTATCGTTGTGTAGACAAAATATCTAGTTACAATTTCTGAACCAAACAAAATATATGAAATTATTAACATATAAAAGTCTATGTATTTATTGTTCTAAAAAAACGAAATATATGTATGTATATAAGCAAAAAAAGTAAATTTTGAGCTTCCATTCTGCACATCACTATTTACTATAAAGTCTATGATTATGTTACTGAACTTATGTACAAGTGTTGTCACTTTGTCACTTTGCCTAGAAAACTTTGTATGTAATAAATCAAAACATTGGATTTATATAAATAATAAAAGATAATAGATAAGACTGGAATCACCATATTACCTAAAGATGACTAACCCCACTGAATGTGGACAGTACTAGAAATATATATTTAAAACAATAAATGTATCACATATTATAATAGTCCAAATGTGAGACGTCGTCACTCTGGGGGCAGCATTTGCGGTAGGTGGAGGCTCCAACGTCGGCTGTGTTTGTCCGCAAATACGGACCCTCGCAAAGCGAGGGTCCTCATTTGAGTAGGTGGAGGCTCAAAGGCGCCTCACACGCGGTTAAAAACACACACGCACGACTTAGAAAAAAAAATGACATCGGAACCAACCTTAACGACACAAACACCCACACGCACGAAAAATACGACCTTAACGGCCAAACCTCGCACACCTAAAAACAGTCAAAACACACCAAATACTCACAAAATATACATAAAAAGCTTACCCATAGGGGGGCATCCAGGAACTCTGAAAGTGAAGTTACACATCCATTTAAGTCCAAATTCCCGAGTTCAGACACACGAAAATCCCCTAAGCGAGAGAAAAAATGGCCTCCGAAAAAAACGAAAACGAAAAAGCCCAGCCACGTACAACTTACCCAAGAAGGGATCCGAGATAAGCTTGAAAACCTGCATAACCCCACGGGATTCGAGATAACCTTGGAGACCTGCATTACCCCACATTAACCATCGCAGTGGGGGTCCTGATCGCACGCAATCAGGGACCCCTGCTGCAATGACAATTCTAAATTGTGAATCCGTTATAAAAGAAAACAAATATACACTATCACCCTGTCACTCATGGGGGTCAATATAGACCCCCATAAGCCCTTCATTAACCCTGTCACTCATATGGGTCAATATAGACCCCCATAAGCACTTCATTAACCCTGTCACTCATGGGGGTCAATACAGACCCCCATAAGCCCTTCATTAACCCTCTCACTCATGGGGGTCAATACAGGCCCCCATAAGCACTTAATTAACCCTGTCACTCATGGGGGTAATAATAGACCCCCATAAGCCATTCATTACCCCTGTCACTCATGGGGGTCAATACAGACCCCCATAAAGCCTTCATTAACCCTGTCACTCATGGGGGTCAATACAGACCCCCATAAGCCCTTCATTAACCCTGTCACTCATGGGGGTCAATACAGACCCCCATAAGCCCTTCATTAACCCTGTCACTCATATGTGTCAATACAGGCCCCCATAAGCACTTCATTAACCCTGTTCCGCATGGGGGTCAATACAGGCCCCCATAAGCACTTCATTAACCCTGTCACTCATGGGGGTAAATATAGACCCCCATAAGCCATTCATTACCCCTGTCACTCATGGGGGTCAATACAGACCCCCATAAGCACTTCATTAACCCCCTCACTCATGGGGGTCAATATAGACCCCCATAAGCACTTCATTAACCCTTTTACTCATGGGGTCAATACAGACCCCCATAAACCCCTAATTAACCCTGTCATTCATGGGGGTCAATATAGTCCCCCATAAGCCCTTCGTTAACCCTGTCCCTCATGGGGGTCAATACAGACCCCCATAAGCCCTTCATTAACCCTGTCACTCATGGGGGTCAATACAGACCCCCATAAGCCATTCATTAACCCTGTCACTCATGGGGGTCAATATAGACCCCCATAAGCCCTTCATTAACCCTGTCACTCATGGGGGTCAATACAGACCCCCATAAGCACTTAATTAACCCCCTCACTCATGGGGGTCAATACAGACCCACATAAACCCCTAATTAACCCTGTCACTCATGGGGATCAATATAGACCCCCATAAGCCCTTCATTAACCCTGTCCCTCATGGGGGTCAATACAGACCCCCATAAGCCCTTCATTAACCCTGTCACTCATGGGGGTCAATACAGACCCCCATAAGCCATTCATTAACCCTGTCACTCATGGGGGTCAATATAGACCCCCATAAGCCCTTCATTAACCCTGTCACTCATGGGGGTCAATACAGACCCCCATAAGCACTTAATTAACCCCCTCACTCATGGGGGTCAATACAGACCCACATAAACCCCTAATTAACCCTGTCACTCATGGGGATCAATATAGACCCCCATAAGCCCTTCATTAACCCTGTCTCTCATGGGGGTCAATACAGACCCCCATAAGCACTTAATTAACCCCCTCACTCATGGGGGTCAATACAGACCCACATAAACCCCTAATTAACCCTGTCACGCATGGGGGTCAATATAGACCCCCATAAGCCCTTCATTAACCCTGTCACTCATGGGGGTCATTACAGACCCCCATAAACCCTTAATTAACCCCGTCACTCAGGAGGGTCAATACAGCCCCCCATAAGCCCTTCATTAACCCTGTCACTCATATGGGTCAATACAGACCCCCATAAGCCCTTCATTAACCCTGTCACTCATGGGGGTCAATACAGACCCCCATAAGCCCTTCATTAACCCTGTCACTCATATGGGTCAATACAGGCCCCCATAAGCACTTCATTAACCCTGTTCCGCATGGGGGTCAATATAGACCACCATAAGCCCTTCATTAACCCTGTCACTCATGGGGGTCAATACAGGCCCCCATAAGCACTTCATTAACCCTGTCACTCATGGGGGTAAATATAGACCCCCATAAGCCATTCATTACCCCTGTCACTCATGGGGGTCAATACAGACCCCCATAAGCACTTCATTAACCCCCTCACTCATGGGGGTCAATATAGACCCCCATAAGCACTTCATTAACCCTTTTATTCATGGGGTCAATACAGACCCCCATAAACCCCTAATTAACCCTGTCATTCATGGGGGTCAATATAGTCCCCCATAAGCCCTTCATTAACCCTGTCCCTCATGGGGGTCAATACAGACCCCCATAAGCCCTTCATTAACCCTGTCACTCATGGGGGTCAATACAGACCCCCATAAGCCATTCATTAACCCTGTCACTCATGGGGGTCAATATAGACCCCCATAAGCCCTTCATTAACCCTGTCACTCATGGGGGTCAATACAGACCCCCATAAGCACTTAATTAACCCCCTCACTCATGGGGGTCAATACAGACCCACATAAACCCCTAATTAACCCTGTCACTCATGGGGATCAATATAGACCCCCATAAGCCCTTCATTAACCCTGTCACTCATGGGGGTCAATACAGACCCCCATAAGCACTTAATTAACCCCCTCACTCATGGGGGTCAATACAGACCCACATAAACCCCTAATTAACCCTGTCACTTATGGGGATCAATATAGACCCCCATAAGCCCTTCATTAACCCTGTCACTCATGGGGGTCAATACAGACCCCCATAAGCACTTAATTAACCCCCTCACTCATGGGGGTCAATACAGACCCACATAAACCCCTAATTAACCCTGTCACGCATGGGGGTCAATATAGACCCCCATAAGCCCTTCATTAACCCTGTCACTCATGGGGGTCATTACAGACCCCCATAAACCCTTAATTAACCCCGTCACTCAGGAGGGTCAATACAGCCCCCCATAAGCCCTTAATTAACCCCTCACTCATGGGGGTCAATACAGACCCACATAAACCCCTAATTAACCCTGTCACTTATGGGGGTCAATATAGACCCCCATAAGCCCTTCATTAACCCTGTCACTCATGGGGGTCATTACAGACCCCCACAAACCCTTAATTAACCTCGTCACTCAGGAGGGTCAATACAGCCCCCCATAAGCCCTTAATTATCCCCTCACTCATGGGGTCAATACAGATCCCCATAAACCGCTAATTAACCCTGTCACTCATGGGGGTCCATACAGACCCTCATAAGCCTCTATTTAACCCCATCAGTCCCATAAGGGTATATTAAGAACATTATGGGCCTGTTGCAACCCAACATTAACCACATAAGTGCCATGACACTAAGTATAAACACTACACTACACTATACCCTTCCAATAAAACATTAAATATCAACTAAACAGCCTCTACACTAACCTATTAACACCTACACTATCTACCTACCCCCTAATAACCCCCACCACTCTAATTACAGAAAATAAAAAAGCCTAAAGTCGCAAAAAATAAAAAATCTACATTACATAAAATAAAAAACCTAAATCACAAAAAATAAAAAATCTACATTACAGAAAATAAAAAAAACATAAGTCACAAAAATAAAAAAGGAACATTACAGAAAATAAAAAAAACATTACAACCCCCCCCCCCCCCCCACTACAGAAAAAAATTACACACCTGAAAAGGAAATACATATAATACATACAATACAATACAATACATACAATACAATACAATTAAATACAATGCAATACAATACACCCCTATCTAATATACAATACATCCTATCTATCTAATAGACATCCCCCAATCTATCTAAATAAATAACACAATCTAATATACAATTTATGCTATTCTATCTATATAAAACACATACCCCTAGCTAAAATACAATAAATGCTATCTATATATAAAATAATCTTATTCTAAGCTAAAATAAAATAATTAAGACCACTTACTTTTGCAGATGTCCATTTAGATCAGCCACCTAGGGAAAATAAATAAATAAATGAGTGCAACACATTTACAGTAAATAAATAAACATTCTAAATATTCTACTCCCTTTCCGGCATGTCCCGTCCTTATTCTTTTACCCTTCTCCGGCGCGGCACCTGTTAAAAAAAACATAACATTAATACACATACATAAACATAAAAACAAAATAAAATAAACATAATCTACATAAGCCGACCCTAGTATAAGCCGAGGCACCTATTTTACCACAAAATACTGGGTAAAATGAGTGACTCCAGTATAAGCTAAGGGTGGGAAATGTGCTGCCCCCTGTGTCCCTTTTGTACCTTCTGTGCCCCCTTCTCTCTCCCATGTCTCTTCTACCCTCTCCATTCCCTGTGTCTCTTCCCCCCTCTCCCTTCCCTGTGTCTCTTCTCCCCCTCTCCCTTCCCTGTGTCTCTTCCCCCCTCCTCATTCTCAACCTCCCTCCTCAACCCCCTCCTCTTCAACCCCCTCCTCCTCAACCCCCCATCCTCATCCTCAACCCCCCCATCCTCAACCCTCTGCTCAACCTCAACCCCCCTCCTCATCCTCAACCCCCTCCTCAACCTCCCTCCTCATCCTCAACCTCCCTCCTCAACCTCCCTCCTCAACCCCCCTCCTCATACTCAGGCCCACTCCTCATCCTCAGGCCCTTCCTCATCCTCAGCCCCCCTCCTCATCCTCAACCCCCTCCTCAACCCTCCCATCCTCAACCCCCTACTCAACCTCCCTCCTCAACCTCAACCCCCCTCCTCATCCTTAACTCCCTCCTCAAACTCCTCCTTAACCTCAACCCCCCCATCCTCAACCCCCCCATCCTCAACCTCCCTCCTCAACCTCAACCCCACATCCTCAACCTCAACCCCTTCATCCTCAACCTTCCATCCTCAACCCCCCTCCTCATCCTCAACCTCCCTCCTCAACCTCCCTCCTCAACCCCCCTCCTCATACTCAGGCCCACTCCTCATCCTCAGGCCCTTCCTCATCCTCAGCCCCCCTCCTCATCCTCAACCCCCTCCTAAACCCCCCCATCCTCAAACTCCCTCCTCAACCTCACCCCCTCATTCTCAACCCCCTCCTCAACCTCAACCCCCCATCCTCAACTCCCCATCCTCATCCTCCCCCCTCATCCTCAACCCCCTCCTCATCCTCAACCCCCTCCTCAACCCTCCCATCCTCAACCCCCTCCTCAACCTCCCTCCTCAATCTCAACCCCCCTCCTCATCCTTAACCCCCTCCTCAAACTCCCTCCTCAACCTCAACCCCCCCATCCTCAACCTCCCTCCTCAACCTCAACCCCCCATCCTCAACCTCAACCCCCCATCCTCAACCCCCCCATCCTCAACCCCCCTCTTCATCCTCAGCCCCCCTCCTCATCCTCAGGTCCTTCCTCATCCTCAGCCCCCCTCCTCATCCTCAGCCCCCCTCCTCAGCCCCCCCATCCTCAACCCCCCCATCCTCAACCTCCCTCCTCAACCTCAACCCCCCCATTCTCAACCCCCTCCTCAACCTCCACCCCCCATCCTCAACCCCCCATGCTCATCCTCCCTCCTCATCCTCAACCTCCCTCCTTAACCTCCCTCCTCAACCTCCCTCCTCGTCCTCAGCCCCCTCCTCCTCATCCTCAGTCCCTTTCTCATCCTCAGCCCCCCTCCTCATCCTCAACCCCCTCCTCAACCTCAACCCCCCATCCTCAACCCCCTTCTCAACCTCCCTCCTCAACCTCAACCCCCCCCATCCTCAACCTCCCTCCTCAAACTCCCTCCTCAACCTCAACCCCCCCATCTTCAACCTCCGTCCTCAACCTCAAACCCCCCATCCTCAACCCCCTTCTAAACCTCCCTCCTAATCCTCAAACCTCCCTCATTCTAACCCACCCTCTAACTACCCCTCTAAATACCCCCCCCCCCTCCCCTCGAGTATAAGCCGAGGGGACCCTTTTTAGGCTGAAAAACTCGGCTTATACTCGAGTATATACGGTACCTCCCCGCGATGTCTCCGGCCTTCACCTCCTCTTCTGCCCCGCCCTGTAAAAAAAAAAAAAAGTACTCACATCCGCACTCACGGACATCCCCGACGCTAATGAGGCTCCCGAAAACTTTTCCGGAAGAAAATAGGCAATGGCGCCTTCTGATTGGTTGAAAACGCTGTCTATCAAATTCACCCAATCAGGAGGTGCCAATGTGTGAGCCAATCAGAAAGGGATACACCCTAAAATCCCACTCTGATTGTATAATGCACCTGTCAATCTTTATTTAAACCAAGGCGCAGATGCCTTCAGCAAATCACAATGGAATACACCCCCACAGGGTGATTGGCGGAGGCATCTGCGCATTCTGATTGGTTGCACTGACAATAGCCAATCACAATGGAATACACCCCCATGTACTGATTGGTGAAGGCATTTGTGCCTTCTCATTGGCTATTGTCAATGTCAATCAGTATTACAGCCAATGAGAAGGCGCAGATGTCTTCACCAATCAGTACGTGGGGGTGTATCCCATTGTGATTCGCTGATGGCAATAAAGCCTTCGGATTGGTTCAAATAAAGATTGACAGGTGCGTTATCCAATCAGCGTGGGATTTTGGGGTGTATCCCTTTCTCATTGGTTCACAATTGGCGTCTTCCCATTGGCTGAATTTGATAGACATAGTTTCAGCCAATCAGAAGCCGCCATTGCCAATTTTATTCTGGAACACTCCGTAGGAAGCTCATTAGCGTTGGGGACATCCGCCAGAATGCTTCCGGGCCAGAACACGAGGAGGCCGGAGACATCGCAGGGAGGTAAGTACAATGTAGATTGTGTTTATTTTACTTGGTTTTATGTTTATGTATGTGTGCTAATGTAATGTTGTTGTTTTTTAACAGGGGCTGCGCCGCAGAAGCAAAGATGGAGGACGTGACATGCTGGAAAGGTGAGTAGAATATTTAGAATGTTTATTTATTTTATGTAAAAGTGTTGTATTAATTTTATTATTTTTTTTTACCCTAGGTTGGTGATCTGAAGAAACATCTCAAAGGTAAGTGGTCTTAATTATTTTATTGTAGCTTAGAATTAGGGTTGCTATATAGAGATAGCATGTACTGTATATTAGATAGATTGGGGGATGTATAGTACATAGATAGTATTTATTGTATATTAGATAGATAGGGGGGCGTAAATTAGATAGGGGGATGTATATTAGATAGGGGTGTATTATATTGTATTTAAGTGTATTGTATTGTATTTAATTGTATTGTATTGTATGTATTATATGTATTTCCTTTTCAGGTGTGTAATTTTTTTTTCTGTAGTGGGGGGGGGGGTTGTAATGTATTTTTTTATTTTCTGTAATGTTCCTTTTTTTATTTTTTGTGACTTAGTTTTTTTTTTTTTTCCTGGATGACCCTCATGGCACTTGTAGTGTTATTACATGCGTTCATTAGTGTGTTAGAGGGGTCTATATAGTTGAGGCACACAGTACACTCACATTGTGTGACAAACAGCATTTCAACACTTTCTTTTATTGACCGTAATTTTTTGACGGGCAAGTCGCTAGTTTTCTTATAATGATTTCCTCTGACACAAGTCTGCAGTTTAAAGTCAGTTCCATTTTTATAAATTGTTTAATCATTTCCTATATACATATAGAAACCTATGTATTGTATTGCTCATAACACGTTCAGTTTTTACATGATACTTTTCTGGTATTAAATTTGGTGTCAAATATGAAAAAAGCAACTTTATTTTTTGTTACACATTACACCATTAATCAGATATTAGTAAATTTAGGGAAGCATATTTTAATCAGCTAAGAACGTCATTATTATGTTCACTCAGGGGCGGCTGGTGCATAGGGGCAAATGGGCATCCACCCTCCCAAAATGAATGCACTAACTTAATCCCCCCATCACTTACTTGTATAATTTATATACCGTATTTTTCGCCCTATAAGACGCACCGGCAGATAAGACGCACCTTGTTTTTAGAGGAGGAAAACAAGAAGAAAAAAAATCTGAATCAAACACAAATACACTTTACACACAGATACACACCTACATTACACACAAATATATATATATATATATATATATATATATATAGATAGATAGATAAACATACATACATATACATACACACATAAATATACATACACATACATACATATATACACACACATACACACACATACACACACATACATACACACACACATACATACATACACACACACATACATACACACACATACATATCCATATACTGCAGCATTTGGGAGCCCTTGACCCTCCCTGACCCTCCTGATCCTCCCTGACCCTCCTGATTCTCCCTGACCGTCCTGATCCTCCCTGACCCCCCTGATCCTCACCTTTATAGATACACATACATACATATACATACACACATAAATATACATACACATACATACATATATACACACACATACATGCACACATACACACACATACACATACACACATACATATCCATATACTGCAGCATTTGGGAGCATTTGGGAGCCCTTGACCCTCCCTGACCCTCCTGATCCTCCCTGACCGTCCTGATCCTCCCTGACCCCCCTGATCCTCACCTTTCTTCTGATCTCTGCCATCTTGATCTCACCCCAGCGCTTCCTACCAGCACTCCTCGTGTACTGCAGCGTTGCGTGTGTGACGTCACTAGGACGCACCGGCCGACGCGATGCTGGTAGGAAGCGCTGGGGTGAGATCAAGAGGACAGAGGCAGTTTGAAAAGGTATATTCGCCGTATAAGACGCACCAACTTTCCTCCCCCAGTTTTGGGGAAGAAAAAGTGCGTCTTATACGGCGAAAAATACGGTAATAAAAAAATAAAATGTTTTATCACTGTGCTGCAGTTACACACACTGACTTATCACATCTATCCACTGCTGGTGACTTGTCAAGTAATACAGATCAGGGTACATGTGAGAATTTAAAAAATCAGTCACAATGCTGTCTATTCCCAAACTGTGCTCTAACAGATGGAACTGAGTCTGTCTGTCAAACGCAACATCACCCAATCGGAATGTCCAGGAGGTAAAAGTCCTGTATCATACAGGGACTGCACCTCTCACTGTCCCACCAGAAGTGAATACAGTGGTGCAATCTCAATAAAGTTTATTGGAAAAAAAAAACTCCCGGCTCACAGTGTATGCAGATAGAGGGAGCTGCGTGTAAAGCTTCAGTTTTCTCAATACTCTGGTGGTCTTTTTAATTCCGTCAACCCTGCTCCACACACCGAGCTTGTGACCTGTCTGTCACCACCCCGGCCTATCCCAGACAGAAGAATCTGCAGAGCTCAGGTGAGTCCATATCTGTGTCCTGCTGTTGTTGTTCTGTCCTTCAGTCGTGTCTGACTCTCAGTGACCACATGGATGCAGCACACCAGGTACATCTGTCTATGTTTCTGTTTGTGCTTATCCATATGGTTTTCATGGTAAAGATACTGGAGTGAGCTGCCAGTTCCTACTCCAGTGGACTGCATCTGACCTCTCTGAAATGACCTGCCCATCTAGGGTGACCCTTCATGATATAGCTCACAGCTTCATTGAGGTAACAAGCCCCTTCACCATGACAAGGTAGCAATCCAGAAGGGGTCCTGTGTCTTAGTCTATCTCTATGTCCATATGTATTTATAAGGAGAGGGTATACTTACTTTTGGGGGAGATCTCTTATTGTATGTATAAGATATATATAATGTGTATATATATATATATATATATATATATATATATATATATATATATATATATATATATATATAGCTGTGTGTATATGTGTATATATACAGTGGATATAAAAAGTCTACACAACCCTGTTAAAATGTCAGATTTCTGTGATGTAAAAAAATGAGACAAAGATAAATCAGTTTAGAAATTTTTCCACCTTTAATGTGACCTATAAACTGTACAACTCAATTGAAAAACAAACCCAAATCTTTTAGGTAGAGGGAAGAAAACATATAAAAATAAAATAATATGGTTGCATAAGTATGCACACCCTTAAACTAATACTTTGTTGAAGCACCTTTTGATTTTATTACAGCACTCAGTCTTTTTGGGTATGAGTCTATCAGCATGGCACATTTTGACTTGGCAAGATTTGCCCACTCTTCTTTGCAAAAACACTCCAAATCGGTCCGTTTGTGAGGGCATCTCCTGTGCACAGCCCTCTTCAGATCACCCCACAGATTTTCAATCGGATTCAGGTCTGGGCTCTGGCTGGGTCATTCCAAAACTTTAATCTTCTTCTGGTGAAGCCATTTCTTTGTTGATTTGGATGTATGCTTTGGGTCGTTGTCATGCTGAAAGATGACATTCCTCTTCATGTACAGCTTTCTAGCAGAAGCCTGAAGGTTTTGTGCCAATATTGACTGGTATTTGGAACTGTTCATAATTCCCTCTATCTTAACTAAGGCCCCAGTTCCAGCTGAAGAAAAACAGCCCCAAAGCACGATGCTGCCACCACCATGCTTCACTGTGGGTATGGTGTTCTTTTGGTGATGTGCAGTGTTGTTTTTGCGCCAAACATATATTTTGGAATTATGGCCAAAAAGTTCAACCTTGGTTTCATCAGACTATAACACCTTTTCCCACATGCTTTTGGGAGACTTCAGATGTGTTTTTGCAAAATGTAGCCTGGCTTGGATGTTTTTCTTCGTAAGAAAAGGCTTTCGTCTTGCCACTCTACCCCATAGGCCAGACATATGAAGAATACGGGAGATTGTTGTCATATGTACCACACAGCCAGTACTTGCCAGATATTCCTGCAGCTCCTTTAATGTTGCTGTAGGCCTCTTGGTAGCCTCCCAGACCAGTTTTCTTCTCGTCTTTTCATCAATTTTGGAAGGAGCTCCAGTTCTTGGTAATGTCACTGTTGTGCCATATTTTCTCCACTTGATGATGATGTCTTCACTGGTATATCTAATGCCTTGGAAATTCTTTTGTACCCTTTTCCTGACTGATACATTTTAACAATGAGATCCCTCTGATGCTTTGGAAGCTCTCCGTGGACCATGGCTTTTGCTGTGGGATGCGACTAAGAACATTTCAGGAAAGACCAACTAGAGCAGCCGAACTTTATTTGGGGTTAATCAGAGGCACTTTAAATGATGGCAGGTGTATGCTGACTCCTATTTAACACGATGTGGAATGTGATTGCTTAATTCTGAACACAGCTACATCCCCAGTTATAAGAGGGTGTGCAGACTTATGCAAACACATTATTTTTCTTTTCTTTTTTTCTTCCCTGCACCTAAAAGATTTCAGTTTGTTTTTCAATTGAGTTGTACAGTTTATAGGTCACATTAAAGGTGGAAAAAGTTCTGAAAGGATTTATCTTTGTCTCATTTTTTTACAGCACAGAAACCTGACATATTAACAGGGGTGTGTAGACTTTTTATATCCACTGTATATATATATATATATATATATATATATATATATATATATGTGTGTGTGTGTAGGAGCAGATTTAGAAATATATGCTAATTAACCACTCAAATATGTTTTTTGGCAGCCTATTTACTGAATTATTATTTTTTTTAAATATCTTTTACAAACACATACAGTAGATTTATTCAAATGTATTTTTTAAAGATAATAATGTTTAAAATGGGGGGAGAAACCAAACGGTACTGAGTCATGCAGATCCAACTTGGGGAGCAACTTCTGGTTGTGGTCTGTTGTGCATTTAACATTGCGTGACCAACATTCGTAACTTACCACAACTATTATATGTGATTAAATCTACAAATAATGTATACAACTTGTCCTGAAGCCCTGGAACTTGGCCTGAGAATCTGCAACTTGTTCCTGAATCCTGGTTACTGTCAACCTGTGGGTAGGATCCATCTATCGACCCTTTCAAGCCCAACAAAGAGCAGGTTGTGACAACTGGTGGTAGCAGTCAAATCCCAAGACATGTTAACAGAATGGCGGGTTACAAGGACATGCCTGCCACTGAGCTTCATGGGCAGATCAATGCAAGAGTTATCCAGATGCTGGGACACAAGACCCTCACAGCAATGATTCCAGAGCACAAACCGTTTGATGAAATTGAGCTACATATAGAAGGGCCAGACAGAGTGGGCCTCTTCTCTGGTGAAACAACAATGGTGTTAAGGAGATTCCAGGTACTGAGAGCCGCAATACCAGTGGACGAGGGGAGATCAGCTTATGTTTCCTCTTGCCACTCAACCAATGATTCAAGTGGACCCCTCAGCTCAGCTCAAAGTCGCTTACAGCAGCTTCAAGCTCTTTGACAAGAACCTTGAGGACATTGATGGGTTCATGTAGGACTTTAAAAGACTGTGGATACTCCACCAGGTCCCTCAACTGAGTTGGTTAAGTTTCTGGTCAGCTGACAAAGCAGATGAACCAGCATAGACTACCATGCTATTTCCCGGGACATTGCCAAGGATTAAGAGGTGGTTAGACAGGTATTGTTCGACAGATATGCCATCACCCCCAAAGATATATCAAAAGCAGTTACGCTATTGTTCCTGACCCCACATAAAATCTTATAGGAAGCCCGAATTGTTAGAAATATTATGGAATTCCTGGTTGTCCCTGAAAGTACACCCCAGAGCCATCACAACTGTCCCAGACAACTCCTTTGTGACTCTGTATCTCTACCTAAGAGGAGGTGAGCTAGGGAATGAGTATACATATCAACCATCTTATCACATGAACATTGGGCATGAGGGATCCCCCTTCCCTGCTCAAAGGGCAGCATGAGACCACATTGTCCCTGTCATTTGATGGGTTCCAAGACTAGAGGAAGCCCCCTTTCCCAGGACATAAGCCTTAGTTAGTTGATTTTTCATTTTTTTATTATGTTTTATATGAGATGTTTAAGATACTGTATATTGTGAATAAAAGCTTTAATTATAATCTTCTTCTCACTTTTTGAATTATCATTTTCAAATTACTGTATATACTCGAGTATAAGCCGACCCGAGTATAAGCCGAGGCACCTATTTTACCACAAAATACTGGGAAAAATGAGTGACTCAAGTATAAGCCGAGGGTGGGAAATGTGCTTCCCCCTGTGTCCCTTTTGTGCCCTCTGTGTCCCCCTCTTGTGTGCCCTTTTCTTGTGTACCCCCTCTCTCTCCCCTGTGTCTCTTCTCCCCTCTCTCTCCTATGTGTCTCTTCCCCCTCTCCCTTCCTTGTGTCTCTTCCCTCCTCCCCTATCACCCTCCTCAACCTCCCTCCTCAACCCCCCTCCTCATCCTCAACCCCCCTCCTCATCCTCAACCCCCTCCTCAACCTCAACCTCCCTCCTCAACCCCCATCCTCATCCTAAACCACCCTCCTCAGCCCCCCTCCTCATCCTCCCTCCTCATCCTCCCTCCTAAACCCCCCTCCTCATCCTCAACCTCCCTCCTCAAACCCCCTCCTCAACCTCAACCCCCCCATCCTCAACCCCCCCATCCTAATCCTCAACCCCCCATCCTCAATCTCCAACCCCCCCATCCTCAATCCCCATCCTCAAACCCCCTCCTCATTCTAAACCCCCTCCTCAACCTCAACCCCCCATCCTCAACCCCCCATCCTCAATCCCCCCTCCTCATCCCCCACATCCTCAAACCTCCCTCCTCAACCCCCCATCCTCATCCTAAACCCCCCCATCCTCATCCTAAAAACCCCTCCTCACTTTACCCCTCCTCATCCTAAACCCCCCTCCTCACTTTACATCTCTAAACACCACTAGTGGGTATTTCCATACAGTATTGAGGACAAACCCCCGAGTGACATTTAATTTTGAGTTAATGTTAATTCTGGACTTTACAATAAGACGTTCATGGTCTGAGTCACAGTCATCTCTTGTTTTTGTTGAGTGTTTGGAGCACCTCCATCGTTGACTACAAAGTATATAGTCAAACTGATTTCTATAATGTCCATATATAGAGTTATCTCTGTGGCTGTTGGAAGTGGGTGTTTGCTATGAGCAGAGAATTATCTTGACAGAATTTTACTAATCTCTGATCTACTTTAGCAGTCCAGTCTCCTATGATGAGAGTAACATCTTTTCTTGGTGTTACAGGAGGTGTTAAATATCATTCAGCTTCTTCAGCATCCATGGTTGGAGCATTTACTTGGATCACTGTGATGTGTAAAAGGCATGCCATGAATTCAAACTGAAATTATTCAGTCATTTATTGGGTTGTAACCGAGCACTGCTTTGGCCACTCTTTGATTGACTATGAGGTCTACTTCATTTCTTCTGCAGGATTCTTGACCACAGTAGAAGATCTGGTGGTTGTCTGATGAGAAATGTGCTATTCCAGTCCATTTGAGTTCACTAATTCTCAGGATATAAATGTTTCATCTTGTCATCTCATGTTTGGCCATGTCCAGTTTGCCTTGGTTCATAGTTCCAATGTTCCAGGTCCCTATGCTGAATTGTTCTGTGCAGCAGCGGACTTTCCTTTCCCGTCAGACACATCTATAGCAGGGCGTCCTCTCAACTTTGGCCCAACCACTTCATTAGATCTGAGGCTACTCATGCTTGTCCTCTGCTCTTTCCTAGCAATATGGTGCCTTGACAAGAAAGTATGACTATCATGGCAGCTTCCACTAGCAGAGTCTGCTAAAAGGAAGATTCTGTCGGAAAATACTTTTATATCCACAAAATACACATCTGATAATATTGATATTTTACTGGAAAGAAGGAGACTGTCACATGAAAACACGGACATTTCGTTACCCTATTTTAGAATCAATTCAACCTTCTAAATGAGGGTGTTCAGAATCATTTTCAATTCAGTTGCTCACAATAATAGTTTATCTGAGACAATGAGTAAGAAAAGTGAATGAGCAAGAGTGGCGAGAGACAGGAGAGTTATAGATTGGGGGATGCCAGGCAGGGCAAGGGGGTGAGTCAGCCAGGACATAGAAAAATAGACGGTGAGGGAGAGGCAGAGTTAGGATGTCTTGGATGAAAATAAGACAGGCTGAGTAAGTAAGGAGGGAGGCAACCAGTCATATGCACTTGTAGACATCTAGTAGCCTGCTCCCTTGCATATATACTGACCCTTTTTACACTACGGTCTCTGTATGTATATTTCAACCATAAGCAGATTGCAAGCTCTTTGGGATAGGGACCATGTAACACAGTGGTTAGTTTTATATTAGATGCACTTATCTGTGCGCACTGATTGTGCTATACAACTAAAATACATTTATACATAATTGTTGATGATTATTCTGAAATAATGACAAATATATGCATGTTTTTTGTAATAGCAAAACTTGTCTATGTTAAATTTAATTTATTTTTAGAAAACTAAAATAATAATAATGCCCTTCTGATTTGTGTAATATTTTGTTGCCACTAGGTGGCAGAACAGGTTAGAAAAAAACTATAATGAACAGATTAGAAGATTCTTTACATAGGGCCTCATTCAATTGCAATTTGGCCGATTGAATATGGCTATATATAAGCACATGGCATCTTTTTTTACAAAAGTTATTAGTTAGTGAAGACCTTGCTTTTAGATAGAAGTTCACTAACTAAAAACTTCTGTAAAAAAACATGCTTTGTGCTTATATAGAGCCCTATTCAATTGGCCAAATCGCAATTGAATGAGGCCCGCAGTCATTAAAATCACTAATAAAATCAATGGATATTATCAAAGTGGGCATTGATAGGTTTACATAAAATTCCCACCCTAAAAGAGTGAGGACCAGAACATCACTGATCATGGCTGGATGGACATTAGGGGCCTCATTCTATTAAGACAGCCCAGGTCCCTATTCAAATGCTACGCGAACCCTTACGTCAAGGCCGTAATTCGCTAAAACCGAGCCGCAGCTTACTTACACCAAAAAGGTCCCGCAAGGCTCTTACTTACAAATCGTAGCACCAATTAAGCACATGAAAAAGCCATCCGGTATGGCTGTGGGATTAGCCTCCGTCAAGTCCATAAATGGGTAAAATAGACCCACAGGTTACTCGGAGGTGTCGCAAAGGGCTTACTTACAAATCGTAGCACTAATTAAGCATATAAAAAAGCCATCCTGTGCTTTGATGAGACGTGAAAGTGATTGTAGGAGTTAGAATTCATAGCACAACATTCCCCAAAACTCAAATCTGAAAATCATTTTTATTGTAATTCATGTTCAATTTCCGTGTCCGAGTCCCACGGGCTTGGAGCACATCAGACCCGCAACGGCTGCGGGATTAGCCTCCGTCATGTCCGTAAATGAGTAAAATAGACCCACAGGTTACTCGGAGGTGTCGCAAAGGGCTTACAAATCGTAGCACTAATTAAGCAAATAGAAAAGCCATCCTGTACTTTTATTAAAAGTGAAAGTGATGTTTGGTCTTAGAATTAATAGCACAACATTCCCCTACTCTCAAATCTGCAAATAAAGAAATGTAATTTCATGTTCAATCTTCGTGTTCTATCTATCATGCAAGTCCCACGGGCTTGGAGGTCAATCACCCTCCAAGCCCGAATGGGCTTAAATAACAAGCTTCGTGCTTGGAGGTCATTGAAGCCCGTGTGACTTTGGACGGAAATTAAACCTAAAATCAAAGATTATAATTTGGCGATGTGCAAGCCTGAGAATGTTTTGCTATTAATCCTCATGTCCCCCATTGGGTTCCCCATCATTTACAGTGCTTTGCAGTGCTGGATTGAATATATATTTGCATTTACAATGCTTTGAGTTTGCGGCCCTCAACCTCCGAACCTGTACAGGTTTTAACAGGATTTGGCCGATGTGGACGCTTGAGAGGGTGTTGCTATTAATCCTCATGTCCCCCATTATGATGACTATCATTTACAGAGCTTTACAGTGCCGTCTTGAATTTATATTTGCAGTTACAGTTTTCTTTGCGGCCTTGGAACACTATTTACGGGCGCGCGGGTAATGCTTGCGGCCGATTGCATAGTTTGTCACCGGCCGTAAGGGGGACCTCCTTGCGGTGCCGTCCATTTGAATAGCAGCGTAGCCGTATCGTAAGCTGGCCGCAAGGAATTGTAGTCTTGCGGCCATTTTACAGCCCTTAATAGAATGAGGCCCTAGGTTAGGTAAGTATAATCATTTTATTTTACTTACAGTTAATTTTATTTATTATTTCATGTTCATTTTTATTTATGTTAATAAATATTTTTTTATTTTATTGTAGTGTTTTTTTAATTGTAATTCTTTTTTGTGTGTAATTTAGCTTTCTTTATTTTTTGTACTGTGGGTTTTTGTATAATGTGTTTTTTTTTTATTTAATGTCAATTGTTTATTTCAGGGTGCCATGTGGATTCTTGTGGGCACCCATGGTACACAATAGGTTAATACAATATACTATGGGGGTCTTTATAAAAAAAAATTAAAAAAACATTTTGAAGAAAAAATTAACCCTTTAAAGGTCCTACATGGCAAGGGTTAATTAGGTGAGCCAAGGTGATCCTTTAAGGAGCTTTATATATTTATTAGGAGCCACAGGGTTAATGTGTAGGTGCTATGGGGGTCTATAATCTTTACTGGGGAGCAGGGAGGATATCCTTAGGGGTTCACAGGGCTTGTAGGTAAGATCGGCAGTGAGTCTTAAACCTTCTGCTTTATCACTTATAGGTTTAACCCATTCCCTACCATGCTTAGGTAGATGGATGGGGAGAGGGGGCGGTTTAACTGCGCAGCACTGCGTTACCAGCTCTGTAGTCTTCACAGCAGTTCTGCATAGGGACCATACCAAAATCAGGGCTGGATTATGGATTTAAATCTGTACCTTAACTGCGCAAAGAAAGCTGCCGCAATTGCGACTATCACTTTTTCCACATATAAATTAGGGATTTCATTTGGGGGCCTTAGTAGACATTTTTATAATTACACACCCACCCTCATATTTAGAAACCATGGGAGTATTTCTCCTCTACACGACATTTAGGTGATATATGATGGCATTATACAAATCAGGAAATCACAAATCTCAGGTAGACGCACCTTACGATTTCACATCAGGCAGACTGCACACCGGATGTGTTAAGCAAATTCAATCAGCAATTAGATGATCGATGCAATAAAGTCCCGAAGGAGGAATCCTAAATATCCACATATGGTCCTGCCCAAAGATAAGATACCTCTGGTGCATTTAGAAAAACGCTTTAGTTCTCTTTCGAAGGGATGATATAGTGAGACAAGAGCAAAAGCCTAAAATCCCACAAGTAGCACAAGGAAGAAACAAAATTTAAAGGAATTGGCTAAATGCCAAAGCTACCAAAATAACAACTGAAAGCCAAATGCGCGATCCTGATAAATGCGACCTTGGGCTTTTTTCTATTAGAAGCCCACAAATGCCTATAACCCATCATTTTTGCTGTAGGTGTTTTGTTCTCTAAATGTTTAGATGTATTCTATTGCCTCCAGCTCGCAATTGACCTCCTTAAACCTAAACTTGTAACCCCTGCCTTTTTATGTAGGATTTCAGGGGGTGTGATCATATGATCTGACAATATTTAAGCAAGCCTGTAATTGACTTCTTAGACACAGCCAATAGTAAATGAGACCGTCATCATGAATCAGTAAAACATGGAAGTTACACGTAATCTGCAATATTGTGAGTCCTATTTAGTACTTTGACAAAAACTTGATACTTTTTTTTCAGCTGCGAGAGACTTTTTTTGCAACCTAGCGCTCCGGATCTAATAGAATATCGATTTTGCTTAACTTTAATTAGTTAGAGCTCATAATATTTGAGCTGTGCTAAAACCAATGGAGTTCTAAAGCTGAATTTGGCTGGCCCGTAGTGATTGTGGGTGGGGTAATCGGAATCGGATTGTGAGTAGCTAAATTTATGAATTGGCCAATAGAATAGAGCCCCTTGGGCCTCGTTTAATTCCAGACTCGTAACTTGCAAAGTTAGGTGTTTTCAACTGCGGGAGCTTTTTTCAGTAATGTTACACATGTATTCAATCACTGTCACACATAATATTCTGTATCTCACTCAAAATACAAAAAAAACATATATTGTCGGTAAAATTACATGTCTACTCATCTATTATACCAAACCCTGAATTTTTTTACTTGGTTCCTAGGGCTTTGTCTCATCAAGAATTAATAGAAAATACGAACATCATGATATTATTAATATAAGTAAAATGAGTTAGAATAATCACCTGCAATTTGTGTGTAAGCAATTTGTGAGTACATAAGTAAAGTGTGCCCATAGGGCTACCCCTTTAGTAGACAATGCATTAGAGTACCTGTTGTAGTCCATGTGGATTTCCGGATATGTATTAACCTCTTGAGTACTGGGTTCTATGTTACCCTTAATATTGTATAATGACTCAAACATTATTATAAAACAATTATATTTTCAATTGGCACATTTGTGCCTTTGGGACTTTTAAGCATTGAATGCTATTGTGTATTTTGCAAGTGCTCAGTCAAGCGCCAATTAAATAAATAAAAAAAATATTTGAAAAGGTAACTTGTAATATTGTCAGAAAATCAATGGTAAAGCATCTCCTAATTTGGCGTCTGTTCTGCGGAATTACGAGCAGCACACTCACAATCATGAGAACAGCACTCAACTAATTAGTTAGGTAATGTTTACTGACAATTTTTTTAGTGGTATAATTACACAAATTAGGGAACTAAATGAGGCCCCTTGTTGTATCAAAATAAAATGTTTTCAGGTTCATCACTTACACAGAATATGTTACAAGCTTCCTAAACATGTGAAGGTTTTCCTAAAGCACAGAGACTCTGACACATTACTAAATAGTAATCTACATAATCAACTAATCCTGTATGAACTTGTCCCCTCCACACCCATAAAGGAACGCTGCCAATATTTGTAGATGACTGTACTAATTAACATAAGGGGACACAGTAAAGGTCACAGTTATTGCATTAATGAAATGTGCACAATGTGGCATCTATAAGTGTCAGTGTTTTATTTGGACAAATGAAAAATGGATCCATTGTCTTGAATGACCAAAACAAAGAGCATGCCTGGTCTTTTTTTTGTGTGCAGGTGACTATATTCAAGGCAATGGACCAAATTCATCAGTGGCAAGTCAATAACTAATGGCAATGATCTCTCATTAACAAATATATGAATCTCTGTGGGTGGATCAGAAAGGCTGACTGACAGTTCAAAATGGCAAAACTCCATGGTAGTTTATTGTAGGAAATTGCATTTTTTTAATAGCATTCATCTAATAAAGTACTAGTTATTATAATTTTAATTTATACTGAATTTGAAATCATCACAGAGTCGCTTTGCAGCTTCATCGCATGACCTCTTGTTTTATCACAGAAATATTTGTTTCATCCATATAAAACATGTTAGGATTACACTTCTATTGTTTGCGAATGAGATGACAGACAAGTTATTTGTTACATTTCCTTTTTATTAGACCCACAAAATAAAGGCCTCAGAAACAGAATATACAAAAGGAATTCCTCCCAGAAATGGCTGTACAAAAGAAATAAATAATTTGTTTGTTTTTGCTCTCACTTTTTCTTCCAAATTCCAATATTACAAATGCCTAAGGCCCAGCGGCAGAATTATGCAGGTGCAGCAGGTGCAAAGCACCAGGGACAGTATACAGGACATTGCTACTAGCAGCAGCCTTGGATAAAGGGGAATAATTCATGTATTAAGGGACAGGGGAAGAAAAAAAATTTAATAGAAGGTTGATCTGATTACTCCGGGGTAATAAGACCACCTACATTCATTTGTTTGGACTTTTGATTGACCTCCCCATGGGACAGCTACCTTGTAGATGGGGGGGGGACCCCGATTTTTGGGGGGCCCTCCAATCACAAGCTCCACTTCTGATAATCTTTTGCAAGTTAAACAGGGTGGTCTTAAAATAATATACTCAATACATGCACCAAACCTGTAGCCCCCCAATGTCTATTAAGCGTCTTTACAGCAGTAATATTATCACTAGTTATATTTCCCTTATATACAAGAAAATAAATAAATAGTTGCTGATTATTTTTTACTTTAATCATTTAAAAGTTCTTGTACAAATACAAATAAATATAATCTCAATTGGTTGTTATTTAAATTTTTGAGTGGAATTGTTAGATAATTGAGATTGAAAGTTGGGTATTAATAAATTATCCAAGTTGCGTATTTGAAATGTTATTTATCTATGCAGGACCTGATCTGTCTCTAATTCTCTTTATCTAGGGCCATTAGCGAGCTCTCACTGGAGGGGTCTGATAAAGAAGGGCAGGCTGTGCTAAAAATGTGATAGTCACAGAGACATCTGATTGTTTAAGTATATATATATCGATATATATCTATATATCTATATATATATATATATATATATATATATATATATATATATAATAGCCCCGGACACGCAGAAATGAGGAGGAGATCCTATATAGATCATTTATGTTTAATATACCCAACTTTCAAGCTCAATTATCTAACAGTTGCCCTCAAAATATTTTATGATATTCAGTTGTAATTATATTTATTAAATGGAATTATATGCGTTTTCCTTTATATAATAACTGGGGCCTTTGCTGTGTCACTTTAAATGAAGCTAATGTTAGAGATTAAACAGTCTTCAAAAATTCATATTGTCCATAAAAATGTTTTACGCTCATGTCTTACACAGCTGCTGATTCATTTATTATAAACTGCACAAACATGTGAAAGTTTTCATTAAATACAGCGATCCTTGCAAGTGTCTGTAGGCAATATAATCAGCCTCGGTTTATTAGTATCTAGTCTTCCAATAATATGCAATAAATCCTTTTTCTGTGTTTTGTTTAAAGGGCCACTGCACATACTAATTATATATATATATATATATATATATATATATATATATATATATATTTACATATACATGTACATACTTGTTTTTAAAGGCTTTGCGTCTGATGAAGAGCATAATTAATCAGGAAAAAAGGTTATACATCTAGTTTTTAATTATATAAATTAATTGATGACTCTGAAGGACCATGGAGGGATCCATGATGTGTTGGTGCCGTTGTGTGTGAGAGAGGGGTGTTTACATTTCTGACTGCAACAATTGATGCAACTTCCTGCTTCTGGGCCAATGAGGGGGAAGGGGACGTGGTGTCAATTTCAATATTGTCCAATTATCAAACAAAGCTCTCAACTTCCCTCCTCCCCCACTAATAACTACAAGAACATACCCCCATCGTCCAGCTTTCAGTATGTGATGTAACAAACACAAAACGGATTCCTCCTAAACCTTCAAAAGTTCAGATTTTCGTCCCAAAAGTATTTTATGCCCATGAGTTATACAGCTGCTAATATTGTTAGTTTGGTACATACTTCACATATAAGTGTGTTTTTTCTTAATCCTGCATTACATCTTCATACAAATAATGAAATAAATTGGGAGCTGCCATTATTAACAGATATTATCCGATTCATATTATCCCCTGATTGATGGGACACCGAGCTGCCATATTTATACTAAGCTTTCCAAAAAAGGCCAATAAAAAAAAGATTTAAAAATGTTAAAATATGTTTTAATTAACTACATTTTTATTAATTGTATTTTTAATAATTTTGCTATAATTAATTAAAATAGTAGCTACTGCAATATGTTTGTTTCTAACCAAATATTTCAATTCGTATTTGCAGTATTTTCTTTTCCTGATGAACCGGTCATCATAATTTATGGTCATCTTCCCAGCATGCACCACAAGTTTATTTGGCAGGGAGTGCATGCTGGGAGTTACATCATGATGCCCTGTTAATTAACAAGCCACATCAAAGCTATGCTAATAAAATATTTTAGTGGATACATTTAAACTGTTTTATCATAACATAATTTAAATAAAACACATATAAAAAGTTGCTTTTTTATGCTTTTTAAGCATTTTTTGGCCATTTTTCACACTAACTTTCCAAGAAATCTTAATATAAATATGACTTGGTCACCATTCATATAATATAAGGCAGATCTTATTATGCATGTGATATAAAAAAAGAAACGCCAGTTTTCCATTGTGTGACAGGTTTTATATAACAAATACTGATGTATGAGCCAAAATTCTGTATATTGCAAATAATAAAAAGCCAAAGCCAAAGTGTGATACCTGACCAGCAGATCACAGTGCAGTCTCTATATAAAATTGTTTGGTGATCATTTATAAAATGTAATTGTACCTTGGAAAACCCATAAAGCCGGTGAATAATGGAAGATAGTAATAAAAAACTTAAAACACTATTAAAAAGCCGCCCTCCCTCCTTATGTACATTTCCAATATTTACAGTTTTTTTGGAAGCAACTTGAGTGGGGCTTAGAAATACATAAAAATGTGTCTTGTGTTCCTCTGCTTTTGGTGTAAAATCCTTCACAATGGCGCTTGCATACTGATGGCATCGACCCTTTTCAACATAGAATATTTGGATAAGATTAACGAGCAACAATTATAAGTCATCTTGTGCTTTCATGTATGTTCTAGATCAGAGGTGGATAAATGTAGAAGCCAGCCAGACTTGTGAGGCACCAACCAGATATTCTATAGGTACTTATTTATGGATATATAAATATAAAATAATCCCAAAAATGTGGTGCCCTGGGTTGGTTAAACCGTTGGTGCCCTGGATTGGTTGAGCCATTGGTGTTCTGGATTAGTTGAGCCATTTGTGCCGAGCCATTGGTGCCCAGGATTAGTTGAGCCATTAGTGCCGAGCCATTGGTGCCCTGGATTGGTTGAGCCATTGGTGCCCTAGACTGGTTGAGCCATTGGTGTCTAGCCGTTGGTGCCAAGTCATTAGTGCCCTGGATTGGTCTAACCATTAGTGCTGAGCCGTGCATTGTTGGTGTTGATGTCCACATTCACAGTTTGGGAAATTTGCCTTCTCCAATGTTTTCACAATTTTAAAAAAGTGCTTGCCATGTAGTTATAAAAAAAAAAACAAGTGCTAGTATATGGCATGACCGAATTGTTACATCCATGTGCTTGGAGTTGTGCCATGCCAAACTGGGTTTGATCCATGCCAAACCCATCAGTGTGGGCGTTTATAGAATCCACAGATCAGAATAATAATTTGTAGAACATTGAGAAATTTGTGCAAGGCACCAGAGGTTGGGTTGAAGAGTCCGCTACCAAATACGGACATATTGTCTTTCATACTAAAGTTCCTGGTTTGGAATCTTCATGCCACAAGAGGTCTTCTTGGTCTGGAGGAAGTGGGCCATCGTCTAATGGGACAATGTCTGTAGCTACGTCCAGTTGAGGTGGGTAAGTAAACAAAGTTCTAGAATAGGGGGGCAGAAAAACAAACAAATAATCTTTAATTAAATTCAAAGCAAAATCTATCAGCATGGGCTAATTATTATTACAGTTTACTTGTCTGTCACTGTAGTGGCCAAAATAAAGACCCCCAATGTTATCTGACATTTAGACCCCTCTCCCACCCTTCTCAAGCACAGCATTTAGTTATTGCTCCCAATGTGCTCTGTGCCGCAGTCCTTGCTCACCTGCTCTGCAGGGTGTTGGTGCTGTACGCGGTGGAGTAACCCGTGTAAGGAGGGTGAGATATGGTGCTGTATTCTGGGTATCCCGCTGTGCTGCTCTGATTTCGGCGGCCTCCTAATGTGCTTGTGGAAGACACTGACAGGAAACAAGAAACAATATTTCAGTTTTCAAATACTTTTAAACATTTGTATTAAAATTTTACTTTAATAGCAAGATATATTTTCTCATTTCTTAGCAGGATTAGACACCTTAGATGAATGGGAGCAACCGTGGATTCAGATAAAATCTCTATTCAGCACCTGTCACTTTGAATTAGCACTTGACAATCCCTCTTCCCTTTAGCTGCATGACACAAGCAGAGTTTCTCCTAAAGATACGTTTTTCTCTCAAAATGATTTTATGCTCATGGCTTACACATTTGCTAATGTTATTAGTTTATTACATACCCCAAAGTAGAGAGTAATCCTCTAATGGGACACTGGCATGTTAGATAAACCCACTTAAAGGGACATGAAAAGGTTATAACTAGGCATATAAGATACCTGCATATCTATTTACTTTTATGTGCATTATTTTTTTAAGAAGTAATTCAAATCTCAGGTTTTTTTCTATCTAAAAGCTTACAAAATAGTTCCTAACTGGTTCTCCCCTTTGTAGCTCATGAAGACAGTGTACTTCTAAGTACCAGGGCTGCCAGTCTCATAGTAAACAATTAGTGGCAACATTCTGCATCATGCTACTTAAGAGAGGTCACTGACAAGTTAATTTGAAACATTGCGCTTAACAGTCTGTATGCAAAAAAAAAAAGTTTATGAGCACTTAAAAATAAAATTAAGATGTTGTTGCTCAATCGTTCAGTCGTGTCTTACTGTCCATGACACATCTATCATTAGGTCTCTGGTTGTGCTTATCCATACGGTTATCTTGGCAAAGATACTGGAGTGGATTGCCAGTTCCTTCTCCAGTGGACCTCAATTTGTATGACCTCTCTGCTATGACCTGCTTGGTATAGCTCACAGCTTTATTGAGGTACACAAGCCCCTTCATCAAGACAAGGTAGCAGTCCAGAAGGGAACACAAAAGTAAATATATAGATGTTGTCATAATTTATAGATTAGAATAATTTGGACCTTTTTGACCTGCTCCCCATAACAATGTGTCCCTTTATTAATAAAAACCCTGACATGTCCTCGAAGACATTCTCTATCATCCCCATTCATGGATGAGAACTCTGTTCAAGTGACACTTTATTCTTTAGAGAGCCCTTTATAAGAACACTAATAAGGTAGGGCCCTTTAGCCATCAGCCAACTACGACTCTCCTTTTTCACTCCTACAACATCCCTACCTCTTCTTGATAAATTATAATTGTATATTAAGCATAAATAAATTATACATTTATTTATGGGGACTACCTTGTTATAAACCAAGCCTGTTCCATTAAGCATTCATCTAAATATACCCTTCTATTTAATTTGACAGTTTATGAACAAAGTGACAACAAACCAATTAACAGAAGAATGGAAAACAAAATGGCAGCTTTGATTCCTACCTGAGGAACAAGATGGTGCCCTGGGAGAGGATGGGACTTGCATAGATGCATAGCACAAGCTCCTCTGTGACCCCCGATCTGTTTCCACCATTCCTGCATGGCTTGGCTCTTTCTGGCATGCTGTTCGCTGGTACCAACCCCTTAGATGCTCCGCCACAATGGCCTTGTGAATGTTTTTGGTTATTTGTTCAGTGGTTTTCACCGGCTTTTTCCTTGGAAGCCTTAGCGTTGCATAGGGGTTATGAGGTATAAATTGGTCTCCAAATTGGTCTCCGCCATACCTAACATCCCGGTATTGGTCATATCCGTAGTGTGCAGACGACCTATACGAAGGGTTTACACTATACTGTCCCTCGGTGTCATTCTCATAAATGTAGGCACCATTATAATAAGGGTCTCCTTCAGGGTAAGCAGAGTATCCCATAATGTAATAACTTGAGGAAGGCTGGTTCTGAGTAATTTGGTAGACACTGTTGCGTGCGTCCTTGTGTGCCAGATTGGGCATGCTCCCCGAATTTGCGGCTGAAAAATTCTGCTTTTTGTGTCTTCTCCTGTCTCGTGAACGGTTATCGAGTGTCTGAGTGCTATAACAGGGGATCTGTTTTGGGGGCGTGCTGTAGTACTCGGAACTCGACTGGCTGGTGTAGGATGACCCATCGTCCAGTATCTCTGTGCTGTTGCTTCGTTGACTTTTGGAGATGGAGAACGTTGGCTGGTCATCAATAGTTTCACCAACCAGAGGTGTGTGGGATTCCAGACTTCCTCTTCGCTGCCGGTTATATTGAGGGGAGTCTTCATTCCTAAAAAAAAAGGCCAAATTCAGTCATCAGTTACCATCAATGAGTGCAAAATGGGGGTCTACAAGCAAAGGTTGAATTTCATCTTTAACCTTGGGGGGGGGGGGGGTCCCTACTGGCCCATGATGCAATGGTTTCTCCTATTATTCTAGGATGGAACAAGCCATCATAGACTCATTAATGACCTGCCAGAAATACAGTTGACCACCTTCTCCAATTGCTAGCCAGTTCTTGACCTCAGTAGGTGGCGTTACCAACTATCTACATATACACACAATGCTATATTTATGATAGATAGATATATAATTATAAACCAAATAGCATCTCATTTATCATTTGAATGTGATATTTATCGTAAAAAATATTTTACAAAGAGAATACTCACTGAAGATGGCTGCTGCTGTAGGCGTTACGTGTTAGCACCGGAGTGGACGGCATGCTCCGACCTCCATGAGATTTTCTATCTTGTTTTTTATATGGGCTGCTGTGTGTTGAAGTTGGTTCTCTGTGGCTATATTTAAAAAAAAAAAAATATTACAAATTAATGTAAAATTTAGCTTTTTTTCTTTTTTTTTTTTATCGTTGCTCGCATTTGAATTGTATCGAATGTATGAATATACTTTTGAAGGCCCGGTTTACATAAAAATTAGGGTTTTGCACAAGTTTGTGCATTTATCAATATTGAATTTTAGATTCCAAAAAGCACTTACATAGTATTAAAAACAATGCTTTCCACAGCCCTTTAATGCCTTGAGAAATTAACCTTGTAACTTAATTTTTGTTTTACATAATAATACATCACACACCTAATGTCGCACCCAATAACATCACCACCAACACTTAGACTGTTCTTGCTTTACATAAATTCACAGAAATGTGACCGATTTTACGTGATAACCGGACGCTGCTGCTTTTTTTACTGATGGATACAGATTCTAGCTAGTTCTGTCCGTCCTTCTCTGGCTGTAACATGGACGGAGACACTGAAGACACAACCATCCTACCCTGCAATTATTAAATCATTCTCGGATCCAGACTTGCAAAGGGATTCAAATTCAAAATGCTTTAATAAACTAGAGCAATGTTCAGGTATGTGGGGTGTAAAATGCATTACTTAGAAATGTAGCATTATTCACTAAGACCACAAAAAACTAAAGTAGAATATTTAGAGAATGATATGAGGATGAAGGCAACTGGTGAAGAAAAGGACTTGGGAATTGTTATATTGTATCATTTAAAAGAACGCAAACAAACAATGTAACAAATGTGCAGGAAAAGAAAGGGGGATGCTGGGAAGTATTGGAAGAGGAATTAGCAGCAAATAAAGGTCAGTGCTAATATCCCTCTATAGACCAAAAGTCAGATAAAGGTCAGTACAAACAGCCTTCTGTAGACCACCAGTCAGATAAAGGCCAGTACTAACATCCCTCTGTAGACCCCAATCAGATAAAGGTCAGTATTCACATCCCTCTGTAGCCCACCAGTCAGATAAAGGCCAGTACTAACATCCCTCTGTAGACCCCAATAAGCTAAAGGCCAGTACTAACATCCCTCTGTAGACACCAGTGAGCTAAAGGCCAGTACTAACATCCCTCTGTAGACCCCAATCAGATAAAGGTCAGTACTAACGTCCCTCTGTAGCCCACCAGTCAGATAAAGGCCAGTACTAACATCCCTCTGTAGACCCCAATAAGCTAAAGGCCAGTACTAACATCCCTCTGTAGACCCCAATCAGATAAAGGTCAGTACTAACATCCCTCTGTAGCCCACCAGTCAGATAAAGGCCAGTACTAACATCCCTCTGTAGACCCCAATAAGCTAAAGGCCAGTACTAACATCCCTCTGTAGACCCCAATAAGCTAAAGATCAGTACTAACGTCCCTCTGTAGACCACGAGTCAGATAAAGGTCAGTACTAACGTCCCTCTGTAGACCCCAATAAGCTAAAGGCCAGTACTAACATCCCTCTGTAGACCACGAGTCAGATAAAGGCCAGTACTAACATCCCTCTGTAGACCCCAATAAGCTAAAGATCAGTACTAACGTCCCTCTGTAGACCACGAGTCAGATAAAGGTCAGTACTAACGTCCCTCTGTAGACACCAGTGAGCTAAAGGTCAGTACTAGCATCCCTCTATAGACCCCCAGTCAGAAAAAGGTCCGTACTAATGTCCCTCTATAGACCCCCAGTCAGAAAAAAGTTGGTACTAATGTCCATCTATAGACCCCAGTACTAATGTCCCTCTTTAGACCCCCAGTCAGATAAAGGTCAGTGCTAATGTCCCTCTATAGGCCCCCAGTCAGATAAAAGTCAGTACTAATGTCTAACTATAGACTCCCAGTCAGATACAGGTCAGTACTAATGTCCCTTTATAGGCCCCCAGACAGACAAAGGTCAGTACTAATGTCCCTTTATAGACCCCCAGTCAGATAAAGGTCGGTACTAATGTCCATCTATAGACCCCCAGTCAGACCACACCTAGATACTGTGTCCATTTCAAAGCCTGAATCGCCAAAAGGATATTAATAATTTAGAGACAATTCCAAGGAGAAAGACAAAAATGTTGCAAGGTCTAAAAGACACAACTTATAAGGAGACTCCATGACATTAATATGTATAGATTAGCAGGGGGTTTGAAAGAAACCTGCACATATATTACAGGACTTAAAGTTCAGGATTGATGCACCTCTGAGAAAGAGAGGAGCAAGTACAAGAGGTTGTGAAGTTTTAGGGGCAACATGAGAAAGTACTACTTTACTGAAACAGTAATAAATAAATGGAGCATCCTTCCAGCAGATGTGGTAGAGTCAAACACAATTAAGCATTTCTGGGATAAGCATAGAGCTACCCAGAGGCTAAATTAAGCCAAGCTTTTAGGTAGATAAAATTGGTAGATTCAATGGGCCTTTTTGGTTGTTATCTACCCTCAAGTGTATGTTTCTGTGTTTGTACACACCAGCAGTTTTGCATTAATACGCAGAAGAATAAGCAAACTCAGCTACTTGATATAACAATCACTTTGAGTCTTCTTAATGAGCCACTGCACAATGAAAAAAAGTATATGTTGGAAAACTTTGAGACCAACTAAGGTAGATAACACGAGCTTGATGGAGCTCAGAGGCCGACAGATGTGCCTGGCATGCTGCAGTCCATAGGGTCACGAAGAGTCGGACATGACTGAACGACTAAACAACAAAAGGTCAATATAAAAGTCCAAAAGCTTTTATATAATAAAAAATAGTATTTTGGATGTGTCTGCTGGTGAACTTTGTGTGTGTGTACATTAGACTAGCATTTATTGTTGCAAGCTGCCTTCTGAGCATGTGCAAGGGGTGGGATGGTTGTCAAATTCAGTAAAATTCCCACATCCCTCATGCTCCAGTGTATAAAGCTTAATTTCCCAGATCACGTTAAAATGTTTGCTCCTCCTCTCTTCTGCAGCTTTTTTTGTGCTGTTTGATGTTAGCTTTCTAAACTTCAGATCGTTCATTTTTCATGCAAAAAAATCATTAAATTGCATTAATTAAACACACAATGACAAGAACTGTACCTGAGGCGCATGTCCAAAAACTGCTCATTGAGGGAGGACTTCCTAGAGAGGCTTCTGTCCATTCCAAGAGATTTTGGCGGCCGGGTCTTGGGCGAGTTGTGCGCAGAACTTGACCTTTGACCTTGTAGATAAAGTGAGTCATCTGGTGATAGGGAGACCGGAAATGGAAAGTTAGTGGGGTGATATGGAGTTAATTCTTAACAAATTATCTAAAGCAACACTCTAAAGTTCAGGTGATTCCCACTCACTGCAGGGTGTATCAAGCTAATATAGGCAGGACCGCCCGGCCAGGGGCCACAAGGTGGAAACATTTTTATTTTTAGCTTATGAGAAATTGTATTTTAAGGCAATATTTGCTCAGAAAGCTCTGTAGCTACACACAAAATAATTCATGATCCTAAAGGTACAGGAAACTTATCTGCTGCTCTATCTACATTGAAATTTAAGTGAAAAAAAAAACATTTAGAATTTTTTGATAAATATTGTGCTAAATGTGTTAAAAAATATTAGTATAATTTCAAGTATATATATATATATATATATATATATATATATATAGTAAATAAAAAGTACATCTGTGTTCACATTTGAATGTCTAAAGCAAGTTAACAGTTATTACACTGCATTCTGGAAAGTATATATATATATATATATATATATATATATATATATATATATATATATATATATATATATATATTCTTCCAGGATCACAAGCTAAAAGCACTCTGCAAATGCCAACAAACTCTTCTTGGTACAACCGCAAACAGTTTAGACTTCTAGTTACAAATGCCAAAATGTAAAGCTTATTATTGCAGCATCAAGAGGCAGCTTATCATTTATAGTCCCTTCATGAAATGAGTTTGTCCCCATGAGCTCACTAAATAAAGCAATATCTGCTGTAAAACACTGCAGCATTTTAAAACAATTATTAAACAATGAAAATGTTTACACGGTTGATTCTGATTGCTCTACATGATGGTTCAGAACGGTATTACAGCTCTGAGGAGAGAAGGGAGTGAGGTGATATAGATGAAACCTGATTTAGCCAAAATTGAGAGAAATATCTTCCAAAAAATAGGAATGCTAGAACAAGAGGCCACGATTGGATGATACAATGTTTGGGTCTAATTGAAAAAGTGGTAGATACACAGGACAGCCTTCCAGGAGAAGTGGCTAAAGAAAATTATTGGCTAAGGAGTAATGTCAGTACATTTATGTAAATGGACAGACTATCTGCACATAACACAACTGCCCACGCCCCAGGGGGTCTGTGTATTCAGGTGGTCCCTAACATGTTATCACAGCTGGGATTGTAAATCACTGCAAGGGGTCAGATTAGCAATAATGGGATGGGGTACACACCATCATCCAGTGTGGCCATGTCAGACAGGGAGCTGCTCTCCGATGGGATAATGTCATCTGAAAAAAGCCAAAAAATATCATTATTACATTTTACACCATAGATAGCAACACGGTTACATTATTATGAAAAAAACACCTAATTAAAGAATCAAACTATCATATAACCAACATCTCCTGTTTTGGGATATCCTAATATGTTTTCCATTACTGCTAGTGAAACTATTGACAGCTGTATATTCCATAATCCCGTTGTGCAGACAGAAATTTCAGGCCAATCAAAGTTTGTTGTCACCTCAGGAGGTTGATTAGCAGAAACCAAAATGGTAGATTCAACAGATGCACAATTGCATATAAAAAGTAATATATTAGGGTCTGTATTATTTTATTTTCCATTCTATATAGTCAAATTAGCTAGGTGATCACAATGCCATTTAAGCAGATGAAGACCACGCCAGTTGGGTAATGATCCCGCCAGTTGGGTAATGACCCCGCCAGTTGGGTAATGACCCCGCCAGTTGGGTAGATAGGTTTATCTACAGATGGGGCCCATCTAGTCTACCCATTGTATATGTCCATATCCTCACCTTGCAGGATCACAGACGCCCTCTTTGTCAGGTCCTTCCCGCTCTGGAACCTGTACTCATTAATGGTGCTCTCCAGTTCTTGCAGCTTCTTAATGGCGTCACTATAGTCCTGCTTCCTCTTCCTCTTCACGTTCTTGCCCAGGTCGGGCTCGGTGGCCAGTCTCTTGGTGGCTTCCACAAGTTGTTGTTGAATCAAGAATTTCTTCTCCAGGTTTTCAAGGGCAGGGTCCTAAAGGGCAGGGTATAAAAGTGAGTCTTCTATAGAAACAGAATATTTAGCATTATGAATGCACCCCCATATGTCCCTATTTGGAGGGGCAGTCTCTCTTTATACAATATATATCCCCTGTCCATTTTGGACCTTAAATTCACACTTTTTGGAACAACTCTTGTAGTATTTTAATCATATAATATGATGACAATGTGCACATAGCACACAGATAACCATTACTAATGTCTGACTAAGCAGGAAATATACTCTGTCAGATGATAACCACAAATGTACACCACGTACCCTTGTGGGCAAGAAGATAAAGTCCTTGAGGAAATAAGTGACAAGTAGGAATCCCTCTATGTGCATCGGATCCTGAGGTCTTAAGGGGCCAGTGTACAGTAAAAACAAATATATATATCTGAAAACATTGCGTCTGACTAACAGGATAATTAGGCAGGAAAAAAGTAATTAAGGTTATTTTTAATTGGAAAAAAAAGTGTTATGCTCTACTGGATCCTGGAAGCATCCATGATACATTTATGGTAGTTGTCTGTGTGAGAGGGGCATTTATGTCTCTGTAGAGCACAACTTGCATTTCCTGATGCAAGCAGCCTACTTCTGTTTTGCATATTAATGAGCACTAATATACATAAAGGTCCGTGCCCACCTCATCACCCTGCAGAATGTAGTCATCCACTTTAAATGTGGTGCCCACCCTCCTCCTTATGGGGGGCAGCTTTTCTCCAGCAGTTAGGGGGTACTCAGTGGGAAGTTTTCCTGTTAGTTCCTAAAAAAAAGTAAGCAGAGATTAGGGCACTAGAGAATAACATGGGGCTAGTAATAATTACTTTTACATGGGATAGGTAGGGTACATACCATACTATACACAGTGCCTGATATGCTATAATTTACATCTATAGGTAGTAACAAGAACTTTTTTCGCAATTGAATGTTATTAAAAATGCATTTTTCTACAGTTTGCCATTTAAACCTGTCAGCCTTTCTAATTCACCCAACAAGAACAGAGTGATCTCTCTTGCTTATGGGAAATAATTTATATTAATTGATGATTGCCCCCTAAGGCTCCCAATCTATTGTTCTCAACTAAATCAATCAATCTGAGCATGCTCAGACCCCAGGGAATAACCAGGCTGATTATGTTCTCAATTGCGGTTGATAATGTCCTTACCTCAGAGTGTGGATTTTTGTAATAAAATAACTTTTTTTTTTTTTTTCATAATAATTTAACATAACATTCACGTATGATGGTTAATTACAATTATGTATTTTTTTAAGCTTACTTCTTTTCTGTGTCACATTAAAAATCAAAAGGTCCATGTAGTCTGTATATACTAAAAACTAATAATAAGTTGTGACCATATCTTATTTATTATTATTATAAAGCTAATCATGCTTGAATCCCCTTACTATATTAGTCCGTACCACCCCCACTGGGAGGCTGTTCCCCTTCTCCACCACCCCCGCTGGGAGCCTGATCCCCCTCTCAACCACCCCCACTGGGAGCCTGTTCCCCCTATTACCACCCTTGCTGGGAGGCTGTTCCCCCTATCTACCACCCCCGCTGAGAGGTTGTTCCCCCTATCTACCACCCTCACTGGGAGGCGGTGCACTCGTCCATATTACTTACAGCCTCACGCAGACAGATCTTCTTCAGTTCCTCGATTTTTTTCAGCAGGACATCTTGCAGAGCTTTCTCTTTCTTCTTTAATTGAAGGATTTTTTCTGCTTTTTGTTCGTCGCTGACTTCAGAGTCTTGAGAACCTGACACAGGAAAGATTTTGTGAGTTTCTCAGATCCAGATTACCGGGGACAGGAGGTCAGATCCAGGTGGGTTAACCATTTTTTTTTTTAAGTTGCAATAAACAGCAGCATCAGCTAGAGCTTTAAAATCATGTGGGAAAGTCGACTAAAGTGATTAGTGTTATATTTAGTTAAAAGTGCTGCAATGTTTTATTTATTTACACAGTTATCCTGCAACCAAAATAAAAATAATATTAACAATGAAAACAAAAGCTGATGATGGGATTTGAACTCACAACCTCCTTTGAATAGATTCCCTAATCCATACACTGCCGGCTACATTACTAACAATGGGCTAATAAGAACAAAGTAACTATATATGAAATGTAACACTTACATACGGTGTATAATACCCCAAACTACAAGAGTAATAAGCCTGTAATGTGCCCTTATAAATGGTGCTATGTAGATACTATATCAATAAATAATAATAATACAACTGGGGGTACCTGAGGAGATCAAGCTGCCGTTGCTCGCCATGATTAATGGGTTCTTGCCATCCGTGAGCTTGCAGACCTTGCTGGTGCCCGTCTCTGTGAGCTCCACTGCGATCTCGTCCATACTGCGCGCGCTTGGGATTTTTGCCTGTGAGGAAATAAATAATTATAAACCACATTATTTTATTTAATACACTTTCCTTGCTATCTCCCACATTATTAAGCTCTCTGTGTTATCACCCACATTATTACCCTCTCCATACGATAACATAAAGAGCGTATTAATGTGGGTGAGTGAATGGAGAGCGTAGTAATGTGGGTTATAACATGGAGAGCATATTAATGTGGGTTATCACCCACATTACCACGCTCTACATACGATCACCCACATTACTACGCTCTCCGTGTTATCACCCACATTACTACGCTCTCCGTGTTATCACCCACATTACTACGCTCTCTGTGTTATCACCCACATTACTACGCTCTCCGTGTTATCACCCACATTACTACGCTCTCCGTGTTATCACCCACATTACTACGCTCTCCGTGTTATCACCCACATGAATACGCTCTCCGTGTTATCACCCACATGAATACGCTCTCCGTGTTATCACCCACATTTATACGCTCTCCGTGTTATCACCCACATGAATACGCTCTCCGTGTTATCACCCACATGAATACGCTCTCCGTGTTATCACCCACATGAATACGCTCTCCGTGTTATCACCCACATGAATACGCTCTCCGCGTTATCACCCACATGAATACGCTCTCCGCGTTATCACCCACATGAATACGCTCTCCGCGTTATCACCCACATGAATACGCTCTCCGCGTTATCACCCACATGAATACGCTCTCCGCGTTATCACCCACATGAATACGCTCTCCGCGTTATCACCCACATGAATACGCTCTCCGCGTTATCACCCACATGAATACGCTCTCCGCGTTATCACCCACATGAATACGCTCTCCGCGTTATCACCCACATGAATACGCTCTCCGCGTTATCACCCACATGAATACGCTCTCCGCGTTATCACCCACATGAATACGCTCTCCGCGTTATCACCCACATGAATACGCTCTCCGTGTTATCACCCACATGAATACGCTCTCCGTGTTATCACCCACATGAATACGCTCTCCGTGTTATCACCCACATTTATACGCTCTCCGTGTTATCACCCACATTAATACGCTCTCCGTGTTATCACCCACATTAATACGCTCTCCGTGTTATCACCCACATTAATACGCTCTCCGTGTTATCACCCACATTAATACGCTCTCCGTGTTATCACCTACATTAAGACGCTCTCTGTGTTACTGAAAAAATCCAACACTTTCACTTGAATATTTTTATCTAAATGATAAAAGGAACAAATAAAATAATGTGCTTCCCAGATGTAGCGCCCGTGTCGGCCACTATTCACTTACTTTGCTCTGCTTTCTGTCCAGGTAGAACTGGTGTTGACTTATGGCCATCACCCAGATGGATTTGATCAGAGAATTGTTTGCATACCAGGTTTGTACGACCAGCCCGCTTTGACCAAAGGTTCTTCTGGACACAGATATCCTGACAATTCACAGAGAAATATATTAACGTCAGACTGAACTAAAATGGACTAAATGTGAGCAAACTATCTAAAACAAATTAGACAACAGTGTACTAGAGCAAAAATAAATTGTAATTATAGTAAACTCACAGAAAAGGGACCTTGATCTTAATGGATAATGCTTTGAATCATCAGTCAGCGCAGTCAAAATCAAGGGGAGAAACTGTAAGAACGCTTCTGATGCTCTTTTTGTCGTTTTATATATTGTTTAGATTATATATTGTGCTAATGAGGAGAAATAGCTGGAAGCTCTCAGGTCCTGAAAGGACCATAAATTACAATGTCCCTCTCAATAGTTATATAAGATAATAAGAAATAACGGCTTTTTGTTCTTTGATGTTCATGGTTCTGGAGAAACCAAAGAACAAAAAACACATTGCAGCAGCTGGAGGAATAACAATGATATATAAAAACACTTATAAAAACAGTAAAATGCGCATTAATCTTAAAAATGTAAAACTAATTTTTCAGTGTTCTGTTTGATGATGTAGATCAAACAGAAGTCTAAATAAGAGTCATTTCCAGATGTGTCCAGGGTTTATTTTATATAAAAAATGTTAACTTTGCAGATAACGGGTACTTATTGAGATAAAGCATCCTGGGATGCCAGCTGTGATTGGCTGAGAAGTCACTATGGAAAATTTACATAAAACTCACCTGCGCGGGTCGTGCACTTCTACTGCAAACTTTTTTTCACGGAAGTATAAATTCTCGAGTTGCTTCCACTGAAATAACTGCAAGAACAAAAATAACAAACTATAAATAATATTATCAGTGAATGTCAGAATCACTTTAAAGCCACCGGAAACTATAAATGCAATTAGCCGCTTAGATGGCCGCTGTGGTCCATTATATTCTAGAAGATATTTTAAATAATTAAACATGATAATTGGCAAATGTGTTTACAAAGTAAAAATAAAATAAAACATACATAAATAATAATAAACATGTTTTACTTTGTATATACAATTATAGCCTACTAGAGGGATTTATATCTTCTCAGCTAATTCTGTGTTGCTTTCTCAGGAGGGTGTGTTGCCCTAGCTTTCCATTACTCTTATTGAAGGCACTGGCTGTTTCAGATGCCGTATTCCCCATTGTCCAAAAACCTGTACATTAAAAGTCTCCTCCCAACTCAGGAAAGTAATCAACCAAAATGATAGATACCAAAGCAGCATAATTGCACTTAAAAGTAAATAAAATAGTATATTTTAATATTATAGTGGTCTTTTAAACCAAATCTCAAGCTAGTGATTGTTATGGAGGTTGCATAAAAATGATTATTCAGAACACTGAGATCTTATCACAGAACAAATGTCATTTCTCCTGGGATGTAATCCAGCAGATCTATACTTGTCCAAACTTGAATAAGGTTTCCTTAGACTAGAGCTTAAAAAAAAAAGTTCTGAAACAGATCGCATAAGGAAAACTATAAAGGAATATTTTACTGAGTGTAAAAAATATGTATTATGATCATCTACACAGACCCCCAATGTCACCCTGTATTATGATCATCTACACAGACCCCCAATGTTACCCTGTATAATGATCATCTACACAGACCCCCAATGTTACCCTGTATAATGATCATCTACACAGACCCCCAATGTTACCCTGTATTATGATCATCTACACAGACCCCCAATGTTACCCTGTATTATGATCATCTACACAGACCCCCAATGTTACCCTGTATTATGATCATCTACACAGACCCCCAATGTTACCCTGTATAATGATCATCTACACAGACCCCCAATGTTACCCTGTATTATGATCATCTACACAGACCCCCAATGTTACCTTGTATTATGATCATCTACACAGACCCCCAATGTTACCCTGTATAATGATCATCTACACAGACTCCCAATGTTACCCTGTATTATGATCATCTACACAGACCCCCAATGTTACCCTGTATAATGATCATCTACACAGACCCCCAATGTTACCCTGTATTATGATCATCTACACAGACCCCCAATGTTACCCTGTATTATGATCATCTACACAGACCCCCAATGTTACCCTGTATTATGATAATCTACAAAGACCCCCAATGTTACCCTGTATTATGATCATCTACACAGACCCCCAATGTTACCCTGTATTATGATAGTCTACAGAGACCCCCAATGTCACCCTGTATAATGATCATCCACAGAGACCCCCAATGTTACCCTGTATTATGATCATCTACACAGACCCCCAATGTTACCCTGTATAATGATCATCTACACAGACCCCCAATGTTACCCTGTATTATGATCATCTACACAGACCCCCAATGTTACCCTGTATAATGATCATCTACACAGACCCCCAATGTCACCCTGTATTATGATCATCTACACAGACCCCCAATGTTACCCTGTATAATGATCATCTACACAGACCCCCAATGTTACCCTGTATAATGATCATCTACACAGACCCCCAATGTTACCCTGTATTATGATCATCTACACAGACCCCCAATGTTACCCTGTATTATGATCATCTACACAGACCCCCAATGTTACCCTGTATTATGATCATCTACACAGACCCCCAATGTTACCCTGTATAATGATCATCTACACAGACCCCCAATGTTACCCTGTATTATGATCATCTACACAGACCCCCAATGTTACCTTGTATTATGATCATCTACACAGACCCCCAATGTTACCCTGTATAATGATCATCTACACAGACTCCCAATGTTACCCTGTATTATGATCATCTACACAGACCCCCAATGTTACCCTGTATAATGATCATCTACACAGACCCCCAATGTTACCCTGTATAATGATCATCTACACAGACCCCCAATGTTACCCTGTATTATGATCATCTACACAGACCCCCAATGTTACCCTGTATTATGATCATCTACACAGACCCCCAATGTTACCCTGTATTATGATCATCTACACAGACCCCCAATGTTACCCTGTATAATGATCATCTACACAGACCCCCAATGTTACCCTGTATTATGATCATCTACACAGACCCCCAATGTTACCCTGTATAATGATCATCTACACAGACCCCCAATGTTACCCTGTATTATGATCATCTACACAGACCCCCAATGTTACCTTGTATTATGATCATCTACACAGACCCCCAAAGTTACCCTGTATTATGATCATCTACACAGACCCCCAATGTTACCCTGTATAATGATCATCTACACAGACCCCCAATGTTACCCTGTATTATGATCATCTACACAGACCCCCAATGTTACCCTGTATTATGATCATCTACACAGACCCCCAATGTTACCCTGTATTATGATCATCTACACAGACCCCCAATGTTACCCTGTATAATGATCATCTACACAGACCCCCAATGTTACCCTGTATTATGATCATCTACACAGACCCCCAATGTTACCCTGTATAATGATCATCTACACAGACCCCCAATGTTACCCTGTATTACGATCATCTACACAGACCCCCAATGTTACCCTGTATTACGATCATCTACACAGACCCCCAATGTTACCCTGTATTACGATTATCTACACAGACCCCCAATGTTACCCTGTATTACGATCATCTACACAACCCCCAATGTTACCCTGTATAATGATCATCTACAGACCCCCAATGTTACCCTGTATAATGATCATCTACAGATCCCCAATGTTACCCTGTATTATGATCATCTACACAGACCCCCAATGTTACCCAGTATTATGATCATCTACAGAGACCCCCCAATGTTACCCTGTATAATGATCATCTACACAGACCTCCAATGTTACCCTGTATAATGATCATCTACACAGACCCCCAATGTTACCCTGTATAATGATCATCTACACAGACCCCCAATGTTACCCTGTATAATGATCATCTACACAGACCCCCAATGTTACCCTGTATTGTGATCATCTACACAGACCCCCAATGTTACCGTGTATAATGATCATCTACACAGACCCCCAATGTCACCCTGTATAATGATCATCTACACAGACCCCCAATGTCACCGTGTATAATGATCATCTACACAGACCCCCAATGTCACCCTGTATAATGATCATCTACACAGACCCCCAATGTCACCCTGTATTATGATCATCTACACAGACCCCCAATGTCACCCTGTATTATGATCATCTACACAGACCCCCAATGTTACCCTGTATTATGATCATCTACACAGACCCCCAATGTTACCCTGTATAATGATCATCTACACAGACCCCCAATAATACCCTGTATTGTGATCATCTACACAGACCCCCAATGTTACCGTGTATAATGATCATCTACACAGACCCCCAATGTCACCCTGTATAATGATCATCTACACAGACCCCCAATGTCACCGTGTATAATGATCATCTACACAGACCCCCAATGTCACCCTGTATAATGATCATCTACACAGACCCCCAATGTCACCCTGTATTATGATCATCTACACAGACCCCCAATGTCACCCTGTATTATGATCATCTACACAGACCCCCAATGTTACCCTGTATTATGATCATCTACACAGACCCCCAATGTTACCCTGTATAATGATCATCTACACAGACCCCCAATAATACCCTGTATTGTGATCATCTACACAGACCCCCAATGTTACCGTGTATAATGATCATCTACACAGACCCCCAATGTCACCCTGTATAATGATCATCTACACAGACCCCCAATGTCACCGTGTATAATGATCATCTACACAGACCCCCAATGTCACCCTGTATAATGATCATCTACACAGACCCCCAATGTCACCCTGTATTATGATCATCTACACAGACCCCCAATGTCACCCTGTATTATGATCATCTACACAGACCCCCAATGTTACCTTGTATTATGATCATCTACACAGACCCCCAATGTCACCCTGTATTATGATCATCTACACAGACCCCCAATGTCACCCTGTATTATGATCATCTACACAGACCCCCAATGTTACCCTGTATTATGATCATCTACACAGACCCCCAATGTTACCCTGTATTATGATCATCTACACAGACCCCCAATGTTACCCTGTATAATGATCATTTACACAGACCCCAATGTTACCCTGTATAATGATCATCTACACAGACCCCCAATGGTACCCTGTATTATGATACTATAGGCGGCTGTGGGTGAGCACAAAGCTGCCTTACACACATTATTGTGTCCAACACATGGGGTGACAGATCAATCAATGTCGCTCCAGGGACACACACAACCCCAGCCCGTGTGGAGGTGACCTCTGTTCCTCAAACACTTGCACCAAGTTCCTGTCTTTATAAAGATTTTCTAAACCGTATTTACAAATCTCCAACTATATAATTTGTGTATAATAAAGAAATTACAAGTTTCCATGTTCCACCTAGAATTGAGCTAATACAATGTATTGTACTTAAAAGAAAACTACAAATATAGCAAAGGATTTACATGTAAGAACAAGAGGTCATGGGTTGAAGATGGGACGGTGGAGAAATACTAGGGTATTAAGACAAGTGGAACAGCCTTCCAGTGGAGGTGGTAGGCTCAAACACAGTAAAGGGATATATATGCATGCCTGGGATAAGCACAGGCTTAATTAAACCAGATTTCAGGTAGATAGAATGGGTTAACTAGATGAACCTTTTGATTCATATCTGCTGTCAAGTCTATGCTCAATTTCTAGTATATTTGCAAAGCACCAACATATTCAGTAGCTCTGTGCACTTCACAAAAAATCCCTATATAGCCAGAATATATTATTTAGAAGCAAAATAAATGCATTTATTGATTTTATACTTTCTAATAAAAAACTCAATTCATTTTAAGAGCACATTATAAATATGACACAATAAGAAATAGCACAATGTAGGGAGGGATAATGATTCCTAAATATCTCTCGAACCTAGTTACCATATGAATAGGACTGGATCCCATTCATTGCACACACACTGTGTCTCCAAGCTGCCACACCATATCATTCGATCATTACTTACTTTTTAGGATTCCATTACAATTATAAGCATTTTGTTCAGTAATCCAGGGGGTAGAATAATTCCTTAATCCACAGACTCCAAGGCACTTCCTGACTCTCCTTGTGTGCGGAGAGATACTAAGGTGAAACTCCAGCTCTACAAGTGGCCCCAGCCCACTAGTGACACACCACTGACATCACTACTGGCTGCTCCCTTTCATTTGCATAGACTGACACTCCATGAACCCACGGTCACTTACTGGAAAGGACCTTTCCACCCCAAAATATCTGACTTTCTTATACACGTCGTCTCGTAATCTTATATATGTCTGAATTCTCTAAGATAGTTTATTTACTTTCTCCTGATTATTTTCAAACACAACAATTACATTGTTTAATTTGGAGATACTATAGATATTTGTAACAATTGCTTAATGCAGGGGTTTATATATAGATCACTACCTTGTTGTGGTGCAGTGTACTTCAATGAAGCTGTGAGCTATACCATGTAGGGTCACCCAGGTCATAGCAGAGAGGTCCACTGGAGAAGGAACTGGCAGCCCACTCCAGTACCTTTGCCATGAAAACCTTACAAGATGTGTCTGGAATGCTGAGGTTCATAGGGTCACTGAGAATAAGACACGACTGAACAACAAAATATAACATTATATATATATATATATATATATATATATATATATATATATATATATATATATATATATATATATACACACACACTATCAAAACTGAAAAAATAGCCTTGAACCTGAGGTTTTTGCAAATTATACTATGGGGAGGTGATCATTTTCACAATCCTAATGTCTGGCTTCAAATTGAAGTAAACTGGTTTTTAATTTGCATTATAATACTAAAAAAATGCAAACTATGTGAGCATCAGTGTACTTTTATAATGGCCTACAAATTAGAGCTCACCCAGTATAATTAATCTATAAGAGGTAATGATAATTATATACAGTTGTATTGTACTAAAGTGGCACATTCCATCTGGTTTAATAGTATAATAGATTCTAAATAAAGATACATATTTATGTGTATTTCTAATTATTTTCCAAATGAGATGTGCTGGTTTCAAACAGATAATCAAATTAATTAACTGTGTGGTTTAACTATGTGTGTGTGTGTATATATATATATATATATATATATATATATATATATATATATATATATATAAATAAATAATTCTAAGCCATTGACGTAGACGGCATTAATAGTGGAGTTTAACAGAGGAGTATATGTTGAAACCACACCCAGCCCGCTGTGTCACTTATTTATCACTGTCTGACTAATCAATTAATGCATTCCAAACATGTAAAGGGATTTAAACCGGTCTCATCCATCCTGAGCTGAACATCCTGCTTAGAAAGTGAAGTGTCGCTCTTTTGGAGGGACAATGCCTTTTTGTTTAGGTGAAAATGCCATATATATATATATATATATATATATATATATATATATATATATATATATATATATTTGAATAATAAGAGTATTGCAGTGAATAGTGATACCTTTTTTATTGGACAAACATATTCATAATAACGCGACGAGCTTTCGAGAGATAATGCCTCTCTTTATCAAGTCAAAAAGCAATCAGTTTGTCCAATAAAAAAGGTATCACTATTCACTGCAATATTCTTATTATTCAACTGGATTACTGGACATTCACGGCTACCTCACTCTATATATATATATATATATATATATATATATATATATATATATATATATACACACACACGTACCTGGTTTGTGAAAAATCTATCCGTTGCTATGCCTAAAACTGTGAAATACAGTATGCATATGCTTACAAGGTAGCCATATTTAAAATGGTTTAGATTGACAGAGTGAGGGTGCATTATGTGGTCTCATTTGCATGTACCGCCCAGTTTTCCCAGAATGCAGTGCATATACTGTATTTCTGAGAAATTTGAGCAGGAAATATGTGTTTATTAACTTATTTTTTAGACATCCAGATAGAATCACTAAATATAAAATATATATATATATATATATATATATTAATAAAAGAGAATATAATATATATTTTAAACAACTACCCATAAAAACAAGCAAACATGTTTTCAGAATATATACCCCCCAAAAAAAATACAGACTCTTTTTTCTATACCCTTTATAAGTAATTATGCTGCTGTGGAACCTAACATTTTGGTTTCTACAATCACCTTCCTAAATTGGGGGGGGGGGGACATGGAAACTTTCAATCCCTCCCATATTCCGCTAAATGAAAAGCTTTCACTTTCTTCCGGACCCTTGCTATTTCTTATCTGTTACTCTTCCCCAGGTCTCGGCCTCTTCCATTCCCTTTAGATTGTAAGTAGCAAGTTTCCAGTCTTGTAGGGTGCTTTGGAAAAAACAGCAAAGATTCTAATCTCAAAACAGGGCCCTTCATTTTCTGAATTTGTTAATATAGTATTTTCTTTGTTCTTATCCCCTGTACAGCGCTACGGAATACGTCGGCGTGATACAAATACAAGTTAATAATAATATTAATAATCTAATGAGAATGTGGCATCTAAGACTGACAGTATTTTCACTTGATTAATGGAAAGCTCATTAGTTTACAAAGCATACCTTACTAAGAAATAAAAGGGCTAAATTATATGAAAAAAAGAAAATGGATCTATGCAGTAAACAAAATGCCTAAAAACTGCAAAAATATTAAAAAAAAATGTGAATTGTATTTCTGAAATAATATTTAGTAATTATCAAGATTAGTTATTTAAAATAACAGATATGTCCGTCAAAAGACCCCTATAAGGGAAAGACCCATTTTATACGTTAAAATAATAAATAGTGTTAAATATGTATTTTGCTAACTGGCATTGGGTTATAATAATAGTATTGTAGACTTTTTGTAGGAAGTTAGATAAAATGCTACTAACTGGGACTAAAAATCACCAGCTCCCACTACTCACCCCTGACTGGTGTAATTGGTGGTATGATCTCACTGTTTTCAATCCTAAACAATAGGCCCATTTAGTCCGCTTATTTTCTCTATCTTAGACTGTTAATTAACCACATACCTATGTACAAGATACAGCCTGGGGAGGGGGATGAGGACAGAGACCATTGTTCACAATTTATAGGATCGGTGTAAGATCTTTTCATTACTAATCCATGTTTTAGTTCACTATAAATTAACATTAAAAATACATATCCAAAGAGAATTAAAGTACATTTTTAGGCCGAAAATGTAATTTAAAAACACAGTTAACCTTATTAATGTACCCCTCCCCAACTCTCTCACTGTGCTATGTACTACTGAAAGGAAGTGGAAGTTTTCAATTCCAATAACACTGATTATGGTAAGAATAATGTTATCTCAGGTGAAATCAGTTAAAGAGGTAGGGAGGGGTACAGCAGTGGCTATATATACAGATAGACCAGGAGTGTGTGTTGTTCAGTATATATATATATATATATATATATATATATATATATATATATATATATATATATATACACACACACACACATACATACACACACACACACACACCAACTTTATCCATTTTATTCCCAATGCATTGCATGTCAATGAAAGGGTTAATGTCTGTCAACTAACTATGACTTTATCACATTTAGCACTTGCCATTAGTAACCACATGATCCTTAAAATAAGACCTCGTGATTGCATTGCGCCAGTCTTGTGACATCATCGTGAGGTCACTGCGCCAGGCTCACACACCACAAAGATGGGGTGATGTCAGATAGAGTGACATGGGGGCACTTCCTCAAACCATTTTTAGGACATATAGGAAATCAGATGACCGCTGGCAGTATGTTTGCACGCTGTGACGCAATACGCTGGTCTGATTCCGTTATCTTCTGTCTGCAAATAATAATTGTGCCTAAATATCGTATTATACGTTTATTTTCTAGAGCCTTTAGTTCAGCTGATTCACATTCTGTATCATTTATAGCAAAAAGTCAAAATCCAGAGGAAATGGAGAAAAGAAGCAGCCAGAGCAAGTAATGGAAGAGGTTTGGGTCAAAAAGGTCCAGGCCTAGGGCAGCGGAGGGGGGGGGGGGGGCGCTGCAGGTGCTATTCTATGGAGTAGTGTGTGTGAGGAGAGAGAGAGACACAGAGAGAGAGAGACAACGAGAGAGTGACAGAGAGAGGAGTTCGAGAGAAAGGGCGCAAGGGTGGAGAAAGAGAGAGAATGTGTGTGTAAAAGAGGAGAGTCACAGCAAGGCAAGAGAAAGACCGACAGGGCAAGGGACAAAAGAGAGAGAGACAGCGAGGGCAAGGGACAGGAGAGAGAGAGGCAGCGAGGGCAAGGTACAGGAGAGAGAGAGGCAGCGAGGGCAAGGTACAGGAGAGAGAGAGGCAGCGAGGGCAAGGTACAGGAGAGAGAGAGGCAGCGAGGGCAAGGTACAGGAGAGAGAGAAGCAGCGAGGGCAAGGGACAGGAGAGAGAGAAGCAGCGAGGGCAAGGGACAGGAGAGAGAGAAGCAGCGAGGGCAAGGGACAGGAGAGAGAGAAGCAGCGAGGGCAAGGGACAGGAGAGAGAGAAGCAGCGAGGGCAAGGGACAGGAGATAGAGAGGCAGCGAGGGCAAGGGACAGGAGAGAGAGGCAGCGAGGGCAAGGGACAGGAGAGAGAGGCAGCGAGGGCAAGGGACAGGAGAGAGAGGCAGCGAGGGCAAGGGACAGGAGAGAGAGAAGCAGCGAGGGCAAGGGACAGGAGAGAGAGAAGCAGCAAAGGGCAAGGGACAGGAGATAGAGAGGCAGCGAGGGCAAGGGACAGGAGAGAGAGGCAGCGAGGGCAAGGGACAGGAGAGAGAGGCAGCGAGGGCAAGGGACAGGAGAGAGAGGCAGCGAGGGCAAGGGACGAGAGAGAGGCAGCCAGTCAGGGCAAGGGACAGAAGAGAGAGAGAGACAGCGAGGGCAAGGCACAGGAGAGAGAGGCAGCGAGGGCAAGGGACGAGAGAGAGAGGCAGAGAGGGCAAGGGACAGAAGAGAGGCAGCGAGGGCAAGGGACAGAAGAGAGAGGCAGCTAGGGTAAGGGACAGGAGAGAGAGGCAGCGAGGGCAAGGGACAGGAGAGAGAGGCAGCGAGGGCAAGGGACAGGAGAGAGAGGCAGCGAGGCAAGGGACATGAGAGAGAGGCAGCGAGGGCAAGGGACGAGAGAGAGGCAGCGAGGGCAAGGGACGAGAGAGAGACAGCGAGGGCAAGGGACGAGAGAGAGACAGCGAGGGCAAGGGACGAGAGAGAGACAGCGAGGGCAAGGGACAGGAGAGAGAGGCAGCGAGGGCAAGGCACAGGAGAGAGAGGCAGCGAGGGCAAGGCACAGGAGAGAGAGGCAGCGAGGGCAAGGCACAGGAGAGAGAGGCAGCGAGGGCAAGGCACAGGAGAGAGAGGCAGCAAGGGCAAAGCACAGGAGAGAGAGGCAGCAAGGGCAAAGCACAGGAGAGAGAGGCAGCGAGGGCAAGGCACAGGAGAGAGAGGCAGCGAGGGCAAGGCACAGGAGAGAGAGGCAGCGAGGGCAAGGGACGAGAGAGAGGCAGCGAGGGCAAGGGACGAGATAGAGGCAGCGAGGGCAAGGGACGAGAGAGAGGCAGCCAGTCAGGGCAAGGGACAGAAGAGAGAGAGAGAGACAGCGAGGGCAAGGCACAGGAGAGAGAGGCAGCGAGGGCAAGGGACGAGAGAGAGAGGCAGAGAGGGCAAGGGACAGAAGAGAGGCAGCGAGGGCAAGGGACAGAAGAGAGGCAGCGAGGGCAAGGGACAGAAGAGAGAGGCAGCTAGGGCAAGGGACAGGAGAGAGAGGCAGCGAGGGCAAGGGACAGGAGAGAGAGGCAGCGAGGGCAAGGGACAGGAGAGAGAGGCAGCGAGGCAAGGGACATGAGAGAGAGGCAGCGAGGGCAAGGGACGAGAGAGAGGCAGCAAGGGCAAGGGACGAGAGAGAGAGGCAGCGAGGGCAAGGGACAGGAGAGAGAGGCAGCGAGGGCAAGGGACAGGAGAGAGGCAGCCAGTCAGTGCAAGGGACAGGAGAGAGGCAGCCAGTCAGTGCAAGGGACAGGAGAGAGGCAGTCAGGGCAAGGGACGAGAGAGACAGCCAGGTCAAAAAACAAGCGAGAGACAAACTGGGCAGGGGATGTGATGATTACTATTATTACTATTATTATTATTAATATCCTTTATTTGTAATGCACCAATATATTCTGTATCGCTTTACAGGAGTTATGTACAAAAGAGACACAGCCACAGCAAGAGAGACAGCCAGGGCAAGGGATGGGAAAGAGACAGCAACAGCCACAGCAAGGGATGGGAGAGAGAAAGTCAGGACAAGGGACAACAGAGAGACAGACAAGGGGCGGGATAGTCACAGTCAAGGCACAGGACATAAGAGAGACAGGCATCGCAAAAGGTGAGAGAGTGACTCAGAGTAAGAGGGCAGATGCAACAATGTGAGGTAGGAATGAGCAAGCAGAGCAGGAGAGAGGAGATAAAGACAAGACCAAACTCCTCCAAACACAGCAGTATCGAGTATGACCCTCTCTATGTCCAGCTGCGACCCCAGACCATGATGCACATCTGACCCGCAGACCATCCTCACATCACTGGCTATTAATGACTACTCTGCACAGAACTAGTCACCACTGTTGTGATTCACACAATCTACCATAACTCAATTAGACTTTGCATACGGCTACATTTGTATGGTATGGTCACAGAGAGTCGGATACCACTGAAAGACTGAACAACAACATTTTTATAGTAAAGTTGAATTATTTATTATGGAAGTTGAACCCTATTACAGAGGCTAAAGCTACCCAATCCAAACACTGCTGTGTGGAAAACCTTCACATATTTGTGAAGTGTGTTATAAATTAAAAACATTAGCAGCTATGTAAAGTGTGGCTTAAAATAATTTTAGGCTATCATGGCATCCTTAAGACACAAGCAATGTCTACTAATAGAAAGATTTACCTAAAATGCTTATATTTTGCTAACATAATTAATTTATAACACCCTTCACAAACATATGAAGTTTTTACATATAGCAGTACTGCTAATTTTTCTCAAACTATAAATGAGTGAGTGTCAAACATAACAATTTCTTTGCTTTTAGCCCCAAAAATAAAATTAAAAAAGTTATTTATTTATTCTAGAGGAAATGATACACCGGCCCGGGTGCAGATCCTGATAATTACTCATTCTCTCCGAGATTCCTGATAATGGGCATTATGGGCAAATGGTTACAGGCCATATCACGTATCACCCGATTACTCAGCGTGGCGCAGGAATGCATTATTGCAAAATACAGCTGTTATCAGCCCAGTAATTCTATCTGTTTGTGTCTGAATTGATAATAATGAAGACAGAATGGATACAGTGTTACAACCAGATCAGAAATGTACTAATACCCACAGGTCCATATTTAAAGGGCCACTGCAGTTTAAGAAAAAAAAAAAAAAAAATCTTGTTTGTTCGGTGTGTACTAAACTCACAGTTTTAGTCACGGGGCTAAAACATTTTTGGGGGAAAACAGAATTTTTGAAGACTTGGTTTGTGTTTGTTCTCCCCTATCCCCAGCACCACTCGCAAAAAGACTCCTTCCTAAAGCAGGTCCCCTTCCTAAGATATACAGGCCCCTCTTAATACCCCCAAGATCCCGTCCCAAGGTATCTGTTTCCCCTCAAGACCACCTCTCCCAGCTACAGGCTTCTCAATACCCCAAGACCCCTCCCCAAAGCAGCTCCCTTAACACAGCCGTTGACCACTGTTAATGCCCCCCAAGACCCTTTCCCAAAGCATCTCCTTTCCCCTCAAGACCACCTCCCCAGCCACTAGTCCCTCTTAATAGCCCCATAAGACCCTTCCCAAGGCATCTCCCACCCATTAGCTTCCTTGCTTGTACGCCCCACCCCTGTGACCCCCCTTTTTTTTAAGTGATAAAGCAGGGGCCCCTCCAAATGAGGGCCCCAATTCATTGCAGCACCTGTGGTAGCTCCTCCCATGTTGACATTGACACCCCATCCTTACTGACCCAGAAGCAGGATTTATATCAAAGAATGAAAGTATAGCTCTCCAGAAATGTAAGGGCCTCTCACATGTACAACTTCCACCAATGTATCATGGATCCCTCCAGGGCCCTGTAGAGGCATCAAACCTTTTTTTTCTAATTAAAAACTAGATATATGACTTTTTTCATGCTTAATTATGATCTTAATCAGAGTCAAAGCTTTCAGACATATATTTTTTAATTGCGCAGAGGCCCTTTAGTATCTCCTTCTGCAGATGTGATATTTTTGCTTATCTGGTCTCAGCCATTTGCCGTTTAGTCTGTGACAAAAACACACAAAGAAGCGGAGACTTGTGCATAATTAGATGATCCTGCTGAGGAGTAGTCACTGGGAGAGCTATTGTGAGACGGCCATTCAGCCAGACACGGCCATATCAGGTTCTGGGCACAATAAGATGCCGCCTCGCCCACTATCCTGAGCTCGCCTCAGGCTGGAGGCATCCATATTCTTACAAAGCAGGGTATGGGATGCAGATGTTTATTTCACTTCTACATAGTAATATAATATGATGGGGAGTTTCACAGGGGCTGTGAAGAGAGCAACTTTTAACATAGCAAATAAAAATGACTGGCTCCTGTGATGCACATTGCAGCCAATGCAAACCTTAGTGAATTTCCCCCATTATTGCTACCCAAGCCCAATAGTAAATCAAGTTAAATGTGGATACTGGTGTATTTAAAGGGTTTTGTCATGGTCATGCCATAGGGTTTCATGTATTTATTAATCCAAAGGACATTTTCTATAAATTGTAGAATAATATATACAGTAAAATCCCGGTTATCCGGCACCTAAACAACTTGTACTCTCAAGCAACCGGCACTGTCATCAATTCCCCGTTTTAAAAAAAAAATCTAAACCGGCACTATCCGGAGTTCGAAACTGCAAAAAATGCTAACTTTTTTCTCATTATGTTTTCTGGGCCTTAATGGCCCATTTTAGATTCTAATGCCCTTTTAAAGGCATTTTGAGGTGTTTTGGGGTGTTTAAGGGTCGTTTAGGTCCGATTACCCGGAAACTACACTTATCCAGCAATAGGGAGTCCCAGTGGGTGCCGGATAACGGGGAGTTTACTATATATATATATATATATATATATATATATATATATATATATATATATATATATATATATATATATAAAAATAAATATAGATAGATTTATTGATCATTCTACATGTGGCATTGGATGTGTATCACTTTTCCTGCATTGGAGGAGTAAGGAGTGAGGACCTTCAAAGCTTGCAATCAAATTCTACATAGCTAGCCATTGAAAGGTATACACAAATCTTTAAATTTTAAATTATGACTAATGTATATATATATATATATATATATATATATATATAATCATTCTGGATCATTATCTTGTTGTGGTGCAGGGGCTTGCGTATGTCAATGAAGTTGTGAGCTAATCCATGTAGGGTCACCCAAGATGGACAGGTCATAGCAGAAAGGTCAGACAAATTGCAGTCCACTGGAGAAGTAACTGGCAACCCACTACTGTATCTTTGCCATGAAAACCTTATGGATAAGCACAACCAGACACAAGATGTGTCTGGCATGATGAGGTCCATAGGATCACTGAGAGTCAGACACAACTGAACGACTAAACATAACATAACATATATATATATATATATATATATATACACACACACACATATACACACACACACTATGTGTATGTACAAAAAAAGACATACAGTGGCTCTTTAAATTAAAAGCATCAATGCTACCGTACATTATAATATAATTTTTGTAAGATTTTTTGTGTAGGTTTTTACTGAATTATTAAAACAGATTCATATTTCATGGATTTAGAAGATTTTAAAAGCCCAGTTAATCCTCCATCTGTCCTTTTTCTTTGGTTTCTTCAGACATCCTAAAAGATTATATTTATTTTTGCAGTAAGGAAAGAATATAAATGTGTAGTTTATGGTCCCTGATGTAAGTGCTGTAAAAGAATTATAAACTTTCAAATTAAAAGTTTTACAGATTGTCCACTTGATTCTGCCTGCTCTACATGACGCTCCATGCATAAATATATAGATTAGTTGGGAAGTTTTGTAATTCTGACCTTTTATTGTATATCACTAAACCAAAACACAAACTCCAACTTTGCTAATTCACTAAAAAAACATCTTAAAAAAAAAAAAAAACCTGACGAGAAATACTAAAAAAATAAAAGATTTCTGCGGAATGAACCCAAACCTGTTCAGCTGGAATTACTAAAACTAGTGTTCCTGCCACTGCCAGGTGTTATCAGTCAGGTTATTTACTTTTTGCATTCCAGATGTTTTTAGCCAATTTTAGACTTTTTTCCCCCGTTTTCATCTATTTAAGGTGATGTCACTAGGCATTTGTTGCTCATAATGTTTATTTTCTGAATTATACAGCCACTTTGGGAGTTTATAATGGGGCCATATACTTTTGGACATTTTTCTTAACCAATTGCCCCATCCAAGTGGCTCAATCAATGATCTAGAACTATAAGGAATGGTAGAAATATAACTGAGGTCATGGCTCCGAGGTAATGACCTTGTTTCAGTCACCTCTGCACAGCAAGAAAACTCAGAAATTCTGGCATATGGCATTTCTCAAGGACTGACTGCTGTTTCTGCTTTGAAATATCCAGAAACGCTTCCAATTCCCATGTGATTCTATGAACAAAGTGAATGAGACCTCTTGCACATGACAAAAATGGCACAATGGAATAATATAGGGATTGGACAGGATTCTTGCACCTTAGCGAATACTGGGAGAGATTCACAGTGGCTGTGACGTGCTTCACCGTGCTCAGTATTCAATGGGGTAAATTGACCTCACAGCCCATTGCAGCTCTTCTAGTGAATTTCCAGCAGATCATCATGACTTTATTGCTCTTTCCCAGTAGATTTGAAGGGTGGAAACCCACTTGTATGTACAGTGCTATGTTTTAATAACAGTATCAATGTATTATTATTATTGTGTATATTTATTTACAGATGTGTACTCAGTGATAACAACAAAACAGGAAAGAAAAGAACTTGTTCTACATCAGCAAACACTGAGTAATTATTCATTCTGATGCATTTCTATGGGCATAAAGAATGAATTGTGTAGAGATGTTCAGGACAATACAAACAGAATATATAATATACAGTACTGTGAGAGGCCCCCCAGCCCTGGGCAAACCGGACCCTCCCTGTAAAGGGACACACAATCTCTTGCTTCCTATTGCGCTCTCACACTTTGTTTTTTTCTCTCAGTCTCCCTCTGTTTTCTCTCTCTCTTGCTCTTCCCTTCCTCATTTGCTCACTCTCCCCCTTTACAGTCTCATTCGCTCTTCCTTTTACTCTTTCTTACAGTCTCTCTCTCCATTTCCTCTCTTGCTTTCACTTTCATGTTCTTCTTACCTTTTTCCTCTCTTGTTCTCTCTGTCTTGCTCTCTCCTTTTTGCCCTTTTTTCTCTTTCGCGGGCTCTCTATCCCTTTTGCTCTTTGTTATCTCTTTATTGTCTCTCTCACACTTTTGAACACTCTTGCTTTCTCTTATTCTAGCCCTTTTGCTCTTTTCCTCTCTTCTTTGCTTGTTCTCTTACTGTCTAGTTCTCCCATTTGTTCTTTTTTCTCTCTTTCTTGCCGTCTCTCTCTGATGTTTGCTCCCTCTGCCTCTCTTGCTGCTATCTCTCCCTTTTACACCTCCTTTTTATCACTCTCCACTTTTTATTCTGATATATATATATATATATATATATATATATATATATATACACACATACATACATACACACAAATTATGTGATTAACCCTTTCTTGTAAGATTGAAATATGCATATTCCAACTGTCCAAGAACCATTAGCTCTCTTATAATCAAAATATACCCAGGAGTGCAAGAGGCTGCCTGTGTGCACAATGAAACATTTAACCATATAATTACTCATCACTATCTATTATTCAGGTAATTACTCATCGCTATTTCTATTGCCGCACTCACAAGGTCTATCTGCCGTTACTGGAGATATGACCTATTCACAGCCAGTTAGGACAGAACAGTGCTCTATGGCATCACAAGGGTTAACACTCCCAGTACATGAGCTGTCAGGTTCTGCAGGCTTGATTCTTGCACCCCCCTAGGACTGGATACTGACTGCCAGCACTGGTTAAGGCAGAATCCTGACAGCCTGTCCTGGGAGATAGACTGTCTGGATCTGTCTCATGGTGAGATCACTGGCAGAGCATACAGACAGTTACATAGCGCTCTCAGTGTACATTATTATTATTATTATTATTTATATTGCGCCAACATATTCCGTAGCGCTGTACAGGGGTTGAGTGCATAGCAGAAAACAAATTAAACACCTTGCAAAGAATAGAGGGCCCTGTTTTTGAGCATACAATCATATGCACATAGAGCTGGTTTCCAAGGCACTGTCACAATATTGAAAACTCGCAAACTTACAATCTTAAGGGTTTATGTGTGATACAAGAGGGTGACAAATGCAATTGAAAGCAATTGGTTCAGTCAAGTGGAGGTGTCTGTGTGTTGTACTGTAGATTGTGTGTGTTATTAAGCTGTTGAGTGTACATGTTAAGGCTGAAGGTGATAAGATTTTTTTAAACAGGTGTGTTTTTAATAATTTTTGGAGCGAGGCAAGGAGTTCCAAATAGATGGGGAAGCACGAGAAAAGTATTGAAGATGGGAGTGAGAGGAGGTGATGAGAAGAAGAAGGTCGTTAGCAGAACGAAGGGGGCGGTTGGGAGAGTATTTTGAAACAAGAGCAGAGATATAAGGGGGTGCACTGTTGTTAAGGGCTTTATACGTTAGGGTCATACATAGACTTCTATGTATCTCTCAGGACGCCATACTGCAGCTCCTCGCCTGGGCTTGCAGGAGATGGGGTTTGGCTTTACCTTGTCTTTCTTGTTTTCACTATCCTCCCAGTATGCTTCTGTCACTATCCCTTCTCTATCCCCCTTCCCCTTCTCTATCCCCCTTCCCCTTTTCTCTCTCTCTATCCGACTCCCCTCTCCCTCATCACTTTTTCCCACTCCCTCCTTTCTGTTTATCTCCCTCTTTCACTCTCCCCTTCTGTATTTCTCTCTCCCTTCTTCCTCGCTCCCCTTCTCTCTCTTCCCCCCGTTTCCTTCCCTCCCCCTATCTCTCTCACTATCCACACACAGCAAAAAATTATCACATTTGAGATTTCAGCTAAAACCTTCTTGTCTTTACTGTTAGAGGTAATCACATCTGTCACAAAGACAGAGCTAACAGATCTGGTTCATCATTACCAGGCGCTCAGTTCTATGCGGCTACTGTCAGTATTAGCAGGAAGTGAAACGTAAGGTTTGTTTTATAAAAAAAACTATATATTTTGTGCATTTCCTTGGGACCCTAGGTATATTTTTAGTATAAACAAGGTATCCAATCTAAATGTATATCTGTAATTTATCAGTTTACATAATATACCAATTTATTATCCATTATCCATACAAACAACCTCTGCACATACACAACTAACCAGGACCCATAATCACATTGCCCATATAAGGGCAAACTGAAATACAATTTATTTTTAGACATTAACAAGGGGTTAAATGATGCAAGCAGTTCCTACTCAGCTACATCAGAGCAAGAATATATTGCAAAATACTATAAAAGCAGAAAACAAACAAAAACACTAGGATTTACACTGTAATACAATTAAAAAAATGCCTACGGATATGAATTGCATCTTTATACACATTATATATATATATATATATATATATATATATATAAAATTCCCTTATATGAGGTTTTAGCACTTTGTTGGTTTTATTGTTTACTTCTGTAGATTATGATATATATATATATATATATATATATATATATATATATATATCCTTTGCAAAATGTTAATACTGCTATTGTTTTTGCTTTGAACGTACCTATGTATAGCGCTACGGAATATGTTGGGCATTACAAATAAACAATAATACTAATAATAATATATACACACACAGATACAGACATAGATAAATTCACTGTCGTGTTGGTGAACAATATTGTAAATTAGCACTTAACAATAAAAATAAAATGAAGAGCAACCCTCCCTCAGGCTACAGGCAGACTAGCAGTCCAATGGCTCACAAGGCAGCTATTCTTGGTAGTTTGTTATGTACTTCAGAACCTGACGTTTTCCCCAAACTACAACAAGAATCAGTACATCGTATCTAAAGAGGATTGTGGGTAATTAATATCCCAGGATGTTTTTCTGATTGGAGCAAATAGTGATGTCTGGTCAGGGAGGTTCACAGCCAGGGGGCGGAGCCACATTTTTCCCAGGTGACCTGTATGGTCATTTTATTTAAAAATATTCCTTTAAACTCATTTGTGTTAAATAAGGAAATTATTTGAGTGTCATTGCAGGTTTCTATTCAGAGGCAGAGCTACCACTGGTGCAGGCGGTACAATGCACCGGGGCCCTCTTCAGGGGGGGGGGCCCTGGTGAAATTTTTCTTTTTTTATATTGCATTTTTTTTTATTTTGTAGTTGTAGGCCCAAAACATATAAAATATATATGGCTCCTGGGTGGTATAACATTACTTTTTTTGCAAGTTCTGCCATAGTTTCTATCATATCACCTCTCTCTCTTCTACAATATCCTACAAGATATATGACCGTTCCCATATGTTTTTATATCACACTATAAGATAGCTAATTGGTACTTCTCTTGTATAGCACAGCGATGCCAATTAATCTTATAATTATAGGAATTAAAATAGAAAGCATGAAATGTGTGTTTCTCAGCATCTCTGTGTATCTAGTCCACCCCTATATACACCTTGCAGAGGAATGAAAAATATTAAGAGTTTCCTGCAGTGGGTGCCAATGTCAATTAGCACCCGCATGCAAGATGTATGTGTCACAGCCGATTGACACCCACAAAAAAAAAGATATGTCAGGAGTGTCACCCAGACAGCTGACTGGAGACGGCTTCCTGCACAAAACCAGAACGGCTGGATTTCTATTCGTGCATTTAAACAAATGCAACTAAGCAAACCCGTGAGAGGGTTAAACTAAACACCATATATAGAGCTAAGGTCACATATAAGGATATAGGAACATATCTACTAAGATGCACTTTGCCTCGCATAGACAAATTAATTTTTGGAGCTGGGGGGGTTGAGTCTTGGATCACCAATAGCATTATCCAGGAACCTGCCATATCCCTTTAAGTACACAAAGGAACATAGATTAAATGGCAGATACAAATTAAAAAGGCCCTTATATCCTGTCCATTTTTTCTAAGTAAAAGCAACCAGTAAAGGGACATAATGTGACACACAATGTGTTTTCATTTTTTCAAATAAAGGCCTCAGAGCACAATAAATGTGTTCAGATATGCAACTGCTCTCGTGCCAGAGATTTCAGCAACATTACAGGAAAGTTTTAGTCTACATGGACCCACCCCATGAGAAAATAACAAGCAGGATCAGCTGAAGAGAGAAAATAAACACCTGAAGTGAATTAGAATATGTTATAAAAGATACAAATGCAAAAATGTGGGTTTATTTTTTTATTTTCTAACAACATTTGCCCATTATTCAGTATATCTACCCCAAAATATTGACCTCTCTGGCCCTTTAAGGCAATAGTTTGCAGTTTAGTCCAATTTGGCAGGTTTTTGCCTAAAGAGATTACACACTGGAGATTGGAGACGGCCATTCATTAGCACAGTAATGGCAAAACAGGAAGTGACCAGATGGGAAACAGGAAGTGACCAAACGTCTAAATAAAGTCTATTTTACAGATAAAAAAAAGACTATAATCACTGAAGGTAATTACAGATCAATGACTGTAGCAATACAGTGTCTCAGATCAGAAATATTATTGAAATAAAATCTGGGTCACTGACTCCCTTTAAAGGGCCACTGTGGTCAATCATTTTTCTATATCGTCTTTTATAATAATTAAACCTGAAATGGGCAAAATTTTCTAGAAAGTAAAAAAATAATAAAAAAAAGGCCACTGCATGTTAGAATATTATATACAATTATGTTTTACTCCATTTGTTTTTGTCTGCTGCTTCTATCTGTTAAATGAATAACCTCTCCATTACAATGAATGAAAGCTCTGGCAGTTGTAGATGCCACATTCCAGCTGTGCAAACAAACTTCCACTGCAGCCAAAAACTCTTCTGACCTCAGGAAGTTGCTCAGCAGAAACTAAATTGGTAGATCCCACAGCAGCACTTATAATGACATAACCTCTAATATATAATATACTTGTCATTGTACAACAACATTTTAAATATTCTCAAGTGTAGTTTGTCAAAATTGTATATATTAAATATATAACCACAGTGGCCCTTTAAATGAATACTGTAGTCCAAGGAAAAGTCACTTGCAACATTATCAGCTGTGTAAGTCATGGACATAAAAAAATTTTGGGGAAAAATCTGAATTTTTGAAGACTTGAATATATAATAACCATGTGTATCTATTTACTTTAATGTACTTTATTTTATTAAGACGTGCTTATAAGATCTGTATTTACTGCCTAAAATCTTACAAATAGTCCCTGTATGGGTCTGCCCACTGCAGCATATGCAGACACTGACTCTGGATGTGCTATGTAGTGTCCTATCAGAGATCACATCTCAGCAGCATGTTGCAGAGGGATGGTCACTGATTGGTTAGTATGAGACATAGCACACACAGTACCACAAAGTCAGTGTCTTTGTGAGCTGCAGAGATCAGACCTGAACAGACAATATTTGTTTAGGTACATCATTTTTATTATCCTTTTAATTATGTCCTTAGTCAGACTCAAAGTTTTTAAACATATTTTTTCAACGTGCAGTGTTCTGTTGCTCAGTCGTGTCCGACTGTCTGTGACCTCATGGACAGTAAAATACCAAGCACATCTTCATGTCCATGATCATGCTGACCCAACTGGTTTTCATGGCAGAGATACTAGAGTGGGTTGCCAGATCCTTCTCCAGTGGGTCACAGCATTCAGCACCTTGTATATTCGTAGGTGGTCTCTCATAAAAGTACTGACCATGCCCAACCCTTTATGGCTTCAGAGTGGTGTGACCTCTTGGTTCCATGGCTGGAATCAAACCCAGGTCACAGAGGTGAAAGCACTGAATCCTAACCACTTGACCACCAGGGAACCCAATGGAGGAGTAAGAACAACTAATTGCCAGTGCTATTGCCATTTCCCAGAATACACAGTAAACTTGTTATCTGTCCGCAGGTACCCCACTGATGGGAAACAAACAGAGCAGAGTCGGCCAGATGTCCCTCACACAATCACCTTATTGGGCAGGGCGAGGACTCTCCAGCCAGCTCTACACTACATTTACATCGGGAAGATGAGACCCAAACCTGCTAATCTCCAACACCTTATTGGCTGTGTAGTACTATGGCAATTCATTCATTACTGTGAGAGTCAATTAATCCCCTTAGATAAAGTTCTAGCAAATGAGGGAATATATATTAAAGTAATACATTTAAAAAGAAAACACATAATCTTAAAAAAAAAACATAATTTTTTAATACGGTAATTACCAGTTGCAACTATATTTATTTATATGTTATCTGCAATAACTTTGACTTATTTTATCACAAAAAAATGCAAGATTATATATATATATATATATATATATATATATATATATATATATATATATATATATATATATTTATTTATTTAGCAGGTTAATGTCCAAATAGCCGTGACCTCATGGACTGTAACACACCATGCAGATCCACTTGGTATTTATTCATGGCAAAGATACTGCAGTGGGTTGCCAGTTCCTTCTCCAGTGGGCTGCAGCATACAGCTCCTGATATTCCTAGGTGGTTCCCTGACTGGAATCAAACCCAGGTCAAAGCGGTGCAAGCACCAAATCCTAACCACTGGACCACCAGGGAACCATTTTTACAGTACAGGGGTATTATTATTATTACTACTACAGTATTACACTGTATTAATATGACCACATATGAGCCATTATAGAAGCCCTCCACCGTACTGTAGTACAGTAAATAAATAGTACATCTGTGTTCACATTTGAATGTATAAAACAAGTTAAAAAACCCTTGTTTCATGCCCAAAATTTCGAGAAATACAGTTATTACACTGCATTCTGGGAACCTGGGCAGGGACATGCAAATGTGCCCACAAAGGCTTTGCATTTGCAATCCATAACCATATAAAACATGGCTTCCCTTAAGCATATGCCCGCTGCATCAAACAGCTTTGAGCAAAGCCAGGGTTGGATTATACGTAAGCCAGGAATCCCACCAACGTACAGCCGTTTCAAGGTAACTGCCTCTCATCAGCGTGGGGCCGGATCTCTAGCTGGTATAGTAGATATTTTGAGTAGGCAGTTCACCACAACAACCATTTAATATATGGTTTGCAATGATTTTTGTGCTTATTAAGGAAATATTACATATAAAAAGATAAAAATGTTAAGGTTGTGTTATTTTTTTAAAGTTAGAACAGTAAACTCCCCGTTATCCGGCACCCATGTGGCTAAGTGTAGTTGGCGGTTAATTGGGAGTCCCTGAAAAAAGGGTGTAAACGACCCTTAAACCCCCCCCAAAACAACTCAAAATGCCTTTAAAAAGGCATAAGCACCTAAACTGGGCCATTTAGGCCCAGAAAAAAAAAAATCGAAAAAGTATTATTTTTTTTTGTCTCGAACTTCCGAACAGTGTTGGAGAGTGCCGGTAATGCCGGTTTAGCAGGAGTTTTTTTTTATATGGGGAATTGATGCCGGTGCCGGTTGCTTGAGAGTCTTGGTTAGTTAAGTGCCAGATAACCGAGTTTTACTGTATTGAGTTATTTAAAAGACAATGTAGAAAAAAAGGACCTTTAATAAAATAGATTGATGAAATAAAAAAAGTGGGTCATATTAGAGCGAAGGAGGCGTCCATTTTATCTACCGTGAGAAAGTTGTTAAAATGATGTGGTTGCTGACCCCACCCATGTAAATCCTGCAGTGGAGGGGAGTGGAGGGGAGCGTATTTATAGCACAGGCGAGGTTCATACAGAGACTTAATAAGGTTCAGGGCTGAATGGAAACCAATCCTGGACAACCTCACAGTGTTCATTTATGAAACGTGAGTATCTAAAGGGACACAGCAAAGGTATGGTGGAGTTTAAAGATTTGACATATACTTGGTAGCAGGGCTGATACATTCGGTACAGTAAATGTTCCTTAGAGATGAAGGATGGATAGCCCTAGACATGTCTCCCTCAAAATTCTTCTTTATTGAACTATACATAATGACTGTACAGTGAGAAAACAGTAAAACATTCCCATACCCTCCCCAGATAACACAACCAATCAGTAGGCCCCATGTAGCCTCATTTGATACTGACTTTTCAGCCTTAGCCCAAAGTTCCCTGGTGCCCGAGAGTCCAACTTACATCTAAATGTGGGCATTGCCACGAAATATATTATGCAATGGCCTCTTCCAGTCTCTCCCATTGTGTTGCTGATTAGCAAAATGTAGTAGTTTAAGCAATTTGCAATCCAGGGTAGTGACAAATGGCTACACAAAAGTACCACAACACAAGTGTTATATCTCTACTGGTCTGCAATCGCATACTCCAGGCAAAAAATGCATTTACTTTTTCAGCCATTCTATTAAAATCATAGTAAGTATGCATGTGTTTAATATATATATATATATATATATATATATATATATATATATATATATATATATATATATATATATACACATACATATACACAGAGAGAGTTCTTGATAATCATCACCCTGAACAATGAGACTATGCTTGTATAGGAAAATGCATTTTGTTTTTTTAACGAATGTTCAACAGATAAAGTTCTTGTTCTAATCTTAAATGTTTAATTAAACCATCACTTCCTGTTCTAGGTTTCTCTACGGCAAATCATTGCTAGTACTTACCACTGATGGTCTGATAAAGCACAGGAAACATTTAAACAAAAGAAAATATAATGTCCCAACAAAAACTAGGTTATTATTAAGCTTGTGTCTAGACCATGCTCTTCATTGGCTTCCTCACAGCTGCCAAGTGGTTCATTTCAACTCTACAGCCAATGAAGAGCACGACCTAGACACAAGCATACTGCTATAGATAAGAATGGTTTAATATTATGCATATAAAACTTTTCCATCCCCAAATTATAGATAGATAGATAGATATATAGATAGATAGATACCTTTCTCGGCTTTATTTTATCTTGAATATCGTATTGCCCAATTCCTTTGAAGCTAATTCCTAACCACCATGGAATTCCTTGTTTGTCCTAAAACGGAAAAAAAGCATGTGATTAAACACAAGGAACACAGAGGCCCAGATTCACTAAATGGTGAACTAGCAGTGTGTGGACAGCATTGTCAGATTTTCTTGAATCCTATTGAGAGACCACGCTTAATGTGACACAAGAGAGGTTCCAAAAAAGGTTTAATTAAAAACTATAGGAAAAATGAATAATTACCAACAGATTCTTATTGATAAATGCATTTTCATTGATACAATGATTATATTTAGCTGTCTGACAGTATTTCTTATCCACCCATAAACTACAGTTGTAATCTTTTGTTAATGAGATATCATTGTCCTAATGATTAGTCCTTGAGACATTGCTTCTGTTGTCTTTTGTGCAGACCCAGGTAACTGCACGGAAGACAATAGAAACTATATGTTGGGCCAATCAACCAATTAGGCTAGTTAGGTCTCATTAAACAAAAAAATACACTCCTGGTTTGTGGGTGGATCAGAAAGGCTGACTAACAGCTAAATATTGTAAACTTCAATGTTTATTTAACGCAGGTATATTATATACATTGTAAAATTCTGAAGCCTTCCATATCCCTTTAAAGGGCCATTATGGTAATTGGTTTTCTATATAGTCTGATTGACTAAACTTCGTAAATGGACAAAAATAGTGAAGTTTTGTCAATAATCAGTTTCTATTCAAATTCAGAGATTACGTATTCCTACCCAAAACTGCGATGTTTGGAATGTTTGGTGAGTAAATAAGGAAGTGACATTTTTTGGTGACTTGCGAATCCGGAATTCATACAAAATGGAATAAAAACGAAACCTGCTCATTGTTTCTTTTTTCCTGGAATGCTACACTTTTGTTAAAAAGGGATTTGTTGTGTTAAAACCACTTAAAGGATCATTAGGGTTTAGCCCGTCACGCATCACTTTCCACTTTTGTTCAGTGATGGAGACAAAGAGCCCGAATACGTCTCAATGGGCAGGTCAGCGGCATCTGGGAAGACACTACCTTCAAGGCAACAGCTAAAATTGGAATTCTACCAAATATAATTGTATATATTAGTCGGTAAATTTAAGGTTTGTTTTTTTCCAGCTTTTTCAAACATGGGAAAAGGCAAGACTACAGTGTCCCTTTAACATTTCGACTGGTTGTTATATTATTGCATGAAAAAAGACTGATCTGTAATGCTAGTACTATCATTTTGTCCCAAAATATTTACACCAGGGCGTGGCATGGGGGGTAAAGGTCTGCACATTCTCATTCTTCTTAATGTCAGATTGCTTAAGACTGAAAACAATGCAGGCAGATCCCATTGAGTATATAGTAATTATTAGCAGTCATCACATTTAATGATGAGATAACAGACCATGCATGGTGGGTGGATCAGCATTATATATATATATATATATATATATATATATATATATATATATATATATATATACACACACACACATATATATACACAGTAAGAACAATGCTAATACTATTAAATTGATGAATTACTCTATATTAACTGTGGTTATAAATTATACCAAATTGAGAGAAAGAGAGAAAAGGAAGAGTTAGAATGAGAGAGACAGCAGGGAAGAGCAAGAGAGAGAGCCAGACAGCAGGAAGAGCGAGAGAGAGAGACAGACAGCAGGAAGAGAGAGAGAGAGAGAGACAGACAGCAGGAAGAGAGAGAGAGAGAGAGAGAGAGACAAATCAGGAATATATATAGCAGGAAGAGCGAGAGACAGACTGCAGGAAGAGAGAGAGAGAGAGAGAGAGAGCGAGCAGGAAGAGAGAGAGAGAGACATACACTGCAGGAAGAGAGAGAGAGAGAGAGACAGACAGCAGGAAGAGAGAGAGACAGACACACACTGCAGGAAGAGAGAGAGAGAGACAGCAGGAAGAGAGCGAGACAGCAGGAAGAGAGAGAGCAGGGAGACAGATGGATAGAGTGCAGGGAGAGAGTGGGGAACAAGGGAGACAGACAAAGGAGAGAAAGATGGGATAGAAAGTGAAGAGAGAGAGAGAGAGAAAGCGGGGGATAGACAGAGAAGGGAGAGTGAGAGGGAAGGGGAAATAGAGACTGATTTATCTTGAGAAGCACACACACTCACTGTAGCTGATGTAAGGAATGTCTGATATTATATTCTAAGATTTTATCACAATATCACAGAAAGGAAATGAAAACTGTCCCAAAACCCCAGCGGTTACAGGGCGCCACAAGACCTTTATTAGCAGATCAAGGCCCTGGATATCTCTGTATGTTTGTGTTTATATAGAGCTTTAACATCCTTGTAATAAAGTCCCAGCACAGAAGCCTCTCAATGTCTGGAAGGGGCCACTAACCTTCACTTTGTAGTAATGTACACCATATGTAGGCAGGGCTTCCACTATCTTCATGTACCTGCAATGCAAGAAAATATGACACTGCTTTAACTCATTTAATATATTAATGAACCGCTGTAGATACATTCCTCTATTTGATCTTTTAAATAACTACACTTGATAATGGGCAAATATTTTAGAAAACAAAATAAATAAATAACCTTTATAATATTTTCAATTATTCTTTGCTGCAGATTTCCAGTCTTTTTGAGCGGAGTCTATCGCCAGCTAATGAGTAAACTAATGAGCTGCCCATAAATCCTGTTGTGAGCACTGGCAGTTTTAGCCGCCACATTCCCATTATGCAGAACTCCGGAAGTTGATAAACTCAGCAACTTAATATTTTTTTCTTATTTTAGAAACCGATTCTTTAGCTTAAATTATTTTATTATTACAATATTTTATGGTTTTCTGACACCAAATATTAAAAAGAAAGGTTATACTTAGAAACAGACACAACACCTTCAAGTCTCTTACAATAATTTTTACATATAAAAAATAAAGTTTTTTTGACAAAATTGTAAATGTTATCCACCTAATGCTGCAAGCTATGGTTGTACAGTTAGTGTCAATATAAAGAAGCAGAGACATTGTGCAGTGGTGCGTTGTCATGCAAGACTGCTACGGAACATATATAATTATAAGTATTAATAAAACAAGATACATTTAAGCATTAAATGGATAGTCACAGAGGACTCAAATAGCTCATCTATAATATTTACATAAGTAACATCTTTTAATAGACCCAGGCAGGTTACCTGCACCTTTAACAATTGGATTAATATGTCTGTTCACTGCATTTTTTGAATTACTGCTACATGTTAACAAGATCTACTAAGCAAATTATATGGTGAGTGAGTGAATAATTTGTCCAACTAAACTGTCATTACATTATATAAATATTGTGCTATAAATATATATATATAGCTAATGTTTTTTTGACATCATAGAAATTAAGTTAAAATAAATGACCTCTTACCGGACAAGTGCTTGTCCCCTAGTCACACCTTTAAGTTTTTTACAGTGTTCGATGACTCGGTCTTCACTGAAAGAACAGGATATGGTCAGCTGTGATACATTAATACATAATATTATAAACATTGCTATTACTAGAAAATGACAACATTCGCTAAAAATAAAATGCACACACCCCTGTAATATGAATGCACCATGCCCATCATCCATTGCATTCCTGCAGGGCATGTACCATCCCACAGTGGCGACGGGGATACCAGCTCACGGAATTATTTAAATGTAGTGTAACCGTGAAAAGTATGTGTTAACATATATTTATAAAGAAAAGCATATATATTTAAAATAGAAATAGAAGAAACATTCATTGAATAGGAAATGTGTTAAATGGCCAGTTTTTAAGCACATATGGGATGGGCACAAGGCGGCTGTCTGGAGGTGTAATTGAGCCAAGCCTGTAGGTTAAAATTGGCAGACTAGATGGGCCTTTTGGTTCTTATCTGCTGTCAAAACGATGTAACACATTGTGAGGTTGGATCAAGGGATAACTGGCTAATACTAGCCTGGAGGGCTAAATATACATATATATATCCAGTGGCCAAATCATTCACTTGAAAACGTGACTGGCCCAAACAGGCACATATGACATGAGAGAGTTTGAACCGTTTACTGGATGAGAGACAAGGAAGAGAGAGGAGGGACGCAAGAGAGAGAGCGCAAGAGAGAGTGCAAGAGAGAGAGAGAGAGCGAGAGAGCGAGAGCAAGAAAGAAAGAAAAAGAGAGAAAGAAAGAGAAAGAAATAGAAAGAGAGAGAGAGAGAGATAGACGGTAAAGAAAGAGAGAGAGAGACAGAGAAAGAGAGGGAGAGAGAGAGACAGAGAAAGAAAGAGAGAAAGAGAGACACACAGACAGACAGCGAAAGAAAAAGAGAGTGAGAGAGATAGACAGAGAGCAAAAGAGAGACAGAGCGAGAGAGAGAGAAAAAAAAGAAAGAAAGAGCAAGAGACAGGAGAGAAAGAGAGAGACATGAGAGCGAGCTGCCTAGGGTACTTCACTCACAGAGGCACCTGCCTGGCTAGTTGTGCTGCTTTCCAATCTACTGACTTGTAATTCTGTGTGCTGTAAATATGGCTGCTCAATGTGGCAGACGACAGACTGTAATTGGGAATTTAATGTGTTGTTGCCACATTTGTTTATTTAGTAAATAATTACCAATAGTAGTCTTTCCACTAAAATCACCTTCAGATTGTAACTTACCAATATGTGAGAGACGGGTGCTCCTGGAGAGCCCTAGTGGGTAAAGCTGGCAATATCTTCAGATCTTTCCTTGCATTTTCATCACTAAAGAGAAAAACATTTTATATATATTATTTTTATATTTTGTGTATTTCAAAATAAGTATCATCACCAATGAAGTGTCATATTTATAGTATTCTCTCAAGAAGAACTTGAACTGATAATATGCAGAATGTTTTATAAAATTTAAAATCAATAAATAAAGTAAAAACAGGAGAGCACAAAAGAAGACTCATCATTGAACATTAAAAAGCACAATTTATTGGGTCACTAATAATATAGAAACAATAAACAATGCATATAGTCCCGGGATGTACGACTACATTTCACTTTCAAGTCTTTGAGCTCTGAGGAAGCTGTTTGATGAAACACGTAAGAGAAGGTGTACAGCTCTATGCCCACCTATATCCCAATCATCTTTATATGCTTGATAACTTACATATTTTTTTAAAAATATCCACTTGTAGACATCTATAAAAGTTCTCCAGAGAATATATTGCACCCCAGACAAACTCAACAAATATGATCCCAGAGTGAGTAGTAACTGCTTTAGGGGCTGTCCACAGATAGGAGACCACGCCCATACCTGGTGGCTATGTCAGAAAGTCCATGACTTATGGGAAAGGATAGCATTAATGGCAACAAAGTTATTTGGTATAAGAGTCACAGCCACTATGGAATCCTGCCTACTAGGGGTTAAACTCTCTAGTTTATCAAAAAAACAGAATAGGCTATTCCAGATAATGGCCACCACTACCAAAGTACACATAGCCAGCCAATGGAAGTCAGACAAGCTAAGCGTGCAAGAGGTTATTAAAAAAATAAATTACATAGCAATAAATGAAAAGTTAACATCTGCTATTCTAGATACTTTGGCTCAATTCCAAGAAACCTGGAGGCCTTGGCTAGAGTCTTCGTTAGGTTTCCCCTTGCCCTGATGGGCTCACTGATAGCACTATAACAAAAGCAAAACAGAACTAGGCCAAAGAAAGGCTTGGAGTGGAGGAGACTCGAAGTCTGGTCCTGGAGGCTCTGATTTGACTGGTTCGCCTGGAACGCAACACAGGAGGTGAATGTATGCATCATAACTGTATAAACTAAACCTGAGCTAGGGATTCCTCCCTTATCTCCATAGTTATTTACATGTTTGTTTATCTAAAGTTTCAGTTTCTATGTAAATAAGTTCTGTTTGTTCATGCTTCCCTTGCTTAAATTATAGGACCTAAATAACTATTTAATAATGGCAAAAGTTAAAAATAAAAACTTGGAAGGAGATGCTAGTAATTTGACCACGAGGTATATATATATGTTTATAGAAAATCTTATGTGTTAATGTACCTAATGCCTGTCCTTACTTTGTATCCCTTTCAATAAAAAATTTTATTTAAAAAAAAAAAAAAATATCCACTTGTAACCAGCAGATACAGTATTTTATTAAAAGGAACCTGTCACTTTTTAGTTTATTCTTTAAGAGCATGAAAAACTGGGTAAACTTTGTATTAGTCTTATTTTTATAAAGTAAATCCTTCCTGAGGATGGTAAATGAGCATTTCCAAAATACTAATTAGCAATGTTGATATGCTAATTAGAACCATAGTATAATTCTTTGGTGGTCAAAACAATGATCAGGAACCAGTAACAGATAACTGTGTGGACCCCAAAGTAGTCATTCAGTTTGATGCCCTCCCCCAATGCTTATCAAGTATTCCGAGCTGCAAATTAGCATATTGGCACAATGTATATCTCTGCAATGACTTACTGTTGAGAAAAAAAGGCTAGTATAATGTACAGGAAGTTTTCATTGCTCTTTTAGGTGAAATCAGCTTCCTGTGGCGGTGCCCCTTTAATAATATGTTTGATAACAATATCAATCATCTGCACTCTTGGGTACTCAGTAAGATTGAAATTATGAATATCCATGTGACACAAGGAGTAAATAGGCAAGCAAGTCCATGTTGCATAACTCTCCTACTCAGGCTCCAAGCAGACTAACAGTGCAAGATGGAAGCCGCGATGCTAGTATCATGAACTCCAGGCATACTGGTTGTATGCCCTGGACCCCTAAGGCACCTTTCCAATAGGTCACTGGAGCCTAGAGGGCTCTGGGCTTTTATTCCCCATTTTAGGGTCCTTATATTGTATGTTTTGGTGTGCAACTATTACATTAAGCGAAAAACAATATTAACCTACTCAGGTTGGTCCCCAACCCTACCCCCCCCCCCCAGACATTCTGGCTTCAGGGATCACATTACTTATCAACCCCTGCTGTGCCCAGATCCTGACCAGAGGAAGCTGCTTAGCTGGGGCTCCTCGACACCAAGATGGGGAAATAAACAGGCTGATGCCGGGGCCTTGACAGAAGTCCTAGCCCACGTAGGAGATCATTTGAAGGGGGCTGAAGGTGTGAAATTTGTGTATGTCTTAGGGAGTGGCCAACTACATAATATTGTACTGGTATTGCCCGGAATCAGCAGAGGAAACAAATTAATTTATGCTCTGTTTGGACACATATACATGGTGTGTTTAATTTAGAGAGAAGACATTTATTATTTTTTAATCAAAAATGAGTTTCAAGTCCAGCAGAGAGTGGCGTGTGACAGATAGGATCTAAAAATGTTGTCTAAAAGTATTATGCTCATGTTTTATAGTCAGTTTACGTTATTTTTTTACATAACTCACAAACATAGGAAGTTTTTCTCAAACTACAGTGGTCCCTCAAAATGTTTCTTTTAGAAGTGTTGCACTAACTTAATGGTGAAACTCCATAGCTATAGGGGCTCAGGTACTTTACACCTTGCACATTGCTAATTTATACCATGCTGCAGGCTACCAGAATCAGGTTACCTTCACGTCTGTCTTGTGTAACAATAATACAACTCTACGGTTACACCTAAGGGTATCAGGTACCAGTCCTTCACTCCAAAGTACAGAGAGGCCAAAGGCAACTGCAACCCGTGGCATGGTTCTATTGTTAAACCATACTCTGCCACAGTTTTAAAAAGCTTATCTGCTCTATTATCCCTATTGCTAATCTTAAAAAGGGACATGAAACGTTTATGTATTTTTCTAGCTATAGAATATCCCTGTGTATCTATTTACTTTTGAGTACATTATTTTATTAAGACGTGCCTAAAAGCTCGGTTTTTCATATAAAATGTTCCCAAGGCTTTCTCCCCTCTGCAGCTTATGAAGACAGTGTATATTAAAGTACAATGTGTGCAGTGTCTCATAGTAAAAAATCAATGGCAAATTTCTGCAACTTGCTGATTGAGAGAGGTCACGGACAGGCTATTTTGATAAACTGTACGTCACTGTCTCTATTCATGAGCTACAGATGGCAGACCCAAACAGATCAGGATTGTATAATTTGACTGTAAAAACAGATTACTATTAAAATCAAGAAACCTTCCACGTCCCTTCAATTTGTGTTGATAAAGCCAATAAATCAGAAGTTTCATCTTTCAGCTCATTTATACATAGAAAACTTTAATTTCAATTGCACTTTTAAGGCGTTTCTACTCTACTTAATTTTTACTTAAAACTATGTTTATTTTTTTTCTAATTTCTTCAATAAATGGAACATGGTCTGTGTTATACATGACTACCTCTCCTGAGTTGGGGCCTCATTCAATTGCGATTTGGCCAATTAAATAGGGCTCTATATAAACACATACCATATATTTTTTACAGAAGTTTTTAGTTCGTGAACTTCTATCCAAAAGCAAGGTCTTCACTAACTAAAAACTTCTGTAAAAAATATATGCTAGGTGTTTATATAGAGCCCTATTCAATTGGCCAAATCACATTTGAATGAGGCTCTTGGTCAGCAAGTTGTTAATCTCCATATTGCATTTGCTAAAACACACAGCAAGCTATCAGCTTCCGACTCACATGAACAGGGTCACTCAACGTAGAGTTTAGGGCAGGAATAACAGAAATGCGTGGACCAATTGGTAACTGCTTGCTGTTTTATGTGTGCACTACAAGATGCAATATGGAGATTCACAGGATGCTGCCTGACTACCTAACGCAGTGAAGCACTCACAGTTGAGATGAAAGAGAAAGAATTCCAGGATCCAATAGAAGAATTAAAACAATTTTCTAATTAATAAAATGCTATACGACTGTTCCTCACCATTTATGCTTTTATTTATATATATATATATATATATATATATATATATATATATATATATATATATATATATATATATATATATATATATATATATATATATATATATAATTTCCTTCATTTTTTTCATTACACAGAGATCCTCAAAACTTTGTTGATTCCCATGTTGGTTGCACAATCTAACTGGCACATAATTTCATGAGTTTTGGCATTTCAAGAATGCGAGAGATCAGTGTTTGAAGAGCCCAATAAATCATCAGTATGCAGGACACGGCCTTGCACTAGCACATAACCTGTGTTTTTTTATATTTTAAAGCTCCCACAACAGGCAGTGCCTGGCACACAGCAAAAAAATAATATACAAGACAGCAGCTGTGGTTTGATGCCATAGGAATGAATATATTTGTATTAAACCGGTGACAAAAAAAAGAATGTTTTATCCCTGAAGGTACTAGCAAGTTTTCCAGTAAGATACAAGCACTTTCCTGTATATGTTTTACATTTTATATACTTTAAATGTGTTTTTATGTGCATGTGGATGTAATTTGGATACAATGATCAAAGCAGCCTGTGGGGTGGTGAAAAGGTATGCTGTGGTTTCTACATAGAGAAGCTGTAGGTTGATGCATATATGCCACAATAGGAATAGAGGTAATTATACTGAACTCATAATAATGTTTTCCTGAAGGCTTAGACTGCTTGAAATGATTTATGTCTGAAAATTATTCTTATATATATTACTAGGAAATTTCCTGTCAAAAATGACGGGAATAACATTTTAAGGCTGACAATGCTGTTTGCCACCCTGTGGCTCCTTTTCCACCTGCTCTCTCTCCCTTGGGTTTTTCCACCCCTCTCGATCTCCTGGACCTCCTTTTATCCCTTTCCCTTTCCCTCCCCTGAGTCACCTTTCTACCCATCTCCCTCCCCTGTGTCTCCTTCCCCCTCTCCTGTTCCTCCGTTCCCCCTCCTCCCTCTCTCGGGTCTCCGTTACCCCTCCTCCCTCTCTCGGGTCTCCGTTACCCCTCCTCCCTCTCTCGGGTCTCCGTTACCCCTCCTCCCTCTCTCGGGTCTCCGTCACCCCTCCTCCCTCTCTCGGGTCTCCGTCACCCCTCCTCCCTCTCTCGGGTCTCCGTCACCCCTCCTCCCTCTCTCGGGTCTCCGTCACCCCTCCTCCCTCTCTTGTGTCTCCGTCCCCCCTCCTCCCTCTCTTGTGTCTCCGTCCCCCCTCCTACCTCTCTTGTGTCTCCGCCCCCCCCTCCTCCCTCTCTTGTGTCTCCGCCCCCCCTCCTCCCTCGCTTGTGTCTCCGTCCCCCCTCCTCTACCGCCCTTGCCTGCAATGAGACACAGGGGTGAGAGTGGGGAGGGAAAGAGACACAGTGGAGGGAGATAAGGGGTAAAAAACCCAGGGGAGGGAGAGTGGGCAAAGAGACACAGAAGGGAGAGAGTGGGTAGAGGCTCATTGCGAGGCCCGAAATTTGCAGTTTGGCCGGTGCCAGCAAGTTAGCTGGATTATGAAATGAAAGGAGAATAAGTAGTGTATGAAAACATGTGTTAAATAGAAAAGTTCTGTTTACTTACAAAGTTATTTGCACAAAAGTCAAACCAGCTGATCACACCCACAGGACGCTTACATACACACAGGAAATACAGCAGGGTACATATTTTAACCTTTCTGGTACAGAGCACAGGAAGTAACTGCTGCAGTTCTTGTACTGAGCACATGCCAGAAGCCGGAGGTGAAGAATGACACAATGTATTAGCCGGATACTGAATTTGAATGTTATGCTAATTCAGGTGGCATTTTCTAGGGGCGTACACGATCAAATGCAAATGCCAAAAAACATAGGAAACTTTGCTAACTTCAAGATAGGCTAATTAATGTTTATTTTGGGATATTTTCATGCAAACATTTTTTTTATACACTACTAATTCTCCTTTATCAGATGCATTCATAATCCAGCTCACTTACATATCCCTTTAAGCTTAAACTAAGCTATTAAGTAGATAGAATGGGCAGACTAGACAGGTCTGTTAATTACTTTTTGCTTTTGTTTCTGTGTTTCTTACACCTGTCAGTCAGAAAGGCAAGAGTTAATAAATTATAAATGCTGTGTGATTCAATTCTATAGATTTGAACACAGCCCTATAACATTAGATCGGTTATAAGTGTGTGTTGTATTATTTATTACCACAAGTTGCAAACACCTTCTTGAAGACTTGAAAGGCAAGTTCAATATCTGTTTACAAGGAAATTAAATTATTTATATTAAAGACACCAACAAAGTGTTGGGATCCCATCCCTTGCAATACTGGAGAGAACAGAATCCAAAAATAGTAGATATGAGATATTACAGGGGTTTACAGTCAATAAAAGCACCTTCACTTGCACAGCTTATGTTTCACCCTCCTGTACCTCACCCAAACCCTTTAGATTGTAAGTCTGCAGGTTCTCAGTCTTGCGCGGCGCTTTGGGGAAAGCTCTATGGACACCGGATTCTAAGCTCAAAGACAGGGCCCTCATTCTTTGCAACGTGTTCATATTGCTATTGTTTTTGCCTTTGATCATAACCCATATATAGCGCTACGGAATATGTTGGCACGTTACCAATAAACGATAATAATAAATAATAATAAAGTGAGTTCTGCTCAAACAATTTATTAAAGCATTAATTGAAGCCTAGAGGTTTCAAAATAGCATACTGATAAATGTACATATACAAATGTTAGCATGCGATACAATCACACTGATTTATACCTTTTAGACACACATTGGCCATAATCTAGGGACTTTATCACAGGCAATTAGTTTGGCAAATGGAGTGTGTTGTATACAAGTAATTAATTACCAATATAGTCTGACAAATGACTTCAGTTTCTGGTCGGGGGGGGGGTACTGCATATAGTATAAAAATACCACACAACTGCTTCTCTACACACATTGAAAAATCTGGGGGGGGCGGGGGGGATTTGCCCCCCCCCCCCAAGTTCCTATACCTATGCTGTTACACATGTAAATACTATAAAAACATATACAGAGCTTTATAGTACATGCCAGCCATTATAACATAGCACAGGATACCCACAGACAGCCTGATTCGATCTTATCAGTGTGGGGCGAGTATTTCTCTTCAATACATATATGTCTTGGAAGCACATGTCTTTCCAATAAGCTAGTCTTCGAATGCTCTGCCTGAACCACTACTTCCCTAAAAGAACTATGGGACATAGGGCTAGGCCTATTGTATCTATTGTACATAACCACCATAAAAGGGAGCAAACCCCAGTCAGGGACCAATGCCAGAAATTGGGCAAAGAGACACCAGCTCTGCACATATATGTGCTGGAAGAGACGTCTTGGATTGGTTAACTCATACCCTGGTGCCTAAGCTATTGGTTGACTCTTTTACCCAATCATATCACAACATATCCCATTTGGGCAGAACAGTGGTTTGGGAAATATGGACTGGTCACACTCTGGCAACCCCCTCTGTACCAAACTGGTCTCACCTTGGCAACTCCGACACACCCCTTGTCCAATTCCTTCCGCATATTGCTGAACAGAGGATATCTAAAAAGGTTGAACTTTATGGACTAAGTCGTTTTTCAACCTCAATGTAACTATGTCGGACAATCTCTGATTGGCCAGGCAATCAACGGGCGGGAAATACAAAATGCTATAAAAAAGGCTAATGTGAAAATAGTGTTATGCCCTTCTGGGAAGAGTTACAAGCATGGCCGGATTACCCATTAGGCCAACTAGGCAGCTGGCTAGGGGTTAATCTCTTTAAGGGGCGCCACTTTTTAAAAAAAATAGTTTCTGGCATAAAGAAAATGAGATGCTGCAGTTCATAGACTGGCTACTAGGGGGTAACCACCTGGAACAAGAGAGGAAAAGGAACTTACACAGAAAAAGGCAAAAATGGGTCTGTGTATACCTTGTGTTCTCACTTGCAGGGGCACCTCCACTTCACTGCCTAGGGGCTCCAAAAAGGTAGAAACGGCACTGATTACAAGGCGTAGTGCTCAGATTCTTATACAGGGGGGAAGTAAGTGGAGGAAGAGGGGTGCTGCTCTTTTCCAGGATCAAATCTATAGCAAAAGTTATGCACCAGCTCTGATGAGATCCATTTGAGATCGAAACAGCTGTCTGTGGGTAGGTCTCCAAACTCCTGCATAATCTATCCTATGCTACACGGTGTAATACAGCAGGCATATGCTTAAAAGAAGCCACATTTAAACTTATATTGGATTAAAGATTAAAACTTTTGTGGGCTCATTTGTATGTCCCTGCCCATATTCCCAGAATGCAGTGCAATAATTGTATTTCTCAGATTTCTAAGAAAAAAATACACTTTCTGTATTTAGATGTTGAATCCTCACTATAAAACTTTTGTAGTACCAAAAAGAAAAAAGATAATCTGGACATTTAGGTAGCTGTGTGTGTGACCTGAGTTATATTTACCAGTGACCAACAGTCCGGTCAGTGTCCAAGCTGTGAAGTCTGAGCACATGTGCTGTAGAACAAGCAGCCTATTGTATGGTTATTTGTGTCCTGTAGTTGTGTTTTTGGATGTCAGTTTCCCGACCAACACTCCCAGCTGGGCTGGCATGTGCTGACATTACAGAACAGTCTAATTAGGGGCATCTGTCACCCAGAGACCAACCCGCTGTGCCAGCTCCTAGATTATGTAGAATGCTGAAACACTCATTTATGGAGCAAAAGGGCTGATACTAAAGAATTCCTATGTATATTACCCAACATATACACAAGAACACCTGTGTGCCATGGAGGAGCAACTTATATTTATCTTAAAGTGACAGAAAGGGGCTGAGTAACTACAGAAGTAATAAGTAACCATAAAAAATAAACATAATTACAATTACTTATTATTAAAAACTTTAAGTGAAATTAATTGGAAGATTCACCATCGGAGCTTTAATTAAATGGTCTTTTAAATAAAACATTATGATTGGGCAAAATATGTAGTATTTGAAATTAAAAAAAAAAAAAACACTTTTCACATTTTAACTTTGATACGTAATTAAATGTTATTGTCCAAGCCAATTTCCTCTGCTACTTTCTCAGGATAGTGTATCGCTATAATCAGATATTTCCATTGCTCCTCTTTAAAGAAACACTGGTAGTTTTAGCTGCCACATTCCTACTGTGCTGATAGAAGTTTCAACGTGGTCAACATAAACCACAACGGTTGTTCCTATTGAAGCATAAATTGCATATAAAAAGTAATCAATTAGAAGATATATAATTTTTTACATATTCCCCCTATTTAAGTGTTCACTGCCACAGTTTGTAAAAGATGGGAGGAGCTACAGCCCAAAGTTGGTGAAAAAACAGATATTTTCAATAAAGTTTAGTTTATTCATAAATATTTATTTAATAACAATACACTGAAAAATATTTTTAGTATTTTTTTAAGACTAAATTGAATGTCTGTTGCGACGGGTGATTAAATGGCAATAAGGACATACGCTATAAATACAATGGCGTGGACATGTTTTCTATTATTAACACACACAAGGCCCTGAGAAATACGAGACTAAGGTGTGCGGTGTAACCAATGTTTTTGTTTTTTGTGTTTGTTGGACCTCATGGAGAAAACAAAAAGGTTTACAGGCGCCTACCTAGAAAATCAGCTATAGAGCAAAGCCACATGGAGAAGCCAAGGTGGACCACACAGGAAGCAGCAATACTGGTCAGACCAGGTGAGGTGGGGGCTAAAGACATCAGGAAGGATCAATGGGACAGCCAGAGTGTCTTGAAGTTTGTCCTTCTGTACTGTAGTGGGAAAACCTCTTTGGGATCCAAATTTTATCCAAAAAGGATACTGAGATCACTAGATGTGTTTTGCGCTATCAGATAGAGGGTGGAAAATATAGTGTGGAAAATTGTGCTTTCCTTTTTGAAGCTGCTGCTAAATTAATTGAGTTATCAGCTTTTGAAATTAGTGGTTTTAGACTGTTTCTATCCTCCTCTGTCCCCTTATGTATCACTACCTTGGTTTGGTGAAGGAGCAGAGAGGTCAGACAAATGGTGGTCCACTGGAGAAGAAACTGGCAACCCACTCCAGTATCTTTTGCTAAGAAAACCATATTGAAATAATGAATAAGTGCTGGGGTTTATAGGGTCACAAAGCGTCAAACATGAGTGAACAACAATCCTCCTCTGCATTGGCAGTATACATAATGAGCGGATACTGTCACTAAATTAGAACCAGCTATGCAGGTAAAGCATGGGTGTAGGAAACAGGTTGTTTATCCAAATGTTAGCCTTGTGTTTATTGTACACCTTGTGCTACAACATCTGTAGGTGCCCTATGAAAATATTCATAGAGATAAAATATTGATTTGAAAAAGGAAAAAGAGGACTCTAATTCATAATCTTTTGTGCTAAAATATGCTTTTACCCACTGCATCACATCCTTGATTCATACACAGGGGCATTAAATGAATAGGAGACACAAAAAATAGCAAAATTAAAATTAATCATGCATTACCAGCACTAAGCTTTGACCTGGTGCATTGCACCGGTGGTACATCCGCCCCTGCTTCCTGTCTCGGGAGTAGAGTTTAATTATAACCCTTCAGATTTTTTTGGGCTCCTACACCCATGATGATTAGTAATGCATAAAAAAATCAACAAAGGGAGCGTATAATCAGCGTAATCCTTAGTATCTATGCAACTTCTTGTGGGAGGAGTTCAGGGGCTGTAACAGTAATGGAATACAAATAACAATATTAAAGTCAATTCTTAATTAATTTAAATAATTTAAAAAAAAAATTATGATGCTGCCTTCATATAATAACTTTGGAGTCCCTTTAAATAAAAAAAAATTATGTATAATTAAAAAAATACATTAAAGTGACATTGGGAGAATTGTTTTGCTGGGGTATAAATACACTGGTACATGGCCCTGCTTAGTTAAATATTCTAAAAGCATTACAATACGCATTTATCATATATATATATACACATGCATGCATACATACATATACACACACATGCATGCATACATACATACATGCATGCATGCATGCATACATACATACACACATGCATGCATGCATGCATACATACACACATGCATGCATGCATGCATACATACACACACACGCATACATACATACATATACACACACATGCATGCATACATACATACACACACACATGCATACATACATACATACATATACACACACATGCATACATACATACATACACACACACACATGCATGTGTGTGTATATGTTCATACATATATATGTACCACCACCCATTGCAGCACATTATATATTCTGACAACTAATTTAGCAATTTTAAAAAGGAAAACAGTTTTCCCACATGTTTTTCCACCCTATGTCTGATGGTGCAGAGCACATATGGTGACTTCAGTGTCTCTTTAAATGAACAGCAAGTGGAATTAAGTCTCCTTAAAAGGGGAGGTTTGGCCGTTCTTATTTTCTTCTCCTTTAATACTGCCATGCACGTGAATGGCGCAGGTACACCGCTGAGAACATGTAAATATTAGTAGTGTACACAGACGCTGCCAGACATTTGTTATATTGATACTTTGCTGCTATTATCCTGTAGGCAGAAGCTACAATTATAATTACATTGTGTAGAAGACTCTGCCGTTTAATTTAAATTGTAAATGATACAAGAATAACACTAGTCAGACATTTTTTTTAAAGGACAATATCACCTAAAACACACTTAAGGGACACAATAACCCAACTCAAGTCCAGACATGATCCAGAAATGCAGCGCATACAGTAATAATGAGCCTAGTAGGGTTGCAAGCAGTACAGGATTTCAGGATCTCTTTTTTTGAACATACATTATTTCATCAGAAGCAACATCACCTGAGCACAAAAATGCGCAAAGAAGTAGTTAAGGAAAAATGCTGCATGTTTTTAAAGTATGCAATGACATTATTAGCATAAATGCATTTTTCTTTGAGAATCTCTTTAAGGTGCAGTGTCTTCATGGTGTACTAGCCGTTATCTCTAAAAAAAATCATTACTGAGCTATTCAGCATTGTTTGTGCAGTGCTTTTATGCTTATGTGCAACTCAGTATGCACATTTCGGGATCAGGGCACTTGATACAGGTAGGGGGAAAGGAGTATAAATACATGATAACATTGGGGGTATTGTTTTTGCTACAACCAAAATAGTCTGGAAGTCCGTTAGAACATAAAAGCATCTAACTGATATTTGAAAGGCACTAATTTATATAATTGTTAAGTCATCCAGTCGTGTCCAACTCTTCGTAACCCTATGGGCCACAGCATACCAGACACATCTTGTGTGGAAAAATCATAACTTATTCTACAATTAAATGCTGTATATTGCCCTTTAATATCTTCTAATCTAGTGTTGAGCTTTCACAAGTTTTTCCTGTGGTAATGTCACTTTAACCGGACAGGAAAAGCGTCTGGTTTATTTTTCCTGGGATTTATCCGGAGCGCGCCCAGATTATTCACGCTCAATATGAGATCTACAAGCAGAGTACTCGGAAGTTTGTGTTCTTCCCCGAGCACAAAGCGCATTTTAGTCGATTTAGCCCTGATGTGTGTGTTCTGGCTAATACCAGGCTGGTTATTATAGCAGGGACACAGCCAAGCTCTGATAGTTATAATATACCCATTCGTCTGGAGATACCACTGGAAGGACCCCCTGGGGCTGCTGTACAGGTGTCAAACACCAGGTGATCTGAGCAAGATAATATAGAACATTCTTATGGCTTCTAAGACATTCAAATATAAGGGAGCAAAGTGTAAAGTGACACAGCAAAGATCATGTGAGATACAGGCCTTAAGAGAGAGGGAGGACCTTTTCATGTAAATAACAAAGGGGCATGGAAGGTTCCTGAATGTTACTAGGTATATAATATTATTATGCCTCTATTTACTTTTATGTACTTTATTTTATTAAGAAATGCTTATGAGCTCTGTGTTTACTGTCAAAGGTATGGGCCTGCCCTCTGCGGCGTATGCAGTCACTGATTCTGTAGGGCTGGATGTGCAGTGTTGGGTCCTAGTCTATCAGGGACCACGTCTCAGCAGCATGTTGCAGAACGTTACTGAAAGATGGGCATTGATTGGTTAGTATAAGACACAGCACAGCAAGTACTATGCATGTGCTGCAGAGGGCAGACCAATACAGGGACTATATGTTTGATTTTTGACAGTAAATACAGAGCTTATAAGCACTTCTTAAAGTGCATAAAATTAAATAAATAGATACAAAGGGATATTATATACCTAGTAGAATCTATATCCAGCTCAAATATCTAAAATAACTACAGTTATAGTCATTTATATTTCTAATGTTCACTTCTGGAGTAAGTGGGGCCTTAATAATAATAATAATAATAATAATAATAATAATAATAATAATAATAATAATAATTATTATTATTATTGTTTGTGAGAGATACCTTATTCAGTATTAAAGGGCCACTGCAGTGATCACACAACATTACCTAACAACAGATTAGCAATAAAAAATAAAAAAAAGACTGAAGTAGCTTTTAAAAATGACATCTCACCCTTAGTGTTCCTTTTACACCCCTATTAGATGTTCAGGGGTGAAAGGAGTCTATTCTGATATGAGTCTTTAGCTCCTCCTTCCCAGTAGTGGACAATAAAGATCAAATGTAAGTTTTGAAACTCATACTGAATTGATTTTATTCAAACACTACTAAATAGTTATTACAAAAACAAATGGAAGTATATATATATATATTTATTGAGGTAGGTATCCAGTTGAATAATCAGAGTGTTGCAGTAAATAGTGATACCTTTTTTATTGGACAAACTTATTCATAGGCTTTTGAGAGAATATCCTCTCTTTTGCTATAGTATCAATAAGTTTGTCCAATAAAAAAGGTTATATATATATATATATATATATATATATATATATATATATATATATATATATATATATATATATATATATATATACACATACTGTGTTGTGTACTACAGGGGGAAGAAGTAATTATTGATCTTCTAACTTTAATAAGAGATATGAACCCTTATGGGTGGATCAGGAAGATGGACAAACTGCTAAAAACTGCAATCTTCCTTGCTTACTGTAGTAAAATGCAGTTTTATATAACAACAAATTGATAAATAACCTGTTATTATGTACAGTTTTAATCAGTAATACAGAGATAAAGACAGGTGAGAGGAAAGGAACCACATCAGATTTGTGTAATAAATATAAATATATAATATACTGGCAACAAAACAATCTGACATTGGAGGGGTTTAAACGCTGAAATCTCTGGAAATGTTTTTTTTTTTTTTAATATAGACAATGATTTATATTATAATAGGAATTTGGGTGTGCTTAGAACTTCTCCAAAACTGATTATTTATATAAGAAAGTATTTATTGGCACATAAATAGCCCATTGTAAGTCTTGCACTTAATCTTCTTCCTTGTCTGTAATAATACTGCTATATCTGCCACCTTCATCTCATGATCTCTTGTTCTTGATCCTCTTTTTCTGGAAAATAATTCCCTGCTGACGTTATTAAATCCTAGAACATAACTATAGGGGCCCTTTAATAATTAATTCTCATGTTGACAGCATGTCCTAAAATACTCTTTCCTCTCCTCCTGTGTAAATAACATTTAAATAGTTACAATGTGAGCCTTAAACACACAGTGACTCAGAGAGCAAATACTGCGCAGAGGCGCACAGATCATGTAAATAACACGCAAGGGGAGTATGTTCATACCGGGGAGAAATAAATATATAAACATGGCCTTTGCATGTCTAGTTACAGCGCTACGGAATATGTTGGTGCGTTCCAAATACGGGATAATAATAATGCGAGTTTTATATGGTATAGGTTGTCAATTGAATGTTATTAAAAAGTGTATTTTCCTAAAGTAAAAGTATTTGTATGTAAACATAATTTTATTGTGTGATGAGTCACTCAGTCGTGTCCGACTCTCTGTGACCACAACACACCATGCTGATCCACTTGGTATTCATGGCAGAGATACTGGAGTTGGTTGCCTGTTCCTTCTCCAGTGGGCCACAGCATACCGCTCCTGGTATTTCTAGGTGGTCTCATATCCAAGTACTGCCAAGTCCCAACATTCGCTGACTGGAATTAAACCCAGGTCGCAGCGGTGAAAGCACCAAATCCAAACCACTGGACCACCAGGGAACCCACATAATTGTATTATCAAGTGAGTAATAGCTTCCAAATAGTCCCAGCAAAGCTCTGCTCCCAGCAGCTCATGCACATAGTGTTAGATGCAATCAAACGCATAGTTTATTTTAATATTAAAACAGGGGATTTTATGAGAGATTAACACCATTAATGGACGCCTCCGATGTGCTGGGTCCATTATGGGTCCATTATGTTCAGTGCAGACACAAACATAATAGGCACACTCATACCCAGGTAACTGCAGCCAATACAATACACACTAGATACATCAATTCTATTAATTTTATCTGAGGCTAATAAAAAAAAACTCTGTCCCTGTAAGCATTAATCCAAAGAATGAGAAGTGAGTAGGATATTAAAAAAATAAATACTTACATATATTTTTAAAACATTTTATTTTTTTGCATATGATGCCATTTTCGGCTCTGATCAAGCAGTACAGTCCTCCTTTGCTGCTTAGTCACTTCTATGTAAATTATTGGGGTGTTAGTGCAGATTATTCCTCCAGGCTCTGTGAGTGACTCCTAGTGTAGCTCAGCAGCAAAGAGGGGCATGCAGTGCTTAATCAGAGCTGTTAATGCAGTCAAGCAAGTCATTTTCTAATAATAATAATAATAATAATCTCACTCTTTGGTGGGCTGCCTACATGGGCAGTATGTCTTAATAACAAGTGTTCATACAGTGGTCCTTTACGGTGGGCAGACTGGGCTGGCTAAGTGGGTCTTATCTGCCAACACATCCTATTCAGCAATATGCTGTCACTGCAGTCTGCCGGAAAAGCTTTAAATAAACCTCTCCTGTGTCCAATCTGAGCTTATCCCCCATGATATGATAACCCAGCGCTCTCACAGCCCGGCCCGCCATGAAGCGCTCTCGGTGCTGTCTGTGTTGTGTTTTGCCAGCCAGCGGTTATCTTTAGGCTCAATGGGAAACCTCCATGTCAGCTCTGCAAAGAAAACACCCGGCTTGGATTAGCCGTTTGAAGCTTATATGGAGTTTCCTGAATCAAAAAGAAATCTGTGTTGGAAACAGTTTCTCAGGAGCTCCAAATATAAACCGGGTTATTTCTGTCTCACTAAAGAGCTCCGGAAAAGTCTGAGAAAAGTATGAATGGGCAACAGGGCAGAACTGTGGGAATGGGGAATATCCGGGTAACCCAGAGAGGGCAGCGCAATGGTGTAGTATATTATACAGTATCACATATAATAGTTGTCAAACTGCGAATCGTCGTCACGCTTGTGAGCCTCGCATAGCGAGGCAAGCCGTTGAAGCACAGAAGTCTTCCGAGCTCTGAGCATTTAGCCGATGAGCGCCAAAGGTGCTCATTGGCTGCAAGCCTAAAGTAGCGAGGCGAGCAGTTGAGGCATTGAAACTAGGAGCACTTAGACGAAGCAAGCAGTTGAGGCATTGAAACACGCGGGAGTTTGCAAGAAATGAGCGTTAAAGGCGCTCCTGTGAGCCTCGCAAAGCAAGGCGAGTCGTTGAGTCATTGAAAAATTCAGGAGGCAAGCAATTCAGGCATTGAAGTACGCGGGACTTCGCCTCCAAGCAGTTATGAAACGCGGGATCACCTTTGGCTGCAAGCAGTTAAGGAACGCGGGACTTAAAAATAATAATTGCGACATGTATATTTTCCACTGCACTAAAAAAAAATTACATTTTACACTGCACTTATATATCTGGATTGCTGCTCATTGGCTGCCAGCGATAGGAATCAAAGCAGTTACATATTTAAATCACTTTATTATGCTCTGAGACCTGAAAACATTTTCTCATTTACACTGCACTAAAAAATGGTATATTTAACACCGTACTTATATATCTGTCTTTGTGATGAGCTCCGAAGATGATAGTTGCAAACCATGAAACTTGAAGGACACGAGGGCAGATGAGCAATGAGCGCCGAAGGTGCTCAGAGGAGCAAAAGCTTTACATTGTGTGGCAAACAGCATTGCCATGGTTTAAAATTGTATTGCCCCGTAATTTTTGACGGGCAAGTCGCTAGTATATAATATTATACATACTAGGAAATTGCCCGTCAAAAATGACGGGAGTAAAATTGTAAGCCTGGCAATGCTGTTTGCCACATAATGCGAGGCTATGGGCACTCTGCGCACCTTTGGCGCTCATTGCAAGCCTCTCACCCTGTGTACTTTTTAAGTGTTGCATTTGAGTGTTATGGTCTTTGGTTGAGTTAGTGCCTTGCGTTAAGTGTTACTGCTTAGGACTTGTTTTTACGTCCTTCAGCCTCGTTTTTGTTGTGTTGCACTTTTTCAGCTGCCATTATTTTTCCTTGGCCGGTAAAGTCGTATGTTTGTGAGGCCCACAGTCCATGTATGTGCCTCTGGTCCTAAGTCCCACGGGCCTCGCGATGAGTGCCTGCAGCGGTCATCGCGAGCCCTGCAATGACCGCCTTCGGTGGGACTTAGCTCATTGCAGGCTAAGTCCCGCGTGTTTCAACTGCTCATCTCGCTTCGTGATGGCCACAAAGCGTGACAAGCCTGCAAAACGTGACCAATGTTCTTGGTCCACAACAACTATTATAGTGATCATGGGTGTAAGAACCAAAGAAAATCTGGGATGGATGCTGCATATAGTATAGTCCCCCTTATCCCTCCCAGTTCCTACACAATGTACAGTATTATATTATACTAGTCACTTGCCTTTCAAAAATGACTGTATAATATTGTATTACATATTATGTGTTCTGTCTCTCTCCTTCCCTCCTTCTCCTTCGCCACTCCTCTCTCCCACCTTGCTCTCTCCCACCCCTCTCTCTATCTCCTCTTAATCTGTTCTATTGAAAATAGGCAAACAATGCAGCAAAGCAGAATTGGATGAGGAATTAGTAGTTGCACATTGCAGATTTCTCTTGCTAAACGGGACTTGGGAGTTAGAGGGGCTCTGTCACCCCAAAATCAAGTTGTGTGTTTTTATTTTTTGCAATTCTTAAAGAGCTCGAAATACTGACTATATGTTGTGTTATCCATTTTTTTCTAAAGTTAATAAATTCTGAGAAATTCCATGTTGTTGCCTCTGTGTGTATATATATGTGTATATATATATATGCAAATTAGCAGATTGTTCATGTTAATTAGGATTACAGTCTGGTCTGTAGACCCCTCTCATGCCGAGCCACACATTAGCATGCTGAGCCGCACACTAGCACGCTGAGCCGCACACTAGCACGCTGAGCCACACACTAGCACGCTGAGCTACATTAGCATGCTAAGTGGCAAAGTAGCATACTGAGCTGCAACATCAATTCGGAATATTTCAGAAACCACATACCGTAGAGAAAAACTTCTAGTACATTGTATGGGCAATGTTTAATGCTCTTTAACATTAAATCAATGGAGTGAATCCCTATAATATATCAGATGATTTGAAAGTAGGTAAACAATGCAAAAAAGCCTCAGGAAAAATTACCAGGTAGTGGCTAGATCAGAAAGGATGACTGACAGGTAACAATTGCAAACTTCAATGTGAGTTTACGGACGCAAAATGACATTTTTAATAACAGTCAATGTACTTGATATCACCAATCCTTTTACATTCTACCATACTAGGAAGCCTTTAAGAATACCTTTAAAACCATTTAATTTTGGAGCCCCTCTAAGGCAGGGATTCACTATGCAATGATTGGAGTATCTGTATTCAAAGGCCAAATCATATTAGGGAAAAAGTAAAAGTCTTCCCCCATTATGCAAAACACATCAAATTCAAAATATTGTATTATTTCTTAAAACAATGTGATCACTTCCAGGGCCAAGCTCCTTGAACGAGCATACTATAGATAAGACAGAAGACACGTCATTGGTCCTATATGAAGGTTTCTCTTATTTTAGGGAGTGAAACTCCAAGTATAATCAGTAATGATAATCAGCAATTCACACAATTAAGAGAACAGACAGATCAATACTCTTAATACAGACTAATTGTTCCCTTTATCTCACATGCTTATTGTGTGGAATCATTAGCCAGGGGCAAGAAATAACTCAGCTAGCCCACATATCATATAGATTACAGACATGCCACATAAACACTGCAATGGCGGACAGAAGGAGGACCCCCCCACTCACATGAACATCATGGCTTTATAATGACTCTCCCCTGTGTTTCTTTCAGTTGTCTCCTACTCTGTGACCCCATGGACCTTAACACACCAGGACAACTTTATGTCCATGGTCACGATGATCCACTTGGTATTTATGTCAGAGATACTGAATTGGTTGCCAGTTCCTATTCCAATGGGCCACAGCACACAGCTCCTGGTATTCCTAGATGGTCTCCCATCCAAGTACTGACCAGACCCAACCATGCTAGGCTTTAGGGTGGTGTGAGCTTTTGGTCCCCTGACTGACATCAAACCCAGGTCACAGTGGTGAAAGCACTGAATCATAACCACTGGACCGCCATGGAACCTCTATGATGTATAATAGTAAATAAATAGTACATTTGAATGTCTAAAACAAGTTAAAAAAACGGCTTCCTGCTCAGAATTCCGAGAATACAGTTATTCCACTGCATTCTAGGAAGCTGAGCTGGGACCTGCAAATGTGTCCACAAATGCCTCGCTCTTGAATCCATAGCCATTTTAAACATGGCTTCCTTTAAACTTATGCCCGCTGCATTACATTACAAAGCCAAGGTTGGATTTTACACAAGCGGGGAATCCTACCCACGGACAGCCGTTTCAAGGTTACTGCCTATCATCAGCGTCGGATATAGAAAAAGTAAAGGGGGAGCTACAAGGCTACAAGTGGTGTGTGTGGGGGTCCTATAAATCTGAATGGCCTAGGACAGCATAAAACAAATATTCCCATGAATTTAAGCATAAATGACATGTTTTCTCTCTTTTTTAATGAAATGTATCAGACATTAATTCTCACTATGTGGGATGTTATTATTATCCATATGGGCATGCTCTAGCAGCTTATCACCCCCTCCATCAACATGCAAGATAGTTACAGGGAGGATCAAACACTTGCACACTACCTTATTATAACAACCAAGTGAGGTTACATGTATATGTATATTTTACATTTCTGCAATACCTTTGTTGTGTCCCTACTGACAACACTCCTATGATAAATACCCCATTATATGCTGAGCTGGTACTAAACATGTGCCAACTAACATATCAATTAGCACATAGCTGAGTATGGCGTTTTATGTGCAAAACACTATTCATGTGGTTAGGTAATGTGGGTTGGGGCAGTGCCCATCTCTAGAAATAACACTGTGGCCAGGTGATTAGTGTGTAATATATCAGGACCCCCCCTATATCAGGAGACAAGCCCCCTCCCTGTATTGTGTCTGCAATGGGAGGGGATACATAGCAATGCACTCACATCACTACTAGGGATACATTAATGTGAGGGATGTAACTAATGTGTCTGGTTTGGATACAGATGGGATAGGGCACTTAGAGATTTGTTACAATGTAGCACGCTGATAGGTATTACATACATTACTCATGGAAATAAATACAATTTCCAGTGGAAGCCTTAGGTCATTTAGCTGAAAAGCAAGTAAATTAACTGAAAAGACCACTCCTCCCTGGTACTAATTTTATCTAAGGTGATTAAAGGAACACTGCCATTCAAGAAAAAACTCATTTATAAGTATATTTTATTTTGAGATAATAGGAATCTATTTTGTGCTTTTTATATCATTTTATAAGAGCTAAATTTTGGTGGGGCAGGAGGGAAAAGTCAGAAATCCAGATCTTTGTTAGATGAGACTGACTGACACCACACCCCATCCCCTCACTGCTCCAGAAGCAGGATGCTGCATCATTCAATGCAACCACAGCTCACCAGAAATGTAAACATCCCTATCTTACACACACATTTCCACCTACATATCATGGATTCCTCCAGGGTCCTGTAGAGAGATCGAAAAATATTTTTTTCCATAATTAAAAACTATGCTCTGAGAATGTTTTTGAGCATATATATTTCTTTCATTGTATGTTGGTTGTTTAAATAACTTATAATGATGATAAGTATCAAAAGCATCTTGGCCAGATCCTCCCTCATTCCCTGGACCCATCATAATGTCTGGAAAGAAGCATATCTATGTATCATAAATATACATATACACACACACACACACACATATATATATATATATATATATATATATATATATATATATGTGTGTGTGTACACACATATATGTACACACACACGCCAATACCATATATTGTGAAACTCTACAATTACCAGATATTAGATACAGATAGCCAGTTTTATAATCTTGATCCACAGGTTTCACAAACATAAGATTACTCTGAAACTTTAAGATGAGATATACAAACACTAAGCGCTTAGATACAGAATCCAATAGTTCTGGTATTTTCTTGCCCTGGGATTTCAGGCTATAAAAAAGATAAAATAAGTAATATAAAAAGTAATAACTTAGAGCCTGTATTATTAAATTCTAAAAACATTTAGAATAGTTTTTAAGTGTAGTTCTTCAAAATAGTATTTAAGTATATGACCACAGGGGGTTCCTTGTTGGTCCAGTGGTTAGGTTTCGGTGCTTTCACCACTGCGATTTGGGTTCAATTCCAGTCAGGGAACCAAGAGGGCACACCACACTGGTGCCAAACAGGGTTGGGCCTGGTCAGTACTTGGATGGGGGACCACCTATGAATGCCAAGAGCTATATGCTGTGATCTGGCAACCCAATCCAGTATCTCTGCCATGAAACCCAAGTGAATCAGCAGGACCATGAACATAAAGATGTGTCTGGTGTGTTATGGTCCATGAGGTCACGGAGAGTAGGACACGACTGAACTACAAAACAATATCTCCGCAGAGATCCTTTAAATTCTGAAGAAAATATCTAAATGTATTTATAAGAGCAGCTTTAAAACATTGCCAAAGTTATGTTCTGCATTAAAAATATTGTGCAAGACCTGTTTAAACTTCACTGAAACTGATAGTACATGCACAGAACATATGTATAGGTTTACATGTCATTGGCAGACACGTATGACTCCCACATCTATATTACTGCTCATTGGCTCACAAGGGCAAGCCCCCAGATTAGTTAAACATTTGAATCAGTTTGCCAGCCTCATATATAAAAATGAAACACACAACATTACATTATCAAACATTCTGTGCTTTCAGTCAGTGGCAGCTACTGCTGGTGCAGCAGGTGCAAAGCACCAGGGGCCACTATAGGGTAGAGGCATGTTGCTACTGTAAGGGAGAGGAGTAGAAATTATTTGTATTATTCATTAACCCTTATTTGCCCCTACTATGTATTTGTGGGGGGCCCCCAATTATTTTGCACCGGCGCCATAAATGAATGTCAGGGACATGTAGTGAGTTTACACCCGATATCAATCAGTACACCAAGGATACTCTGTCATGAATTGGTTTACAACCTGCACAAGTTTCAAGTTCAGTGGTCGGTGGTTACTGTTCTACCAGGGCTAGTGACACACTGAGGATATCAGTCATTCCCTGAAAGGGCCAGTGAAACATTAACAGAGCAGCGGGTGACCTTTCTGGGCCTATTTGCTCAGTGATCCGAGTCGGAGGGGACGTCTCCAGATCAAGTCCAGCCGCTTTCACTAGTTATGTTTGGCAAAAAGTGAATTGAAGGGTAAACAGGGCTGTGTAGTGTAGTATAAAGCAGCTTAATCCAAAGGCGTGGGGCCTCATGCCAGCCATTATGGAGGTGCCTGAAAGGCGAGGTCCTGCAGGGCAGGGACATAATAAATGGGCTGCCCCACATAGGAGACACACATAAACAGCTAATTAGTTATCTTGGAGCTCATCAGTTACACCACAGCACAGGTACACTTACTGCAGAAATATATAGAAATACAACTAGAACTGAGCTTAAAAGACGGGTATTTTAACTCACTTTATCTATGGTCATTAATTACTCTCACATTGGCGGGCGATACTGAAGAGAAGCATGGCCAGCTGGATAAATTATAACAGTGGCAGAGAGGTCTGCACCAGTATACATATTTATATCATATGGGCATGCTTATCTTGCATATCAACTTAACTGAACCTCTAATTAGCATGCAAGTAGTAAGAAAGGTAGGTTTCCTGGTGGTCCAGTGGTTAGGATTCATTGTTTTCACTGCTGCAACCTGGGTTTGCTTCCAGAACCAAGAGGTCACATCACCCGGAAGCCATGCAGGGTTGGGAATGGTCAGTACTTGGATGGGAGACCACCTAGGAATACCAGGAGCTGTATACGGTGGCCCAATGGAGATGGAACTGGCAACACACTCCAGTACCAAGTGGACACAAAGATGTGCCTGGTGTGTTACAGACCACAAGGTCACAGAGAGTCGGAAACAAATGAAAGTCTTCCTTGGAACACTGTTCAACTCATCTACCCTGCTTTCTGTGTAGTGATGCTTTCTCACATTACCCCAAATTGTCCAACTTCAGATCGTGAGCTCTTGTTCTTGCTCTTCTTTTTCCATAAGACACCTCCATCCTGATCTTTACTAAAGATCTCCACATATTTGCTCCCTTCTCTCATATCCTCTTCTCGCCTCCAGGCCATGGCGTCTATCATTAAATATCTTGCCTTTTATTAGGCAATGCACCGTTCTAGATGTATATTGAGGAGCACAGAACGTTTATCTTCTTAATGATTTTTTATACTATTAATTCCACTGTTGTTGTTTTTTTGTTCAGTCGTGTCCAACTCTCCGTGACCTCATTGTCCGTAACACACCGGGGCCATCTTTATGTCCATGGTTATGCTGATCCACATGGTATTTGTAGTAGAGATACTGCAGTGGGTTGCCAGTTCCTTCTCCATTGGGCCACAGCATACAGCTCCTTATATTCCTAAATAGCCTACAATCCAAGTTCTCACCAGGCCCAAGTAGGCATGGCTTCAGGGTGGTGTGACCTCTTGGTTCCCTGACTGGCATTGAACCCAGGTTGCAGCGGTTAATGCACCAGGGAAGCCTATATCCCTTTAACATCTCAAAAATATGCTAAGAGCAAATAAAAGAAATAATCTGAAGCAATAAATAAACACAGCCTTTATTTTTTTTACAATTATAATGATATCAATGAGTGCTTTAATAAAACAATGGATCCCCTTCTTCAGAAGCCTGTTCAGACAAAATAATGAATGAGCGGGGATTGTTAATTAAGTCAGTGGATGACAGACAGGTCTAATGTATTCTGTAGTCTGCAATGTGGGCAATGCTATTTTTGGATGCTGACAGCACCTCTTCTCCTCCACCCCCGTGTCGTCTACAGACCCCCCACCCCCCCTCCCTGCACTTCAGACACAACATCAAGTGCCCCAAGGGGCAAATCTTTAGCAGGTCTGATTACACTGAACATGAATGTACAAGATTAGAAAACATGCAAATTATGATTAATTACCTGGTGTAGTCTCCTCGAGCCTCCTACAAGGTGAGAAACAGAGCAGGATTAAGTCAGGGTGTCTCATACGAGAGCGCACGAGATTCACAGACAATTAGATATGGTTTCTTTAAAAATCAACAAATTAGTAAAATATGTAACAAAGTAGCAAAATTAGCAACTAGGAGAATAGATTGGGTATATGGCTGAATCTTAACAATGTCAATGGAGTTGCTCAGTCGTGTCCAACTCTCCATGACCTCACGGACAACACACCATGCTGATCCGCTTGGTTTTCATGGCAGAGATACTATAGTGGGTTGCCAGTTCCTTCGCCAGTGGGCCACAGGATACAGCTACTGGTATTCCCAGGTGGTCTTCCATCCAAGTACTGACCAGTGTGACCCCTTGCTTCCCTGGTTGGATACAAACCCAGGATTCTGCAGGTGAAAGCACCAAATCCTAACCACTGGGCCACCAGGGAACCCGCCTGAATCTTACTAGGTATATAATATCCCTGGGTATCTATTTAATTTATGTACTTTATTTTATTAGGAAGTGATTATAAGCTATGTTTTTACTGACTAAAATAAAACAAATAGTCACTGTATGGGTCTGCCCACTACAGTGTATGCAGACTCTGTAGGGCCGGATGTGCAGTGTAATGTCCTAGCCTATCAGGGACCACATATCAGCAGCATGTTGCTGAGAGATGGTCACTGATTGGTTAGGATGAGACACAGCACAGCAAGTACAGCAAAGTCTGTGTCTGCATATGCTGCAGAGGGCAGACCCATACAGGGACTATTTGTTTGATTTTAGGCAGAGTTTATAAGCACGTCTTAAAAGTAAATCGATACACAGGGATATTAAATATATAGTAAATTCCAGATTCTGTTATTTTATCAGCCTACTTGAAGACGCTATCATGCTATTCCTCAGCAATACCAGTTTCCCAGAGTATGCACTGCCATATTTTTCTATTTAGCAGAGAAGCGGTTGTGGCCTCATTTGTGAGTGAGCTCATCTTTTAATACTTCACTTCTCTCCTGCACAGCTGCATTACCAAGTTACATTTCTGTTTCCCGTGCTCTGCACCCTCTGCACCACACAGTAATCACGACAAGCATGCCCAGGCACAAGTAGGATCGGATGTCATTACGGCTTCTCTTAAACTGCTTTTATGCTCACGCTTTACACAACTATTACTGTTGTTACCTTGTTACAAACATAGGAAGCTTTTTCTAAACTACAGAATCATTCCAACACTCAGCTGACACTTGCTGGAGGGGTCAAAGGATCATCCACATGTCTCTATCAGAAACATAAAAACATTTTTAGAGAAAACATCCAATTTAGCAGATTTTGGGAACTTTCATCTTGGATTTGTAGTTTGCTTGAAGCCTGAGGGGGAGGATTAATTTACTGCAAACTGCTCATCTATTCAATGCTTTTGCCAAGCGACTATTCTTTCAATAGAACTGAATAGAGATCTGAATCCTATTTGTCAAAATGTATATATTTCCATTAGGAACAAAAGATTATGTATGCTCCTATTAAAGCAAACTTTAACAAAATAGTAAAAAAACAACAAAAAAAAAAAAATGAGGGGATAATGTATTTTTTCCCAACATCCCCCTCCCCTGTATCTCTTTCCAACCTCTCCCTCCCCTGTGTCTTTTCCCTCCCCCTCCCTCCCCTGTGTCTTTTCCCCTTCTCCCTCCTCTTTGTCTCTTCCCTAATCTCCCTCTCCTGCGTCTCTTCCCCCATCTTTCTCTCCTTGTCTCTCCCCCCTCTCCCTCCCCTGTGTCTTTCCCCCTTTCCTCCCTCTATCTCTTCCCCCCCTTTGCCCTTCTGTCTTCCCCCCCCTCCCTTGTGTCTGTTCTCCCTTTGCCCTCTATCTTTCCCCCCTCCTCCCTTGTGTCTCTTCCCCCCTTTCCCGTGTCTCTTCCCCCTCCACTTTGTCTCTTTACCCTCTGACTTTTTCCCCCTCCTCCCTCCCTTTCCCCTATGTCTTTTCCCCCCTCCTCCATCCCCTTTGTCTCTTCCCCCTCCTCCTCCCCTGTGTCTCTTTACCCCCTTCCCCCTGCGCACTGCGGGATGTACAGAATTCTGTACATATAGTTTGTAAAGTGCGCATGTGATCCCCTGGAGCGTTACGCACACTTTACAAACTATATTAGTGATAAAGTCTAGTTCTTCAAAAGCGCTCACTAGCAATATGACTAAGTGCCAGGATATAGAAGCTCTGAACACATATTTCATAATAAAAGTCTTCTCTGTGGCTGTAGGTGCAGTGATCCGTGCTTTGATATATAGATGCAAGTACAGGCAGGGCGGGCAGGCGGAGGGGACAACTAAGGCGCCTTTGTCATTAAACAATCTATCTCTTATTAAATTAAAGGCACAGGACGACTACTACACACAGAGAGGGTAGCCCTAAAAGCAAGGCTTACTTACTATAATATGTACAGCTTGGTTGGCAATGAGTATATAAGAATCAAAAAGGCTCATCTGGTCTGCCCATTCTATCTACCAAAACATTCAAATATGTCAAAGCATTTCATAAAGTTCAAGCGTGAAATGTCTAAGAAAAAGAGAAGCAAGAACAAGAGGTCTTGAGACGAATTGGAGATTTAGGGTTAATACCAGTAATGCTTTACAGGAGAGTAGTAGATAAGTGAAACAGCCTTCCAGTGGAATTGGTAGAAGCATACATGGGATAAGTATAGCTGTGAGTGGGATCTATAGTACATTATAACACTGGGCCATATCTGCTAAATGGTGTTGGAGATGTGTAGTAAGATCTGAAATCCATTTACTACACTGCTAAAGGAATAATTATAGCAGGAGCCAAGAAACTAGGGATGAAGGAGCCGTGTATCCTACATAAAACAGGGGCTGGCAAATTGATCTGAAACTTAGGAGCCAGCTAGGTCAGTTAGTAGCCAGGTATAGATTATATATAGATATACATGTATAATAAGTGAGGAGTCAACATTTAGAAGAAACTTTTGTTAAGCTTCGGTATAAAACCCCACTTTTGTCAAAATATATATTCCGGTAAAATAATGAAATAGAAATGCATAAACACTTCAAAGACCTGCAATATCTGTGTAACTGGGGCATCGCCAAACGTGCAGACACAACAACATGAAAGCACACACGCCAAGGAATATAATTACAGGGGGCTGGTACTGTGCAAGGGGGATCAATCAGCTCCAATTATCTTTAAGTATCTCTATGTGTAGACTTTCCTACTTGTATCTCTATGCAGACCTTTGCGGTGTCACTTTAAATCTCCTGTTTGCAATTGGACATAAGGAGCAAATACAAGTTCATAAGGATGTTTATATCTTAAGATCAGCCTGCCTGGGTCAGTATTATTATTATTATCCTTTATTTGTAACGCGCCAACATATTCCGTAGCGCTATACAGGGAGTAATTATTATTATGATCATTGATGCATTTTGTGTTTTGCATATCTGTCAATATAAAGCTACAAAGTGGTAGCCACAGAGATCTACAAACAGTGGATTCAGATAAGATTTCTATTCAGTTTATTTGAAAGACTGGCACTGCACATAGCTCTTTGGCTACAGAACCAAGTGGGTGAGTAAGGCACACTAGGATAACTATCTCCTTCTTGTACACAGTAATAATTAACGTGTTATACGATTTTGTTTAGTCATTCAGTCGCGTCCGACTCTCAGTGACCGTGCAGCATGCCATCAAGTTCATGTTCATTGCTTCAGTGACCTCATCTATTCATCTCTATTCTGTCGCCCCTTTCTTATACAATTCAAATCACTAAATATATATCTAAAAAAAAATATTTACTTTATCTTACATGGCCACACAAACATATGAAGATTTTCCCAAACTCCAGCACTTGTAGAGGATGCTTACCTGGAGGATGAGCGCTGCCAACTTAAAGATGGTCTCGCTGTCCACTTCAATCTGACCCTGTTAGGAACATGAGAGGTGCATGTGAGTGTGGTCAGTGCAAGAGTTAAATGCCTCTCGCAGCACTGCACCAACAGGTTCAACTTCAATAGCAGCACAATCCATTCACAGAATAGGGGTGTCCAATTTGGTTACACACAACGTTGTGGGCCTGGCTGCAACCAAATCCCAGTATTGGACACATTAATTGTGCTATGAAACCCGACACTATTATAAATGCAAAATTATTCATTTCTAACGAGTGCAGTAATTAATGAAACACACTGTACATCTGCATAGATTCACCTGGCGAGTTGGTACAGTCTGATGCCCTGAGATAATAAAGTGCAGCGCAGGGGGCAGGTTTATATATGCAGGCAATATATTGCGCTTTTAGTGCTTTTTTGCTCCAATAAGTACTTTATTTGGCAGTTTTCTTTTATGATAAACTGATTCGCTTGAAGCAACATGGACTTCACAGATTCTCTACCAAATATATCATAGATTTAGGTAAAAGTATTATTTTTTGGCAAATAAAGTTGCCAAAAAAAGTCAAATATATCGTAAAAGAACACTGTATTATAAATTTACAATAAGCTCTTGATGATGATGAACCCCACTTGAAAATACATAAAATGCTTTTAGAATGTAAAATATTATTATATATTATTAATAATAATAATAAATACTTATTAGGTATTATTAGTAATTATTATTAGTTATATAGTTTCTACTTTATTACTTTTATATGCAATTTGGCTGCTGTGGAATCTTCCATTTTAGTTTACAATGATCCGCTTCCTGAGCTTGGTGGATACTTTACACAGGAAGTTTCTATCTGCACAATGGGAATGCATCCGCTATAAATGTGCATATGCAAGGCTCATCAGTTTACAATGCCCTGTTGAGATAGAAGCAGCCTAGTAACGTAAATGGAAGCCTGCAGTAAAGAATAATTACATATAGTTAAAGATGTAAAGGTCTCTGCCACCTTAAAAAACTTGCTTCCTGCTCAGAATTCCTAGAATTACAGTTATTACACTGCATTCTGGGAACCTGGGCATGGACATGCAAATGTGCCCACAAAGGCTTTGCTCTTGTACTCCAATACCATTTGTAAACACGACTCCCTTTAAGCATATGACTGCTGTATTACACAGCTGTAAGCAAAGCTCAGGATGTATTATACACAAGCCAGGAAACCTATAATAGTAGTATTGAATATTACATTCATTTTCAAAGGTTGGATTTTTGTCGTCCACTTGAGTATTTGTCTCCATCCTGATAAGGTCATTGAGAGGGAAGGGAAATTGACTAAAGATAGCATTAAATAATTTATATAACTACAATATGATTGGATAAAAGGCCAAATAATCCTTAATAGGCTGCCTTCTCTCACAACAGAAGTTCATTACCAAGGGAAACCACTTTAACACAGCAAGCCGATAGAGGGCATTGCATTGATATGTTATCATTACCAGCTACACAATTCTGCCCCCCGGCTGACCTTATAGCATGGGGAAACCAATAACAGCTGAGTTTATTTATTGGGTGTAAATGTAATAATTTATATTGGTTTTTAAATCCATGATCAATTTCTAATTAAAATAGCAAGCTAATGCTTAGGACGCCATAGTGGTCTTTTAAAGTTACAACAGCTATACTATACCGGGTAGGAGCAGGGCCATATCTACCTTTTTGGAGCCCCTAGGCAGTGAAGTGGAGGAGCCCCTGTGAGTGAGTACTCAAGGTAGGCACAGACCCTTTCCTGTTGTAACTGTCTTGTTCTAGGTGGTTACCCCCAACCATTTTTTTTTACAAAGTGGCGCCACTCACAGGGAATTGCCCCTGGGCGGCTGCCTAGTTGGCCTAATGGGTAATCCGGCCATGGGTTGGAGGCCATACATCGAATCTAATGTGTGTTTCTATGATGTAAAACTTGCCAGCCTATTCAAATATAACTCTTAATTATCCCGGCTCCCAGGGTGCCAAGCCCCAGTGGCCCAGTTTCTGTAGTTTAATTGTATGGTATAATGGACCAGACCCAATATGGAAACTGGGGCATGGAAGCAAATACTTAGCAGTGACTCCTATAAAATCTCAACTGCTCATCTCTATATACTAAGAGATAATAAAGTGAAAGTGACACACCTTAAGGAAAGATACTACTTTAGAAAGTTTATTACAACATACTAGAAGTAAATCTAATGTTAAAACATTTAAAAAAGGACCACAGATTGCTAAATAAAATAATACTGATTTCAAAAATCATTATAAGTAATTATGGACAGCACAAAAGTATACGCATTTCTTTAAATAATCACCTTAATAATCAGGTCATATTAAAATGACTGACCCTGGACTGCAGTAGGTGCCGCGGTGGCGCTGTGCCCGCACGCACCATGCGCCAAGTAGCCATGAATGTGCCAATATAGATTTAAAAGAATGTGAAATATTCATTAAAAAGGGACATGGAGGATTTCTGGAATGCATTAGAAATATAATATCCCTGTATATCTATTTACTTTATGTACTTTATTTTATTAAGTGGTTATAAGTTCCGTTTTCACCACCTAAAATCTTACAAATGCTTGGGTCAACCCTCTGCAGCTCATGAAGTACTGTGATCTTACTGTCTCCTAGTAACCAATCCGTGGCAACATTCTGCAACATACTGCTTGAGGGAGGTCACTGACAGGCTAATATGAAACACTGCACTTCACCGTCTGTGTATTCATGAGCTGCAGACCCAAACAGGTACACATTGTATGATTTCAGGCAGGAATAAAAGAGTTTATAAGCTCTACTTAATAAAATACAGTACATAAAAGTAAATAGATACACAGGGATATTATATACGTAATTAAATCGGGGAACTTTTGAATGGAAAATGTGTCCGTTTTCACTCAATGAATTTGGGACAAGTACCCTTTTACATTCCCTTCTGGATCTCTACCTTGTTCTGGTGAAAGGGCTTGTGTACTTTAGTGAAGCTGTGAGCTAAACCATGTAGGGTCACCCAATATGGGCAGAGAGGTCAGACAAATAGTGTTCCTGGAGAAGAAAATGGCAACCCACTCCAGTATCTTTGCCAAGATATCCATATGGATAAGCACAATCAGAGACATAATGATAGATGTGCCTTGTGTTCTGATGTCCATATGGTCATGGAGGGTAGGACGTGACTGAATGACTAAACAACAACCCTTTTACTAGATTCATGGCATGAGTTGGTCCTGATGAGCTCCACAAGAGCGAAACAGTGCAGTCTGTGAGCAGGTTAGCTAACACACATATTTATAGTGTACTCTGCTTAAAGGGCCACAGCTGAGATCCCAAATATGGTATGATGTTAAAAAATCAATAAAAAATATGGCTATTGATTTGCAATTGGAATTTATTGATTAAATATTATTTAGTAATAACAGAAAACAGCTTTGAATTAAACTAAACGTTGCTGACATTTAGAGACCCTCCCGGCAGAGTGGTCTGGTTACCTCAATAGTACATTGATGGCTCCCTTTTGCATAAAGGAAGCCATTCAGCAATGAGATAAATCAGGTACTGATCAGAACTTCAATCTAGTATGCTGAGTGACAGCCAAAACTTAAAGCTGTTTTTCTCTTGCTATAGGACATTTCTTAAATATCTTCCAATCGCATATATTCATACTTACATAATTAGGGCCTCTGCTGTGTCCCTTGTAAATCCTGAGTTATAATGGCTGGCAGAGACTATAAAGGGATCATGCTAAGTCAATATTTAGATTGATTAATAAAAGTGAATATGATGTTATGATGTGGGCTCATATGTATGTTACTTGAACAGACTAAGATTTCAGTGGAAACATTTGTATATCTTGAGATTATGCTTATCCATAAGGTTATGTTGGCAAAGATCCTGGAATGGGTGCTAGTTCCTTTTCCAGTGGTCCGCAATTTGTCTGACCTCTCTGCCATAACCTGCCCATTTTGGTTGACCGTACAGCTCACAGCTTATTTTAACGTACACAAGCCCCTTCACCATGACAATCGTTAATCCAGAAGAAGAATTCCCATATAGGGACTCTTTGTATGTATTTATTAATTTCTCCTGTTCATCTTGGCCTTTGCAACATTGTAGCAGTATCCTTGCATGGTACTTTTCATGGCAGACGCCCTTGATCTTATTAATAAAACCAGTTTGCATCATCTGGGGGCTTGTTTTGATGACTCCTGTCAACTTTTGTCCTGGAACTTTATGGGTTAACACATAAAGTGTGGTTTCAGCTTCTGTGCTTCATTACAAGAGTTCATGTGAAGAGCGCCACACCCCGTGTAACACCCGTGTAACAATAGGGAATTATGGCAGGGTGTGTTAGGCTGCTCGGTGCAGGATCTGCCTCTATACTTTACATGTCTGTCCACTCCACACAATAATGGCACATAAGGAAGGAAAAAAGGCAGAGAGAGGGGAAATATTTGTGAATAACCTGATGAACTTGGCATCATCCGCCATGTCCTCCCAGTACTTGTTATTTACACATGTATTTACTTTAAATAATACATGTAATTTAATACAACATGGAAGGTTCCTGGATGTTACTAGGTGTATAATATCCCTGTGTATCCATTTACTTTTATGTACTTTATTTTATCAAGAAGTGCCTATAAGCTCTGTTTTTACTGCCAAACACCAAACAAATAGTTCCTGTATGGGTCAGCCCTCTGCAGGTCATGAAGACACATTCTCTTACATACTGTGCCTTGTATCATACTAACTAATCAGTGACCATCTCTCAGCAACATTCTTCGGAGACATGGTCCCTGATAGGCTAGGACTCTACACTACATATCCATTGTATACCCTAATTATGACCAGAATATACTCTGGAATTCTATAGGGGCCTCATTAGATAACAATGTTTCACTTCAGAGAACATTATCTAAGCATAGTACAGGTGTCCTGTAGGAGATCTGTAGATACACTTAAGATGTATCTCGTCTTCTTCTGATGTCTGGGGAGGAAGGGGGTCCTTCTACTTATCTACCAAATCTGTACAAGCAAGGGGTTAAACATTCAGTATCATGTAAAACTAGACATAATAGCAAGTACTTATCAGTTATATGTTACTTTAAAAAAAAATAATTACATATTAACATGTCAGTCTTTCTGATGCACCCACTTGAGTTAAATATCACAAACCTAATGTAGGTTTACTGTAGGGAAATTAAAAACAACATTCAGCTGATAAGGAGTTAGTTGTCACCTATTTTAAAATTTATGGATTGTCGCATTCAAGGGATAGATAGATAGATAGATAGATAGATATAGAGATATGATAGACACAGTGCCTTGCAAAAGTATTCACCCCCTTGGTATTTTTCATGTTTTGTTGCCTCACCACCTGGAATTATCATGGATTGTTTGAGGATTTGCATCATTTAATTTACAGAACATGCCCACAACTTTAAGAAGATGTTTTTTTTTGTTTTTGTTTTATTGTGAGCAAACAACAAATAGGACAAAATAACAGAAAAAGTTAATGTGCATAACTATTCACCCCCCTAAAGTCAATACTTTGTAGAGCCACCTTTTGCGGCAATCACAGCCCCAAGTCACTTTGGATAAGTCTCTATGAGCTTGCCACATCTTACCACTGGGATTTTTGCCCATTCCTCCTTGCAAAACTGCTCCAGCTCCTTCAAGTTGTATGGTTTGCGTTTGTGAACAGCAATCTTTAAGTCTGGCCACAGATTTTCTATTGGATTGAGGTCTGGGCTGTGACTAGGCCATTCCAATACATTTACATGTTTCCCCTTAAACCACTCAAGTGTTGCTTTAGCAGTGTGTTTGGGGTCATTGTCCTGCTGGAAGGTGAACCTCCGCCCTAGCCTCAAATCACGCACAGTGGTACAGGTTTTGCTCAAGAATATCCCTGTATTTAGCACCATCCATCTTTCACTCAACTCTGACCAGTTTCCCAGTCCCGGCTGCTGAAAAACATCCCCACAGCATGATGCTGCCACCACCATGTTTCACTGTGGGGATGGTGTTCTTTGGGTGATGTGATGTGTTGGGTTTGCGCCAGACATAGCGTTTTCTTTGATGGCCGAAAAGTTCAATTTTAGTCTCATCAGACCAGAGCACCTTCCTCCATACATTTTGGGAGTCTCCCACATGCCTTTTCTTAAACTCAAAACGTGCCATTTAGTTTTTTGATGAAAGTAATGGCTTTCTTCTGGCCACTCTGCCATAAAGCCCAACTCTATGGAGCATACGGCTTATTGTCGTCCTATGTACAGATACTCCAGTCTGCTGTGGAACTCTGCAGCTCCTCCAGGGTTACCTTAGGTCTCTGTGCTGCCTCTCTGATTAATGCCTTCCTTGCCCGGTCCGTGAGTTTTGGTGGGCGGCCGTCTCTTGGCAGGTTTGCTGTTGTGCCATGTTCTTTTCATTTGGTTATGATAGATTTGATGGTGCTCCTGGAGATCATCAAAGATTTGGATATTTTTTTATAACCTAACCCTGACTTGTACTTCTCAACAACATTGTCCCTTACTTGTTTGGAGAGTGCCTTGGTCTTCATGGCAGTGTTTGGTTAGTGGTGCCTCTTGCTTTTCAAAAAAAGGTGTGTATATATAATTGACAGATCATGTGACACTTAGATGGCACACAGGTGGACATCATTTCCCTAATTATCTGACTTCTGAAGGTAATTGGTTGCACCAGAGCTTTTTATGGGCTTCATAACAAAGGGGGTGAATACATACGCACATGCCAATTTTCTGTTTTCTATTTCTAAAAAAAATAGTTTTATGTATATATTATTCTCATTTCACTTCACCAACTTAGACTATTGTGTTCTGATCCATCACATAAAATTCAGATTAACAAAACATTGAAATTAAGGCTGTAATGTAACACAATAGGTAAAAAGTCAAGGGGTGAATACTTTTGCAAGGCACTGTAGATAAGGTAGATAGAAAACCTAGTTGAAGCCAACAGGAAGTGCACAGAACATATGCACAAATTGGTGAAACTCCATAATGCATCAAGCTCAGCCAGCAACTTCCTTTTTGTCCACAAGATCATTTGTGGAGCAGCAGACATGGCTGTGTGCATTAGAAACTGCAATGTGGATATTCACAGACAGCCTGTTCATCACTAATTGATATACTCTAATCAATGGTAGGTGAGAGAATACAATGTGTACTATGCTTAAAGGGCCAAGCAGAGGTCCCAAGTATGATATGACCAATAAAAATATGTATTTGAAATATAATGTATTCATTAAATATAATTTATTCTAAATATAATATAGTAATAGAGAATCCGCTCCACAGACACAAATATAAGAATAAAGTATATAATAAGTATAATAAGTATATACTTGTATATAATTGGATTAATAGGGATGTCCACTCTTTTGAAGGGTCAAGAATTATTTTTACTTGTATTAAAGTCTCTTTAATACAAATTAGCAGAGTATCCTATGCACTAGATGTGTAACTATTTACATACACTGTGGTTCTGCAATTTTTTTTATAATAACTAAACCTGATAAAAAAAATTTGCGTTGCTCAGTCGTTTCAAACTCTCTGTGACCGTATCAACCATAACATCTTTATGTCCATGGTCACGGCAGAGATACTGGATTGGGTTGCCAGTTCCTTCTCCAGTGCGCCAAAGCTCCTGGCATTCCTAGGTGGTCCCCCATCCAAGTACTGACCAGGCCCAACCCTGCATGGTTTCAGGGTGGTGTGACCTCTTGGTTCCCTGACTGGAATCAAACCCAGGTCACAGTGGTGATAGAACCCATTCCTAACCACTGGACCACCAGGGAACCCAACCCTGATAATTACATGGAATTATATTGCACAAACAATCGGGTGTAATAAACCTACAATTTTAACCCCTCCCAGATGTGATAGCAATTAGACCATAACTCTCCAGGGACACTTCACTTGTGATAATCAGAGTTAGGTAATAAAGCGCTGACCCAATGATTAATACTTTACTGCTGGGTCTCCTACCTGGGGCTCTTCTGCTTTTTCCAGCAACCTATTAACCCTTTACCTTCCAGAAATCCCAGTAAAAAAAAAAGTTAAAAAGCTCCTATATTAGATACAAATAAAATACACAATTGGTTGTTTTTGTTTTTTTGATTGAAAGTATTAGATAACTGAGCTTGAAAATTAGCTACTCTAAACATTAATTATCATAAAATATCTTCTTTTCTTTAAGTTCCTCTATGTTAATTAATAAATTAAGAAGATAATGCCCAGTTGGATCTCTCCGTGTAGGGGTCAGAATGTTTTGGAATGCATTTCTGATTGGATAGTACATCTACTACCTATAGAAACATTGTTTACATGAGTGCTGGGGCAGAGCTATGTTGGGACTATTTGGAAGGTTTCAGTGAGTAAAAACAGAGTTTTTAAGCACTTGGTAATAAAATGATGTTTAGATGCAAACAAGAACTAGTTTATTTTAATATTAAAAGCAGGTGAGCGCTCTTCATTCTTATTAGCCCCTTTAAGAGTTAATGAACTATGAGAGAAGGAGGATCTTTTCAGATACTCTGTGATAACCATACCTAACTTTTAAACTCATTTTCTAACACTTATATCAAACTGTCTCATTCTTTTTCTGCAGCCAGCAACAAATCCAAAATGTGGGTACTTTTTAAAGCACTGCTAGTTTTAGCTGCCACATTCGCATTTAAATATAACACTGCAGTGTTCCTTTAAATTGGTTGAAGTTGTGTTTTTTTATTTCAGAATGAACTTTACGCTTCTCCGTACTCTCCCAGTAAATATTTAACCAACGGCCTCGTCTTTTATCAGCATTTTTTAAATTTTAAAAATGGACCATTAAAGCGACAGCGCAGGTTCCAAATACGGTGTAATCTGAAACTATAGGTAAGAACAAGAACTTTATCAAATTAATATGATTTAAAAATGCTCATTTCCTATAGTAAACTAACAAGTTTGCAGTATTTATTGTTCAGTTTTTCTGATCCATAGAATGTCTTTTTTTAATGATAAATAATTGCATTAATTTCATATTAGCCCGTGCAGCACTGGATCCATTGTCATGAGTGCGGTCATCTGCACAAAAAGTCTAGGCATGCTCTGTACTCAAGACAATGGATCCCAATGCCTCAGGGGTTAATCAGTAATTAATGGCAAAAATCTCCCTTTAACAAAATAAGTGTGTTTTGTGGGTGGATCGGAAATACTGACTAATAGCTAAATAATAGATACTTCAATGGTAGTTTACTGTAGGAAAATGCATGTTTTAATAAGATTTAGTTGATAAAGTACTTGGATATACCTATTGCGTTAAATTATATCATATATGCAACTCCTGCTCTGTCAGTTTAAAGGGAAAGTACTGCACAAAATAAAAAAATGGCTGAATGTGTATGTAAAATGAGGGGCAGATTTTTTTCTATCTATGGGTTTCCTGTTGGTCCAGTGGTTAGGATACAGTGCATTTACCGCTGTGACCTGGGTTCGATTCCAGTCAGGGAACCAAAAAGGTCACACCACCCAGAAGCCAAGCAGGGTTGGGCCTGGTCAGTACTTGCACGGGAATACCAGAAGCTCTATGCTGTTGCCCACTGGAGAAGGAACTGGCAACCCACTCCAGTATCTCTGCCATGAATACCAAGTGGATCAGCATGGAAACGACTGAACAAAAAAGCAATCATACATTTCTGTGACTATTATTATTTATCCAACTTGTGGTTTATCAACCCCTACACTGAGAGATCGTTAATCTCATGAGATAAAGTCATTAGGAGACAGAGAGGTTTTTTTTTCATGTGATTTATTCTTAAAATGTCCAACTTTCAAGCTCAAATATCGAACACTCATTTTTAACAACGATTTGTAATTATAATTATTTGTATGTGTACATTAACTCCGACCTTTGCTGCGTCCATGGTATATACATGTTAACACGTGGCTCCCTTATGGGACATCAGGTCCCTGTAGCTCAGTATATCGCTCTTTATTAGACATTTATTGTTTTCCTGTTCCAGGTTGTACATCCATAAAAACACTGGCACTTTTATTATGTCTTATCTGCTTGATAGTAGTTTAAAAGGGGAAGTTGGGATGTTACTGCCCTACGGCTGTAACTATATGTACAGGATGGAGGAGATGTTTACACTGCAGAGGATTTATGGAAGGGACATATGTCAGATGGAACATGGCAGTTATATGGGTGCATACATCTCGGCCTGGACAAGGGTAGAATCCTCCATTATTAGGCAAACACACAACATACATTTAGATCAAGAACAAATAACTATTTGGGATCGCACCAGAACAGACCTAGATCCTGAGTGGCATAAAAGACACATCCATCTTGTATGACGATCGAATACAAATCTGGGTAATACTAGAACACAAGCTGACCCTGAACTGCTCTAGAACATAATACATAATCTAGAACTCAACACGATTTGGAATAAGACTTCAACACACCTCCATATTGGATGGCACTAGAGTCAGTTGGTGCCAGTAGGGATAACTCTGGAACACAAGGCAGTTTTTAATTACTCAAAAACACACCCGATCTTGGATGGCACTACAAAACACTTCCATCTTCAACGGCACTGCAACACATCTTGTTCTTAGATGGTACTACAACATACATCCATCTTCAATGGCACTAGCATACATCTTGATCCTGGATGGCACTACAATACACTTCCATCTTCAACGGCACTAGAATACATCTGGATCCTGGATGGCGCTACAATACACTTCCATCTTCAACGGCACTAGAATACATCTGGATCCTGGATGGCGCTACAATACACTTCCATCTTCAACGGCACTAGAATACATCTCAATCTTGGAAGGAAATAAAACACACTTCCATCTTCAATAGCTCTAGAATACATCTTGATCCTGGATGGCACTGCAACACACATCCATCTTCAATGGCTCTAAAATACATCTCCATCTTGGACGGCTCTACAACACCCTTCCATCTTCAATAGTTCTACAATACATCTTGATCTTGGATGACACTGCGACACATCTTCTATGGCATTAGAATACATCTCCAACTGGGATGGCACTACAACACACTTCCATTGTGAGTGGCACTATAGCACAACATCATGTGATATGATACTAGAACTGATCTATCAGTTAGGATGATAATGTAATACGCCTCCATCTACATCCAAAGATAACCCTAGAACACACTTCCATACTGAATTGCACAAAAACTCACCACCATTTGGAATAAGAATGGAACAAACCATCTTGGATGGCATCAAAATAAACCTTCCTTTAAAAATGGACTAGATAGCAACACTATTTTACATTACCCTGGAATATATTTGTATTAGATAGCACTAGAACAAATCTTCTACCACTACTTTTCTTTTCTCCAATATACAATGCCATTTTGATACGAAAAAGCAAAATTTGTAAAACCTACACTACTTTTTTTGACACCATAACAAATGTACTGCTTGATGGATAGATGTTCTAGTATGAGATAACTGTGAGAATCAGAATAGATATCCTTGCTTGCAGTTAGTAAAAAGTTAAGCATGTAAGTGGCATGCTTCTTTCAACAGAGGATGTTTGAATATCTAAAGACAGAGAGAGTCTAATGTAGAGGGGTAAATAATTCCAAAGATGGTGGCTGCTCTTAAGAAGTCCTGTGGACTGGGCTCAGGATTTTACAGTATGTTTTATAGTTATGTAATATGTTATGTTGATTACTGTATGTCTGTGTCCAGTTGATAAGGAGTTAACCGATTTAGAATGTTATAAGTTGAATTGTAACGGACAGTTGAGTTACAGTTAGTTATTTATTGTCTCAGAAAAAGCAGGAGAAAAGTGAGGTATCCCAGCTATCAGTGACTCTGAGAATATTAATATATATGGTATAAGATATCTGGAAGATATATATGTGTCAGAGTCCATAGTGAAGAAAATTGCTGTCATGATCCTGTATAATTAATGAAGTGTGTATATGCTCCTAATAAAAGGGGAGGATAACCAAGTTTGTGTATGCTCCTAATAAAAGGGAAGGAAACCTATCTAGAAGATATATGTATATGTCAGAATTCCTAGAGATGATAAAAATTAAGAGGATGTTATGATGCCTTGCAGATGAAACATTGTCAATAGTAATTTTTACAACATTCAGAAGACTCACAAACTGTTACAGAATGCTATGACCTCAAGTTTATATATACATATTTTGAACCCATTATGAATTATACCTGCAATTTCAGCAGTTCCTGATTTTTGTAATGCTGAGCCTGCATTCATATTACTAAATACTACATCTGAGTAAGGGCATTTTAGAGACATCGCTGTTTTGGTGAAGGGATCTAAATAACCTGAAAGGTCTGCTGGGTGGGCTGGCCACAACAGCCTTATCAAGCCTGATAAGCAGATCATAGCACAGGCATGAGAGGAGGTAATAATATGGGATGAGAGGAGCTGTTCATGGGCAGAGTTGGTTGGGGGGTATCTGGAGTTGAGACATAGGAGGGTATATTGCTGCTGAGGGTATTATAAGTTAGGCCTAGAACTTTTAATTGAATGAGCATTCAGTGAGTGAGGAGCTGGGCAGCAGTGTTCAGAATAGATTGGTGGGTAAGTTGAAGGCTAGATATGACAGTATGAGAGTGTGTGTTAGGGTCTCTGTAGTGTCGTAAAAACTTCTGGGTCACTACTTTGTCATGGTGAAGGGGATTGTGTTCTTCAATTGAGCTGTGAGTTACACTATGTAAGGTCACCCAAGGTGGGCAGGTCATAGCAGAGAGATCAGACAAATCACGGTCCACTGGAGAAGGAACTGGCAACTCACTCCAACATCGTTGCCAATAAAACCTTATGGGCAAGCACAACCAGACACACACAACTGAACAACGCTGCTAATAGTGTGGTGAGTGAGGATGGGACACATTCTGGAGACATTGCAGAGGATTTGATGACTAATGAGATATGGGGGATAAAGGAGGGTTCCAAGACAATACACATGCATCTCACCACTAATCTGTATGGCATTGAACAATTCACCATTTGACTGTCTGAACATGGTACCATTTTGTATGGTTGAACAACATATTGCTATGAACAGTGGTCAATTCTCATTATCTAACAAATTACACATCTGGCTTAGTTGACACATGGAGATTACTGGATTTTACTAGATATAAGATAACTTTTATGTACTTTGATTTTAGGCAGTAAAAACAGAGCTTATGAGCACTTCTTAATAAAATAAACAAGCATTTCCTGCTTGAGACTGCCCTCTACAGCTCATTAAGAACCAGACTCTGCTGTACTTGCCGTGCTGTTTCTCATACTAACCAATCAGTGATCATCTCAGCAACATGCTGCTGATACATGGGCCCTGATAGGCTAGGACACTAAGCATATCTAGCAATCTGCTCTTGGTTGATCTGTGCGCCCACGGCCTGCTCTTCCTTTGTGCTCATATATAAAGTTAGTTAATTGCCAGTATATAGTTGTCCTTTGTATAACTTGAAAATAATGTGCCAGTCTTAGCAGATCTGAACATGCGGAGGATGAAAAAGGAATTTATAGCATTTTTGGCACAAATATATAAGTACGGTAGGTTAATTAAGTTTAAGAGGCAAACATTAAACATTCATCTGACAGCGTGCCTGGACTGTGTATAATTCTATAATAAATACAAATACTGATCAATATCCCCCAGACTCATACATAATCACATATACAAGGTCACATGTTCATTATTTCAAATAACTTTTCTAAAGTACTGTAGGCAATTATTTTGTAAATTAAAACAGTCTAAAAAATTTTTTACATGCAATTTTGCTGCTGTGGAATCTACTATTTTGGTGTCTGATGATCAACTTACAGGGGTGGAAGAAGACTTTGAATATAGAGGAATTTTCTGTCTGCATAATGTAAGTGTGGCAACTACAACTGCCATTTATTTTTACTACATCTAATGGAGTGGGCATTAGTTTACAACTATACACCCTCCTGTGAAAGTAACAGTCAGACTCAGCTGACAAAAAAAAATGGAGACCTGCAGCAAGGAATACATGGGTACAAAAGATAAAAATGAAAAACGGCTCAATGTGTTTATTTTTTACTTTAAAAAGGTATATTTTAAAGTTTAGCTATTCAAAGAACTATCAAGAAAACAGTTATTGACCACTGTGGTTCTTTAAATATATTAGCTTCAATTCATTTTACACACATTCTAAAGGCATCCATAACACTTTGGTGAAGGTACTGCTGGAGCAGGGCTTGTAGTTATCATTGCTTCAGTTTCTGAGCATGTGCAGGAAAAGTCGATAGGTGTCAAATACCAAAACTTCCTATTATTTTCCTATTTTTTAATTATGCCCTTAGGCAGTCTGAGGTCTATGTCCCCTATCCTCTGAATGATGAATGGTCTCTGGAGCCACCCAGAGGGAGTACTTGCAGTGTTATAGTCAGAAGTAACAAGTTTTACATAGTGGTTACAATTTGGTGCTTCCCCCTGGGCGGCTCCCACTCCAGAGACAATACATCATTCAAAGGATGGAAAGATCTGGAGCTTATACAGTCTGGCAATGATTTCAGATTTGTATGATTCCTCTATATGGAGGTCTATATTTTTATGACAGTCAAGATGTTAAATTGATTTAAAATGATCCAGCCGCCACCCCTCCTATCAAACGCTAGATTATGAAGCCTTGCAGATGAAACGGACCCTTCCAATGCGGTCCCCAGGAGGCCCTCAGACTTTTCCCATGAGGTCCCCAGGAGGCCCTCAGACACTCCCCATGCGGCCCCCAGGAGGCCCTCAGACACTCCCCAAGAGGCCCCCAGGAGGCCCTCAGACACTCCCCATGAGGTCCCCAGAAGGCCCCCAGACACTTCCCATGCGGCCACCAGGAGGCCCTCAGACACTTCCCATGCGGCCCCCAGGAGGCCCTCAGACACTTCCCATGAGGCCCCCAGGAGGCCCTCAGACACTTCCCATGAGGCCCCCAGGAGGCCCTCAGACACTTCCCATGAGGCCCCCAAGAGGCGCTCAGACACTTCCCATGAGGCCCCCATGAGGCCCTCAGACACTTCCCATGAGGACCCCGAGAGGCCCTCAGACACTTCCCATGAGGACCCCGAGAGGCCCTCAGACACTTCCTATGCGGCCCCCAGGAGGCCCTCAGACACTTCCCATGAGGCCCCCAAGAGGAGCTCAGACACTTCCCATCAGGCCACCAGGAGGCCCTCAGACACTTCCCATGAGGACCCCAAGAGGCCCTCAGACACTTCCCATGAGGACCCCAAGAGGCCCTCAGACACTTCCCATGAGGACCCCAAGAGGCCCTCAGACACTTCCCATGAGGCCCCCAAGAGGCCCTCAGACACTTCCCATGCGGCCCCCAGGAGGCCCTCAGACACTTCCCATGCGGCCGCCAGGAGGCCCTCAGACACTTCCCATGCGGCCCCCAGGAGGCCCTCAAACACTTCCCATGCGGACCCTGGAAGCCCTCAGACACATTCCATGCGGCCGCCGGACTATAATCTGGTGTGGGAGAACCTGTCCTTTAACAATACACAGACCATTAAGTGTCTCTAAACCTAGCAAATAAAACCCAACTGAGGAGGTGATGACAGCGGACTCGAGAGATAACTTTAAAAGGGGACTGGATTTATTTTTAATTAAAAAGGGAATTCAGGGTTATCTGGATAATTAGAGTAGGAGTATTGATCCATGGAGGAATCCGATCGCCAGTATCTGGAGTCAGAAAGGAATTATGTTTTTTTTTCCCTTTGAGACGATTGGCTAAGTTTCACTTGTTTTTTTTTTCTTGATCAATTAATTATACATTAAAAAATTGCAGATCAGAGGAGATCTTAAAAGGTTGAACTTCTTTCAACCTCAATTACTATGTAAATATGTAACTATAAACCTAAATACTTCTCATTATCTAAACCTTTATTAATAGTTTTTCCTACGGCAAACTTACAATTTTGTAATAGGTAAAATAAAAAGACTTAAAGCTCTGTAAGACCCCCAGGGGCCACTTATGGGGAGCTTCTGAGGTTGGAGTCTGAGGTTTGTGTTCTGACATATATTACTATTCAGAATTTGAGGAGTAGGAGGAGAAATTTCTGACCTATTTAATAAATGAGTTCAACTTTCAGCATTTGATCCTTCCCTCCTACCCACATACATACAGTGGATATAAAAAGTCTACACACCCCTGTTAAAATGTCAGGTTTCTGTGCTGTAAAAAAATTAGACAAAGATCAATCATTTCAGAACTTTTTCCACCTTTAATGTGACCTATAAACAGTACAACTCAATTGAAAAACAAACTGAAATCTTTTAGGTAGAGGGAAGAAAAAATATAAAAATAAAATAATATGGTTGCATAAGTATGCACACCCTTAAACTAATACTTTGTTGAAGCACCTTTTTAATTTTATTACAGCACTCAGTCTTTTTGGGTATGAGTCTATCAGCATGGCACATTTTGACTTGGCAACATTTGCCCACTCTTCTTTGCAAAAACACTCCAAATCTGTCAGATTGCGAGGGCATCTCCTGTGCACAGCCCTCTTCAGATCACCCCACAGATTTTCAATCCGATTCAGGTCTGGGCTCTGGCTGGGCCATTCCAAAACTTTAATCTTCTTCTGGTGAATCCATTCCTTTGTTGATTTGGATGTATGCTTTGGGTCGTTGTCATGCTGAAAGATGAAGTTCCTCTTCATGTTCAGCTTTCTAGCAGAAGCCTTAAGGTTTTGTGCCAATATTGACTGGTATTTGGAACTGTTCATAATTCCCTCTATCTTAACTAAGGCCCCAGTTCCAGCTGAAGAAAAACAACCCCAAAGCATGATGCTGCCACCACCATGCTTCACTGTGGGTATGGTGTTCTTTTGGTGATGTGCAGTGTTGTTGTTTTTGCGCCAAACATATCTTTTGGAATTATGGCCAAAAAGTTCAACCTTGGTTTCATCAGACCATAACACCTTTTCCCACATGCTTTTGGGAGACTTCAGATGTGTTTTTGCAAAATGTAGCCTGGCTTGGATGTTTTTCTTCGTAAGAAAAGGCTTTCATCTTGCCACATAGCCCAGACATATGAAGAATACGGGAGATTGTTGTCACATGTACCACACAGCCAGTACTTGCCAGATATTCCTGCAGCTCCTTTAATGTTGCTCTAGGCCTCTTGGTAGCCTCCCAGACCAGTTTTCTTCTCGTCTTTTCATCAATTTTGGAGAGAGCTCCAGTTTTTGGTAATGTCACTGTTGTGCCATATTTTCTCCACTTGATGATGACTGTCTTCACTGTGTTCCATGGTATATCGAATGCCTTGGAAATTCTTTTGTACCCTTCTCCTGACTGATACCTTTTAACAATGAGATCCCTCTGATGCTTTGGAAGCTCTCTGTGGACTAAGGCTTTTGCTGTGGGATGCTACTAAGAACATCTCAGGAAAGACCAACTAGAGCATCTGAACTTTATTTGGGGTTAATCAGAGGCACTTTAAATGATGGCAGTTGTATGCTGACTCCTATTTAACATGATTTGGAATGTGATTGCTTAATTCTGAACACAGCTACAACCCCAGTTATAAGAGGGTGTGCAGACTTATGCAACCACATTATTTTAATTTTTTATTTTTCTTCCCTCCACCTAAAAGATTTCAGTATGTTTTTCAATTGAGTTGCACAGTTTATAGGTCACATTAAAACGTGGAAAAAGTTCTGAAATGATTTATCTTTGTCTAATTTTTTTACAGTACGGAAACCTGACATTTTAACAGGGGTGTGTAGACTTTTTATATCCACTGTATATGTATATATGTATACTCCAAATCAAGTGGTTGTAATACAAAATGAACATCAGACCTTCTTAATTAAGTATTCACCCCAATGGACTGAACACGAACGATCACATGCATGTCAGACACTAGACACAAGCACAATCTGCTAAAGGTACAAGTTTTTTTCTAAAAATGCTACTAAAACTGCTTATGTTAGTTTCTTAAATACTTTACTAATGGAGTCCCCTCTCCCCAATCTACAAAGGCATTCTTTAACACTTTTCTCTTGGACAGACACATTGTGCATATTCACTAAATCACACCTCAAAATATCAATAATTACCTGGAAGACGCAAGCTTTTGCATTGAGAAAAAACAGTTCCACTGTAGTATTCTCCTTCAAGAATGATATACTTTCAATGTAAAACCTGTCAAAAGAAAAATAAAAAATACATTATACAATAAAGACTTATAAGATGTGCAATTTATCAGTCCTGCTCCACATAATCAAACACCAAGTGAATGCACAGTGCAAAAAATATTTAAAAAATAAAATAAAAACATAATTCACTATTTTGTAAGCGTTTTTATATATCACAGTAAAATAGTTCTCTCTCATATTGCATACTAGAGCCACTCACTTCACAATGACTTTACATCAGATCCCTTCCCTCTCCAACTAATGAATCGCCTTCTAACTTTTCATACCATCCTACCTATGTAACTCTCACTTCCTTTTCCTTTTCTGCTCCTCCCCAGGTCTCAGCCTCATAATTCCCTTTAGATTGTAAGTAGCAAGTTTCCATTCTAGTAGGGTGCTTTGGCAAAAAGGACGTTTTTCACAAGGCTCGAAGCTCAAAACAGGGCCCTCCTTTTTCTACAGTTGTTAATATTTGTTTAATGTTGTATATTTCCTTTTTCTTATCCCCAGTACAGTGCTACGGATTATGTTTGTGTCCTACAAATAAAAAAAATAATAATAAAAAAAAAAAAAAAATTATAATAATAATAATGTGAAGCTTCCCACTCTTGGCAGGTTCTGAATGGACCAGAAATCATAAGCACGCTTAAATAATAATAGTGTATCAGCTTCTCCATTTGGGTTATTTTCACAGTCTAGGCCCAAATAAAAAATAAATATGAAATGTATCATTGTAGTGAAGAAAGTAAGAAAAAATAATAATTTATAGTTCTTTTAGGACCTGGCTATATAAACACAATATATCCTGTGGTATAGCTTGAGTCTTGGTGGCTCAATGTAACAAAACTATGTTAAATGCTGTAAAAGATAACAGTGCAGAACTGAATTTTAAGACTGGGAAAAGAGGCTTTTACACTGTTTCTACTTGATTTGAGTGGCTCTACATGATGGAGCAGTATCCAGGACTTCAGAGGACATTTAATAAGTGCAGTCATTTCTTAGCTTGTGATCTGATGGTTGTTATTAGTTCTCATCGTTGCAAAGTCCAGATGCAAATCCATCTCCTCTTCCTGTTTGGCTACAGGAAGTTTTTAGTCTGATTTCCACATAAACAATCCGGGATGTCAAATATCCACTAAGCAAATACTACAATTAGGACATCCCTGTTTTGTGTAACCTCTTGGTTGCCAGACAGCTTGCAGCAAGTTGTAGTACCGGGATGGTACCTCATTATACAATATTTAAAGCCGAAATACATAATTTTTAACAAAAGTATAGAGACACAGCAAAGGTCAGTTTATTCAGATCCAAATCCAGTGCGTTAAATCACAATGGTCACAGAGACTTTTATGTAAGCAAGTCTTATCATTATTCATATTTAAACCAACTGGGTTTGCCCCCTCTTAATAGTTAATAATCTATTATATGCAACCATGCTGTATTGAGAACAATAAAGACAAGCTTTCTATAAAATAACATGCAGTCTTATCTGTATTCAAGATCCCTAATACTCATTTACCTCCCTGGGGCTTTTCTGAGCTGCTTTTTAACTTTTCTAAACTTCAGATTCATGCAAAAAAATAATACATTTGGCAGTTTGAACAGAAACTGTATAAATCATATATGTCTGAAAGATGTGAATCCGACTAAGAGCTTAATCTGTCATAAAACAAGTTATTAATTAGAAACAAATCCTCTGCTGAATGCTGGAGGTATCCATGATACTTTGGTGGTTTTGTGTGTTGGCGTTTACATGTCTAGAGAATAGGGCTGGCATCTATTGTTGCAAGCTGCCTGCTTTTAAGTACATGGGGGGTTGGAGTCAAATTAAATTAGATTCAATTAAAGGGATATGAAAGTTTCATGGATTAATACATTTCTGCAATATATAGACAAAAAGCAGCCTATATGTATGCAGCACATCTCATAAAACAATTCATTTTTATCAGTATCTAAAAATCCCTCTAATGATTATGTTGATACCTCCAGGAGGTGACTACACAGGATCTGACCCCCCAATCAGCATGCAGCATCAGGAGAGCAATATTAACCCACTATTTTCCTTATGTTGCTTGCTTCGCCAATCTCCTTGCAGCTTCCTGTCTCTATGACAGCAGCAATACATAGCACATATCATTGATACACTACATATCCCAAGCTTCTTTGCAGCACCCTAGAGTTAATTTAAATGTTTCAGCTAACATGATTGGCCAAAACAAATCATTTTAAATTTGCTGCTAATGTAGCCTGGGTGTTACCGCTAAATTCAAACTGTCAGACTTATTATGGGACTTATTATGGGATTTTTGTCATGCAAAAACTGTCTGCATACACTACTAATTGTCCTCTTTGCGTTTGTTACATACTTAACAAACAAGTGCAGTTTTTCTTGACCTACAGAGGCCCTACCTTTAAACCCATGCACGATAGAAATATGGTATTCTGTATGACTTTAATGATTACTTATATATAGTGGGATCAAATATAGAGATAAGAACAGCTCTTCTTTATATATATATATATATATATATATATATATATATATATATATATATTCATTACAGGAAATTGCCCGTCAAAAATGTCGGAGTAAAATTGTAAGGCTAGCAATGCTGTTTGCCACACAATGCGAGGCTAGGAGCCTTCTGAGCACCTCGAGAGCACAATGATTAGCGCCTTCATCGCTCATTGCGAGTTTCCCCCCCCCCTGTACTTCACAGGGCCCGCGATGATCACCTTAGGCGCTCATCGTGATCCTCTCCCCACGTGTAGTTTAGGGGCCTCGCCATGAGTGTTACTAGCTTGGGTTAAGTGTTACTGCTTTTGGTAAAGTGTTACTGCCTTGGTGTAAATCTTACTGTTGTGGAGGAAGTGTTACTGGTTTTCCTTAAGTGTTACGTGTTTGGGTCTGTTTTTTGCAAGTTCAGCCTTGTTTTCATCCTTTTGCATTTTTTTCTCGATTAGGCGATTTTTGATCGGGAAAAAAATACAAACATGCCTCAAATTAAGTTGCAACCTCACTCATAGGCTCCCCGGCACTTCCCCTGTGTTGTGTGTGAGTGTGTTAGTTAATTGGAGGCATATTTGTTTTTTTCCAGCTTTTTACTGTTCAGTGATTCGCCTGTGGTCCTAAGTCCTACGGGCCGTAATTTTGCATCCCTCACTAAGTGCTGCAATGAGTGCCTTTGGTGCTCATTGTAGCCTAAGCCTCACGTGTTTCAACTTCGCCGCTCATTGCAGCCTAAGTTCTGCGCGGTTAACGGCTTGCCTTGCTTCGCGAGGCTCACAAAGTGTGACAAACCCGCAAACGTGACCAACGTTCTTGAACTGACAACTATATATGTGATTGTTGCAGAGTTCCCACGTTCCAGATGTGCACCTCTGGCTAGCTCATGAATACATTTTCCTGTGTTTCTCATACATGATATTCCTGTGTTTTTATTCGGCTGATAGACAGGAAATGAATTCTGCAAATATTAGTTTTTTACAGAACCGGAAGTTGACTATTGTTTAAGAAAAATGCAATTTAAGAAACACCCGGTGGGAATTGCACTTGTCAGGAAACTTAAAGGAATATGGAAGGTTCCTGGATTTGATAGGTATATAATATCCCTGGGTATCTATTTAGTTTATGTAAATTATTTTATTAAGAAGTGCTTATAAGCTCTGTTATTGCTGCCTAAAACCAGCAAATAGTCCCTGTATGGGTCTCCCCTCTGTAGACTTTGCAAGGCTGTATGTGCAGTGTTGTGTCCTAGTCTATCAGGGACAACGTCTTAGCAGTATGTTGCAGAGAGATGGTCACTGATTGGTTAATATGAGACACAGCACATCAAGCACAGCAGAATCTGTATCTTCATGAGCTGCAGAGGGCAGACCTGAGCAGCGGATATTTATTTGATGTTTAGTTGTTTAAATAAAACAGAGCTTATAAGCACTTTTTAATACAATATAGAACATAAGAGTAAATAGATACACAGGTATAACGTAAGTAGATACATGTGTGTGCGCTTGCATTGTTCAGTCGTGTCAGACTCTCAGTGACCTCATGGACCGGAACACACCTGGCACATCTTTATGTCCATGGTAATGCTGATCCACATGGTATTCATGGCAGAGAAACTGGAGTGGGTTGCCAGTTCCTTCTCCAGTGGGCCACAGCGTAAAACTCCCGGTATTCCTAGGTGGTCTACCATCCAAGTACTGACCAGGCCCAACCCTGCATGGTTTCGGGGTGGTGTGACCTCTTGGTTCCCGGACTGGAATCAAACCCAGGTCGCAGCGGTGAAAGCACCAAATGCTAACCACTGGATCACCAGGGTACCCAAGTAGATACATAGGTATATTATAAACATCCAGGAGCCTTCCATATCCTTTTAAATAATTTTCAACATTAAAGCATCACTGTTTTGATTAATTAATTTAATTTTTAGAAAGCAAATAAATATAGGGGAGGGAGATGGGCGAAGGAGAAACAGGGGATGGAGAGGGGGGAAAGAGACACAAAGGAGGAAGAGGGGGAAAGATACACAGTGGAGGGAGAGGGGGGGGAAGACACAGGGGAGGGAGAAGAAAGGACAAAAGAGATGGGGAAGAGGCACAAGGTAGGGAGAGGGGGGAAAGAGGCAGAGGGGAGGGTAATAGAAACTTGACGGGCAAGTGACTAGTCACAGATTATAAAATTGTCAAACTGCGATTTGTTGTAACGTTTGCGAGCCTCGCATAGCGAGGTGAACCGTTGAGGCACAGAAGTCTTCCGAGCTTGCACGATTTAGGCAATGAGCACCGAAGGCTTTCATTCCCTGCGAGACGAGCAGTTGAGGCATTGAAACACGCGGGACTTAGCCTGAAAATGAGTGCCAAAGGCGCTCCTGAGAGCCTTGCACGCGGGACTTAGCGAGGCGAGCTGTTGAGGCACAGAAGTCTTCCGAGCTTGCACGACTTAGGCAATGAGCGCCGAAGGCGTTCTTGCCTGTGAGGTGACCAGTTGAGGCACTGAAACATGCAGGACTTAGGCAAAATGAATATACAAATAAAAATAAGAAAACCCTCGCCCACAGCACAGGGGGTGGGGGGGTGGGGGGGGAAGCCAGGATGTCTGGGAGTGAGGTTGCACGCAAGTTTAAACCGAATTTGCAGAATTTCGGAACTCGAAAATCAGCTAAGCGAGAAAAAAAAAAGGGAGGGGGGGGCGAATTTTTTTTAAATGAGGCTCTTCAGGATATTGATTGCTGGATATTAATTACAAATAGGTAACGTATATTAATTTATTAATTAATTATAGTAAGGTATATTAATTTATTAATTAATTATTACAAAACAACAAAAAAAAGCCCAAATCTCATATTTTACATTGCCCTTACTTCATGAATAATGCTCATTGCCTGACAGGGATAGGACACTCAAAGCAGTTAAATATTTAAATCACTTTATTATGCTCTGACATCCAATACATTTTCGCAAGGCGACAAGCGGGTCGAAGGAGCTCTATGCAACTGCTCTCATTGGACTGCAATCCTTGCAAAGCGAGGCGAGCAGTTGAGGCTTGCAGTAGACTCCCATTGTGTGACAGCAGTTCCACACTTTTTTATTGCCCCGTCATTTGTGACAGGCAAGTTGCTAGTTATATATAGAGTACATTTATTTTTTACTACACTTTTAAGTAATCAGAATAATTACTATTTTGTACAGAATCTTGATACCCGTGTGTAATGCCTCTTTCCATATAACAGCACATTTTGAGATTTTGGTGTCTTTTCACAAGAATTAGCTACCAGGATGTAAGCGTCTCTCAGCACATACGGCCGGTGCCATTAGTGGATAATTAGATGGATTCCCTCTTTTGTTTGAAGTCTCAGATCTACGTGTTTTGGTCTTTTATGTCAATAGAAAAGTGACAGCTCTGAGCTCATGTTCAATGCAGATAAGGTGCTGGCTGCGTCTTGTCAAGCGGATTACAGGAGGCTCCTTCCTTTCTCTCTGACCTATTGATTTAATTAAATGACAGCACTAATAAACCACAAGCGTGTTCCTGCTAGATAACATGCACGCTGTCCCTTGAATGTCACATAATACATAGGAAATGTGTCATTTACATACACAATTATATCAGGGTTTCTATTGCATTATATCCACTTTTGGATCCCTACCTCATCGTGGTGAAAAGGCTTGTGTGCCTCACTGAAGCTGTGAGCTATACCATGTAGGGTCACCCAAGATAGGTGTGTCATAACAGAGAGGTCAGACAAATCGTGGTCCATTGGAGAAGGAACTGGATCGCAGTCCAGTATATTTGCCATGAAAACCTTATGGACAGAAACACAATGTGCCTTGCATGCTTCGATCCATAGGGTCATGGAGAGACTGACACGACTGAACGACTAAACAAATTGCACTATATGTATTAATATCACATTAAAATCACAATATACTATGAGATATTACAAATTTAGGTCATTATGAAACACAATTTCCAAAAATATTCTAACATTTAAAGAAAGTTATATTCTAAAAGGGGTTCCCAGGTGGTCCAGTGGTTAGGATTTGATGCTTTCATCTCTGCGACCAGGATTCAATTCCAGTCAGGGAACCAAGAGGTCACATTAGCTCCTGGTATTCCTAGGTGGTCTCCCATCCAAGTACTGACCAGGCCCAACCCTGCTTGTCTTCAGGGTGGTGTGATATCTTGTTTCCCTGACTGTATTCGAACCCAGGTTGCAGCAGTAAAATCCCATAATCCTAACCACTGGACCACCAGGGAACCCTCATTTCTTGCTAGGGGGACACTATTTTTCTATGTAAAGCTTAGCATCTGCCAGTAGCCGAACCCTAAACTCTAACCACTAAATCTGACCCTAACCCTAGGAATTGGCTGCCACTGCTGGCGGGCACAAAACAGGAACGGTACAATTTCACCCTAGAACATTCATACAACCTGGTGCAGAAAGGGACATTGTTTGGTTTGTTTTTAAAACAAACTATTATTTTCTTTAACATAAAAATGGGCTATTTATAGGATGATGGATAGCCCTTATAGCCTGGAGTCTGGTTTTAAGTGACAGTATCATGTTAGAGAGCTATACGGTGTAGCAGACACCGGTATTATTATATGTCTCCGAAATCCTACAAACAAAAGAAAGATAGAAAATGCCAAATATTCATGTCTCAGAGCAGCAGCCAGGACGTACTGAACTGGAAATACAGGTAGGAGTGACCTGAACCCCACAGGGGTGGAGATCAGCACAACCGGGACACGGTGCCCCCACCCACTCCATCAGTAACTGGATACTTTGTGCCCATCCTAAACAAACAGAATGGCCTTTGTTACTCTGCGATATAAACTGTGACGGATCCTGGTGCTTTCCAGAGCTCTGAATGCACAAGTGTTTAGGAAATTTGTAAGAAATTAACATTATCAGCATAAAATATTTATATTTAAATTATTTTAGTAGTCACTGCTTGTGCCCAGATAATGCCATGTTTGTGTATTCCACACTTCCTGCGGCTTTGAAGACTGAGTGGGTGTGTTCAGCTAATGTTTATTATTTATTGGAGTAAAAGGAGGAAGGAGGGAGATTTGTTGACTGATTGGTGGGTTTATATAAGATTTCAGCACAGGACATCTTTCTGCCCCCTCCCAGCTTGCCCCTCGAGCCATAAAAAGGAAGTATGATTATAATGGAAGCTTCCAGTGTCTGCTAAAATACATTTTTCTCTAAGAAATATGCTTGTTGCATACTTCCCAAACATGTGAAGTTTTTCCTAACGTACAGTGGTTAGATCTAGCGTGTTTCATCAGTGCCAGAGTCAGAGCTTTTTTTTATAAATTAAGCATCTTACAATAAATGCAGATGTTTTAGTTGTGTCTATCAGCCAATTAGCACTATTATAGCAGCCAGTCACTGAGCATTCACCCAGATTTATGAGTTGTGCTTATCAGCCATTGCATTGTAACAGATGTGCCTTACCATCACTTTATGAGAGTCTCCTGTCAACCAATCAAGTACTGTGAATACATCTACCACAATGAATGCAGCTGCTTTAGTTTTGTCTATCAGCCAATTAGCACTAATACAGCTGTATGAGCTGTCAGGACTTATTAAGCTTTATGAGTTGTGCTGATCAGTGATTGGATTGTATCAGTTAACAGATGTGCCTTGCCATCACTTTATGAGTGTCAACCAATGAGTATTGTGAATAAATATACGCCAATTAATACAGCTGTATTAGTTGTATCTATACGCCAATTAGCACTAATACAATGTCAGTAACTGAGCACTCATTTAGCTTTATGAGTTGTGCTTATCAGCCATTGCGTATCAGTTAGCCGTTCTGATACAGCTGTATTCATTGTGGCATTCATAGTACTGATTGGTTGACAGCAGATCCCTCATAAAGTGATGGTAAGGAACATCTGTTAACTGATGCGTATTGGCTGATAAGCACAACTCATAAAGCTAGATAAGTGCTCAGTTACTGACATCTCATACAGCTGTATTAGTTGTATCTATAGGCCAATTAGCACAAATACGGCTGTATGAGATGTCAGTAACTGAGCATTCATCTAGCTTTATGAGTTGTGCTTATCAGCAATTGCATATCAGTGCCCTACCATCACATTATGAGTGATCTCCTGCCAACCAATCAGTTATATGCATGCCACAATGAATACAGCTGTATCAGTACTCACTGGCTAACAAGAACAAACCTCCAGTTGCACAAGGACACACATTTTCTTCAAGGTCCTAGTAAATTGAAACAACTTTTACTTAAGATTATGGTACATTAGGAAAAACTTCATATGTTTGTTTGTGAGGTTTGTAAACAACTAATAACATTAGCAGCTGGGTATGAACTCATTTTTAAGTAAAATCTTTACTTCAGTAGTCTTAGCTTGTGCTTTAAGGATGTAATTTCTGGAGAAATCAGATTTAAAAAGCTGGTGCAGCACATAGAGTGCATTGGCATTTGCAGGGAGTTTGTGATTTTTGGTCCTTTCAGAACCTACAGAATCAATGAAGCTCCAGATAACAATGAGGCAGGATATAGTATCCATATAGTTGCTTCCCCTGGCTTGGATTCATAGTAATGTGCAGAATTAATATCCACATCCATTTAAACTCTTAGGCCCTCATTCAATTGCAATTTGGCCAATTAAATAAGGCTCTAAATAAGCACATAATATATATTTTTTAAAGAAGTTTTTAGTTAGTAAACATCTATCCAAAAGCAAGGTCTTCACTAACTAAAAACTTTAAAAAAAAATATGCTATGTGCTTATTTAGAGCCCTATTCAATTGGCCAAATTGCAATTGAATGAGGCCCTTAATTAGGCCTCATCAATACAAAGAGATACATTGTTGCAAACAGTGTTAGAACTCCTTGGACATTTGTACAATTCACCTTCAGAAGCATTTCCTATTGATATGTTTGTACTCGGTTCTCAGTATACACTAAATATTTTTTTAATATCTTTCCTGACAGATACATTGGTGCTAAACTGGTTCTACCGGTTTCATACAACGTCTCATTTACACGCTACCCTTTCCTCTACATATTATATAAATGTTTTTTTGTGCTCTGTATTTTGATAAATTGGGGGCGGGGAATGCTTGATGAAAAAGTATTAAGGTAATTATTAAAAAGGGACAACAAACACTTTGTATTAAATATTACAAAAGTAGATTTTTGCATGAAAACATAGTTCAGGAAGTGCATACAGCACATAGGTCTCATTGGAAGACAAGCATGACTCATACAGGTGTATTAATGCTCATTGGCCAACAGAAACAAGGCCCAAGAGCATTTGATTACACATTTGGGATCTTTCCTGTTAGTGGCATCCATCAGCCACTAGGTGGTGCGGCTGACATTTCAGTGAATTTCTTGTCAGTGTAAAGCTTATCCTCTACCCTAACCCAAGCCCTAGGAAATTTACTGAAATGTTGGCCTCACCACCTAATGGACGATGGCCGCCATTGCGTGTGGCCAGCCAACTGGAAAGGTCACACATTTGAATCAGTTTATTTACCAGTTTATTTTATCTGAAAGTATCATTTGAAAAAAAAATACATTTACAAAATACCCTCTGCAGAAGAACAATATGTTGGAAAGTAAAATTTCACAAAGTATATTGCAAAGTTGTTTATCTTAGATCGCAGTGTGCAAACTTAAAAATGTTGCCTTAACTTAAAAAAACACAGCAAAGTAATTGCTTGTATAGATCACATATTATAATTGTCAAACTGCGATTCGTCGTCACGCTTGCGACGAATCGCAGTTTGACAATGATCCGATCGCAACTTTGCGATCGGATCCCGCGCAAGCGCATGCGCAGTACCTGCGCTTGCGCAGAGCGCGGGGCGAGCCGCGCATGCGCACAGCGCAGCGCGAGCAGATGGGAGAGTGGGGAAGAGTGGGGAAAAGGCACAGAGGGAGAGTGGGGAAGAGACACAGAGGGAGGGGGGAGAGACACAGAGGGAGGGGGGAGAGACACAGAGGGAGGGGGGAGAGACACAGAGGGAGGGGGGAGAGACACAGAGGGATAGGTGGGAAAGAGACACAGGGGAGGTAGAGGAGGGGGAAAAGACACGGGAGGTAGAGGAGGGGGAAAAGACACACGGGAGGGAGAACAGGGTGAAGAAACACAGGGGAGGGAGAACAGGGTGAAGAAACACAGGGGAGGGAGAACAGGGGGAAGATACACATGGGAGGGAAATGGGGGGGGGAGAGGGGAACAGACACAGGGGGAAGGGGGAAAGAGACACAGGCCAGGGGGGAACAGGCACAGAGGGAGAGGGGGGAAGAGGTACAGAGGGAGAGGGGGGAAGAGACACAGGGGGGAGAGATACAGAGGGTGAGGGGGGAAGAGACACAGAGGGAAAGGGGGGGGAAGAGGTACAGAGAGAGGGGGGAAAGAGGCACAGAGGGGGGGAGACACAGAGGAAGGGGTGGAGAGACACAGTGGCGAGAGACACAGAGAGAGGTGGGGGAAGAGGCACAGAGGGAGAGGGGGGAAGAGACACAGAGAGAGAGGGGGAAGAGAGAGAAAGGGAGGAAGAGGCACAGAAAGAGGAGGGGGAAGAGACACAGGGGAATGAGAGGAGGGGGAAGAGACACAGGGGAGAGAGTGCAGTGGGGAAGATACACAAGGGAGGGAAATGGAGACACGAGGAAGGCGGGAACAGACACAGGGGGAGGGGGAAAGAGACACAGGCCAGGGGGGAACAGACACAGGGGAGGGTTGGGGGAGACACAGGGGGGGGAACAGATGCATGGGAGGGAGAAGGGGGAAAGAGACACAGGGGAGGGGTTTAGAGACACGGGAGGGAGAGGGAGGTAAAAACACAGGGGGGCAGGAGATACAAGGGAGGTAGACGAGGCGGAAGGAGACACAAGGGAGGGGGAGGAGGGGGAAATAAGACACGAGGGAGGAAGTAGACAGAGGGAGAGACTCGCAATGAGCTCCAAAGGGGCTCATTGCAAGGCCTGTGATGAGCGCCAAAGGCGCTCATCACAAGGCCAGTAAGGTAGAGGGGGAGAGGCTTACATTGTGTGGCAAAAAGCATTGCCAGGCTTCAGTTTTTATTGCCGTCATTTTTGACGGGCAAGTCAGTGGTATATATGAGGTATTAAATAATTAAGCTTGAAAGAAGCTCTAACAACAAAAGCCTCTGTGATTATGCTAAGAATGGTGTTCTTGGTTATCCCTCCATTTGAGAATAAATCCCCCTAAATAAAGTTAGTGGCAGAACAGATATTTTTTCCACCTGTCAAGCTCAATTATCTAACACCTCCGCAATATATTTAACAACAACCAATTGCAATGGTATTTCAATGTATAATTTGCATTTCTGCAATAGTGTGGACCTTTGCGGTGTCCAGTTTCTTAGAAAATACATTATTTTATCTCAAATCTCAGTGCCAATATAGTGATTTTGTTATAAAACATTTATTCTGCTGGTTTCAAGAATAACTAGAATCCAGAAAAATACAGAAAACTTTTCACAGCTTAAACAGAGATCTAGGAACAGGCCATCTTTTAAACCCAATCAGAAGCTTTCTAAATGTAACAGAATATATATTTTTTTGCAGAATCACTCTGATCAATTTGCCTTTAGATTGTCCTTTAAATAACTAAAGTTAAAGGGACAAAGAAGGTTCCTGGGTTTTACTAGGTACATAATATCCCTGTGTATCTATTTACTTTAATGCACTTTATGTGATTAAGAAATGGTTATAAGCTCTGTTTTTATTTCTAAAATCAAACACTGCATACTCTGTAGGGCTGGATGTGCAGTGCCTCGACTAACCAATCAGTGACCATCTCTCAGCATCATTCTGCAACATACTGCTGAGTATGTTGCGGTTCCTGATAGGCTGGCTCAAAAGTAGCGGGTCCTGATCGAATGAGATTACAATTGAAGTGAGCGTAGAGAGTATTAAATAAGAAATGGAAGGACTGCTCAAATGGTGGGTGCCACAATAAGGAGACATTTACTGTGTCTTATAGTGAGAGTTTGTTAGGAAGCAGGGTTGTAAGCTTGTGAGAAAAGAGGAGTCTGATGTGAGGTAATGAAGGGTGCCAAGATGTGTAAGCTGTGGGCAGAGTGTAGGAGGTGGTTATGGGAGTATTTGAAGATCAAATGAGGGTCAAGATACTGAACTGCATCATGGAGGATATAGGAAACCCGTGTAGAGATGGGCAGATATATAAACAGGGCAGAGGCAACACTGCATGCAATTTTATTAACATGTGTCATAGGAAATCTGGGGGGGGGGGGGGGGGGGGGGGGTAAAATCAGTTTGCATCCTCTTGTTCTTACTTTCTTTACAGGTGTAGTGACTCAAAATCAAAAGTTTTAGGTGCTGCAATTTGGCACACAAGGAAGTCTGGTCCCAGTCTTGGCTACACCCTGTGCCAGTTCTCCTTCAGAATGATAATTCTCTCTTAATTTCATGCAATCATAGATGGTGGAAAACTGGCAGCAACAGCAGTAAATATGTGAACCTGGTGGAAGTATTAGAGTAAGAATACAGAGTATTTATTGAGCTCACTTTTTTTATCATTTTTATGGAAATTTGGTTTTATGCAGATCTAACACCTCTGACCCAGTTCACATGGTTTGTGTGTCTAACCCGGCTGATTCATAGATGCATCAGAGTTTACACAACAGTCAGGTGATGACACCCACAAGCTGTGTGTAGCATGAGGGGCGTGCATATCCAAGATATGCTGCGAGTGTTATTTAGGACACACTGCTCCCTGGTGGAAACTGCAATGCAGCAGTGTGGGACATCGTGGCATCTAGTGTAATGCTTTATAAAAAGACTTTGTTACCCGAAAATAGAGTGACTTATTATTTTTCTTAAATAACTTCTCAAGCCCCATGCGCCATTCCCTAACAATATTGTTTTTGCACATAAAATGAGTGATAATAAGACAATTTTACTCTGTTCTAAAACTCTGATTCCATATCTTATAAGATTGAATCTCCTATCACATACATAAGAATGTGGAAAGTGTCATAAAAACGCTAAACCACTTGCCTTACTACTTTGTTAGTGCAAAGTGTGGGAAGCCATTGTTTTGGCTGTTAACTTGATTTGTCATCTGAGAAGAAACTTTTGAGTAAGGGAGACCGGATCTATCCCGTTGTGGATGCACATGAAAAAAAATCGCCAGTACTGGCAGCTGCAGTGCCAGCAAGTAGCCGCTAGATGGCGCCGTCAGATTTCAGGGAAGGCCTATAATTATTCCCTCCTCCGACGTGGCACACCTCGACGGCGCTGAATCCTCAGCGAGGCCATCAGCGCGGGCACTCGGCCCTCGAGGGCCTCAGGCGCACCTCTCATAGCTCAAGGCCTCTTCTGTCAGCGCGCCTTATATGCAATGTGCGTCAGTATTCCGAAAATCGTCAGTGCCATCTAGTGGTTGGCGGTGGCACTGCAGCTGCCAATATTTTGCGTAAGGGAAGAGGGAAAGGACCGGGAGACCCCTGCCCCCCCCCCCCCCACACACACACACACTTACTGCTACATGTTAAATGACCACTGTGGTCAATTTATTTCACAAGGCTCTTAAATGACTACATTTTTCAATTGGAAATTGGTTTGTAGAAATAAATAAATAAAGCCTTTACATTTTTATCTTTTTAGACAATTATTCAGTAATGTAGGGATCTATTTTCAGCTGATCCTGTTAATTTACAAGGGCATACACTCCTGAGAATGTAACAAATAAGTTTCCCATTAAACTTAATCCGAGCACTGTCAGTTTTAAATGCCACATTCTAGTGCAGACAGAAATGTATTGTCTATTCTTGTGTCTACTCACATCTCAAGAAGTTGAGCAACAGAAACCAAAATGGCAAACCACACAGCAGCATAACTGCATGGTATTTTATTACATATTCTAAAAACACTTTGCTTATTTTCAAATGTAGTTCTTCAAAATAATATATTTAAATATCAGACCACAGTGGTCCTTCAATACTAACACGATCAGATCATATATTATAATATATCCCCCATATATTGACTTACCTTACAACAAAATACAAGGACACTGGCCCCGACTTCTTTGGCAAATCGTGGTCGAGAACTCTCTGATCCAGTTGGAGCCAGACATACTGACCTCTGTAATAATACGGAAAAATATTACAGTAAATATTAATTCAGCAACATAAGAAGAAAAACTGGATGCAAAATAAATCTGCTTTTATTTTCTCTATATGGAATTAGGAAATTAATCTGAAAAATGAGGATTCAGTGTAATAAATTGGGGACCAAAACAGTTGTTTTGTGGACTTACTCACACACAGTAAACATATAAGTATATTTATATCTTGAATATTATTATTCTTTCTTTATATATATATATATATATATATATATATATACACACATGCATATGCATACATGATTATGGTCCTATATGGACCAATATTAGTCTATCTATTTCAATGCAACATTGATTTATAATTAGTTTAATTTATTAATGATTGTACTGTGTTTAATAGAAACCTCAGTTTTGAGCCTGAACAACTGCAGAAATGACTAGACACAGCATAAAAGATCATAGGAAATGGAAATGTCTCCAGGGTGTTTTCAGTTTGGATATAAAACAGAAGATTTTATTTACTTGTCTGTATTAGAAGCTCCTCTAAAAAGCTGCTCTATTGAAATCCATGTTTATGCCATCAAAACAATAGCATGGAACGAAATACTAATTGAGATTATAATTAAATCAAAGTAGCTAAATGAAATTATTTCTATATTAGAGAATTTTTAAGACTTTGGTGTCCATTTAAATAAGAGTAGCGAGTTGTTTTAATTATATATGGATCATTAAATGGACATGGAATTTAACACTACTGTTTTACATCTTCAGAGTGCAGAAAAACACAATGCTGCATGTTTCATATTCTTAGCCCTGTGGAGCTTCATAGCCTTGGCATGTTCTTCAAGTCTGCAAGGACCAAAAAGCACAAGTGCACTGCAAATGGCAAAACATTCTCCTTGCTGTAACCAAACAATGCCAGCATGTGGCTTTGGGTTCTTTCATCTCAATAATATCAAAGGAGAAACATTATTGTACTGATGACAACATATAAGAATTCATAGAGGGCATGTAATGTATGGTCCTTCCAGGACCTGTGTGCTTGTCCTCATAAATTAGAACATTCTTATATCCTACTGACTTTTCCTGCACCTTGTTGCATTGTTTATCTACTTTTACATCATCTCATATAATAACTCCCAATTCCCTTTCTCTTCTGACTCCAAAATAAAGTAAAACAATTAAGAAAATTGTCTGTTTATTGTTTTAATAGTTTTTCATTTCTCAGTGTTGAATTTTATATCCCTGATGCCTGACCATTTGCTGTAGTTTTATTAAATCATTACATATTCCACTTAAAATATTATTATGCTTTATTTTTAATGCACCAACATATTCTGCAGGGCAATACATGGGACATGTAACAGGCAAAAACGTCTTCAATATAATGTGAATGAAAAGATTGCCCTGTCTGAGCTTGAGAAAGTACTTTGTATGCTAGATCCTATGATTAAAAAAATGCAAATTAACAATCTGGTTGGTTGTGAAACAGGAGGGTGATAGGTACATTGTGCAGATTAAGGAGGAAGGTGATCAGCTTCATTAAACAGAGGTGTTTCTAGTAAAGTTTTGAAGGTCTTGAGACAGGAGGATAGTCTAGTGGAGCGAGGCAAGGAGTTCCAAAAGGCATAGCACAAGAAAAGTCCTGAAGGTGGGAGTGAGAGGAGGTGATAAAAGAGGAGGAAAAAAGAAGGCCATTAGCAGAAGGGAGAGCGAGAGGGAGAATTTCTAGATGAGAACAGAAATATAAGAGGGTGCACTGGATCAAGGGCTTTATTCTGGAGGCTACGGGAAGCCAGTGGTGTGACTTACAGAGAAGAGCGGCTGACAGGGAGTGTCGAGTATGGTAGATGAGACTAGCGGAGGCATCATTATGGATTGGAGTGGTGACAAGCGGGTAATGGGGAGGCCGGCAATGAGTGAGTTGCAGTAGTCGAGGTGAGATACAGTGGGGGGGAAAAAGTATTTGATCACCTGCTGATTTTGAACATTTGTCCACTGACAATGAAATGATGAGTCTATAATTTTAATGGTAGGTGTATTTTATCAGTGGGAGACAGAATAACAAAAAAAGAACAAGAAAAACGCATGTCAAAAAAGTTATAAATTGATTTACAGGTCAGTGAGGGAAATAAGTATTTGATCCCCTATCAATCAGCAAGATTTCTGGCTCCCAGGTGTCTTTTTTATACATGTAATGAGCTGAGATTAGGAGCACTCTCTTAAAGGGTGTGCTCCTAATCTCAGCTTGTTACCTGTATAAAAGACACCTGTCCACAAAAGCAATCAATCAGATTCCAAACTCTCCACCATGGCTAAGACCAAGATTTCGTTATTGAATACATATGAGGAATGAAAGAGATGTCAGGGTCCAATAGAACTCGAAGACATCAGTCCTAGGAGGTGGGAGTGATGATGGCATGGTCAGCAGTAAGAGATATTTGAGGATTGGATGCTCTTGTAGAAGGTGGGAAGATTAGGAGCTCAGTCTTTGACATGTTGAGTTTGAGATGGTGGGCCGACATCCAGGAGGATATGCTTGAGAGGCAGTTGGTAACTCGTGCTAGAAGAGAGGGGGATAGATCTGGGGCTGAGTGTCATCTGCATAGAGATGATCCTGCAATCCAAAATATTTTATTAGGGTTACAAGTGAGAGTGTAAAGATAGAAAAGGGGGCCTAGGACTGAACCTTGGAGGTGCTAGAAAAGAAGTCACTAAATGTTCGACCTTGTAGGTATGATGCGAGTCATGAAGGAGCAATGTCATGGATGCCAAGAAAATAGAGAATTTGGATTAGAAGAGAATGGTCAGATGTGTCAAAGACACCAGAGGATTTCTGGAGAAGTAGATTAGAGAAGTGACCATTTGACTGGCAGTGAGTAAGTCATTAGTTACTTGTGAGAACGGTCTCTGTTGAGTGATGGAGTCGGAAATCAGATTGGAAGGGGTCAAGAAGAGAATTGGAGGAGTAAATTGGATAAGGCGATTGCAGACTGGCCGCTCAAGCAGTTTTGAAGCCAGAGGAAGTAGAGATATAAATGCAATGATTAGATGAATTAGCTGCATCAGATGAGGTTTGTTTTATAAGAATAGGAGTAATTGTAACATGTTTTAAAGATGATTTCCTCCATAAAGGTTCAGCAGTGCAAGAACACCTCTGGATGTAGAGTGTTTGTTTAGTGTGCCATGGTTGTGGATGTGAGTGGAGCCATCTACAAGTGGTTATTGGGCAAGTGTCAAGGGGGCAAGAGTGTCAAGGGTGGAGGTAAGCGTTGAGTTGTACTGTGAGGTGACAGTGTTGGGGCAGGGAAGGATGCAGATGGATGCTGAGATGGGGTTTTAGTACAATGGAGAGCTGTTGTGGGTCAAGTGATTGCCCTTCTTCAGCCCTGGCCACCATTACCAGCAGGTTAGGAGATGGTGGACAAACAGAGGGAGTGAATAGATGACTACATTGGTGGTGATACAGAGAATGGTGAAAATAAGGTCAAGGGAGTGTCCAGCACTGTAAGTTGAGGAGTCTGTCCATTGTAAGAGGAAGATTGAAGAGGTAAGTGAAAGTAGTTTAACTGCAGCTGTGGAGGTGGCTATGTCAGTGGAAATGTTGAAATCACCAAGAACGAGTGAAGGAACATTGGAGGAGAGAAAGTGAGGGAGCCAGGCTGCAATATGATCCAGTAATAGAGAGGTAGTCCAGGTGGGCTATAGATCACAGCAACACATAGAGATATAGGGGAGAAGAGGCGGATAGTGTGAACTTGGAGGGAAGGAACAAGGGGTGTGGAGTGAAAAGTGCAATGAGAGGAAAGTAATACGCCCCCACACCACCACCTTGTTTGTTCCCAGGTTGAGGTGTGTGAAAGCCACCATATTATAGTGTCACAGGGGAAGCAGTGTCTGGTGGAGAGAGCCAGGTTTCCGTGAGAGCCAGTAGATTGAGAGAGTTGGAAATAAATAGGTCATGAATGAAAATATTCATTGCATTCCAGAGGGTGCAGGAAAAGGGCAAGGTGGATGGTTTGTGGCAGGAAATAGTTATTAAATTATGGGGGGTTTGGGTGTCTGCTTGGGCCAGACTGGGGCTGATAGTAGGTGGAAATGATTGAGGGGTCTGGGTTATGCGATATATCTCCTGCAGCCAGCAGAAGAAGGAGAGAGAGTGAGGAGATATGGGAGTGGGACTTACCGAGGTGTTTCTGCTTTTGAGATTTAGAAGAGGGAGGAGATAGTTATGAAGGTTATTAGTAATGACACATTGTGTAATGTAAGGGGAATAATTAGAAATAGTTAGCAGGAGCTGCTAATTAATCAGCTGATGGAAATTTGTAAGACTCAATAAATAAACAGGTGTGGGTGGGAGAGGGGCTGGGAGGGGATTTGGTCTGATAGAAAACCTCCCGGAATGGCCCCCCTTGTTACATATTTACAAAGCAGTGAAAACATGTTGCTTTTTTTCTTATCAAGTATAAAAATCCTAACTTTTAACAATACTGTACTGATGCAGAGTCTCTGCCAAAGTGACTGTATCAATGGCAGGAAATGGAAATAAAACTGAACACCACCCTATGAACAGCAAAATACCCTGCAGCGATCATTCATTTCTATTACATTATTTAAAGATGTAATTATAGTAACATTATTTTACATATGAACTGTTCCTAATTGATTCATCGTGTTCAGATCTATTCCTAGAGTGTCAGCCGCATTAAACATTTATGGTGAACTGATAAATTCCATGTATTTGCACAAAGTACAAGCAGAGCCTCTACACATCTATGAATAATGTTCACAGAATTGAGGATAGAATATTTCATCTTTAAGGAATATGGAAGGTTTCTTGAATTACAAGGTACCGTATATAATATCCTTGTATATCTATTTACTTTTATGCGTTTTATTTTCATAAGTAGTGTGTATATATATATATATATATATATATATATATATATATATATATATATATATATATATATATATGGTTAATCGGGAGTCCCAGAATTTAAGGGTCTAAACGACCCTTAAACCCCCCAAAACCATCAAAATGCCTTTAAAAAGGCATTAGCACCTAAACAAGGCAATTTAGGGCCCAAAAAACTATTAGAAAAAAAGTTAGCATTTTTCTTTTGCAGTCTCAAACTGCTGGATAGTGCCGGTTTAGCAGGAGTTTTTTGAAAATGGGTATATGGTGCCGGTTACTTGAGAGTCCCAGTTAGTTGGGTGCCGGATAACAGGGATTCTACTGTGTACACACACATTATATATATATATATATATATATATATATATATAAATATATATATAGTCCCTATATAGGCCTGCCCTCTGAAGCTCATGAAGTCACAAACTCTGTAGTACTGGGTATGCTGTGTCTCATACTAACCAATCGAAGACCATCTCTCAGCAGTATGTTTTCTGAGATGTGGTCGCTGATAGGCTGGGCCACTACACTGCACTGCATCCAGCCATACAGAGTTTGTGCCTGCATACTCAGCAGTGCTGGTTGTATATACCTTCCATATCACTTTAAAGAAAGGAATCAGCAGAATGTGGAAATCCCTAACAAAGAAGGTAGTTATGTTATATAAATAGAATCAGTAGATCCAGTGTATAATCCAGTTGTCAGTACTTGGGATCAGGGAGGATTGTTTTCTCCTCTCCTTGTGAAACAATTCACAATGATTCAATGTTTTGTTTATGGTTTAGCTTCCTCTGGATTAGGTAACAAATCATACTAAAACTTGTATCAAGTGAATGATAAGGAGACAATCTTCATTAATTATTTCTTGGATTAAAAAATACAGTAATTCAAATAATAGATTTACCTTCTTGAAACACAGATGCATTTCTAAAACAATACATCTTTCAGATCCTAATATTTGAAATATATAACTTTATTCCAAGTTTTTAAAACATAAATGCCACACATTAACAGGTATACTTAGAGCAAGGGAAACAGGCAAAATACTCAGAAAATTGGGTTCTCTATTAAAAACAACATTATCCATCATAGGAGTGAGTTATAATTAATGCACATGGCAATTTTTTTCTGTACCTCATCAGAGGCTGGAAAATCACATAGAAAAGCTGTTAAAATGTTAAAAATGTACTTAGTTATGCCCATTATTAATTACTGCTGGTATAACCCTTAATGATCCGCTGTGAACATTTAGGTGTGTCCTTATAAACTAATGGACTTCCACTCAGGCCTGCTAAGAGCACTCCCAGATGTAACTGCCACATTCCAATTGTGCAGTGACATTTCCTGTATATTTAAAATTCCTGCTATCTTAAGTGATCTGTTGGAGCCAAAATGGTAGATTTGTTTGCAGTAATTTCATACAAAAAATTAATAAATTATAGGCTGTATCATTTTTTTACATTTTGGATAGGTTTGAGTATAGTTCTTCAAAATAGTAAATTTTTAATATATAAGCACAATGACCCTTTAAAGCCCTCCCTCAAGCAGCTGCATAGATATGGAGGATGAAGTGGCTGCATGTAGCCCCTATAAGTGAATGCTCCTGGGTTTAAATAGGCCTCAGAAATGGCCCTGCAAGTTGGACAATCAACAACATTTTTCTACGTTTGTTCAGTTATACAGGAGAAGATATGTTCTGCAACACTTTGCAAGGGATGGAAATATTGATATGAAGAAGGTGTATAGCAAAAGAACAATGCAATGCAGATACCACGCATGTCTTACATCCATTATAACAGTTTATACCTATTCTCTTTTATTGTGTTACTTTGTGACTGAAAATAAAAAGATTCAATATTTACTCACGTGTCATCCAAGAATGAAATTCCAAAATATTCCTTTTCTTTTAGATTGAAGTGTGAAGCCACCAGGTCCAGTAATTCTCGAGACAAGAGTTTGGGCTGCAAGACAAAAAGGAAAATTAACAGATGACAGCATTCACAAATGGTAATAGGAAAAGGACACTGCAAAAGCCCCTCTTAATGCAGACTGAACAGATATTAATAAACATAATTACAATTGTTTATATATTTTTTGAGTGGAAGCAGAAGGGAGTAAGGAAGGGGATTGAGTGACTCATTAGTGGATTCAGATAAGATTATAGAATTAAACATCTCTTCCATCCCCATACATACCTGCTATACGCTGTACCTGCCCCACCATGCCTATAAAAAGGGAGTCTTACTAGAATAGCAATCATGCCCTAGCAGAGCCTGCAGAAATGAATACTTTCTCTAAAAATGTTTTTATGTTCAAGTTCCTGGCCAACAAGTAGTGACAAGCAATCTATATCTCTTGAACAGCCTCAAATTCAGCCCCCGAGTCCTTACAGGGGCTTTACTGCTATTTTATTTTATTTTACCCACTAGTAACTTGCTTCTCATAAATGACGGTATCATAGAATATTATGACACCAATACAATGTGATGGCTGGCAATGCTGTTTGCCACACAATGCAAGGCTCTCCCCCCTCTAACTTGCGGGCCTCGCGCTGAGCCCCTTCACTGCCTTGTGTTTTTTTCCCTTATTTCCCTCTTCTGTGTCTCTTTTGCACCCTCACTCACCCCAGTGTGTCTTTCCACCCTCTCCTCCCGTGCCCTCTGTCTCAGTCTTCTCTCTTTCTGTGCCTTCTGTCTCTCTCTGTGTCCTCTGTCTCAGTCCTCTATCTCTCTCTCTCTCTTTACCTCTTTGTGCTCTATGCGTACGTCCCAGCCAGGACGAATATTTACTGACAGTTGTGAGTGTCACACCTGTGAGGGCGTTATTCACACATTGTCAATTATTATAGTGGATAGCTCCATGTTACCTTAAATGTAGGAAAGAGGTAGAAGAGACGTAATTGGAATAGAGGTATAGATAATGGGGGAAAGTATTTGGAGTACATTTACTAGTTTTATAGAAATATAATGGGCATGAGCTCTCACTCCGGGGTAAAACAACAGAGGGCTGTATGCACTCCCAAGTCCACTTTTTGCCCACCGCTACTCTAAAAGTTCACTAGGAAAGTTCCTAAACAGAAAAATACTAGAATATTCATATTTGTGTCCCTGAGCTGTTCAGTTCTGGAATGTAGTTTATTTTCAGAGATGCATGTTTGTCCCTCACCTCCTATGATTGTAATTAAATCCTTGTCACTTGGGATAGAGAACTAGTGTTACTCTGCACCTACAATAAGAGGAACCGACCAGTAATACACTAATTATAGGGGTCAGGTGTCTAATTATCTCATGATTTAAATGACCACAGTACTGCCCTCACAACACTACCCTAGACATTTACTAGACTGCTAACCTTACTTTAAAACTTCAATGTCATCAGCCACTCTAAGGGGAAGGTGGATTTGTTTAGCAGGCAGAGCTAAATTTTCAGCACAAAGTTATATCAACGTAATGCTCCATGTATTAGTGCATTATAGTTGTCCTTTAAGGTGCTGAGAAGTTTACTATCCTGAAAATGAACTTTGATAACTAAATAACATGCTAATGCCATCATCCCCAGTAATTTTCAATGAACACGTTTTATTGAGAAATGAAACAGAAAGATTATAGGAGCCTGGAAGGAAACCTGTCAAAAAGATACATTATACTATAGAAAACTATTTCCAAAACAAATCCTGCTGGTCTCTCCCTCCTCCCCTAGTCTTGCCTCCACAGACAGATTAGATAAACACACCAACCCAGGCTCCAAGCTAGCTGCAAGTGCTTCAGTCAGATATCTTGGAAACTTTCTCTATGCAAACAGAGTCTTCAAAAACTAAGATTTCCCCTAAAACAAATAGTCCCTGTATGGGCCTGCTCACTGCAGCAGATGCAGACACTGTTGTACTTGTTATGCTGTGTCTCATACTAACCAATCAGTGACTATCTCTCAGCAACATTATGCGAAGACGTGGTCCCTGATAGGCTAAGACACTGCACATCCACAGAGTCTGTGTCTGCATGGGATCTATCCCGTTGTGTATGCGCATGAAATCGCCAGCACTGACAGCTGCAGTGCCAGCAAGTAGCTGCTAGATGGCACCATCAGTTTTTCAAGGCCTACAATTATTCCCCCTCCGACGTGGCGCATTTCAACGGCGCTGAATAGTCAGCGAGCCCATCGCTATGTTCGGCTTGGGCACTCTGCCCTCTGTCGGCGCGCCTTATATGCCATGTGCAGCAGTATTCCGAAAATCGGCAGCGCTAATCTTTTGTATCGGGGAAGAGGGAAAGGACCTCTGCATGCGCAGCAGTGATTAGTATGAGACACAGCATAACAAATACAGCAGAGTCTGTGTCTTTGTGATCTGCAGAGGGTAGACTCATACGGTGACTATTACAAGCACTGATTAATAAAACAAAGTAAATACAAGTAAATTGATACACATAGATTTTACATACCGGTACCTAGAAAATTCAAGGAAAATTCCATATTCCTTTAATAAATACAGTGATGATGACCACAGGAGGTGTTGTTTAGCCAACACACCCATAACTGCCCCTAATATTCCCAGAAAATACCCCAGAGAGGCCCTCATTGGGATGACACAAGAAGCTGCTAGGAAACACATATATATATATAGTAAATACTGTGAAGCCGGTGAAGAGACGGCTATTTATGAACTACCTGGAGATTCTGAAGTGAAAGAGGGTGTGGCTAATTCATAGTCTCAAGAATGCAAGCTTAGACAAAATGTTGTCTCATGTTTTTTTTTTTTTTAACCAATTTATAATATTATGCAAATAACCATCCTTTTTTGCAATTCATCGGAAAGATTCCAGTAACCGTTTTCTTACCTGGACCAGCAGTTCCAGCTTCCTGTCGTCCAGGAGATGCACCTTGCAATGTCGTCCTTCCCCCATCTGCCAAGACAAATAACACAATGGTTTGGGGTCTTGTATTCCAATGACAAATAAAAGGAAGAGCAGTCACATACCTAACAGGCAGATTTAATTGTATAATTGTACGCCATTGTAAAACAGCTGAACTATTTCTATCTATAAAAAATAAAAACCTTCCTTTAGAAATGGTCTGGACATTATTAGGTTTTACACATACTTTTTGGAAAAGGACTGAAATATCTGTTTTGAGATAAAAAAAAGAAAACTTATTAGACAAGAAGCAACAAAATACACTAAATAAAGAAGATTTCCAAGGAATACAACAATTTTTCTCAGATATTTATATATTCTATAGTTCAGCTTCGTAATCTCTTGTTCTTGTATGTTTTATATGAAAAATGGTTTTCACCTGGATTAATTAAATATATAAATATATATATATATATATATATATATATATATATATATATATATATATATATATATATATATATATATATATATATATATTATTCCTCTGCTGGACTCTGGAGGCAAGCACAAGCACTTTAGTGGTAGTTGTATGTGTGACGGGACGTTGTATGGAGTATGTGGGGAAGAAGCCAAAGGTGATGGCAGAAGAGAGACCAAAGAGTTGTTGATAGATAATAACAATTAGAGCTGGATGATACATTGAGAGGGGTATGGTGGTAAACTGGAGACGTGGACACAGGAACTTAAGAGGTTGGGGATACAGGAGAGGAAGACGCGAGATGCAGGAACTGAAGAGACGGGGGATACAGGCAGTCCCGGATCTACCTTTTTGGACCCCCTAGGCAGTGAAGTGGAGGAGCCCCTGCAAGTGAGTATGTAAGGCATGCACAGTCCCATTTTAGCTTTTTCTGTGTGAGCAAGTTCCTTTTCCTGTTGTAACTCTCGTGTTCTAAGTGGTTATCCCTAGTAGCCAGACTATGAACTGCAGCATTTCAGGAACTGAAGAGACAGGTGCCAAGTAACTAAAGAGACGGGGTACACAGGAACTGAAGAGACGGAGGACACAGGAACTGAAGAGACGGGGGACACAGGAACTGAAGAGACGGGGGACACAGGAACTGAAGAGACGGGGGACACAGGAACTGAAGAGACGGGGGACACAGGAACTGAAGAGAGGGGAACACAGGAACTGAAGAGACAGGTGCCAAGTAACTAAAGAGACGGGGTACACAGGAACTGAAGAGACGGGGGACACAGGAACTGAAGAGACGGGGGACACAGGAACTGAAGAGACGGGGGACACAGGAACTGAAGAGAGGGGAACACAGGAACTGAAGAGACAGGTGCCAAGTAACTAAAGAGACGGGGTACACAGGAACTGAAGAGACGGAGGACACAGGAACTGAAGAGACGGGGGACACAGGAACTGAAGAGACGGGGGACACAGGAACTGAAGAGACGGGGGACACAGGAACTGAAGAGAGGGGAACACAGGAACTGAAGAGACGGGGGACACAGGAACTGAAGAGACGGGGGACACAGGAACTGAAGAGATGGGGGACACAGGAACTGAAGAGACGGGGGACACAGGAACTGGATAAACAAGGAAACACAGGAACTAAAGAGACAGGGGCCCAGTAACTAAAGAGACGGGGGCCCAGTAACTAAAGAGAAGGGGGACACAGGAACGGAACAGACGGGGGACACAGGACACAGGAACTGAAGAGACGGGGGATACATGAACTGAAGAGACGGGGGACACATGAACTGAAGAGACGGGGGATACAGGAACTGAAGAGACGGGGGGGACACAGGAACTGAAGAGACGGGGGACACAGGAACTGAAGAGACGGGGGACACAGGACACAGGAACTGAAGAGACGGGGGACACAGGAACTGAAGAGACGGGGGACACAGGAACTGAAGAGATGGGGGACACAGGAACTGAAGAGACGGGGGACACATGAACTGAAGAGACGGGGGACACAGGAACTGAAGAGACGGGGGACACAGGAACTGAAGAGACGGGTGGACACAGGAACTGAAGAGACGGGGGACACAGGAACTGAAGAGACGGGGGACACAGGAACTGAAGAGACGGGGGACACAGGAACTGAAGAGACGGGGGACACAGGAACTGAAGAGACGGGGACACAGGACACAGGAACTGAAGAGACGGGAGACACAGGAACTGAAGAGACGGGGGACACAGGAACTGAAGAGACGGGGGACACAGGAACTGAAGAGACGGGGGACACAGGAACTGAAGAGACGGGGGACACATGAACTGAAGAGACGGGGGACACAGGAACTGAAGAGACGGGGGACACAGGAACTGAAGAGACGGGTGGACACAGGAACTGAAGAGACGGGGGACACAGGAACTGAAGAGACGGGGGACACAGGAACTGAAGAGACGGGGGACACAGGTACTGAAGAGAAGGGGAAAATAGGAACGGAAGAGACAGGGACAAAGGAACTAAAGAGACAGGGACAAAGGAACTAAAGAGACGGGGGGAATAGGAACTGAAGAGACAGGGGAAATAGGAACTGAAGAGACGGGGACAAAGGAACTAAAGAGATGGGGGCAAAGGAACTAAAGAGACGGGGAAGATAGGAACTGAAGAGACTGGGGATAAATGAGAGGAGGAGATGGGGATATAGGAGAGAAAGATATGGGGAAACAGGAGAGGAAGATATAGGGGATACAGGAGAGGAAGACATAGGGGATACAGGAGAGGAAGAGATAGGGGATACAGGAGAGGAAGACATAGGGGATACAGGAGAGGAAGAGATAGGGGATACAGGAGAGGAAGAGATAGGGGATACAGGAGAGGAAGACATAGGGGATACAGGAGAGGAAGAGATAGGGGATACAGGAGAGGAAGAGATAGGAGATACAGGAGAGGAAGACATAGGGGATACAGGAGAGGAAGAGATAGGAGATACAGGAGAGGAAGAGATAGGGGATACAGGAGAGGAAGAGATAGGAGATACAGGAGAGGAAGAGATAGTGGATACAGGTGTAGAAGGGATACAAAAGAGGAAGGGATGGAGGTTATGGGAGAGGAAGAGGTGGGTGATAGTAAATAAAGGTGAGGAAGAGATGGGGAAAATGATTAATATGTGGGAGATACAGGATGAAGAATCAGAGGATATAGGAGAGAAAGACATGGGATGGAGGACACAAGAGAGCAAGAGTTTGGTGGACACAGGGGCAGTGAGAGGAATTGGGGAGGGGAGATGGGGTGCATGGAACACACAAATGGCAGATTCATCAACAAATCTTTAAAGAAGAAATTTGCACTCTAAGCAAAAATCACATAAACCACCGCAAAGCAATGACATCAAGACCCCAAAATTAGCATTCATCATCACCATTATGCCACTACTGCCCATTCTATACACATAAAGTCATGAAATGTGTCAGTGATACTCTTTAAATACATTTAGAGTGTCTCAGATTCAATAATAATGTATTCAGTTGAAGAGCAATAAGATGACATTAAGGTCCTACTCATCCTCTCCTATTTATAAACACGGAAACACTTGTTGCAGAATCTTTGTCCGCCCCCCCACCCACAGGTGGTAGAGCCCTAGCCCCAAACCGCGCTGTCAGATCAGTCTGTTACTTAGTGCTTGATGTGTTTAGCTCAAGTCCCATCTGTTACACAATGATAACAGATGGGCTGCGATATATAACCTGTGTTATTTATTGCCACTAACTTGAACACAAAATAATTAGTGTCACTACTATTACAGACACTATTTTGTCTTCTAGATTCCCAGACAGTGATGTATTTGTGTGTATATGCATATTTACAGTATCTCACAAAAATGAGTACATCCCTCACATTTTTGTAAATATTTTATTATATATTTTTCAAGTGACAACACTGAAGAAATAACACTCGCTTACAATGTAAAGTAGTAAGTGTACAGCCTGTATAACAGTGCAAATTTGCTGTCACCTCAAAATGAACCATAGGCAACAAAAGTGAGTACACCCCTAAGTGGAAATGTCCAAATTGGGCCCAAACTGTCAATATTTTGTGTGAGCACCATTATTTTTCAGCACTGCCTTAACCCTTATGGGCATGGAGTTCACCAGAGCTTCACAGGTTGCCACTGGAGACCTCCATGATGACATCACGGAGCTGAAGGATGCCCCACAGATGCTCAATAGGGTTTAGGTCTGGTGACATGCTTACCTAATCCATAACTTTTACCAGGTTCTTTAGCAAGGCAGGGGTCGTCTTGGAGGTGTGTTTGGGGGCATTATCATGTTGGAATACTGCCCTGCGGCCCAGTCTCCGTAGGGATGGGATCAGGCTCTGCTTCAGTATGTCACAGTACATGTTGGCATTCATGGTTCCCTCAATGAACTGTAGCTCCCCAGTGCCGGCAGCACTCATTAGAATTTGAGGATTTGCATAATTTAATTTACAGAACATGCTCACAACTTTGAAGATGTTTTCTTTTTTTTTATTGTTTGTGAACAGCAATCATTAAGTCTGACCACAGATTTTCTATTGGATTGAGGTCTGGACTTTGACTAGGCCATTCCAACACATTTACATGTTTCCCTTAAACCACTCAAGTGTTGCTTTAGCAGTGTGTTTGGGGTCATTGTCCTGCTGGAAGGTGAACCTCCATCCTAGCCTCAAATCACGCACAGAGTGGTACAGGTTTTGCTCAAGAATATCCCTGTATTTAGCACCATCCAGCTTTCCCTCAACTCTGACCAGTTTCACAGTCCCGGCTGCTGAAAAACATCCCCACAGCATGATGCTGCCACCACCATGTTTCACTGTGGGGATGGTGTTCTTTGGGTGATGTGATGTGTTGGATTTGCACCAGACATAGCATTTTCTTTGATGGCTGAAAAGTTCAATTTAAGTCTCATCAGACCAGAGCACCTTCCTCCATACATTTTGGGAGTCTCCCACATGCCTTTTTGCAAACTCAAAACGTGCCATTTTGTTTTTTGCGGAAAGTAATGGCTTTCTTCTGACCACTCTGCCATAAAGCCCAACTCTATGGAGCGTACGGCTTATTATCGTCCTATGTACAGATACTTCAGTCTCTGCTGTGGAACTCTGCAGCTCCTCTGTGCTGCCTCTCTGATTAATGCCCTCCTTGCCCGGTCCGTGAGTTTTGGTGGGCGGTCGTCTCTTGGCAGGTTTGCTGTTGTGCCATGTTCTCTCCATTTGGGTATGATAGATTTGATGGTGCTCCTGGGGATCATCAAAGATTTGGATATTTTTGTATAACCTAACCCTGACTTTTTCTTCTCAACAACATTGTCCCTTACTTGTTTGGAGAGTTCCTTGGTCTTCATGGCAGTGTTTGGTTAGTGGTGCCTCTTGCTTAGGTGTTGCAGCCTCTGGGGCCTTTCAAAAAAGGTGTGTATATGTAATGACAGATCATGTAACACTTAAATTGCCCACAGGTGGACATCATTTCACTAATTATGTGACTTTTGAAGGTAATTAGTTGCACCAGAGCTTTTTATGGGCTTCATAACAAAGGGGGTGAATACATACGCACATGCAAATTTTCTGTTTTCTATTTCTAAAAAAAAGTTTTATGAATATATTTTTCTCATTTCACTTCACCAACTTAGACTATTGTGTTCTGAACCATCACATAAAATTCAGATTAACAAAACATTGAACTTAAGGCTGTAATGTAACACAATAGGTAAAAAGTCAAGGGGGTGAATACTTTTGCAAGGCAATGTATATATATAATATATATATATATATATATATATATATATATATATATATATGTATACACACACATATATATACGCACACCGATATCCTTTAATTTTTTTTTAAGCAAATACATTTTGTACCTTTAGATATTTTGGGAGTTCCCTGTCCCTTTAATTTTTTTAAACAAATTTGGAATGGAAATTTAAAGTCATTTTTTGAAGATATATATAGTTTATAATTACACATCATCACAAAATCACAAGATGAAGTGTGAAGCGTTCCTCATCATTTCTGGTCTCATTAGGCACATATTGTCTGCTACTCAATGAGATGCATTTTGGCACAGAGCAATTTCACAGCAAAACAAGGGTCTGATCAAAGGGTCTCTCCCCAAACTGTTAATGAGCACCCTGAGCCATAAGTGCAGTCCCAAGTTCAGCATGAAGATCAAAAATTAACAAATTCCACTGTTGCAGTCAGGTAGCCATTATATAGTAAAGGGATGTGGACTGCTTCTGGATTTATCTAGATCTTTTCTGTTATATACATTATTAAAAAGTGCAAAAAAACTCTTATAAAAAATCTTACAAATTATTCTCAAATGGTTTCTCCCCTCTGCAGCTAATGAAGACGGTATACTACCAAGAAAATAGTGTGACGTTTCTCATGGTAACCAATGAGTGGCAACATTTTGCAACAGTTTACTTGAGAGAGATCACAGACAGGCTAATTTGAAACAGTGCACTTCACAGTCTGTGTATTGATACACAGGGATATTATATTTCTTGTAAAATCCAGACAATGTTGATGTCCTTTTAAGGATATTTATAATTTTAGATAAATACATTTGAGTGCTCTGCTGGACCCTAGAGGCATCCATGACACTGTGGAGAAAGTGTGTGTGTGGGAGAGAAGTGTTTAACTTTCTATAGGAGCAGGGATTGTTGTACTCAAAGCTCCCTGCCTCTTAGCATGTATTGGGAAAGGGGGTGGGTGTCCATTTCTGAGAACTGCATTGATTTAACAAATACCCCAACCCTCTCCCTCCACACGTGCATTTTCCCTTAAATACAGTGTTCATTACCAATAGATGTATCATCTATGACCTAATCTATGGCTCCAAGATATCAGGAAGTGCTCAAGTCAGACAATATGTATACTTTAAATACACAAGCAGAATCTTAATATATTTTCTCTTTATGCTCCTTGTGGTGGCTGCACCACCCTATAAATACGGGGTGGGAGTTGGAAATTAGACTGTTAGCTTGTCTCATACTTCACAAATGTGAACATTTTATCCTGAATTCTGTGTCTCACAGACATAATATAAAGGCATTTCTAAACTGGTCTTGTGAGATTTCCATTAGTCCTGTTCAATGTATTGGCATGTAGGAAGTAAACCAGTATATTCCACAGCAGCAGCATTACATACACAAGGCAATGGACTGATGGCAAGATTACAGAATAAAAACATTTTAAGTTAGTGCATAACTTCCAAAAAAAAAAAAAAAAAAAAAAAAAAAATATATATATATATATATATATATATATATATACACACATATATATATATACGCATGTCATGTCTCGATGGTTGAGAACCTCTCGCTCTCTCATTCATATTTTTCTTTATCATTTATTTGTATTATTTTTTCTTTATCATTTATTTGCACACAATGTATGCCAGTCTCTCTTTTGTTTTGTGTGTCTCTTATTTTCTGTTATTCTCTATTCTCTTTTCAGTCGCTCTCCGTCTGACTCATTCTCCCCCAGTTTCTCTCTGTCAGCCTCTCTCACGCCTTCACTTATTAGAGTGCTTGGCACAGTCTGCAAGAGACATACTCTTACTTTGTCTGCCCTCTCTCAGATGTCATTTCAGTGTCAGACTCTCCACCCCCCCTCACTCTCTGTGTCAGTCACTTTCTTTCTGTGACAATCTCTCCCTCTCTCTGTCAGTAAGTCTCTTTCATGTGTCAGTCACTCTCTCAATCACTCGCTTTCTCTGTGTCAGGCACTCTGTTTCAATCTCTCCCTGTGTTAGTCTCTCTAATACTCTCCTGCTGTGTCAGGCACCCTCTCTGGGTCAGTTTGGCCGCCTGTCCACCTCTCATTCAACCTCACTCTCTATCAGTTTGCGTCTCTCTCTGCCAGTTTGTACTCTCAGTCAGTCTCTCTCTCTGCCAGTTTGTACTCTCAGTCAGTCTCTCTCTCTGCCAGTTTGTACTCTCAGTCAGTCTCTCTCTCTGCCAGTTTGTACTCTGTAGCGGAACCCATCACTGTTTTACCCTGTTTTATGATTATTCTTGGTTAAAATATGATCCTACAATATGTATGCTGGTTGATGCTCTGCAGAATATTAGCCAGACTTTTGCAGACCTAGGCTAATAGATAATCCTATTACAGAGATTCAAGAGATAAGAAAGTTGTAAAGGAACCTTGCATTTTCCAAAGTGTTTTAATTCTCTGATAAGAACAAAGAGGTGTAATTGAATCAATGTCTGATTGTATCAAAGTTGCCAGGGAGGTGTGACCCACCTATTGTTCTCTTTATGGGTATTGTGCAGCCAAATATGGGGGATGTGGATTGCCTGTGGGAAGAGATGTATAAATATTTCTGCAATAACAAAATAAAGTCGGTATTCATTTGACTCCCAAATTGTGTGTCGTCCAATATGGGAGGTCGGGGATGGTGAAACTGTAGTGCCTCGTGGGTATGTTATCGTATACCAGCGGAGATTTTGGACTGCGTGTTCCTGCTCCGTTACATTTGTTGGCAAGTGGTGGAATTGTTCCCACGGTCAGAAGGACAGCTACAGGAGACACCATTCCGTGGAGTACAAATTGAGGGCAACGCTAGTATCCGTACAGCGCCCCTGGCTACAGCAGGATGGAACCGGCTAGTTTTTGGACAGCGTTCCATGATGAGGATGAGAAGGAGGCCGCAGACTACAGGGAAACAGACAGAATGGAACTCTGGTATGATGCCCTGCAAGATGCCCAATGGCGGCGAGGTGAGAGTCTCCCCAGTGATGAGCAGCGGCTACAGAAGCGTGTGGCGATGCGGATGTATCTATTGGGAGAGCAGCCCCTGGATGAGTGGGTGACAAGACTAGAGACCCTGGTATGGCGAGAGATCTGGCTAGACAACGCATACCAGGCCCTCTGGTGGTATACCGTTCGACTTACCCCCTGGACGGCTGAACACGACTTACCGGAGGGGGATGATTATGATGGCCCGGGTTTATTATGGGATGCCTTGGAGGACGATATTGATCTTGGCAGCACGGAGGGGTCTAGGTTTTGGGACATCTACGACTACCGGATGGGCATGTATGTCTGGGATGACGAAGGCGAGGTGAGCAAAGACATGACCCACCTGGTAACGAGAGAGTGGGAGCTGGAGCAGGACTACCAACACCTGCTCAGCCTTGTGCAGCCCCAACCTACTCGACAAGCAGAACCAGACTTCATTGACTGGTCCTGGGATGACCTCCAGATGGCAGGTAGAGATGGGACCGAGGTCTCTCTACCGGCCCTCCAGGGGGCAGAAGGTGTCGTCCTTTCCCCCCAGCGGCAGTGTGAACCCCAGGGGGCAGAAGGTGTCGTCCTTCCCCCTCAGCGGCAGTGTGAACCCCAGGGGGCAGAAGGTGCCGTCCTTTCCCCCCAGCGGCAGTGTGAACCCCAGGGGGCAGAAGGTGTCGTCCTTCCCCCTCAGCGGCAGTGTGAACCCCAGGGGGCAGAAGGTGTCGTCCTTTCCCCCCAGCGGCAGTGTGAACCCCAGGGGGCAGAAGGTGTCGTCCTTTCCCCCCAGCGGCAGTGTGAACCCCAGGGGGCAGAAGGTGTCGTCCTTCCCCCCCAGCGGCAGTGTGAACCCCAGGGGGCAGAAGGTGTCGTCCTTTCCCCCCAGCGGCAGTGTGTACCCCAGGGAGCAGAAGGTGTCGACCTTCCTCCACAGCGGCAGTGTGAACCCCAGGGGGCAGAAGGTGTCGTCCTTCCCCCTCAGCGGCAGTGTGAACCCCAGGGGGCAGAAGGTGTCGTCCTTCCCCCCCAGCGGCAGTGTGTACCCCAGGGAGCAGAAGGTGTCGACCTTCCTCCACAGCGTCAGTGGGTACTCCAGGGGGCCAAAGGTGTCGTCCTTCCCCCTCAGTGGCAGTGTGAAACACAGGGGGCAGAAGGTGTCATCCTTCCCCCCCAGCGACAGTTTACCCTAACCAGGGGAGACACCAATCTCCCAGACGGCGCAGATGGGACCGTGGTCTCTGCGCCCACAGCTTGTCCAGATCCCCAACTACCGTCACTGGGACAACCGGAGGAGGGGGTAAGTACAAACTCCCCTCCCCAGCTAACTTCTAATGTGGCCCCAGGGTTAACAGAGGAAATGTTAACCCCCACTGACCCCCACGTTTCCCTGGCTACTGAGCCGGAATATGTCCCAAGTACCCCAGCAGAAGAGCTGACAGCGGGGCAGAGTGCAGTCGGCCTCTGCCCTCCCTTTGTCCCTGGTACAGAGCAGGAGGTCCTGCAGGTTATACCAGCAGAAGAGCTGGCATCAGGGCAGAGTGCCGCTGGCCTCTGCCCCTCAAGTCCCCTCAGCGTGTTGCCCCCTCACCACAGCAAAATATCCAGGTGCCTGGTTACACTTCCCCCCAAAGGAGAGATGTGTGACGAAGTGCCCTTCGCCACCTTGGCTTGGAGAGGACTGTTTGCCAGCCTCCTGCCCTGCGACTATGGCCCTGGTACATATTGCCCTTTGGAACCAGTGTTCGGCCATACCAGAGTGTAAGTCACTCATTCTGGCCCTTTACATACAGGGGGGGCATTCTGTACTTGCCCTGTGTGAACCATGATACCCCAGATAACTGTGCCATGGAGCCCATTCATATAATGAAAGACTATGGGAAAGACTTTAGCTACATGGCAATTGAACTGTGTGAAGAGGATCTGAGCGCTATTCGGTGGTTTTGTGCGCGCAGATCCCAGCTATCTGGGGATATGGGAAATGTGAATTGCAGTAATGCTGATGGGTTGTCAAACTAGAGAATTGACCAACAAATACTTTGGTCCGGACATCCCCAGGCCGATCCGTTGGGATCAGACCGTGTATGCCGGCTTATGGTCACGGGGGAGGTGTGTAGCGGAACCCATCACTGTTTTACCCTGTTTTATGATTATTCTTGGTTAAAATATGATCCTACAATATGTATGCTGGTTGATGCTCTGCAGAATATTAGCCAGACTTTTGCAGACCTAGGCTAATAGATAATCCTATTACAGAGATTCAAGAGATAAGAAAGTTGTAAAGGAACCTTGCATTTTCCAAAGTGTTTTAATTCTCTGATAAGAACAAAGAGGTGTAATTGAATCAATGTCTGATTGTATCAAAGTTGCCAGGGAGGTGTGACCCACCTATTGTTCTCTTTATGGGTATTGTGCAGCCAAATATGGGGGATGTGGATTGCCTGTGGGAAGAGATGTATAAATATTTCTGCAATAACAAAATAAAGTCGGTATTCATTTGACTCCCAAATTGTGTGTCGTCCAATATGGGAGGTCGGGGATGGTGAAACTGTAGTGCCTCGTGGGTATGTTATCGTATACCAGCGGAGATTTTGGACTGCGTGTTCCTGCTCCGTTACATACTCTCAGTCAGTCTCTCTCTCTGCCAGTTTGTACTCTCAGTCAGTCTCTCTCTCTGGAAGTTTGTACTCTCAGTCAGTCTCTCCCTCTCTGCCAGTTTGTACTCTCAGTCAGTCTCTCTCTCTGCCAGTTTGTACTCTCAGTCAGTCTCTCTCTCTGCCAGTTTGTACTCTCAGTCAGTCTCTCTCTCTGGAAGTTTGTACTCTCAGTCAGTCTCTCTCTCTGCCAGTTTGTACTCTCAGTCAGTCTCTCTCTCTGCCAGTTTGTACTCTCAGTCAGTCTCTCTCTCTGCCAGTTTGTACTCTCAGTCAGTCTCTCTCTCTGCCAGTTTGTACTCTCAGTCAGTCTCTCTCTCTGCCAGTTTGTACTCTCAGTCAGTCTCTCTCTCTGGAAGTTTGTACTCTCAGTCAGTCTCTCCCTCTCTGCCAGTTTGTACTCTCAGTCAGTCTCTCTCTCTGCCAGTTTGTACTCTCAGTCAGTCTCTCTCTCTGCCAGTTTGTACTCTCAGTCAGTCTCTCTCTCTGCCAGTTTGTACTCTCAGTCAGTCTCTCTCTCTGCCAGTTTGTACTCTCAGTCAGTCTCTCTCTCTGCCAGTTTGTACTCTCAGTCAGTCTCTCTCTCTGCCAGTTTGTACTCTCAGTCAGTCTCTCTCTCTGGAAGTTTGTACTCTCAGTCAGTCTCTCCCTCTCTGCCAGTTTGTACTCTCAGTCAGTCTCTCTCTCTGCCAGTTTGTACTCTCAGTCAGTCTCTCTCTCTGCCAGTTTGTACTCTCAGTCAGTCTCTCTCTCTCCGCCAGTTTGTACTCTCAGTCAGTCTCTCTCTGCCAGTTTGTACTCTCAGTCAGTCTCTCTGTGGGGCAGGCTCACTAAACAATGCAGAGGCTGTCAAGTAAATCTACAAAGAAGTCATTCTGAATCTGGGGAAGTGTCACCTTTTGCACTCTGTCCCTGTCAGACACTCTCTTGGGCAGGTTATCTGTCTCTCTCGATGTCAGCCTCTCACTCGCTCCCTGTGAGACTCTCTTTCCCAGTATGTCACCCCCCACATCAGTCTATCGGTCTCTCTTTCCTTGTATCTCTCCCTGCTTGTCCGTGACTCCCTCAAGGCTGCCCTATCTCTCTCCCTGTCACATTCCTTGTGTCTCACTGTCTCTCAGCACACGCCCAATCCTGATATGACCAGGTGCATGTCTCGTATAAAGTCTCTCACCTCAGTATTATCCCATTAAATCCCCACAGTGCGGTGGGTGCTCGGTCCCAGTGCTGGCTGCACAATCCTATAAATACTGGGGTGGAAGTTGGAATTGAGAGAGTCCCCTTCCGTTCCTAAGCAGTCTCAAGGAAATGACCTTACTGTTTGTCACTTTGATTACAGGTCTGGGAACACAAGCCTTTTAAATTTCAGTCAACAGTGTCCTTGCTATTCATTTGTCAGTTGCACAAAGAGTGACGGACGGGATGACAGTAAATAAAGAAATAAGCAACGTAAATAACATTGTGGCCCTAATAACTTTATATTTAACTATTAAATAACAGGTTTAAATGACCACATTGCTTTTTTCAGGAACTAGAATATAAGAAAAAAAAGAAAAAAAAAAATAGAAATTCAGAGTTTAATTTATTGGCTATTATATGTAATTATTGATCTATCCTGTTATGGTGTCGGGACAGGTCCGCCGCTGCAGTGCGGCCTCCAACCGCTAGATGGCGCTGTTGATATTTAGCAGTGCTGCCGGTATGTGAGAACTAACCCTAACCCCAACCCTCACCCTAACAGTTTACTTAAGCCTTGACTCTATATGGCAGCGGAATATCGCCAGCGCCATCTAACGCCACTGCTGCTGCCTGGTGCTGCGCTGCCATAAGAGGATAGGACCGGAATTATTTGCTGTACTGGGAGCCTCCATTGCTGTATTTGCTTTCCTGCTTTGTCAAGCGATGGTGTTTAAGTAGGGAGAATAACCACAACAAGATGGCTTTATCACGGCGTATTAAAAGCTTTCTATACATTGTATTATTCATTTTCCTTTACATTATATTATTCCAGAGATATCCAGCATTGTTTGTATGGCACCTTCATGCTAAAGTGTGGTTGGGGGGTCCGACTACATGATAATCTTAGAGGGGTTTGTTTTTGCCAACACACAGCAGACTAATCCGAATTAGCTCATCAAATTAGCAATTAGTAATATTCATGAGCTGACCATTTGCATAAGCATAAAGCAGACCATACTGATTTTCTCGGGATTGATTCACATTAGAAACAAATGGCTAGTACAACACGTGGCTAGTTTTTCTTGCTCTTTAAATATAATTTAAAAAAATGACTTGGTTTTGGGATAGAGTCCCTTTAATAAAGCCATTGATACTCTGTTATGGATATAGGAAAAAATTAATTAGTACATTTTACCATCTTTTCACACATATGCTTTATACACTTACATTGAAAGCTTGAAGCTTTATTGTATAAAACATAAACCAATTTAACACAGCACCATTCAGTGCAAGAAATGTGTTGATATCTAAATATAAGCTATGAGAAGTGCTCACATCTCTTGTTGACCTTATAAGGGTGGAGACAAACAGGTAAAGTTGATGTTTGAAAGTAAGTTTAATATTGATCTTTATAGATAACGTATATACGTCTTGATCTTTAATACAAATCCTATACACTAATCTCGCTCTCCTTATTGAAGTGGACATTTACGAAAAGACTTATCTGTCATCCGACCCTAATACCCAACGAGGAAGATAAGCTGGACTAGACATTAGGTTTCTTTTTACTGTAACTTTGTATCCTGTATTTTTTTCTATTTTTCTGAATTTTAGTTTTCAAAGCTTTCAATTTGTTTTTCTGGAAGACAAAAGAGACACAATCTGGAAAGGTCAACTAGTAATACAGAGGTCATTGGAATTTAAAGGGATATCACACCTTAAACCAAGTTATAAATATGTAAATTGGTGATTTTCAAGACAGGGCTTCAGGGCGCAGTATCAGATAGCTGAATCACAGTGGGAGGAGAGCAGAGAAATTATATATATATACAACTAGTAACTTGCCCGTCATAAGTGACTCTTGTCTCTCAATCTCTAGTTAGAGGCAACTCTTCAATGTTACTTCTTGCTGTGACATGTCTCCTATTAGTGAATAAAGCCCCAAAACAAGTCTATGTAACCACTAGGGGGAGAAAAGAAACCACTAAAACACTAACAAAGTGCCCACATTTTGAGGGCGGGGAGAGAGAGAGCTTTCTAAGATTATTTTCCATTTAATCCTATTACATGTAACACAGCATCGTGGGTGGAATCTTTTCAAAGCAAATCTTATCTGCACTCAAGGTCCCTCTTGGATGACACATCAGATAAAGAAAAAAAAAATGTCTACCACCAGTAAATCAAATCTGAATCTAATACATAAGATCACGTGTCATAACATAGTGAGATCATTGTATTGTAAACGCTGGCACTGCTGGAAATACGGATTGAAGAACTACACTTGTGAAGTAAACAACATAACATGGCTTCTAATTGGTTAGCTTTTACATATTATATTAAATAAATATCATTATTCTGTAGTGCAAGGGTAGGCAAGTTCGGTCCTTGGGGGCCACACACAGGTCTGGATTTGAGCATTTCCTTTCCGTTCACAGGTGAGTCAATCAGGATGACTGAAGAAACGATTGTCTCGCTCTTAAGCAAAAGGGAAATCCTTAAATCCAGATCTATGTGCAGCCCTCCAGGAGTGGGGGTCTTTTTCTGTTATGTAGCCACACACAGTCAGCACACTGCGGATGAACATTGTGCCACAGCACCACCTGTTGGTGGAAAAAAGTTACTGCAGGCAAAACAATATTCCATCCTTCGTGAACAAAGCGCGACGTCAGAAGAGGCCTTGAGCTATAAGAGGCGCGAGGGGAGAGTGCCCAGGCCGAACATTACGATGGCCTCGCTGTTAATTCAACGCCATTGAGTGGCGCCACGTCGGAGAGGGGAATAGTTCTTTGCCTGCAGTAACTTTTTTACTGTGACGCAGCGTTCAACAGCATTGTTCTGACTGTGTGTGGCTACATAAAATAACACAAACTATCTGAAGTGGGAGGAGATTTGAAAACAATTGAAATATGCCAGCTAAAACTGCCAGTGCTTTCAAAACATCACTGATCAACTACCTGAAGTGGGAGAAATATTCAATATTCCCAATGAGAATGTGGTAGCTAAAACTGTCAGCACTTTCAATTGCATGATGGAGCATTAGTTTACAAGGATTCACTTTCCTGAGAAAATAATAGACAGGATATGCTTAGAAATTTAAGTACACCTGAACATTGGCTGCACAAAAGTATGCGTAGATTCTGATTGGTTATATATTACAATGACTTCTTGTTCGACTACTCCGGACACTCCCAATCAGGATCTGTCCACATTCTGCTGCAGGGTATTTTTGCAGCCTTTGAGGAACTTGATTTTCATTTAAAAAAAAATGCATGCTGGAAAAATATTTACCTTTTTTGTACCTTTAAGGTTGTGTATGATTTGTATGAATTAAATTTGGTCATTTTATAAATTAATTTGAGGCAACATATGGCTCCTAGACAATAAATATATTTATGTTGTTTATCAATAAACAAAAAAAAACATATCATAAGAAACTATTTTGACAGTAACTGCCTTCAGCTGGGTGTTTATTTCCACCCTGAGAAGGTCATTAAGTGGAATGTGGGGGTTTTGGCTGAGAGAGAGATCTAGAAGGTTTTAAGAACAATCAGATATGATAAGAGGTAAACAGTCACTAATAGGCTGCCCAAACAGCAAAAGGGAACCTCTAGCATGACAAGCCAATGGAGATCATTGTGTTGGTAAACTGTGTGTCTGAAAATTTAGTCACTATCTGTTCGACAAAGCCACCTCCCCCCATTGACCTTCTAGTTAGTGGATACAAGCAGCAGTACTTTTAACATTGAATAATGTGATTTTAAATCATTGAAATTAAATTGTATTAGTGATCAATGTCTAATTCAATCATATATCTCATATTGTTAGGGCAAAACAATAGTGCACTTTCAGGGTTCCTCTAAGGGTCCACTGTCCCCTCAGAGATGTCATTTGCCCGGGAACGTTCCACCGATGGAGGATGGAAAGAGATTGAAGGCGCCCATAGCGATGTACGCGATCAGCGGCGAAGGACACAGCCCTGTGCCGCTGATCGCAAGGCACGCAACACTTTGGAAAAATTACTAATTTAACGGACAATATTTTATCAAGCCCGTAACTCAAAACACAGCCAAAAAAAGAAAGATAAATTAAAAAATAAATAAAAAACCACACACACAGCTCAGGGGGGCAGCCAAGGAGCCTGTGAGTGAGGTTGAAAGCTAATTTGAGCTCAAATTGCCGTTTTTCGGAGATCGAAAATCAGCTAAGCGAGAAAAAAAAATGGCGGCCGTAAAAACACAAAAGCTTTCAAACAGGATCAAAATGAGGCCGAAGCCCGTAACACTTATCCGAACAACGCCAGGCACACAGGACTTTGAAAATACAAACAAAATACAAGCGCTCATTGCCAGGCTCGCACAACTTTGCTGCAATGAGCGACAAAGAGACACAGGGGAGGGAGATGAGTACCTCCCATTATGTAGAGGGGGGGGGGATAGGTAGAGGGGGGGGAGGCCCGCCATGAGCGCCGAATGCGATCATCAAAAGGCCAGTAAAGTAGAGGGGGGAGAGGCTCACAATGAGAGGGGGGAGAGGCTCACAATGAGCGCTGAAGGTGCTCATTGCGAGCCCTGTGATGAGTACCAAAGGTGCTAATCGCGAGGACAGTAAAGTAGAGGGGGGAGAGGCTTGCAATGAGCGCCAAACGTCAAGTAGAGGTGGGGAGAGGTAGAGCTGGGCAGAGGCTCACAATTAGCGCCGGAGGTGCTCATTTTGAGCCCTGTGATGAGCGCCAAAGGCGTTAGAGAAGTTAGAGGGGGGGAGAGCTTTGTATTGTGTGGCAAACACCATTGCCAGCCTTCAAATTGTATTGCTGTCATTTTTGACGAGCAAGTCGCTAGTTAATATATAATAGCCTGGATCATTATGTGTTCTGGGCTATGCCAATCAGTACTGAAGTATAAATTAGTAATAATATTATTGGCAGAGGTTTAATGTAACAAATATAATATTCAAACAATAAGAGCAAATTATTCTGTCCTCCAACGTCTCTTAATAATGATGACTAAGGAATCGGAAATTGTGAGGGCTGAAGAAAAGCCTCTGCCAGCTGGAACTTGGCTCAATCAGGTAGTGTGCACACACACACAGACACACAACACACAGACAGACAGACACCCACAGACAGATGCCCACACACGCAAACACACAACACACAGACAGACACCCACAGACAGATGCCCACACAGCCACACACAGACACACACACACAGACACACAACACACAGACAGACAGACACCCACAGACAGATGCCCACACAGCCACACACAGACACCCACAGACAGACACCCGCACACGCAAACACAAACACACAGACAGACAGACATCTACAGACAGATGCCCACACAGCCACAGACACCCACACACGCAAACACACAACACACAGACAGACACCCACAGACAGATGCCCACACAGCCACACACAGACACACACAACACACAGACAGACAGACACCCACAGACAGATGCCCACACAGCCACACACAGACACCCACACACACAAACACACAACACACAGACAGACACCCACAGACAGATGCCCACACAGCCACACACAGACACCCACAGACAGACACCCGCACACGCAAACACAAACACACAGACAGACAGACATCTACAGACAGATGCCCACACAGCCACACACAGACACCCACAGACAGACACACGCAAACACAAAACACAGACAGACAGACACCCACAGACAGATGCACACACACACAGACACACAACACACAGACACACAACACACAGACAGACAGACTTATGTACTATATATTTACTGGACTACTGTACGGTGGAGGCTTCTATCGCTCTTTTGCCCACCATATATTAAATGATTGTTGTAATAAACTACCTCCTCATGAAATCTAATACACAAGCTAGGAACCGGCCCCACACTGATGAGAGGCAATACTGTGTGGAGAAAAGCAGAGCTGCTAGAAACTACCATGTTAAGTTCAAATGTATGCTTCAAAACGCTACACAGAATTTATTTTCTACAAGAAATCTTTTTAGTTCAAATTAATTAGTAAATAAAAATAGTAAATCTTATTGTTTGACCACTACAGTGGTCTTTTAAAGGTATATCACTAATATTACTTTTGTTATTGTTTTTCTTTATATATGGATGGTCTTACTTCGGAAGGATATTAAACTAGAAACAAATAAATAGTGTGTGATATAAAAGTCAGAGCCCATAAGGATGCTCCATGATCTGAGTCTAACCTAGACTAGTGGCAGTCCTTGAGACCTTCTCTGCCACTCCTCTGGGACGAGGTGACCCTGCCACCTCCATTAGTCACAGTTATAGATATATTATAGGGCATCTTATAAGGAGTTCTCTATTCAAATCAGTGTAAATTCAGGTATCACCTTGTTAAACATGTTCTTATCTCACAGCCAGTCCATATGGCCAGTGGATGGTGACCACTAGCTTAGAGGACAAAAGAGAGGGGATTATATAGAAACCTACAAGTATATCAATGAATTTAATAACGTTCAAGAGAGAAGATTTCTGTTAGAAAATGAGGAATGTAAGAACAAGAGGTCATGATTTACAGTTAATACAAGAAAGTACTACTTCTACATAAATGGAAGTAGATAAGTTGATGAGCCCTCTAGACTGAAACACAGTTAAGGAATTGAAGCAAGTCTGGGATAAGCAAAGGTTTTATTAGAGGGATATTAAAGGTCCTTGGATTGTACTAGGTATATGATATACCTGTGTATCTATTTACTTTTATTTACTTTATTTTGTTAATAAGTGCTTATGAACTCTGGTTTACTGCCTAAAATCAAACAAATGTATGGGTCTGCCCACTGCAGCATATGCAGACAGAGACTCTATAGAGCTGAAAGTGCAGTGTAGTGTTCTAGCCTATCAGAGACCACGTCTCACAAAACATTCTGCAACCTGCTACTGAGACGTGGTCCCTGATTGGCTAGTACACTAAACTGCACATCTCGTCTGTGTCTGCATATGCTGCAGGGACTATTTGTTTCATTTTAGGCAGTAAAAACAGAGTTTATAAGCACTTCTTAATAAAATAAAGTACATAAAGTAAATAGATACACAGGCATATGATATACCTAGTAACATCCGGGAATCCTTTACATTGTAAGGTGCTTTGTTGAAAGCAATATGTACATCTGATTTTAAACTGATAATAATAAATACACTTTCCATATCCCTTTAAGGAACTGAGGCTTGCCTGGGATAATCCGAGTCTTAATTATTTAAGCTAGATAGAGTGGGTAGACCAGATAGGCCATCACATCTCTGTTCCTATGTTTACCTGGTAGACCTCCCTCAGCCCACACCAGGTCCTCACCAACATCTGACAGGTCCTTAGTCTGTACCACCTCCTCAGTACGGACACGGTCAGGTTCCACACATAGCGGCTCCCACTACACAGCATGTCCTCCACTCCACAGAGGAACACAGACGCCATCCCTCAGGACTAGTCCGAGTGTGATGCACGGAGGGGTCCGGCAGCATACAATATACCAGAGGAGCCAGCAGCCGGGGTCAATTAGCCAAAAACTCAGCTTCCTGGGCAGGCTCCAAACGCTTGATGTGCGGCCAACGGCTCAGCCCTTAGGAACAGAAAAGTCCCTCACAGCAGCAATCTGCTAATCCTCAGCAACTAATGCACCGCATTGTGATACAATGTAACAATCGTGATACAATGTAACAATAGTTAACAATTATATTATCTCCAAAAACAACAACAACAAATATCATCTAAAATAAATGAATAATGAGCAAGGTGGATATTTGCAGATTTTTAAGGCTTTTCAGGGTTTGCAATGAAGTCAAAGATTATTTTCTCCGAGAGTAAGAAGTGATCTTAGCGCAGGATAAGAGCGGGATAATCTTATTAAAGGGACGGGGACATCCAGCAATGGAAAGCTTCACAAACAGATCCGATAAACACTAGTACGTAATCAGCCACTGGAGAATAACATAGTAGTTATGGCAAAGTAATACCTTTGCTGGGCCCCTTAGGACGGGTGTCACGGCATTATGTTCATCTTAAAGGGACACGGCAAAGACTCAAGTTATTGTAGGAATGCAACTTCACACACACATTATATATATACTAGGAAATTGCCTGTCAAAAATGACTGGAATAAAATTGTAAGGCTGGCAATGCTGTTTGCCACCCAATGTGAGGCTTTTGCTCCTCTGAGCACCTTCGGCGCTCATGGTGAGTCTCTCCCCCTGTGTACTTCAACATTCCTGCTTCCACATTCCTGCTCATCGCAAGCCTCACGCTCAGCGCCTTCGGCGTTAATCGCTGGGCACTTAATGGAGTGCCTTTAGCGATCATTGCAAGCCTCTCCCACTTGTGGTGCTCTTTGTGATCCCCGAGATAAGCGCCTTTGGCGCTCATTGTGACCCTTTTCTCCCGCCTACTGTTCAGGCCGCTCATTGCAGGGTACATTAACCTGCAAGTTTTGTGCTTGGGAATGCCATGTGTCTCTTTCCACCATCTCCCCGTTTCTTCTTCTTTGTTTGCGTGGCGCGCGCTGACTGACGTTGGTTTATTTTCAATGTCCCTCGAGCCTGGAGTTGTTGGTGTAAGTGTTACTGTCTTCGCCGTCATGTATTTTCTAATTCCCGCGTGCCTGGCTTTGCTCAGCCTCGTTTTCATCCGGTTTCAGAATTTTTAAGTTTTTCGTCCCCCATTTTTTTCCTTGCTTAGCCGATTTTGTGTTGACGAAAATTCCCAAATATGGCTCAAAATCGCTTGCAACCTCACCCCTAGGCTTCCTGGCTCTCCCCCTTTGCTGTGCGTGAGTGTGTTTTATTTTTGTTAAAATTATTTTGTTTGTTCTTCGTGTTTTTAGAGAGTTACGCGCTTGGGTCGCAGTTGCGTGACTCAACTGCTTGCCTTGTTCATGAGGCTTGCAGTCGCATGAAACTGCTCGCGACTGGTCGACGGTTTGTAAGCGTTCCAGAAACTGACAACTAAATATGTATATATAAAATAGTGCAAGTTCCTCATGCACACTACTCCTCTAGGGGATACGTGCAGTTCATATCGGGAATACAGTTCCGACTGAAGAATCCTCAAAAAATTTCTGGAGAGGTGCGGCTTCTTCTGAGGACAATTGTATTCTTATCTGTTTATATCACTGAGGAAGCCCCAAAAGGGGTGAAACGCGTTACATAAAAAAAAAATTCTCACTTACATGGTGCATGTAATTTATACTTTTAAAGGACCATGACTTGTTTTACCCGTACAGTTCCCTTTAAAGGTAATTAATACAGACTATTCATAGTCCTAGCCATTTTTATGATAGATTTAATATATGTCTATCTGTTCCTCCGCAGTCAGTAATTACCTTCATGGTTTTATTTGTATCATTTTATATTTTGGCTATTTTTATGGGGATATTGTGTCCCAAATAAATGAATAATTCCTAAACTTGGAGTATACAGAGTGTTATATATACACTCGCGATTATAGTTTTCCCAAGTCCCCTGGGCAAGTTGGATAGTGATCGCACGTCATATATTTGTCCTGGCCTACGGAGATAATGTGTTATTCTCTGTAGTGCGCCTATGAGCCACTACAGAATTATCTAATAAGGAAGATCGAGGGGACAATCCGACCAAGTCTGGTGCCTGAAGATTGGGTATATTTATTACTAGGGACTACCTTGGGGAGCTTACTACATACCTCATAGATTTGAGGTTATAACACGTGAATTGATAGACTTCCTATGTACGGATATGTACTTGTATCATCTCATATTGCACTAGGAGGTGGTGTGCTTTCTTTCTCCTTCCCTTCTTTTTTGATCAAAAATTCTATTAAAACAGATAAATTATAAAGCCACCTTGGATTAGTCAGAGTTATTTCATTAAAGAGATTATCATCCCACAAAAGTTGATTAAAAACTGGCTATACATGGTCCTATCAATTTTTCGCCATAGTAAATCATTTCTAAAATATTTACAGTTAATTTTGCGGTACCTGATTGCTAATGTGTAGCTTTTTTTATAAAAGGAGAAGAGGGGTCTAACTGCCTGATAACACTGAGGCTCTTAAATTTGGCCACTTCAGAGACAGACAAGCAAATTGTTATTCTAATTAGCACATCAAAGCAGCTGATTAATATGTGTGAGTGGCTCATCTGCATATAAATACAACAAAAACAATACAGAATTTCCCAGGACTGACACTTTATAAAAAAACATATACCGCTACATACAAAAATATCTCTGCACAACCATCAAGTATTATATAGTTACCAGAAAAGGGTGTAATATACACAGCTGAACAGGAATCTCTGCCCTGTGACCTCTAACCTTCCATAGCAGTAGCCGGATGGATGGAGAAGGAGCGCACTGCAGCGGTCAGCAGTTTGGGAAAATGTGTTGCGTCAAAAGTAAAGAAACTCCCCATAATGAAGAGAAAAAAATGTGTGATATATATATATATATATATATACACACATATTCCATAGCTCTATATAGAGGTAAGTACAAGTCAAAAACAATATTAACACAATGCAAAAGGATGGAGCTCATTGTCTTTGAGCTCTTTACAAGATTGAAAACTTGCAGACTTACAGGTGTGTATCTACTGCAATGCTTAATGATACAGTCATCTTCAGGGTATGGTTTGTACCATCACATACAGAATCGCCCAACTGTCCTATTATGGGAAAATCCCTCTGTTCCCCAAATGTCCATCTTGAATCAGTTATGCCCCATTTAAAGGAGAACTGACAGATTTTATAAAATCGATACAAATCTTTATGTGTGTGTGCTTTTGTGTTTTAGTTGTTCAGTCTTGTCTGATTCTACGTGAACCTATGGACACATTTAGTGTCTAGTTGTGCTAATCCATAAAGTATTATTTGCAAGGATACTGGAGTGGGTTGCCAATTCCTTCTCCAATGCACTGTAATTTGTCTGACCGCTCTGCTATGACCTTCCTACCTTGGGTGACCCTACATAGTATAGCTCACAGCTTCATTGCAGTACACAAGCCCCTACACTACGATAAGTTAGGACCTGAGAAATGCACACACACATATATATATATATATATATATATATATATATATATATATATAAATATATATATATATATATATATATATATAAATATATATATATATATATATATATATACATATAAATATATATATATATATATATATATATATTCATATATACATATAATGTGTGTGTAAGTAAGTTTAACTATATTAAGCCCTGCTATCACATACCTATGTAATAGAACAGAGTAGATTTATTAGCTGAATTAGTGACTCCTTCCAGGTGTTTAATTCATGATATATTTTAAATAAATAAAGGCATGATTTTTTTTAAGTTTGCATGATAATAGTTTTCTGTTCCTTTAAAATGAACACTTTAGTTTCAGAAACTAAAAGCCTTAGGAACAATGTAAACTATGACAAAAACAAATATGTTTAATAAAACTTAGTTTAATTAGACTCTGCTTGTGTTTGGTGGCTGGCATGGCATTAATCCTTCCCGTATAGTAAGGGAGGGGCTAGAACAGCTTAATATTATATGTGGGTTATGTGTGGTAGGTGTCTGTAACACCAACAAACTCTCACACACCCATGAATAAATAAAAACAGGTAGGCACACCCCTCAGTCTCTAAGCCAGCATGATGAAGGCGGACAAAATAAAAGCACTAAAGCACAAGCAGAGTCTAAATAAAAACTCTTAAGTGGAGGGGTCTAAAAACTGGTGTTAATCCTAATTAATTGCTGTTGATAAGGCCAGTGGAAGAACAATGGATTCGGATACTCACTATGCACCATTTCTCGCCATGCAGTGACCGCCTCACAGCAGCTTCCTTCCACTTGTAACTCACTAGTTCAAAGCGTTCTCCCCCTAATGGCCAGTCTGTGAACTGCAGTAAGGCATGGATATAAAGGTCAACTTCTAGTGCAGAAACCAGCATCACATGACAACTGTGGGCCAATAAGAAGCTGCTAACCGTACTCTGTGCATTATAGGATGCAACATGGAGTTTTTCAGCTTGCTGCCCAGCAGCCTCACACAGTTACACACTAACATGTCCGCCCACTAGAGATGAGTCGAATGGCATAACATGAATAGTAATAATCCATGTATTTATATAATTGTGCTAATGTGGTGCATGTTATTTATACTTTTAAAGGGCCATGACTTGTTTTACCCATACAGTTCCCTTTAAAAGGTAATTAAAACAGACTATTCATAGTCTTAGCCATTTCAATGCTAGCTTTAATATATGTCTATCTGTTCCTCCACAGTCAGTAATTACATTAATCAGAAAATGTGGCACAGCATGAGATATTATGAGTTCAGCCAGTGCGGGTCTATTACTCTGTGCTAATAATGATGTCTCTATATTTAATCCCATTAAACTAAAATCCAATTTGCTGTAACGTTCCTCGGTCTCTGTCCCTCCTCTACCAGACTGAGATTGTCTCTCAAGATTCAATTATAAGACATGGAAAGAAATATATAAAGTGATGGGTCATTTAAACACTTCATTACTAAATGACACTTAAGGTCATCCATTATTCACAAGTCTCTGCTTAAAGGGGAAGTTTCTTCTTGTTCTGATAGAGTTTACTTGTAGAAGTTCAAATATATGTGTAAATGTTTTCACACTTGTCTTTTATTGCAACAAGATGTCTGTATATTAGATGATATGACATCATATATATATATATATATATATATATATATATATATATGTAAGATATGGTATATATATATATATATAGGCATTATTATAAATAGTACATTTGTATTCCCATTTGCAGAATGCACTCTGGGAAACTGGGCAGTGACATAAAATTATTATTTCTATTTCCACTCTTTAATCCAATACTATTTTACACATGGCTTCGCATAGCATGTGCCTGCTGCATTTTCAAGCATAACATATGGATGCATTCTGCATGATGGATTATACATATATACATATATATAACTAAGGCCCCAGTTCCACCTGTTTTTCAATTGAGTTGTCCAGTTTATAGGTCACATTAAAGGTGGAAAAAGTTCTGAAATTATTTATCTTTGTCTCATTTTTAACAACACAGAAACCTGACATTTTAACAGGAGGGTGTAGACTTTTTATATCCACTGTATATATATATATATATATATATATATATATATATATATATATACACATATACATTATTTATATATATATATATATATATATATATATATATATATATATACACACATATACATTATCTATATATATATATATATATACACATATACATTATTTATATATATATATATATATATATATATATATATATATATATATACACATACAAACGAATATATATACACACAAATACATATATACACACATATACATTATATATATATATATATATATATATATATATTATTACTATGAGTACTACTAATACTACTAATAGTAATACTATTACAAATTCTCATTGGACAGCACTTGATGCGTGAGCATCTTTTTCCCCTTAGGTGGAGGGGGCAGCCCCACCCTGGTAAAACTCAGGGTGTGAAACCCAGTTGGTCCAAGGCTGGAAATGATGTCAGATTCTACTACAGTTCCAGGAATATAAGTGTAACTGTCTGCTCGGACACAACAGAACCTGTTATAAGAGCTGGCAGGGAGGGATAAAATAATATAATACATTATATTCAGTAGGATCATGGAAGGGTTAAATCACCAGCCTCGGAGGAGTCTAGAAGTATGTTATAGATAAAATGTTTTATTCAAAAGAGTTAAGTGTAGTTAACATGTATTACAATGCAGTGTAAATGAGAGAGAACACGCACACGGAGCCTGGAGCCATGACTGGATATCACAGCATCACATTAATAATGGAGTGGTCCAGCACCTAAGAGGATATCAGTGGTGTTACAACTCTAGGTATTACATTACAGAAAGGAAAGGAAACTGAAAATAAGCCAAGTCTGTTATTAACTAACATGTTTTGTGTATATTAAATAACATGATTACATTCTTAGAAGTTATATTTTGAATAAAAATAAAATACCACTTTAGATTGGGAAAAACTTCATAGCTTGTTGTAACATATGAACAACTGTAGCATCTTTGTAAGTGGTTAGGTAATATATATATATGTTAGGAGGACACTGACAGGTTCGTGCCTGCTGGCTTGGAGACTGAGTTTGTGTTTCTGTATGTTGTATTATGTCTTCAAGTGTGGAAAGAAGAGGGATATGTTGGGGTAGATTTATTCGCTGATGGATTTGAATAAGATTTCAGCACAGGACACCTTCTCCCAGCCAATTATAGGATCTGTAGCACATATCCTTCCTGGCTCTGCTCCTTCGCATTCATCCCTTGAAATTGAAGTATTACTGTCATATACACAAGAGCTGCAGATTAGACTGGACTTGCATGGAGTTCATCTATACAGATGCATATTGTGTATCTTCAAACAAAGACTCTTGTTCACCAATGCGCCACAATGGCAGGCAACTCTGACACAAATATGGAGGAAGCCACAGAGCAATTATTAAGCACCCTTTGGAGGAAGCCACAGGGAACTTATTCTACACCCTCTGGTGGAAGCCACAGAACACTTATTCTAGACCCTCTGGAGGAAGCCACAGAGCACTTATTAAACACCCTTTGGAGGAAGCTACAGAGAACTTACTCTTCACCGTCTGGAGGAAGCCACATAGCACTTTTTCTAGATCCTCTGGAGGAAGTCACAGAGCAATTATTCTGCACTGTTTGTAGGAAGTCACAGAGCATTTATTCAAGACCTTTTGGAGGAAGCCACAGAGCACTAATTCTAGACCCTCTGGATGAAGCTACAGAGCACTTATTCTACACCATTTGGAGGAAGCCACAGAGCACTTATTCTAGACCCTCTGGCCACAGAGCACTTATTCTACACCATTTGGAGGAAGCCACAGAGCACTTATTCTAGACCCTCTGGCCACAGAGCACTTATTCTACATCGTTTGGTGGAAGCCACAGAGCACTTATTCTAGACCCTCTGGAGGAAATCACAGAACACTTATTCTAGACCCTCTGGAGGAATCCACAGAGCACTTATTCTAGACCCTCTGGCCACAGAGCACTTATTCTACACCCTTTGGAGGAAGCCATAGAGCACTTATTAAGCATCCTCTGGAGGAAGCCACAGAGCACTTATTCTAGACCCTCTGGAGGAAACCACAGAACACTTATTCTAGACCCTCTGGCCACAGAGCACTTATTCTACACCGTTTGGAGGAAGCCACAGAGCATTTATTCTAGACCATCTGGAGGAAGCCACAAAGCACTTATTCTAGACCCTTTGGACGAAGTCACAGAGCACTTATTCTACACCCTTTAGAGGAAGCCACAAAGCAATTATTCTACACAGTTTGGAGGAAGTCACAGAGCACTTATTCTAGACCCTCTGGAGGAAGCCACAAAGCACTTATTCTAGACCCTCTGGAGGAAGCCACAGAGCACTTATTCTAGACCCTCTGGAGGAAGCCACAGAGAACTTATTCTAGACCCTCTGGAGGAAGCGACAGGGCAATTATTCTAGACCCTCTGGAGGAAGTCACAGAGCAATTATTCTGCACTGTTTGGAGGAAGCCACAGAGCACTTATTCTAGACCCTCTGGAGGAAACCACAGAACACTTATTCTAGACCCTCTGGCCACAGAGCACTTATTCTACATCGTTTGGTGGAAGCCACAGAGCACTTATTCTAGACCCTCTGGAGGAAACCACAGAACACTTATTCTAGACCCTCTGGAGGAATCCACAGAGCACTTATTCTACACCCTTTGGAGGAAGCCATAGAGCACTTATTAAGCATCCTCTGGAGGAAGCCACAGAGCACTTATTCTAGACCCTCTGGAGGAAGCCACAGAGCACTTATTCTAGACCCTCTGGAGGAAGCCACAGAGAACTTATTCTAGACCCTCTGGAGGAAGCCACAGGGCAATTATTCTAGACCCTCTGGAGGAAGTCACAGAGCAATTATTCTGCACTGTTTGGAGGAAGCCACAGAGCACTTATTCTAGACCCTCTGGAGGAAACCACAGAACACTTATTCTAGACCCTCTGGCCACAGAGCACTTATTCTACATCGTTTGGTGGAAGCCACAGAGCACTTATTCTAGACCCTCTGGAGGAAACCACAGAACACTTTTTCTAGACCCTCTGGAGGAATCCACAGAGCACTTATTCTACACCCTTTGGAGGAAGCCATAGAGCACTTATTAAGCATCCTCTGGAGGAAGCCACAGAGCACTTATTCTAGACCCTCTGGAGGAAACCACAGAACACTTATTCTAGACCCTCTGGCCACAGAGAACTTATTCTACACAGTTTGGAGGAAGCCACAGAGCACTTATTCTAGACCCTCTGGAGGAAGCCACAAAGCACTTATTCTAGACCCTCTGGAGGAAGCCACAGAGCACTTATTCTAGACCCTCTGGAGGAAGCCACAGGGCAATTATTCTACACAGTTTGAAGGAAGCCACAGGGCACTTATTCTAGACCCTCTGGAGGAAGTCACAGAGCAATTATTCTGCACTGTTTGGAGGAAGCCACAGAGCACTTATTCTACACCCTTTGGAGGAAGCCATAGAGCACTTATTAAGCATCCTCTGGAGGAAGCCACAGAGCACTTATTCTAGACCCTCTGGAGGAAACCACAGAACACTTATTCTAGACCCTCTGGCCACAGAGAACTTATTCTACACAGTTTGGAGGAAGCCACAGAGCACTTATTCTAGACCCTCTGGAGGAAGCCACAAAGCACTTATTCTAGACCCTCTGGAGGAAGCCACAGAGCACTTATTCTAGACCCTCTGGAGGAAGCCACAGGGCAATTATTCTACACAGTTTGAAGGAAGCCACAGGGCACTTATTCTAGACCCTCTGGAGGAAGTCACAGAGCAATTATTCTGCACTGTTTGGAGGAAGCCACAGAGCACTTATTCTAGACCCTCTGGAGGAAGTCACAAAGCATTTATTCTAGACCCTCTGGAGGAAGTCCCAGAGCACTTATTCTAGACCCTCTGGAGGAAGTCACAGAGCACTTATTCTAGACCCTCTAGCCACAGAGCACTTATTCTACACCATTTGGAGAAAGCCACAGAGCACTTATTCTAGACCCTCTGGAGGAAACCACAGAACACTTATTCTAGACCCTCTGGAGTAAGCCACAGAACACTTATTCTACACCGTTTGGAGAAAGCCACAAAGCAATTATTCTACACAGTTTTGAGGAAGATACAGAGTATCGAGGAGAGAGATACAGAGTATGGGGAGACAGATACAGAGTATCGGGGAGACAGATACAGAGTATCGGGGAGACAGATACAGAGTATGGGGAGACAGATACAGAGTATCGGGGAGACAGATACAGAGGATCGAGGAGACAGATACAGAGGCTCGGGGAGACAGATACAGAGGATCGAGGAGACAGAGATACAGGAGGAGAGCGATACAGAGGACCAGAGGAGAGCGATACAGAGGACCAGAGGAGAGAGATACAGAGGATCAGAGGAAAGATACAGGATCGTGGAGAGAGATACAGAGGATCGGGGAGACAGATACAGAGTATCGGGGAGACAGATACAGAGTATCGGGGAGACAGATACAGAGTATGGGGAGACAGATACAGAGTATCGGCGGGAGACAGATACAGAGGATCGAGGAGACAGATACAGAGGATCGAGGAGACAGAGATACAGGAGGAGAGCGATACAGAGGACCAGAGGAGAGCGATACAGAGGACCAGAGGAAAGATACAGGATCGTGGAGAGAGATACAGAGGATCGGGGAGAGAGATACAGGAGGAGAGAGATACAGAGGATCAGAGGAAAGAGATACAGAGGATCGGGGAGAGAGATACAGAGGAGAGAGATACAGAGGATCGGGGAGAGAGATACAGAGGATCAGGGAGAGAGATACAGAGGATCGGGGAGAGAGATACAGAGGATCGGGGAGAGAGATACAGAGGATCGAGGAGAGAGATACAGAGGATCGAGGAGAGATACAGAGAATCAGAGGAGAGATACAGTAGGAGAGAGATACAGAGGATCAGAGGAGAGATACAGAGGATCAGAGGACAGATACAGAGGATCAGAGGAGAGATACAGTAGGAGAGAGATACAGAGGATCAGAGGAGAGATACAGATGATCAGAGGACAGATACAGAGGATCGGGGAGAGAGATACAGAGGAGAGAGATACAGAGAATCAGAGGAGAGATACAGTAGGAGAGAGATACAGAGGATCAGAGGAGAGATACAGAGGATCAGAGGACAGATACAGAGGATCAGAGGAGAGATACAGTAGGAGAGAGATACAGAGGATCAGAGGAGAGATACAGATGATCAGAGGACAGATACAGAGGATCGGGGAGAGAGATACAGGAGGAGAGAGATACAGAGGATCAGAGGAGAGATACAGTAGGAGAGAGATACAGTAGGAGAGAGATACAGAGGAGAGATACAGATGATCAGAGGACAGATACAGAGGATCGGGGAGAGAGATACAGGAGGAGAGAGATACAGAGGATCAGAGGAGAGATACAGTAGGAGAGAGATACAGTAGGAGAGAGATACAGAGGAGAGAGATACAGTAGGAGAGAGATACAGAGGAGAGAGATACAGAGGATCGGGAAGCAAGATACAGAGGATCCGAGGTGAGAGATACAGAGGATCCGAGGTGAGAGATACAGAGGATCCGAGGTGAGAGATACAGAGGATCCGAGGTGAGAGACACAGAGGATGGTGGGTGTATTTCAGTTTTATGCTGCCCTAGACCTATTCATATTTTTGCACCCCAGTTACTTGTGCGCCCCAAGTCTCCAGTCCCAGTTACTGCTTCTCCTATTCCCTTTGCTACATCCCAAATCATAGTTGTACGTATATATATCTGTATATTAGAAAGTAGCAGGTACACTTAGACAGTAATGTCACGGAGAATAGACATTTCTGTTCATACAAACACAATATTACATGAAACTACATGGGTATCTTCAGGCAGCCTGTTGCCCCTTGGCCTTGTGGCTCTAGACCTACACAAACCACTGCAAGAACAGTTAAGAAATGTTCAGAACTCTTTGCTATTAAAGTCTTAGAATAAATATGGCGAATGTGAGTGCTCAGATGAGATAGTTCTGGCACCATCGCTCCTGGACAATGGCCTCTTTTAGACACCTCCTCACACGGCTAACCATCCTCTGCCAAGATACGCACCCTACCCAAGGCTCTGATCTACCAGTCGGTGCCAGGGTAAGCTAAGAACAAGCTGGCACACTCCTGATGATTAACAGAAAGCCACAAGTCACCCCAGAAAACCACAGAGCTCATGTTGTCATGTCTGCTGCCATTGTGTTCAAGCACTGGAGCTTGGAAGATGCATATGGAGGGAGCGGTGCCCTTTAATTGGTACAGTAACTTAGGAAAATGCAATATACTGTATGTAGAAAAATGCATTAGAGACCACCGATGCGCCTCACAGCCCCCAACTCCAGCAGCGAGCTTGAAACCTGTGCAATGTTACAATGTATTTGGGGCTGCCTTAAAGGTCTCTGTCCCCCTAATAGGAAGTGGATTTAATTTGAAAGAGTATTAAAAATAGATTATACATTGTACTAAAAAATAGATTAGACAATTTTTCTCTAGACTAAATCATTTCTGAAATATGAGCTGTATGCTAATGTGCAGCTTAGAGTACATGATGGGAGAGGGGTCTCGCTGCCAGATAACATTGGCAGGCTTTATTTGGCCTCTACACAGACAGACAAGCAAACTATAATCCTAGTTAGCACATTAAAGCAGCTGATTAATATGAGTGAGCAGCTGCATATAAACACAACACATTTCCCAAGATTGATTCACTTTAGAAAACAATGGATAACACAACATATTCAGATTTTCAGGCTCTTGAAGAATAACCAAAAATTATTTTGGGGTGACAGTGTCCCTTTATTTATGATTTAATTAAACATCTTAAAGGGCCACTTCAATTAAAGCGACATTAAAGGTTTCTGGATGTCACTAGGTATATAATATCCTTATTTAATTGTACGTATTTTATTTCATTATTAAGAAGCGCTCTGCTTTTCTGCCTAAAATCTTACAAATAATTCCTAACTGGTTGCTCCCCTCTGCAGCTCATGAAGACAATGTACTTCTAAGTACAGGGTGTGCAGTGTCGCATAGTAACCCATCAGTAGCAACATGCTACTAGAGAGAGAACGCTGACAGGCTAATTAGAAACACTGCACTTCACAGTCTGTATATTCATGAGTTGCATGAGCTACAGAGGGCAGACCCAAACAGTAACAAATTGTATGATTTTAGACAAATAAAAGAGCTTTTAAGCACTTCTTAATAAAATAAAGTATATAATATGGTAAATAGATGCATAGGTATACCATATTCCTTCCATTTCCCTTTAATAGAAAAACATCCAGTATATATATTTCATCCTGCCATGCTGCGCCCTTCCTTTGCTTCCCTCCCATCCTTTTCCTTTGGCTGTGCCCCTCTCTGCCCTCTGGCATACAGCAGGTGTGGTCCTTAGGATAAGAATCAATTAGCAAAGCTAATTGTCTAGTGTTGCTTTTTACTGGATGAACAGCACAGCATAGATTTTTTAAACATGAACTAATGAGGAAGTTTCTCCAAATCTCCAAAGAAACAACACCAGTGGCGGAGTGAGGCGAGCAGTTGAGGCACGCGACGGCAAGGGCTGTGGGACTTAGGCTGCAATGAGCGCAAAAGGCGCTCATTGCAGGACTCGCGATGAGCGCCACAGGTGCTCATCACAAGCCCCGTAGGACCTAGCACCGAAGCACGGAAGACTGTGAATGAGGTTGCAAGTGAATTTGAGGCATATTTGCCGTTTTGTCACCTTCCAAAATCGCATAAGCAATAAAAAAAATGGCGGCCAAAAAAACGTAACAGGATGAAAACGAGGCTGAAGGCAGTAACACTTAACCCAAGACAGTAACACTAATCGCAAAGCCCGTAAACTACACAGGGAGAGGCTTGCAATAAGAGCCAAAGGTGCTCAGAGGGCCAAAATCCTCACATTGTGTGGCAAACAGCATTGCCAGATTTACAATTTTATTCCCATCATTCTTGACGGGCAATTTCCTAGTATATATAAAAATTTCCATGTAATTTATATGTAATTAATTATTTTATTTTTATATTTGCTATTTTTTAAGAACTAAATTTGAAATGGGGCAAAATAGATAAAATGAACAATTCATCCACAACAAGGATTGCTAATAATCCATCTGGCCAAATAGCTCCCCCTACCTCTCAGTAAGGAAAACTACATGGGATTGCTTTCTTATTTACTGAACAGTTTACTGAAATAGGGAGATATGCAACATTTTTAAAATGTAAAAACGTGTCTTTTCCACTTGATTTTCAATTGTTTATTTGATAACAAAAGAGTAGAATTGATACATTTAGCATCTCTCTCCCACCATTGACCTAGTAAAACGTTAGTGGATATGTGGAACGGACGTCTAGTGGAAGTGGTAGGACAAATACAATAAAAATACATGGAACTTATCAATACTGCTCCATATCATCAAAATTAACAATGGAAACTGAGGGAAAACACTTTTGAATTTGGAAAAATTTATGTTTTTCTGCTTTTATACAAGACTGTTAAATCATCTCTCTTATACTTCCTTGGAACTTCCTTCATTCTCTGGGTTATGAAAGGACCAAAAATTACAAGCACCTTGCAAATAGCAATACTTACCATATGCTGCAGCAAAAATGTCGCCTTGTTACATTGGTTTCTTCAGACACATGAACAGGAAAAAGGCTTAAAAGTAATTATTGCAGTTCTGAGAACAAGTAAGAGTTTGGTTCAATAAATCAGGGATATGATGTTTTTTGCAGCGCTGAAAACTAAAGGTTTTATTTTTAGAATTTTAATATAAAAAATCCTTTTGGTTTGTCTCCAGGTTTCGTGTCTTTGTACCTGTGCAACAGTCGTGTATCTGGAGAAGCTGCAGGTTTGTCTTTGTGACTGGTGACCCATCCATACCCCCAGTCTCTAAACAGCAAGAGGTTTGCAGAATGAGATCTTAGCAATTGTTACAATATCTGAAGAACTTCTAAGTCTACTGAGTTTCCTTAGTTACACAGTATTTCTGTAAAATAATTATCAGTGATATATATATATATATATATATATAAAATTAAAAACAAATATATATATATATATATATATATATATATATTCCCATTTTATGTGTGTTGGGATCTTTATGTGTAATTGATTGGTCAGTAGCAGAAACTAGTCACTCAGTAACATTATTAGTCTATCCATCCGTCACTCCTCCCGTCCGTCACTCCTCCCGTCCGTACCTCACTCCCCTCGTTCTTCCTTTCCTCCCCCTGGCAGTCAATCCTTTATTAATCTATTATTTTGCATTTTAATAACTACTTCCTATTTTTCAGTGATCCCCCAGACTGTATAAAGAAAAAAAAAAAATCTAAATGGATTTGCAAAATTTAACACAATCAATTATTATTAAAATGAAATAAAGATGAATACACAAAAAGTCCTAAACATTAGTTACCAAGCCGTGGATTTTCAGAAGATCATTTTGGGTTAAGTAGTAAGCATGCATGTATCATTCACTGATTCCCCAAGCAAGACAAATAACTAAAGCGTTGTGGGTAAGGGAGTGCAAATAGAATGACAAGAAATGCATCAACTGTAGTGAAGCGAGATAATGTAAGGGACAAAAAAATGTTGCCCCCCAAGTGGGAGTTGTAAAAAAATAAATTTGCACTGCACCCCCAGGTATTAACTCACTCAGTTCCCCTTCCCCAAGACCCCTTTCCATACCAGACCCTTCCTGTAACTGTACCCCTTCAAGACCAGTTTACATAACTGCACCCCTTCTCTTACCTCTGATTTGCGTGTAGCATACATATACCTTCCTGTATCTGTACCCCTCCAAGACCAGATTCATAGCTGCACCCCTTCTCTTACCTCTGACTTGAATGTAGCATATTGTACATATACTATCTCTATATAGCAGCCAGTCTCTCTCAGTAGCCATCTTCACATAGCACCCAGTCCCTCTCAACATCCCCCCCACATAGCACCCTGTCAGCAACAATCCTCTCAGTATTCATCCCCACACAGCACCAATCCCCTGAGCTCTCTCTCTTTCACCTATTCCCTGATACACACCCCCAGCATTCTGAACTGCTCCACTCTGCCACTACTTGGAGCTTTAGTAGAAATGCTTTACAGAAAATGCAATGAAATACAAAAAAAAATACACAACTATGCCCCACCCCCAGAGGAGGGCCCTGGTGAGTTCCCCCATCTGCACCACTGGTAGCTCCACACCTCAGGAGTAAAATAAGACAACCATTAAAAGAACGGTGTAAAAGTTATGGTAAAGGGGAAGAGCCAGTACAAGAGAGAAGAGACACAGACAGTGCAAGGGACAAAAGAGGCATCCAGAGCAAGCGACAAAAGAGACATCCAGAGCAAGGGAGGAAAAGACAGATAATGGAAGGGTGGGGAGAGAGTCAGGGAAAGGAGGATACATACAACCAGAAAGAACTAGAATTAGAGACATTCAGGACAGATAAGTGTGAATGTCAGACAGGTGAAAAGTAAGTCAGTGAGGAAAGAGACAGAATAAAGAGACAAGCAACTGGTCAGGGAAGAGGAGAGAGACAGCCAGGGCAAGAAATGGGAGAGACAACCAGGGAAGGGTGGAAAGAGGCAACGGACAATGGAAGAAAGTGACTACTGATAAATGGAGAGAGGTAGCCTGGGCAATCAAGGGACAAATAACTGTTGGGATTGGGAATCGGAGAGAGAGCTACGGAAAAAGGGTGTGAGTGGCAGATGAGACAGACAAAGGAGAGAGTAGAGGAAATAATAGACACTTGGGACAATACATTAAGCACTTGTGTCATTAAATTTGGAAGAAGCATGGATCATGGAAATATATAGGAAATCAAGAACACACATGACACTCCAGCTGTGAGACATGACAACACATGTGTACAATGCATGAGCTGTCACTATCCTAATGACCCAGTAACACATAAATAACACAATAGTCGCTTGGCTGTTCTGGCAGTTGCTTCCTAACAGCTGCTATTGGAGCCCGGCGCGCCGCACAAGACAGCTGGCCAGTTTAGTTATAAGATCTCACAGAACCCTACAGGAGACAGAAAGGGTCTATGGAGACACGTTGAAAATCAATATATCTCTTATTTCATTTGCTCAATCAGTCATATCCTTAAGAAATAGGAAGATTCTTCAAGCCCTTGGGAATTTTACAACACATTCCATTAAGAATGATGTCCATAATGTGGCTAATGAAATGTTTAAAAGGGCAATTTTAGGACTAGAGTAAAGGGACACAGTGACACAAAAAGGTTTAATGTATTGATTCCATGCTTCTAGAAAACAACCTCTCTGGTGGTTATAAAATATTCCTGACTCCCAAGTTTTAATTATTTTTGTCAGTTTATATATGTGTATATACATGTATTACTTCTCTTTGTTTTGACAGTACGGTATTTCAGCCAGATTTGGGGTATCATAAACAGTGTGAGCCTTCCAGATAGGAGGAATACCTCGAGGATCATATGATTCTTCTTTCTATTGTTAGAGTCTCACTATACCTCCTATATGTAAATATTTATCACATGTCACCAATCCCTACCCTGAGAAACGGGTAATAGATAATTAGCCTGGTTTTAATAGTGGCTTGTATTTGAGTGAGCACAAGCTTTTTGCCTTATGGTTTGTTTTTATATATATATATATATATATATATATATATATATATATATATACACACACACACAATTTAGGATCATTCAAGATAGGCGGGTCATAGCAGAGAGGTCAGACAAATTGTAGTCCACTGGAGAAGGAACTGGCAACCCACTCCAGTATATTTGCCAAGAAAACTATAAGGATAGGTGCAACCAGAAAGAGACAAATGTGCCCTTGTGCGGTGGTCCATATGGTCACCGAAAGTTAGACATGACAGCAACAACAACACTTCTAATTTACTGTATACTTTCCTAAACCCATAGACACTTATGATGTGCTATATATGTGGAAAACTTATGATTGGGAAATAGCAATAGCAAAAAAGATTAGTAACTGGTTTGTTGGGCAGAGGCACACAAATCTGAATGGTATCTTTACTTATAACCCCTTGGGTACTTAGCTCTGCTCCTTCACATCTAGTCCCAGGCATGGATACCTGGCCCTCAATGTAAGGGATGTAGCCCCCGACTCAGAGTGGCAATGTGTCCTTCGTGGAAAAGAGGGCTGTCTCCTTTTCCATATGGATGTCTTAAGCCCCTTTAACCCAATAACATGTGAAACATGGCGCCTTTCCAGCCTACTGTTATAACACAGCTTTCGAGCACAGCACAGGATGGATTTACATGCTATACTCTATTGAGATGTTCCATCAAATCCATACAAAACGCATTATTGAAAAAAGTGAATATATATTTTATTTATATTTTTTATCTGCAGTCATCAAAATAAAAAAACGCAGTAATTGCTCCCAAACTTGGATCTAATTCTAGCCATATCATCGGAGCTGGCTCTATGTCCAGGTCGCATCTGTGCTTGCGTCGCATTATAGAGAGATTGCACATGTCAGGCCCATATGGTACATATGTTTTATTAATATGCTTAGAGCTGTGGGCATTCTCCAGGATTTGGGGAATTATAAAGCTGATTGCAATGTAAGCATTTTTGTTACAAGGCAATTTTTTTAAAGAAATAGTTATTACATTAATTTCAGTGGTAAAACAGGTCCTGGCTCTTTAAATATATAAATTGTACAAAATAAGTTTTATAAGCGCAAATAGACAAAGTTATGCATAATAACTCTAGGAAGGCACCTCTAGGCAACTGCCATATTGAATTCTCGTATTCCTACCATCACACTGCATGAAGTGAGTTTGAATCAAGATGTAAATCTCCATATTGCATTGTATAATCCACATGTTCATAACTGTGATTGGCTGGAACGGGGGAGATGCCATGTTGTATTTTGCCAGGCAATAACATTTAAGTAACACAAGAAAAGTTAACTGGATAAGATTAAAACTAACGCCACACTCCTTCCCCTTCACTGGCCCAGAAGCAGGACATTGAAGCAAAGGATGCAGAGTGAAAATCCCCGTCACACACACACACACAACTTCCATCTGCATGTCATGGATCCCTCCAGGGTCCTGCAGAGCCATCAATAGTGATTTTATCTTATTAAAAAACATCTGTAGGACATTTTTCCTGATACATTATGTTCTTAGTCAGACTCAAAGATTTTGAAAAACATATACATTTTCACTGTGCGGCGGTCCTTTAACTTTGTCATTAAATAAAGATCAGCAACAGCATTGATGTCCGAGGTTTGGCTGTTTGAGGCTCTGTCACTTGGAGTCTGAATGATGCCGAGACGAGCGGCATCGGCCTAATAGTGACATCTAACGCCGGCTTCCAATTAGTGAGATAAATAGTTTTAGGACACACACTGAGCTCATTATTTTGGAGTGGATCAGTGACCTGCTTCGATTGGAAGCTGAATGCATCACTTGCTGTGTCTCACAAAAGCCCAGATTTAATTATCAGGTGACAAAAATAAAAGCTTAGAAGGACATATATATATATATATATATATATATATATATATATATATATATATATATAATGTCACGATCTGCTTCTTCAAGGGGGCTTGATATGAACCTAGTTCAAACCTACCCCAGCAGAATCATGTAGTTCCTGTTCTCTGTGGCACAAAATATGGCTTCTGAAGAGGTACAGGCAGAGAATAATGCATACAGGTTACAAGTTGTCCATGGCAAGACCACTTTCCAAGTCAGAAAAAAATAAATATATATATATATATATATATATATATATATATATAAAAATAGAAGGTGAGAGGCTCATTGGACATATTAATTAGAAATAGGTAAAGTAATTTATTAATTAATTTTTATTAATATATATATATATATATATATATATATATATATATATATATATATATATAGCAGGGAAGAGGCTCCATAGGCGCTCATTGCGAGCCATGCCATTAGAGCCGAAGGCGCTCAGCAGCGGGCTCACGATGAGCGCCGAGGGTGCTCAGAGAAGCTAAATACAGCAGGGGAGAGGCTCGCAATGAGCGCCCAAGGAGCTCAAAGTGGGGTTTGCAATGAGCGCTGAAGGTGCTCACATGAGCAAAACTACACAAGGGGAGTGGCTCACAATGAGCGCCGAAGGTACTAAAAGCCTTACATTGTGTGGCAAACAGCATTAACCTGCCTTACAATTTTCCGACCGCCATTTTTTGACGGACAATTTGCTAGTGTATATATAAGCAAGCAAGGCGAGCCATTAACGGGTAGCACTTAGGCGATGAGCGCCAAAGGCGCTCATCGCCTGTGAGCCTCGCATAGCGAGGCGAGCTGTTAAGTCAATTAAACTCGCAGCACAATGGCAATGAGCGGCAAGCACTTGACAAAGGCGCGACTTAGAAAAAAAAAAATACGAGACGCGGGACTTTGAAAAAAAAAAATACGAGAGGTTAACGGCTGACCCGCGAAAGTCCAAAAAACACAAAGAAAATAAAAATAAATACAACAAAAACATCACCCACAGCACAGGGGAACAGCCAGGATGTCTGGGAGTGAGGTGGAGCTTGATTTTAAGGTGATTTCAATGACTTTCACAACATGAAAAATTGCCTAAGCATGAAAAAAAATGGCCGCCCCAAAAAATTAAAACGAGGCTACACGACCCCGGACCGCGCAAAGCACTGCCAAACGCGTAGCACTTTCGCAAAGCAACGAACGAACTACAAAATACACTATTACAAATGACGGAAAAGGCTCGCGAGCCGGGTAACACATTAATAACATTACCAATCTACAATGGCGCTTTACACAACTACACCAACGTATTTCCCCCACGCACACAAAACATTTCTAATGCACAGTTGGTACATTCATTACACTTTAGCACCAGGGCACCAACACTCAAACTGTTAGCTCTTCAGGCTATTGATTGCTGGATATATTAATTACAAATAGGTAAAGTATATTAAATTTATTCAATAACTAATTAATTATATATATATATATATATATATATATATATATATATATTTATATATATATCTTTATAATGAGTGCCGAAGGTGCTTGGAGGAGCAAAAGTACATGAGGGGAGAGGCTCGTCATGAGTGCCGAAGGTCCTCAGAATACAAAAAGGCTCACAGTGTGTGTCAAACAGCATTCCCATGGCTTCAAATTTTATTGCCCCATGATTTTTTACGGGCAAGTCGCTAGTATATATATATATATATATATATATATATATAAATAAATTCCCTATTGGTGAAGGAGCTTGTGTACTTCAATGAAGATGTGAGCTATACCATTTAGGGTCACTCAAGATGGGCACGTTATAGCAGAGAGGTCGAACAAATCGCAGTCCGCTGGAGAGGAAACTGGCAACCCACTCCAGTATTTTTGCCAAGAATAGGCATGACCAGAAACATAATGATAGATGTGCCTGGTGTGCTGTGGTCCTTAAGGTCAAAGAGGTTCGGACACGACTGAACAACAATAAAAATGAAAAAAATAAAATAATAATAATAATAATAATAATAATAATTATATATATATATATATATATATATATATATATATATATATATATATACACACACACACACACACTCTCACATTTTGTGTTTATTCCTAAAAAAGACTAAATCCTGGGAGGGACTGTAGATTCGGATAGGACTGAACTCTTGAGCCATCACACTACCTCATATGCATAACTATGAAAGGGTGAACATGAACAATATATGTAACATAGGAAATGCAACACTACCTCATCCAGCCTGCACAGCTAGTTCTGATTAGTATCACCATGTGGTGTATGTATATTAGCTATCCAAAATCCCTGAATACAAAAGCGTAAAACTCAATTTAGCAGCAAATTTAAAAAGGAAAGCTTGGAACCTGTTCCACCCTCTCTCTGGTGGAGCAGATTACAAATGGTGACTTCATTGTCCATTCATTCAGTAAAAAATGTACCCGATGTGATGCCTGGCAATCTGATGTGCAGACACGCTGCCGTGGTCAGCTCACGTGGCGGGTTTATTTATTGGTAGATTTGATTCGCCTTGACAGCAGGTTCTGCATTATAACCCCCGAAGCAAAGACAATTAGTACTAATGGACAGCAAAAAATGTGCTTTCATGTGTAAAAAATAAAACATTCATAATAAAGGGGCAGGGAAGGTTTCTGGATTTCACTAGGAATATAATATTGTATTAAGAATTGCGTATAAGATCAGATTTTTCTTGACTATAACCTTACAAATTGTATCTGTTTGTGTCTGCCCTCTGTAGCTCATGAATACACAGCCTGTGAAATGTATTCAATTAGCCTGTCAGTGACCTTCCTCAAGCAGCATGTTGCAAAATCATGTCCCTGACTGGTTACTTTGAGACACTACATGCCCTGTATTCAGAATTGTCTTCATGAGCTGCAGAGGGGAGAAACCAGTTTGGATCTATTTGTAACATTTTAGGCAGATAAAACAGTGTTTTTAAGCACGGTTTAACACAATAAAGTACATAAAAGTAAATATATATACAGGGATATTATATTCCTAGAGAAATCCTGACATTTTTGAAGTGCCTTTAAAGGATCCAGTTCAGATCTTCAATGCATTAAGCATAGAATAATTTATTATTAAAGGACCAGTGTGATCCAATATTTGAAACCTACTATTTTTAAGAACTACAGTTTAAATATTTGACAAATATTTTGCTTAATATTTTTTCCAATGTAAAAATAGACAGCCTGTTTATTTTTACCTTTTTATATACATTTCATATTTATTAATTTAAAACTAAAACTTTTTTTCAAAGATCAAAATGTGCTCCTGCTTGCCTCCGCCCACTATAAGGTCAAAGGGGGTTGGTGGCACAGAATTATATTAACACAATGCCCTGCATTGTCTGGAAGCTTGTTATTAAAGTAATTTCTCTTTTGCTATGGGGGCTCCTTTTGGATGACCGATTGACCTCTCATCTAATCAGATTGTTCTTAAAGCCTATTTAGTCTAGTCTCTTAACCAAATCTGGCTTTCCCCTCTATGACTTTATCAGGGTGGAGACAATCATCTCAAAAAGAGGCTGCTATTATAATATTTGAAGATGAATTGAATATTGTTTAAAAAAAATCTGGAACAGTGGTGGTCACTGCTGCGACCTGGGGTGGATTCCAGTCAGGGAACAAGGAGGTCACACCACCCTGAAACCATGCAGGGTTGGGTCTGGTCAGTACTTGGATGTGAGACCACCTAGTAATACCAGGAGCTGTATGCTGTGGCCCACTGGAGAAGGAACTGGCAACCCACTCCAGTATCTCTGCCATGAATACCAAGTGGATCAGAATGGTGTGTTGGGGTCCATGAGGTCACTGAGAGTGGGACATGACTGAGTGACGCATTGAATGGTCAATGCATAATAAGAAAAAAAATAGCTCCTCTTGTAAGGACATTTTAATGACCCTTTAAATACAAGTCTCACTAATTGAGTCTTGCCCCTTTATCTGGGCTTTCAGTGCACATTTTGTTGAGCTGCTGCCTATTGATCTGTCCCGTATTTCTGCCCCAGGGACCCAAACACTGAGATGATTCTGCCCTCTCAGATTGGATTAGGCTCCTGTGGTGCACGCTGATGACTCAATAAGCCTAATACATTAGCTAAATGCCCCTGGCTAATAGATGAGCCCTTTTATACAGGGCAATCTGACATCAAACAAGGAAATATGGCTAGCGGCCACAGACTAGTACTGTACATAGCGTGACCTTGTATCTGTTTATCTATAACAAGCTTACTTTATCTTCAATTAGCTATAGGGGAAGCTGCATCTAAGGAATGATTCAATGTCAAAAAAAGATATTTTATTTAAATATTTTCTCATGTTTTTTTATGATATTTTGTTTTGAAAAACATTATAATAAGAGACACTATATAGAAAGCAATATATTAAATATTATTATTATGATTTATTTATTCTGGGTTCCCTGGTGGTCTAGTGGCATTTGGTGCTTTCACCGCTGTGACCTGGGTTCGATTCCAGTGAGGGAACCAGGAGGTCACACCACCCTGAAGCCAACCAGAGTTGGGCCTGGTCAGTATTTAGATGGGAGACCACCTAGGAATACCAGGAGCTGTATGCTGTGGTCCACTGGAGAAGGAACTGGCATCCCACTCCAGTATCTCTGCCATGAACACCAAATGGATCAGTATGACCATGGACATAAAGATTACGGTCCATGAGGTCACAGAGAGTTGGAAACAACTGAACGATGCAAAAAAAAAAAAGATATTCTGTATTGCTATACAGGGGTTAAAGTAAAGCGTTGGCAGCAGTGGCGGTGAACATCCACTAGATGTCGCTGCCAAGATTTTGCTGCCGATGTCATAGCTTTAGGGTTAGGGTAAGGGTAATGGTTTAAGCTTGGAAATTGCAAGCTTACAAACTGTGTACAATTTTGTCAGCGCCATCTAGCAGCTCCTTGCTGCAACTGCTGGAGTACACATAACAACAAAGATCAGGGCCCTGTTTTTGAGCTTAAAATCAAACATTAAACACAACCTTTAATCTTTACTGTGTGGTTCCATTTTCTTTTTGAACTAATTATTTTGGGCTATTGTCTCAGAAGTGTGTGTCCTTGTAAACTAAAGAGTTTTCCATTAGTCCTGTTGAATGTTTTAGCTGCAGCATTCCTATGGTGAAGACAGAAGCTTCATTTGCATTCAAATTCTTCTTCCACTTTAGGAAGCTGATCAGCAGAAACTAAAATGGCAGATTCCACTGCAGCATATTTGCATATTAAGACAGATTGTATATTAAAAAAAATGTTGCTTATTTTTAATGCATTTCTTCAAAAAAAATGTTTTTAAATAAGACTACAGTGGCCCTAAATACTACTAATAAAAAAATATAAAGATGCAGGACAGTTTATAAACTCCTAGTACATAGTGGAAGTGCTACAAACTGGCGTGCCTCTATTTTATTACTCAGTTTGTGAAAATCTGTAATTGCCACAATCTTGCACCAGAAGCCTATATATATATATATATATATATATATATATATATATATATATATATATATATATAATGTTGCTCAGTCGTGTCCAACTCTCCATGACCTCATGGACAATACACCATGCTGATCCACTTGGTTTTCATGGCAGAGATACTGGAGTGGGTAGCCAGTTCCTTCTGCAGTGGGCCACAGCATACAGCTCCTGGTATTCCCAGGTGGTCTCCCATCCAAGTACTTGCCAGTGTGACCTCTTGGTTCCCTGGTGAGATTCAAACAGGATGCTGAGGTGAGGGCATCTGCATCCTAACAACTGTGTAACTAGGGAATGAATAAATAAATAAATAAATATATATATATTCACACTACATCCTTAGCTCTATGTGACACTCTTTTTGTGATTACTCCTTTGCAATGTACAGTTAATTATTTGCGTTTTTTCCCCCACTGCGTTACATTTGGATTCTGTGCCACAGTCAGAGTAAGTTTATTTCTTGCATCCTGTTATTTTTCAGGCTGATGTGTAACGTGTGATTTTGCCGTAACATTTACATCTCAGACTTGATAAGTGGGATTATGTAAAGAAACTAAAAATATCCACAAATCCCAAAGTGTTTGTGTTCTTTGCAGAGTTTTCACAATCAGAGTAAGATTTACACTGCCTTGCAAAAGTATTCACCCCTCCTTGGCATTTTTCGGGTTTTGTTGCCTCACAACCTGGAATTAACATGGATTGTTTGAGGATTTGTATCATTTAATTTACAGAAGATGCCCACAACTTTCAAGAGGTTTTTTTTTTTTTATTGTGAAGCAAACAACAAATAGGACAAAATAACAGAAAACGTCAATGTGCATAACTATTCACCCCCCTAAAGTCAATACTTTGTAGAGCCACCTTTTGCAGCAATCACAGCTTCAAGTCGCATTGGATAAGTCTCTATGAGCTTGTCACATCTTACCACTGGGATTTTTGTCCCTTACTTGTTTGGAGAGTTCCTTGGTCTTCATGGAAGTGTTTGGTTAGTGGTGCCTCTTGCTTAGGTGTTGCAGCCTCTGGGGCCTTTAAAAAAAGGTTTGTATATGTAATGTCAGATCATGTGACACTTAGATTGCACACAGGTGGACATAATTTCACTAATTATGTGACTTCTGAAGGTAATTGGTTGCACCAGAGCTTTTTATGGGCTTTATAACAAAGGGGGTGAATACATATGCACATGCCAAGTTTCTATTTTTTATTTCTAAAAAATAGTTTTATGTATATATTTTTCTCATTTCACTTCACCAACTTAGACTATTGTGTTCTGATCCATCACATAAAATTCAGATTAACAAAACATTGAACTTAAGGCTGTAATGTAACAAAATAGGTAAAAAGTCAAGGGGGTGAATACTTTTGCAAGGCACTGTAGCTATTAAAGAAATAAGAACACTTTGAGCACAGAGGCCAGTTAACCCTTTGTGCCATACACCTGTATATTTATGCTATGTCCGCATACCTGGACCTTTCAATACGGTCTTAACTTGGTACACGTAAAATTAAAACATTTTCCTCCAGGATCTCAAAAGGCCTTTTGGTCCTTTTCTACTTTGTAGACACATACTGTCAGAACAGATGTATTGCAGACAATGACCTATTTCCACCTTCAATCTGGCTGACAGAAGAGGCCTTGAGCTATGAGAGGCGCGCCCAAGGCCCTGGGGGGCAGTGTGTCTGTGCCGAACATAGTGATGGCCTCGCTGTCGACTCAGCTCCTTTCGAATTGCGCCACGTCGGAGGTGGAAATAGTTCTTTGCCCGCAGGACATTTTTTGCACCACCAGGTTGTGCTGTGGCGCAGCTCTCAACTCCACTGTTCTGATGGAATGCGGCTATGAAATAGACTAGATCCAGACTTTTTTTTTAACCTCCATTACTATGCACATGTTCTGCCATACATTGGAGATCTAGCTTATCTTATTGGCTTTTCCGGAATTGTATAGCTAGTCTACCTGTAGCTCGAGGGGAGGGTTATCCTGCAGGGATTAATACAGCTATTGAGTTTGATTGTCAAGTGGCAGTCTTTCAACAGAATGTCCAATCAAGTGTAGCCTGTTATCTTTTTCTTATAGGTAATTATTGCCTAATTGATCATTATCTCCTAGGAGCCTGGCTAGAATTGTTTTCTGCCTATATCCATAAGAAATTGTCGAGAAAGAGCGCTTGAGGATCTCATGAATTAGTGAGGCTGATATAACATAATAGGTAATATAAAATAACATAATATAATCTAACATGGATAGATGTGGGAAATGGATAGATGTGGTCATTTAAGCAATTAACATGAGCTTGATGTAGGTCAGAGGGGCAGTAGCTGACAGAGGGGCCTGGCGTGCTGAAGCCCAGTGGGTCACGGCAGGTCGGATATGACTAAACAACAATAACAAGACCATACTATAACATAATATATGAGAAGGACGATTAATATATTTGGGAATCTTAATGAGTGTCACTACAACAACAAGAAACCCTCACATCTTATTGCAGGGGTGTCCAATTCCGGTCCTGGTGGTCCACACACAGGCCTGGATTTGAGGATATGCCAGGTGAGACTATCGTTTCTTCAGTTATGCCGATTGACTCACCAGTGAACATAAAGAAAAACCTCAAATCCAGGCCTTTGTGTAGCCAGTGCCGGATCTACCTTTTTGGAACCCTTAAGCAGTGAAGTGGAGGAGCCCCTGCGAATGAGTATGTTAGGTATGCACGGACCCATTTTCTGTGCATACAAGTTACCTTTTCGTTTTGTAATCCTCTTGTTCTAACTTGTTATCCCCTAGAAGCCAGTCTATGAACTGCAGCATTTTGTTTTGGTTAAGCCAGGAGCCATTGTTTTTTAAAAAGGGGGCGGCTGCCTAATTGTCCTAATGTGCAATCCGGCCATGTGTGTAGCCCATCAGGACTGAACTTGGACTCCCCTGCCTTAGTAAATGAAGACCCTATACCCTTTCCCCCATGATAAGCTGCTTTGTCACTGCATCAAAATTTTTATTTCAAAAGGGAAACTTATTGAGGACATAACAATAACGATTTTTTTTTTTTTTTTTACAGAGATAGTAAATGAAAATAATATTTTATCATATTAAATACATATAAATATGATGCCGTCTTTTTTTTAATAAAAATAAATAAATATTACTGCCCGGAGCAGAAGAATGCAATAAAATCCAGACAAATATCTCATGTAGCGAGAACATTACGTCTTGTTACATTTCCTTATACAAACATCACACAAATAATACTATTATTACCAAGAAGTTTACAGGTTTTGTAATAATTTATTACTGTTTAATATTAAGCTCCTGGACATTTATATAGTAATTTGTCCAATACAAATGTTTTCATAGTAATCCAGTGTGTGATTTGCAGGGATTACCAGAAAATAATATGGAATTAAACAACCACAGAAACTCATACAACTACCTTCCCAATCACAGGCCTAGAAGTAGGCAGCTTGCATGCTATCCAGAAATGTAAATCCTCCTATAAGTATTAAATTACCCAGTTACCGGACTAATGGCTTCCTTTTGAATATGACTTCAATTATTAAGGTGTCTTGGCTATTTACACTTCAGAAGCGAAGTGCAAAATAAACTGATTGCCCATATATTATACATAGAAGCTTTCTATATTGATTCAGTAGCAAAGGAGGGCTGTAGTGCTTGATCAGAGCTGCAAAAGGAATAAAAATATATACATTTTTTAAAAAAAAAGGAAATATTTTTTATATTATGCTCAGTTCTCATTCTTTTAAAGTAAAACATCTTATTGTTGTTTGTGTTGAAGTAGATGCACTGTGGGAATTTGTGGGATTTGGGGATTTGTGTCAGATCCATTTGAGTTCCCTGGTGGTGCAGTGGTTAGGATTCAGTACTGTCATCACTGCAACCTGGGTTCTATTCCAGTCAGGGAACCTAGAGGTCACACCACCCTGAAGCCATGCAGGCTTGTGCCTGGTCAGTACTTGGATGGGAGACCACCTAGGAATACCAGGAGCTGTATGCTGTGGCCCACTGGAGAAGGAACTAGCAACCCACTCCATTATCACTGCCATGAATACCAAGTGAATCAGTATAGTGTGTTACAAGGTCATGGAGAGTTGTACACGACTGCACAAAAAATAAAAAAAATCAGATTCATTATCTCTTGTTCTTATTCCTGTTAAGAGAGTATCAGTTATGATTATTACATGTCAAAAATAAGCCATTTCACTTTTGAAGGTAGAAAATAAAATCTATTACTGTAAGATCTATTTTTCTTCTAAAATGATCTGGTTATTGCATTATATTCCCCAAAGCACAGATTTTAGGATCATTAGTCAATTCATGTGGTGGGTGTTGGTCAGGGTAAGCAGCGGTCAAGAGATTAAATGAGCACAGAACTTTAGAAAATGCTGTACTATGAAAAAACATTGATACAGAGTCAGGGAAAAGGTCAAAAATGTATTTCTCAATAAGAACAATATAAATGATGACTGGAGGCATCCATGATACTTTGGTAGAAGTGTGTGCCTGTGATGTGTTTTACATTTATGGAGAGCTTTGGTACTTTGAGGTTGGAGGCGTGTGGCATCAATTCCATTTAATAAAGACTGACCTCTCTCAGTCTACTCCTTCCACTGATAACCCCCCCCCCCTTCCCCCCCCAATGATCCAGCTCTGAGGAAGGGATGCAAAAAACAAAAAAATAATTATTATATTCCTAAACAAGCTCTTCAAATATTTTGACTTCTAATAAAATGATTGTTATATGTTAATTGCTTAACAGTTGCTAATTCTTTTGGTTGCACCCTCCTGAGCCCATACTGGGTAGAACCACATTTGGCTGCCATTTCTGGGGTAAGTCTATACCAGCTTTGCCCATCTTTATCCCATGTTCTTCCCATGCTTTATGGATTAGCACAACAGACACAAGATGCGCTGGTATGCTGAAGTCCATGGGGTCACAAGGGGTTGAGCATGACAGAATGACTGCACACACATACATTGTGTAAAAATCAAGCAAATATGCAGACAAAGACTATTTAGGGCTGGACGTGCAGTGTAGAGTACTAGCCTATCAGAGACCACATCATGTTGTGTAGAGATGGTCACTAACTGGTTTACTGGCACAGCAAGTACATTAGAGTTTGTGTCTTCATGAGCTGCAGAGGGCAGACCCATACAGGGACTATTTGTTTGGTTTTAGGCAGTAAATACAGAGCTTATGAGCACTTCTTAATAAAATAAAGCACATAAAAGTAAATAGAAACCTTTCATACCCCTTTAAGGCACTGTAAATATTTACCTAACTTCAGATCACGCGTTTCGCAAGCACAGCGCGGTTTGATGTCTTTTCACATATCTAAATGTCTTTAAGTACTAGGAATTTCCTCTACGGCAATCACCCAACAATTCAAAACAAACTGCTGACGGCGTAAACATATGGATAAATGGTGCAACCTCATCCTAACCCATCATGCTAAGCTTACAGTATTTGTAAGGGGAATCCATGCATGAATTACTGATAACCGTCTGTGATTGCTACATGCTGACCTAGTTTACACGTGTTATTTGTTCCATTGTATCAGAAGTGAGCAGAGATGCATCCAATGATGCGTGAGCCATGCGCCCCCCCTGTGCAGGCTGATAATGGAATCCATTGATGCTACAGGCAATTTGGTCTGATATTGTCTTTTTTTCTGTTGGGTGTTTATTTCCCAGAATCCTCTCTGGCAATAACGCTGATGCAGCAGTTCATGCTACACTAGGTCCATCTTTACTCATAATCCCCAACCCCACACAGTATCATGTCTTACAAAAAAATACTCCATAAATATATATTTGTAATATAGCCAAAAAGAGATTGCAGACATGTGCTGTATAACATATGCTGCATATATGATGACTAAACATATTAATGGATTGGGTTTCAATCCTTAACACATGATATAACAAGGTATATCATAATTTAAATATATATACTCACTTAAATTGTTTTATGTACTACTTAACTGAAGCGCTATAAACAAGGCAGTGAGAGTCCTCTTTTTACTGCATACATATACCTTATTACAGAAAAAGGACCATTTGTGACAATTTTTGTGCACTAGGATGGATGTAAGGAATGAGACACGGCAGCAATCTGGTAAAATCGCATGCATATATATCGTTTTTACCAAAAAAAAAAAATAAATATAAGAATAAAAAAAAAAAAATAGGTATGAATTTGCCAAAAAAACTTCTCAAGTGATATAATTGTAAAATGCATATAAAATACTAATAATAATAGCCACATAATTAATGAGTAAACCTATATAGATCAGTCAGCTCGTGTCTGTATCTAACATGGAGCACATACATGTAAGATTAATTATTTTCACATTCGGACTCTCTATCAAAATACTTTCTCTCTCAATCCCTGCAATTCCCTTCTATCCCCCCATCTCCCTACTGCCCCCTCCCCCCTCTATCCCCCCTCTATCCCAATCTCTTCCAATCCACTCTCTTCCATCCCCTTTTCATCTTTTTCCATCACCTTCTTTCCTTCATCCTCTTGTTGTCCCAATCTTGCTCTATCCTCCATCTCCACCAATCCACTCTCTCCCCCATCTTCATCTTTCTCCAGTCCCTTCTCTTTCCCATCCCCCAGTTGCGTATCCCCCTCACCCTATCTTTCTTCATTCCCTTCTCTGCCCGATCCCCTCTCTATCCCCCATCTCCTCCAATCAACTCTCTCTCCATCCTCATCTTTCTCCATGTCCTCCTCTCCCACCTCTCTGCCTTCTTCCCCCATTTTACCTCTTTCCCATTTACTCATGTCTCTCCCCATCTCTCCCCTATACCCCTCTCTTACACATCCTTCTATCTCAACCTCTCATCTTTATTCTCTCTCTTCCCCTTACCCCTCTTCATTCCCTTCTCTGTCTGACCCCCTCTCTATCCCCATCTCCTCCAATCAACTCTCTCCCCATCCTCATCTTTCTCCATGCCCTTCTCTCCCACCCATTTTCTTTTCCCACCTCTCTGCCTTCTTCCCACAGTTTACTTCCCTTCCTATTTACTCATGTCTCTCCCCATCTCTCCCCTATACCCCTCTCTCCCTCATCCTCCTCTCTAAACCTCCCCCATCATCATTCTCTCTCTTCCCCTTACCCCCCTTTTTCCTATGTTCCCCATATACATTTATATCCCCCCTTCCTCCTGTCTAACTTCATATATCCTTCCCATCACCATTCTCTCTCCCCCTGCTCGCTTTCCTTCATATCACTTGGGACCCCCTTTGTGGAGAGGGAGAAGCACACGCCCAGCAGTGATAGTACCTAGAGGGATGCAGGAGGGGGAGAGGGCAAACATTTATTTCTAAGCACTCTGGCGGGTAGAATGCATCTTGCAGACCTCCAACTCACCTCCTATTCCACCTTTATAAATGTGTGGTTCAGAGCAAGACAATGTGCTGCTTGTTGCTGCGTCTTTAGTTGCACTGCAGCCTAAATACTTTTGCAGCCAATAAAGATGAATTGAGCTGCAGAGTATCTAAGATTCAACAACTAGCAGCACACTGTTCAAAGTCTCCTCCCAACTCAGGAAACATTCCAAAGCAGCTGAATTGCAAATAAACAGAAATAAAATAAGAGGCTGTATTATTTTCATTCTAAAAAAAACATTATGACTACTTGAAATGTAGTCCAGGAAAGTAACTAAATAAAACAATATTGTATTAGCACTTAATTTTCTAGAGACTGCACATTATCATCTAGTTCTCCTATAAATATGAGACATCCCTGTCCCTTTAAGGCTCGCCAGACTTTATTTACATCCAAAAAATACAGTTTAAAAATGTTAAATGGGCTCTGATTTCTGGGCTAATGACAGCAGCTGGAAGAATTAACTACTGACTGCAATCATTATCTGTCGGCTGCAGCTGCAAGCAATGGGAGAAGTCAGCGATATGTCTGAGTGGCGCAACTCTCATCACGTCCTATCAGCAAACAGGAAACACAAAGAGGCGCATTGGAGATAATGAGGTGCAGAGCGCTCAGCTGGCAATGCTCGCATTCACTGTTTATTTAAAGTGACACAGCAATGGATCCAGTTGCTGAGAGTACACATATAAATACATTTATTTGTAAAAAACTAATATACACACACACATTATATATTTACACATTTATATATATATATATATATATATATATATATATATATATATATATATATATAATTATGTTTGATACAGCTGGCATATGCTTAAGGGAAGCCATGTTTCATATGGTTATGGATTGCAAGAGCAAAGCCTTTGTGGGCACGTGCATGTCCCTGCCAAGGTTCCCAGAATGCAGTGTAATAACTGTATTTCTCGGAATTCTGGGCATGAAACACATTCTGTAACTTGTTTAGGACATTCAAATGTAAACAGAAATATATATATATATATATATATATATATATATTTAACACTTGTTACTTTTATCTACATTATTTTTAAGTAGTGCTTACATGTCTGATTTGAGCAATAAAAACTAACAAATAGTCCCTGTATGGGTCTGCCCATTGCAGCATAAACAGACACAGACTATGGCCCTCATTCAATTGCAATTTGGCCAATTGAATAGGGCTCTAAATAAGCACATAACATATTTTTTTTAAAGAAGTTTTTAGTTAAACATCTATCCAAAAGCAAGGTTTTCACTAACTAAAAACGTCTTTAAAAAATGGATGCTATGTGCTTATTTAGAGCCCTATTCAATTGTCTAAATCACAATTGAATGAGGCCCTATGTAGATATGTATGTGCAGATTAGTGTCCTAGCCTGTCAGGGACAACATCTTAGTAGCATGTTGCAGAGAGATATTAGTATGAGACCATGCACCGCAAGTACAGCAGAGTCTGTGTCTACATACGCTGCAGTGGGCAGACCCAAGCAGGTAATATTTGTTTGATTTTATACAGAAAAAAACATAGTTTATAAGCACTTCTTGATAGAATAAAGTACATAATGGATACACAGGTATATTATATACCTAGTAAAACCCAGGAACATGCCATATCCATATAAACCTTATTGCATGAGCACTGCAGGGGCTCTTGAAAAGTAGATAAAATTGGCGGACTAGATGGAATTTATGCTGCTATTCTTTCTGTTGAATCCTACAAATAAAAACCAATTCTGTTTCAATTGTTGACATAAAATCAATAGTGAGGAAAAATATACATGGACTTTTAACTTATACTAGCCAAAAACAATCGATTTCTCTGATACGTATTGATCTGGCTGAGACATCCCAAAATGATGTAATTTCTCATATTTAAACTGCTGCGGGTAGTACACATTGTATCCTGCAAACTAATCAATAAATACAAATTACAATCTCAACTGAGATTGAGTTTGTTTGTAGATTTAAACGCTGAGACTGAACTCCTATATTTTCAATTATAAATTTAAAACAGCATGTTTTAATTAAAGTGTGTTTTTTTTTGTACATGAAAATGTGTAAACTAAAGACTAGTATTATAATATACTAGGAAATTGCCCATCAAAAATGAAAACAGTAAAATTGTAAGCCTGGCAATGCTGTTTGCCACACAATGCGAGGCTGTGGCCCTCTGAGCATCTTTGGCGCTCATTGCGAGCCGCAACTTTTTTGCTTTTGAAAGATCACCTTCGGCACACCTTGCAAGCTCAACGCTGAGCGCCAAAGGCGCTCATTTCAAGCCTCTCACCCTGTGTACTTTATAGGCGTTGTGCTTGAGTGTTACTGTCTTGGGTTGTGTTACTGCCTTGCGTTAAGTGTTACTGCTTAGGGCTCGTTTTTACGTCCTTCGGCCTCATTTTCGTCGTGTTGCATTTTTCAGCAGACATTTTTTTTCTTGCTTAGGCGATTTTCGATCATGAAAAAATGGCAAATATGGCTCAAATTAACTTGCAACCTGAATCACAGGCTTCCTGGCTCTCACCCTGTGCTGTGTGTGAGTGTGGAAGTTAATGTGAGGCATATTTGTGTGTATTTTCAGATGTTTGCTACTTCCGAAGTCCCGCTGGCTTATTGCGAGCCCTGCAATGAGCGCTTTTGGCGCTCATTGCAGCCTAAGTCCGCGGGCCTCGCGGTTGCATCCCGATGGCTCGCTGCGAGAGGGCCGCAAACATTGCTAACGTTCCCCACACTGACAACTATATATGTGATTTTCTTGTATTTCGTTGCAAGCAATACCCTGCCTGTCTATGGACTCATGATGGAGACTGGAATTTCAGCACCATGGCCAGCAATGCATAGGATACAGCTGTACATCCCCTGATTGGCTGGACAAGAAGAAAACATTATGTGAAGTTAAACAAGAACGGACTATTGTGATGCTAAATGATAAAATACACAAAATAAACATTATATGTGTATATATATATATATATATATATATATATATATATACATACATACATATACACACACACATAGTAAATAATTAGTATAGTACAATGTGGGAGTGGGTTTCCAGTTACATTTTCAATGGACCACAGTTTGTTTGACCTTTTTGCTATGACCCCTACGTGGTATATCTCACACCTTCATACACAAAGCCCCTTTACCACCACGAGGTAGTGATCCAGAAGGCGTAGTTTAATGTAGCCGTCCAGAGGGATATATAAATACATTTTAATATATCATTTTAATATATATATGTGTTTGTGTGTGTAAGTGGTCATGCTCTATCATCGATAGCAGAAACTCAAGGGAAAGAGGTATAAATGTAATGTATAATAAATGTTCTATATTAAGACAGCTCTTGTTTATGTACATTAAAGCTATGTATAATCAGGAAAATAACTCAAGAAAAAAAAATAGAAATTGTCATTATTATCTCGTGATAGCTACTTAAAAATGTCCAGAAATATTGTCCGTTTTGTATCACTTACTCAATTTTGATCTTCTTGACATGCAAATTTTTGCCTAATGGAAAAAAAAAAATCTATACTCTGTTGGGGAGCGATCATCTAGATGGCAGGAGTCTAGATCAGATTGTTGACATTGGGTATATAAACCAGATTTTTTTTCTTCTTTTAAATACAAGAGAGATACAGATAATCAACATACAGTACATTTTGCATGTTTACATATTTACTTCAATATAATAAACTTTATTTAAATTTTTCAGGGAAGAGGTTATCGCGGAGGGGGGATAGTAACTCTCTCTACTAAACATATTTAATATACATTTTTTTGTTTTTAGTTCCAACCTATTTTAAGAGTCCATATATCCCAGCAAGATGCCCACTTTCTAAAATTTCCATCTACGTTGGCAGAGACCATACTCATACACATATTGTGTCTATATATTGATTTTTTTTTAGCTTTACCTTATCAAATGTGGGTATGTTAATTTCCAGTTTTTTAGATTTAATGCTTTTGGAAGCGAAGATGATCTTATTATATCTTGGAAGTTGTGGTATAGGTAGTCCCAATATTGCTTGATGTCAGGTATATACAGTGCCTTGCAAAAGTATTCACCCCCCATTACTTTTTACCTATTTTGTTACATTACAGCCTTAAGTTCAATGTTTTGTTAATCTGAATTTTATGTGATGGATCAGAACACAATAGTCTAAGTTGGTGAAGTGAGAAAAATCTATACATAAAACTATTTTTTAGAAATAGAAAACAGAAAATTGGTATGTGCATATGTATTCACCCCCTTTGTTATGAAGTCCATAAAAAGCTCTGGTGCAACCAATTACCTTCAGAAGTCACATCATTGGTGAAATAATTAGTCCACCTGTGTGCAATTTAAGTGTCAAATGATCTGTCATTACATATACACACATTTTTTTGAAAGGCCCCAGAGGCTGCAAGAGGCACCACTAACCAAACACTGCCATGAAGACCAAGGAACTCTCCTAACAAGTAACGGACAATGTTGTTGAAAAGTACAAGTCAGGGTTAGATTATAAAAAAATATCCAAATCTTTGATGATCCCCAGGAGCACCATCAAATCTATCATAACCAAATGGAAAGAACATGGCACAACAGCAAACCTGCCAAGAGACTGCCGCCCATCAAAACTCACGGACCGGGCAAGGAGGGCATTAATCAGAGAGGCAGCACAGAGACCTAAGGTAACCCTGGAGGAGCTGCAAAGTTCCACAGCAGAGACTGGAGTATCTGTACATAGGATGATAATAAGCCGTACGCTCCATAGAGTTGGGCTTTATGGCAGAGTGGCCAGATGAAAGCCATTACTTTCAGCAAAAAACAAAATGGCATGTTTTGATTTTGCGAAAAGGCATGTGGGAGACTCCCAAAATGTATGGAGGAAGGTGTTCTGGTCTGATGAGACTAAAATGAAACCTTTCGGCCATCAAAGAAAACGCTATGTCTGGCGCAAACCCAACACATCACATCACCAAAAGAACACCATCCCCACAGTGTAACATGGTGGTGGCAGCATCATGCTGTGGGGATGTTTTTCAGCAGCCGGGACTGGGAAATTGGTCAGAGTTGAGGGAAAGATGGATGGTGCTAAATACAGGGATATTCTTGAGCAAAACCTGTACCACGTGATTTGAGGCTAGGACGGAGGTTCACCTTCCAGCAGGACAATGACCCCAAACACACTGCTAAAGCAACACTTGAGTGGTTTAAGGGGAAACATGTAAATGTGTTGGAATGGCCTAGTCAAAGCCCAGACCTCAATCCAATAGAAAATCTGCTGTTCACAAGCACAAACCATCCAACTTGAAGGAGCTGGAGCAGTTTTGCAAGGAGGAATGGGCAAAAACCCCAGTGGTAAGATGTGGCAAGCTCATAGAGACTTATCCAAAGCGACTTGGAGCTGTAATTGCCGCAAAAGGTGGCTCTACAAAGTATTGACTTTAGGGGGGTGAATAGTTATGCACATTGACTTTTTCTTTTATTTTGTCCTGTTTGTTGTTTGCTTCACAATAAAAAAGTTGTGGGCATGTTCTGGAAATTAAATGATGCAAATCCTCAAACAATCCATGTTAATTCCAGGTTGTGCGGTAACAAAACACAAAAAATGCCAAGGGGGGTGAATACTTTTGCAAGGCACTGTATATAGACCATATTGTTGACATTGGGTATATAGACCAGATTGTTTATTCCGAGCATCTAGACTGTATTTTTGACGTTTGATATATGGTGGCACGTCTTTGGCGCGCTGGATACCAGCGCACCGTCATCAGGGTGCAGAGAACTGTGCTCTGATGACGCTCTGTGCTCCAGCCAGCAGTTTGGAGTTGGATAAATAGAATGCCAGCCTGCATCCCATCTGCTACAGAGGCCCCATGTCATATTTACTGGAGGCTGCCAAGGCTAAGGTAAGGGTGTTACACATGCCAGTCCCATTGCCCCACATATATATATAGCCCCTTAACTTAGCCTTGGCAGCCTCTTTACAGACTGGAGCGCAGAGCGTCATCGGAGCGCAGAACTTTGCGCTCTGATGACGGCGCGCTGGTGTCCAGCCCTCGACGGTCGGTGTGCCCTGACAAATAGATCATATTATTTACTCCTAGCATCTATATCAGATTGTTGACACCAGGTATACAGACCAGATTATTGATGTCGGGTGTCTAGACAGTTTGGATACCAATTATCAGTATGTGAGCACTCTATTTCCTCAAATTCTAAGTCCAGGCACTTAAAATTTGTACTTCTGGCACCTATAAAATGTCCCTGGCTCTTAAATGTTAGATATGGTTTTCTATCCCTGCATTAGAATATAATTTATAAGCATTACCATATAATTGTATACACCTACCAGTACGATTACAAGGGACTTATCTACACAAAACAGCTTTATTGAATCCTCCAGTGCATGACAAACGGCAGAGCGCTCACATCTCAACTAGTAAAGGTGTTAATTAAGACCTGCTGAGTATTTGTTCAGAAAAAAGCCAAGACTTCATGGCCCATGGAGATATTTATAATTCATTTCACTCTCGATTGCACTGAAAACTAAAAAAAACAACAAAAAAAATATGATTCATCATACAAAAAAAAACTGGATCATTGTGCAGAACCTTTCCTTCTACAGGTCAGTATTTATTTGTGAGTTGCTTCTGGCAGATCACAACCATAATATAAGGACTTACTATTTAAAATGGGAGGAATTTTAAGTTTTGCCAAATTTTATTTGTTTTTAAACAAAATGTAATCAATCCATCCTATGTTTAGCTATTGAAGACTATTCTTGGTCTACCATGAACACTACTCTACTATTGAGATAGAACTGCCATAGCCTGCGATGATGAAGGACATTTAGTAAGCATCTAAATCAATTCAAGGCTGTAAACAACGACCCCACGTGTTTTTTAAGCCTCTACCTCATTTGTCACCAACCGAAGGCTCTAGAGCCAAATGTGGCTCAGCCCAGATCAACAAATGGCTCTTCTGTCAGGCTCAAGTTGACCAGAACAAATTCAACTTGTTAGCCGTGGATTCAAATGAGTGTTAGTTTGCTTCATTGCTTAATAAAAGGAAAAATAGGCAATATCCATATGATTTTGACTGTCAGTGCACCATTTTATATAGTAGTATATGTGTCATATGTGGCTTTATGCACTGCAGGGGCGCATCTACCAAAGGTGCAGGTGGTGTAGTGCACCAGGGCCTCTTCTGAAGTGCTGGGTGATTTTTTTTTTATTACTTTTTTTGCATTTCATGTTTTTTTTTTTATAGTGGAAGGGATGTGTATTAAGGAAGAAGGTAAGAGAGTAATGGCTGCAAAGTGGTAACAAAGTACAGTGGTGGATTCTGTGAGGGAGGAAGGAAGGAGATAGGGATGGGTGCTCTGTGAATTGGGTGCTGAGAGGGTTTCGGTGCTGTGCGGGGATGGATGATGAGAGGGGATGGCTGCTAACAAGGACTGGGTGGGGATGTGTGCTATGAGGGGTGGGTGCTGTGTGGTGTGATGTTTGTATATATATATATATATATATATATATATATATATATATATATATACACACACACATATACACACACACACATACAGTGCCTTGCAAAAGTATTCACCCCCATTGGCATTTTTCGTGTATTGTTGTCACACAGCCTGGAAACAACATGGATTGTTTGAGGATTTGCATTATTTAATTTACAGGACATGCCCACAACTTTGAAGATGTTTTTTTATTTTATTTTTTATTTGTGAACCAAACAACGAATAGGACAAAATAACAGAAAAAGTCAATGTGCATAACTATTCACCCCCCTAAAGGGGGCCACCTGAGAGAGACACAGAGAGAGAGACAGACAGAGAGAAATGGGTATGGGTCTTGGGAAGGTTTGCTATTAAGGGAAGGGGTCTGGGGGAGCAGTACTGATTGATTTGGTTCCTACAGGGGCCATCGCAAGACATTTTTTACCCCCCCCCCCCAGGGCCCTCCATTCTAGCTCTGCCACTGATGCACCGGATATATTTTGGCCAATGCTTTAAAGTTTAATAATAAAAGGTTGCAGACCCCTGCATCACCTGATGGTGCCCAGTAGTTTTGGTGATGTTCCTGTCTCTTTATGGAGCACTTTAAAAATATTCTATTTCTGCATTTTATTTTCGCTCGAGATCATTAATTTTCTTATCTGTACTTTTTACCTGATTTGACCCTTTTGAAAACTTTTTAAAATGTACAGATCTTTATCCAAAGATTTTCTCACATTTAACAGAAGCTGTTGATTTTTGTGAAAAAAAAACTGCTTTTGTTTCACAGTTTATTCACAGACAGCATGTTTTTTTTCACAGCATTTTTTTGGTGTCTAAGAGTAAGTTTTGTCTGTGTGTATTTTGCATGTCACACAATTTACAACAAATCCAAAATTATTGCCTTAAAAAAGTAGTTAATTTGCTACAATATCATTTTAATTATTTTCTTTACATTTCTGTATTAAAAAAATATAAGAACAAAGCTGTTCTGAATCGGTAAACTGAAGTAGCCCCATGTGCTCTACACCATCAGATAGAGGGTGGCAAAGCATGTGGAAAAAATGCTTTCCTTTTTAAAATTGCTGCTAAATTAACAATTACACTTCTAATATTAGGTCTATATTACTTATATTGATCTTTTTCATTCAATACAAAGCATGAAGACACACAGAACAAAGGGTACATTCTTGCACTATGAAATACTCCCCCTGCAACAACAATATTTTTTTTAAATCACATTTTTATGATTACTAAATAAAACTTAATACATATAAACTGTAAAGGTAAATGCTATAAATGTGTTTAAAAGAATTATTTAAACTAAGTTGACATTAGTGTACAAAAAGGTAAGACAGGGAACTAAATCCCTAAATCTCATAATTTAGTTATAAAAGAGCTACTTTTACCAACAACACCACATCCATGTCTGATAAATATAGTACCGAAATCAGTAAATCTAATATATATATCTATATATATATATATATTTTTTTTAAATGTAACATTTCTTTAAAATTAAAGCAATGCTGGGAAATTCTGTGTTGTTGTTACTGTATTTATATGCAAATGAACAGCACAGTTATTAATTAGCTGATTTGACATGTGAATTAGAATTAAAGTCTGCACGTCTCTTTTGATAGTGGCAAAAATAAAGACACCCAATGTTATATGGCAGTTATGCCCGTCTCTCATCTATATCAAGCACTCTGAACCACATATTACCATACTGAGCTGCACATTAGCATACAGGAGCGGCACATTAGCACACAGGAGATGAACATTAGCATGCCGAGCCGCACATTTGCACACAGGAGCTGAACATTAGCATGCTGAGCCGCATGTTTGCATACAGAAGCCGCACATTAGCATACAGGAGCTGCATATTTGCATACAGGAGCCGCACATTTGCATACAGGAGCTGCATATTTGCATACAGGAGCCACACATTTGCATACAGGAGCCACACATTTGCATACAGGAGCCACACATTAGCATGTTGAGCCTCACATTACCCTTGTGAGCCGCACATTAGCATACAGGCGTTGCACATTAGCATACTAAACTGCACATTAGCATACAGAAGCCGCAAAATCGATTCTAAATATTTCAAAAATGATTTACTGCAAATAAAAACTGCTAGTACAATGTGTAGCCCATTTTTAATGCTCTTTAAAATTAAATCAGTTTCCGGTTGGGGTGACGGAGTCCCTTTAAGTTCACTGATTATATAGAAGACAAGAATGGCTGACCCCAAAATAGCCAGTGATAACAGGAAGTGTTTCCTGTTTGTTGATGACCATGTGGGTTAAAGGGCCCCAATTCCCCGAGTCCAGCCTGTCATTACTGTAGGAAGGGCTCTGTCTCGCTGCCAGCACTTCCTTTCCTACACAATTAGTTTCCAAGTGTAACTAAGAAAAGAAACAAAATTGCACTGAAGTGAAACATAATAATCATATTTTTGAAAACGTACAATTTTTGCGACCATTAAAATAATCTCTTACGCCAGCGCGGTGTTTAAATTCGGCCCATGCTGTTTACATTACCAGATTGTGAAAGATAAACTGCTTGATTAATGCAGGCAGACAATAGCCATGAATAAGTAATTACCCAGAAGCACCTTGGGAATATAAAACACTCTCTAATTCCCCAGACATCACACAGGGAACAATCACCGAATTGTGTTTATTATCCTGTGAAAAGCATATAGGGCTCGGGGAACCTGTTACTGAAAAACTGTACTTTTATGTTTAATTTTCACCTTAAAAGACCAATTTAATGTTTTAAATAATAACATTCCTGTTCAATAGAAAAACAATATTCAATATTAAACTTACTTTCAGCCTTTAAAGGGACATGGAAGGTTCCTGGATGTTACCCTGTGTCTCTCCCCCCCCCTCCCCTGTGTCTCTTTCCCCCCTCTCCCTCCCCTGTGTCTCTTCACCCCCTCCCTCCCCTGTGTCTCTTCCCCCCTCCCTCCCCTGTGTCTCTCCCCCCTGTGTCTCTTTCCACCCCTCTCCCTCTTCTTTGTCTCTTCCCCCCCTTTGTCTCTTCCGCCCTCTCCCTCCTCTTTGTCTCTCCCCCTCCCTCCTCTTTGCCTCCCCCCCTTCGTCCTCTTTGTCTCGTCCCCCTTTGTCTCCCCCCTCCCACCTCTTTGTCTCGTCCCCCTCTTTGTTTACATGAAAAAATGCTAAGTAAAATATTATAAATAAAGTATAGGCTTCCTTCAAACTAACAGAACTTGCACAGATAATACTGCAGTGTATATGGCTTATTGGCAGACTCACTCCCCATCCATTTTAACCAGTTTATTCTATAATAGAAAACATACTACAGTAGACGCTCAGTTATCCAGAACTCAAGCAACCAGAACTCTCAAGCAGCCAGAAAAATGGAATACTGTACTTTAAATAAAAATTTAAATTTGAGTGTAAGTGAGGAGTGAAAGCTGCTGCTGCTAGAACAGCCTTCACTGACAAATATACTTAGCAGAGCATCCTATGTGCAGCTAATCTAGGCCTCTTTTATATGTAACTCTCAAGCAACCAGAAACTACATTTATCTAGCATCTACTAATCCCTGTGGGTGCCGGATAACTGAAAGTCTACTGTATTACACAATAGTAATATCTTATTTCAAAGGCAACAAAGGAAAATATTTTCCAGTAGTAATTAGCTCATTTACCAAGATTCTTACAAGATCCATAATTTGGATTAAAAATAAATAAACTTAATAAAAAAAAAAATACTGTTTCAAATATACTATGTATGTATGATCAATATTTCCGGCATATAATATCACCTTTAATGAAAAACATATACATTTTTTCATATGAATTATTCAAATAAATAATATAGATGAACCACATTTTGTGATTACTGTGAATTGTAACTAGTCACAGGTCAATGTAACTTTTTCTGCAGTAAACAAGTATTTAATAAAGAGTAGCACTTATTCCACAAACAGGATTACAATTTCCCCCAAAAAAATCCTCATGTTACAAACAAAATTCTGTTCCATAAAAAATTGTGCAACTAAGTAACTTGTCATATAGAGGATAATAAATCTCATTATCAGTCATTCTTAGAAGAACATTATGGTCACTGTGTGTGCAACATCAGATAGATGATGGAAAAGCAAGTGGAAAAAGTGCTTTGGCAGAGATGCACTAAGCACCATAGTGGCTGTGATGTGCTCTATTTCCTATAGTGAATTTTGCCATTGCAGCCCTTCAAAGCTTAGTGATTCTCATCCAATGTTGTGAGAAAAGGGCAGAACAGAAAGAGAGGGAAGTGAAAACTGCCTTGGAAGAGAGAAAATCCCGGGGAAGATCCCTGGGGTGGGAGAGGGACCTTTCCTGTTTTATGCTAGCACATGTGCATCGCTGCATGGCACTGGAAGACTCCTGTTGCCGGGTGCGCTCGCATACTAACCCTAAACCTAACCCGCTTATCATAACCCTAAGCCCCTAACACCCTACACCCCTTGCCGGCCCTAACCCTAACCACCTACACTCCTTGCCAGGGCTAACCCTAATCTTAACCCCCTACACCACTTCCTGGCCCTAAACCTAACCCCCTACATCCCTTGCCGGCCCTAACCCTAAACCTAACCCCCTTACCCTAAGCCCTTAACCCCCTACACCCCTTGGCAGCCCTAACCCTAACCTCCTAACCCTCTTAGCCTAACCCCCTAAAACTAAGTCCCTAAGACCCTAAACCCCTACACTCCTTCCTGACCCTAACCCTGTAAACCTAACCCGAAAACCCCTAACCACTTACCGGCTACAAGGAGACAGCTTCATCGGCACAGGGCAGTGCAGCATGCGTGCGTGCACATAACAGATGAACGTGCACGTGTGGTAGCATAAAACAGGAAAGGAACATATGTGTGTGTACGTGCGTGTGTATGTATAACCGTTTGTATGTATGTATATATATATATATATATATATATATATATATATACACAGCGCTCGATAGATACCTTTTTTATATAACACTCTGATAAATCATATATCACTATATACTGCAATTCCCCTTCTGGATCTCTACCTTATTGTAATGAAGGGGCTTCAATACTGTGGGCTATACCATATAGGGTCACCAAAGATAGGCAGGTCATAGCAGAGAGGTCAGGCAAATCGCGGTCCACTGGAAAAGGAACGGACAAATCTCTCCAGTATCTTTGCCACAAAAGCCTTACGAATTAGCACAATCAGACACAAAATGTGCAGGGCATGCTATGGCTGAGAGTCAGACACAACTGAACAGCAACAACAACAATACCGCAATACACTGATTATTCATCTAGATTACTGGACACTTAGGGCTACCTCACTCTTCATATGATTTACACACAAATATTCAGAGCTTAAGCTTTTTTGAAAATACTTTGCAAAATATATATTAAATAGCAATAAATATAATACATAATACATAAAGGCATTATTATTATTATTATATTATTATTATATACTTATAAATGCATTTAGTTTAAACTGTGCCATAAATAACCCTTTACGTGCATTAGGGACCCAGTAATTAATTGCCCACTTGCCATGGATCAGCCCCATGACCTATCCAGCAGTTGCCTTAAATACACATGTCTGACAGATGTTTCGAGTGTCTAAAAACACAGCTTCTGTCAAACTAAATATAACAATACAAAAAAACATGTGGTTTAAGCAAAATACTGTGTATCTGTGCCAAAAGGAGCAGCTTCTGGCTCTAACAACTGTGTTTATTCAAAATAGATTCAAATACTTAACTTTGTACAAAAGACAATAATTTTACATATTGTATACAAAATGACATTTGTCAAATTAACAAACAAATAAACAATAGCAGTAATTCAGAATAAAATGACAAAGAGATAAAATGTGATTATATTTATGGATGTAGCTGACTGCCCTGCACAGTCTGCTGTATTTATTTCCACTGAGCCCTTCAGCCTGTATTAAGTAGAGCCCAGCAGGGGCTGTCTCTGGTCCTGTATGTGTTAGACACACAGCCACAAAGCTTAGAGGTTTGTGCCTTGTCATGTCCTAGAGGCTGCAGTGTATTAGCATCTTAGCAGGATGCTGAGGGATGCCCTGGGGCTGGCTGGTCCTACACAATGGGTATCCCTTGACTGGCTGCAACCCACTGGTAACCCCATAGGAGGTTTTATTCATCCTTAACAATCAATCATTTAATAAAGAAATCAGAAGTGATTGGAAGAAAACAATAGCATATATTAAAATGTGTCAGCTCAGCAATAATTATGGGAATTGCATTAGATTAATTTAAATAAACTGTGCATTATGTTAAGTAGTATAATCCTGCCCTGTATATAAGAGCCCAGACAATAAAAGGAGCTTACCTCTTTGTTATGATGAATATCCTGTGGGTGTTTGGGGTGGATATCCTGCCTTGTACAGGCTGGTGTGTAACTCCCCTGCCTTCCTGCCTCTCCTACACATGGGTCTGGGTGCAGGGATAGGAGGTGCAGACAGATGTGTGTGCAGGGCACTGGCAGGTCCTCTACACACACTGCAGTAGTCTCTCCCCAGCACTCTCTTTGCTCTTTTTACTCACTGCACCAGTCTCACTGCACAGCAAACCTCCTTACACATTACACCCACCTTGCTCATTTGCACCCCCTCTCTCCCCTGGACACTGCACCCTCTCTGTCCCTTGGGCACTGCACCCACCTTTACCCCTTACACTCTCTGTCTCCCCTGCACACTACACCCACACTTCTACCTTGCACCTCCTCTGTCCCTTGGACACTACACAACCTAGCTCCTTTGCACCCTACACCCACCTCTCTCCTTTGCACCCTTTCTCTCCTGGACCCTACACCCACCTTGTTCCTTTGCACCCTACACCCACCTCTCTCCTTTGCACCTCTCTCCCCTGGACACTACACACACCTTGCTCCTTTGCACCCTCTCCCTTGGACACTACACCCACCTCTCTCCTTTGCACCCTCTCTCCCCTGGACACTACACCCACCTTGCTCCTTTGCACCCTCTCCCATGGACACTACACCCACCTCTCTCCTTTGCACCCTCTCTCCCCTTTGCACCCTCTCTCCCCTAGACACTACACCCACCTTGCTCCTTTGCACCCTCTCCCCCTGCACCCACCTATTTCCTCTGCACCCCACCTCTCTCTCCAGCACCCAGCACTGCCTGCCCCTCTACACAAAGCCACACTCTCCTCCCCTCAGCTGCTGCTGCTGCATGTGTCTGTCTGTGACAGCCCCTAGTCTCATTCACTATGCTCAGTCACTACTGCAGCCCAGCCCCAGCCTGGATAGCATCAGAAGGGAATCCTCCTGCCATGTGGACCCTCCCTCATCTCCTCCCATAAAGACAATCCCATTGTATTAAAGGCACACTGTCATATCCCATTCATTAACGCAATGATTCCCAATCCTAACCTCAGAGACCCCCAACAGGCCAGGATTTATGCATTTCCCCACCTAAGTTTCTGCTAATCAATGGTTCTATATTCACAAGCCATAAGTCAGGGAACCACTGCATTAAAGGGTCACTGTGTCCAGTTTTATTTTTTATGCTATTTACTTAAAGCAAATAAATAAATATAACCTTTACAATGTAATTATTTTTACTGCATTTGTCTTTTTGTCTCTTAACTGATTCTATCTGTAACTTTACACAGTAACAGTAATTAAGGTAAAAAAAAAACAGTCTAATTCTGCTTTTTTTAAATTTCCTCTGATTCTTATAACATGTGGCTTATTCATCTTATCAGGTGTGTAAATGAATGAGCTTTCTATTATTCCCATTGAAAGCACTGGCAATTTTAGATGCCACTGTCCCACTGTGGAAACAGAAATTTCCTATTCTTCCAAACTTTCCTCCGTCCTCACTAGGCTCATTGAAAAAAGATGCATACAATTAGTAAATAATCAGAACATAATAATGCAGAGCAAACAATGTTAACATTTTTTGTTACATTGTAAAAATATGTATTCATTAATTATATATCCTCAAAAGAGATTATTCTAAATGTATGAGCACAGCTTGAAGTAATACATGTCCCCTATGTGAATTTATACAATTTATCAAATGATGGAGAGTGCATTACATTTTATTATTGCTTTTTCTAGGCTATACATAAAGTTGCTCTTTTAATCTGGCTCCTCATTTTGCATCTGATTTTGATATTATTGTCATAAACTACACAATTTCATATTTGATTGAATTAAAAAAATGTCAAAACTTAAAAGGAATCTAAATTCATGGACAGTGCTATGCACCATCATGTAGAGCTGTCACAATCCAGTAAAAAAGCTTACATAGTTACATAGCAATTGAGGTTGAAAAAATACTTTTAGTTCGTCAAGTTTAACCTTTTTAGATCTCCTCTGATCTTTGTAATATGCAGATTAATTAATTAATTAATTGATCCAGAGGTAGCAAACAGAAAAAAAAAAATCCACTGAAACTTTGCCAATTGTCTCATAAGGGAAAAAAATGAAATTCCTTCCTGACCCCATAGACTGGCGGTTGGATTGCTCCCTGGATCAATACTCACTACTATAGCTACTCCAGCTTTAAAATGTCGTTTTTATGAAGTGGTGCCCAAAATTGTACTCCATATTCCAAATGAGGGCATACTAGGGATTTGTATAGTGGTAGAATGATATTTGCTTCTTGGCTTCTATACCTTTCTTAATACATGCTAATATTTTATTTGCCTTTGCAGCTGCTGCTTGGCTTTGAGCACTGTTACCTAGGTGGTTGTCCACAAGCACTCCCAAATCCCTTTCAATATCTGATACACCTTTATTTGCTCCATTAAGATTATAAATTGCATGGCTATTTTTCCTTCCTAAATACATTACTTTACTTTATTCGTATTAAATCTTATCTGCCATTTAATTGCCAATTTCACTAATTTATGCAAATCCAACTTAGTGTCATCAGCAGAAATGGTGACACTACTTTCCAATCCTACTTCTATGTCATTAATACATATATTAAAAAGGAGAGGACCTAATACTGAACAACAAGGAACCCCACTTATCACATTAGTCCAATCAGAGTATGTTCCATTTACCACAACCCTTTGCTTCTTGTCTTTTAGCCAGCTCTCAATCCATGAGCAGATATTTACTGCAACTCCTGTATCCCTTAGTCTCCTCAATAGTTTCCCACGTGGCACTGTATCAAAAGCCTTTGCAAAATCCAAATAGACTACATCCACTGAGTTGCCTTGATCCAAGTTGCTACTAACCTCCTCATAGAAACTAATTAGATTTGTTGGACATGACCTATCCCTTATAAATCCATGTTGACTCCTACTTATAATCCTGTTTGACTAGACATATTCTTGTATATTATCCCTTATTTACCCATCTAAAAGCTTCCCCACTACAGAAGTGAGGCTCACTGGTCTATAATTCCCTGGATTTGCTCTTGCCCCCTTCTTATCACCCCCATGTAAGAGTTAATTAAACATAATAATTTTATACATAATTATTCCTTATTGTGGTGTACCATTTCATTTACTGATCTTTCTGCAGCTTCTGTCTCAGGAGGGTGTATCATTGTACACAAAAGAGCTTTCCATCAGGGGTGTAGGAGCCAGAATAGTATACACATTCTGTAAAATAGCTTATATATACATACATACAAACATAGATAAATCTGGGGGGATTTGTACCCCCCCCCCCTCCCCCCAGTTCCTACACCCATACCTCCCATTATTCCTGTTAAAAGCACTGTCAGTATTATTTTATCACTATCCCCCTGTTCAGATAGAAGCTTCCTTTGCATTTAAAGAATCCTCCCACCCCAGAAAGTAAATATACAGAAACCAAAATGACATCTTCCTATGCAGAATAATTGCATGTATAATGTAACAGATTAATGTGACATTTTTTTCAGTTATTAAATATATTTATACTTGTTAAAAAAAATATTTTATAAACAACTTTAATAATTTAGCTGAGAAGTTTTCACCTTTACTAATAAAATCAGGGGTGGAGACAGCAACTTAACTGTAAGTTTAGAAGTGGATGTTTTCAAAGTATGTTTAATATTCAATATTACTTAACTAAATAATTGAATAGGAATTGTATCAATGATAAATGTCTAATGGAAAATATGGCTTCTATTGGTAGAGCACAAATAATCACAGTATACTGTAGTTAACAGAAGATAAACAACTTTGCAATATGCTTAGATAAGAACATAACATTTAATGTTTTCTAACTCAGATCATAGACCTTTCTGCTCCCCCATTGTATTAATCTTGTGTCACATTAGTTGCTCAGTGGCAAGTTTTCTATTTTCAAATTACTCATATATTCACCATTGTTTGTGCTGCATTGTTATTCACAAAAGTTAATTAGCTGCATTCATGTGCTAGTTATTGACACCCTAAATAAGCAAGCACAATCTACCCTCAGTGTTATCATGCAGTTTGATCTCCTCCCCAAAGTACAATGAGCCACTAATCATCATACTGGGCTGCATATTAGCATAATAATGCACAAAAAATGCACACTAACACAGTGGCGGAGTTAGGGAATAGAGGGCCCTGGTGCAAAAGAAAATTAAAAAATGTTTTGCTCTGGGCCGTGCCGGATCCAAATCACTAAGTGCTCCTCCCACAGACCCCTTCCCATAACTCCCCTCCGGAAGACCCCTTCCCATAACAGTAAACCCTCCCAAGACAATTACCTATTGCTGCTCCACCTCCAAGAACCCTTCCCTTTCCAATATATATATATATAACACATCACCTCTGCACAGCACCCACCCCTCTTAGAATCCATCCCCACCCAGTTCTTGTCAGCTGCCATCCCCTCTCAGCATCCATCCCTGCACAGCACCCAACCCCTCTCATAGCACCATCCCTACTGTATCTCTTTTCATTCCTCCCTCACAGAACCAACCATCCTATACTTTGCTGCCACTTTGCAGCCCTTGCTCTCTCCCCTTTTCCCTGTTACACATCCCCAGCATGCACTGCACCACCTGCTCCACTGGTAGATTCGTTCATTCTATAACGAAAAATAGCTAGTACAATTCAGTCAGTTTTTCATTCTTTTCGGGAGGAGAAAGTCTTTTTGTTAGGTTATCCCTTTATAGAGGGGTAACCACAATTTGTTGGTGGATCAAAAGTCCTTACTGAGCTCAAGATGGCACTTCAATATTAGTATACTGTTATAATGTTTAATAACAGTCAATAAAGTAATTATTAATATCTACACACATTCTTATCAGGGGAGAAGCTACTGTTGGTGCAAGCGGTGCAGTGCACTGGGGCCCTCCTCTGATTTTTTTTTTTAAATTTCTGCAGTGTAGTGTAGGGGCCAGTTTAGTGCATCACCATATCATCTTATTTTTCTGGAATTCTACCTATTCCACCGCATGCTAACTATAACTTATGTATAATACTTTCTGTATTGAATCATTGTTTTATTGTAATAACAGATTGGATCCTTTCCTGTTATGGTTACGGCACCAGTCCGCCCTGCAGTACAGTGACTAACCTCTAGATGGCACTGCCGATATTCCAGTGCCATATCATAGAGTCAAGGCTTAGCTAAACAGTTAGTCTGTGGGTTAGGGTGAGGGTTAGATTTAGGGTAGGGTTAGAGTTAGGTTTAGTTTGAGGTTTAGGCTACCATTCTAAGCTTAGAACTTCTCTAACATATCGGCAGCGCTGCAAAATATTGGCAGCGCAATCTAGCGGTTGGTCGTAACTGTAACAGGATAGATCCACAAATTTTACAAACTATATATTTATATCTATTTATATATACTTTAGCAGTATACTGCATAATTAAGTATGATAAATATTTTCAATCATTAAAATATTTCTTCGTGCTCTTCAGAACCTCTCTTTACAAAAAAAAAAAAAAATGAACAGCGCTCTGTCTTGTTAAAGGTATAAGATAGACGAGGTGAAGGTTACCAGCTGACTGCTTGACCATATCATCTTATTCTTCTGGAAAACGACCTATTCCACAAGATGGTAACTAATGTATAACCCATGTATAATACTCTCTGTATTGTAATAACTGTATTGTACTATTGCTAAAAAGATTATAAATACATATGCATGTATATACTGTATGATAAGATATGCAGAGGCATTAAAAAAAAATTCTGATTAAAAATTAGCTGTATGACTTTTCCTGCTTAAATATGCCCATAATATGACTTTTAAGACTACCTGTAACAATCCCATGATCTTTACTGCTTAACCATAAGGTTTTCTTGGCAAACATAGTGGAGTGGGTTGCCAGTTCCTTTACCACTGGTCAGTGATTTATCTGACCTCTCTGCTATGACCTGCCAATCTTGGGGGACCCTACATAGTATAGCTCACAGCTTCATTGAGGTACATAAGCCTCTTCACCACAACATGGTAGCAATCCAGAAATTGCATTTGAAGACCATGTACAAACAAGGTATGATTATTAAAACATATGTTAGCATTTAGCTTTTTGAAATGTATTCTTGTGTGTGTGTGTGTGTTGTACAGTTGTGTCCAATTCTCAGTGACCTCATGGACCACAATACACCATGCTGATCCAATTGGTATTCATGGCATAAATACTAGAGCATTGCCAGTTCCTTCTGCAGTGTGCCACAGCATACAGCACTTGGTATTCCTAGGTGGTCTCCCCTCCAAGTACTGACTATGCGCAACCCTGCTCCGCTTCAGGGTGGTGTGACCTTTTTGTTCCCTACCTGGAATCGAACCCAGGTCACAGTGGTGAAAGCGCCAAATCCTAACCACTGGACCACTTCAGTCCCTGCATTGGCTAATCCTTGAAGCAGCTCTCTTTCTGTCAATGAACTAAGCCAGGGGTGGGCAAGTTGGATATGAAGATATCCTTTCTGTGCACTGGTGAGTCAATCAGGATGACTGAAGAAGTGATAGACACACCTGTGCGCAGCAGGGATATCATCAAATCCAGGCCTGTGTGTGGCCCTGCAGGATCAAATTTGCTCACTCCTAAGCCAGAGCAAGCAGCGAGGTAAGCCTCTTAGATGAGTAAGGGAATTAGAAAGAAAGGAAATGTCTGTGCAATCCAACGATAACAGGGGTAGGCAAGTTCAGTACTGGCGAGCCATTCACAGACTTGGATTTGTGGATTTCCTTTCTGTGCACAGTGAGTCAATCAGGGATATGCTCAAATCCTGCCCTGTGTATGGCCCTCCAGGACATCTTGCCTACTCCTGAATTATACCATGAGGAAACGGAAAAGTGAAGAGAGAAGGGGCTGTAAGTTTATTATTGGGCTCAGTTAAAAAAAAAAAATTCCTTAGTATTGCATGGGAGTTACTCAAGGGAGGTACTTAAAGGACCACTGTAGATGACACAATGTCACTGATGACACAGGAGTGGACGTAGCATGCTACAGAAAAGCAGTCCAGCGGTCAAGGCAGTAGATACAGAAAGTGGTCGGAACAGGGAGCCAGAGATATGAAAGTCCAGGGTTAGATAACAGAATGGAGAGGAGGCAGACAAGGTCAGGGGTCATGAGCCAGAGAGTAGAATAATCTCTGTACCAAAGCCAGGGGTCAGGGAGTAGACAGGAAACAGCCATAAGGTCACAAGTGATAAACAGATCAGAATGCCATGCAGATAACCCCTAGATACAGCACACGGGCAAAACAACTGAGCACTGTTGGTAGACTAAATAGGCACCATAACTGGCATGCACCTTACATCAAACAATGGCAATGTAAATCCACTCCCCTGTGGGAATTCCCATAGCTCACAGCATATGGTGCTGTAAGTCATAGGTGGCAACCTGTAGGAGAGGATACAGGAAGAAAGGGAGAGGTCCCATACACTGGGGGTCTCTTACAAGGAAGTGAGTGCAAATTGTATATGAAAATTACACTGAGGAGGATCAATTTAGTTCAATAAACTTAAAATGAAATGTTATCCCTGAAAAGTTTATTTAAGGAGTTAAGTATATTGTGAGCACATTTGAATGCCACTGCCCAGTTTCCCAGAATGCACTACAAAAACTGTAATTCTTGGGATTTTGATCTGGAAACAACTTTTCTGACTTATTTGCAAATCCACAAGAACATTATAGCTGATTTCTAGTAGTATGTAAAACAATTTATTTCTATGGCACCGACAGGAAAATCATGCAATTAAAGACTCCTGTTAGGGCAGCCTCCTGGGCAGATCCCCATTACCCCTGGACACCTGATTGGAAGTGGAGAGAATTAGATGTGCTGCAATATTAAAGTTCAAATGTATCACTGATTTGATTTGTTTAAATACTGGTTTTATTGGTAATCAGCAACCACATTGTGGTGTCTACACTGTAACAATTTCAATATTCTTTAGAAATAAATGTTTTTGTTTTTTTTAATTTGCATCAGCGATGGATCCACAGTCGGAGTTTTCTGGCACACAAGAAAAGGTAAAATTGCCCGTTTTCAATCAAATTACAAAAGCAGAGGTTTTGTTTATGTTTGATTTTATAAAGATGTTGGCATCCAAACCTTCAAAGGAGACAAGACTCATGCTGTGCTCTGCCAGCTTCACAAGAAACAACGTCCATAAAAGGAGAAATAAAATCCACTAACTGTCTATAAAATCTAATCAGGTCCTGCCAGGCGTCCAATATCCCATAGTTTCCTAGTATTTATAGGGGGTAGACACAAATATCCATAGTAGATTTTCTAAAATTATAATTGAAGTCTTAAATTTATAGTATACAATATTCATTAACTATTTTAAAATGGACAAAAAAAAAATATAAAAAAAGTTTTTATTTATTATAAGGACATATTTTTGAGCTTTACTATTTTGAAGAACTACAATTAAATATATGCTAAATGTTTTTACAATGTTAAAGAGATATGGAAGGTTCCTGGATGTTACTATGTGTATATTATCCCTGTGTATCTATTTACTGACATGTACTTTATTTTATTAAGAAGGGATAATAATTGTTTTTTCTGCCTAAAATCAAACAAATATTACCTGTTTGGACCTGCTCTCTGCAGCTCACAAAGATACAGACTCTTTAGTCTCTTACTAACCAATCTCATGCTACTGAGACCTGGTCCCTGAAAGGCCAGGACACTACACTACACAAATAACCCTACAAAGTCTGTGTCCTCCTGAGCTGCAGGGGGCACACATGTGCAGGGACTATTTGATTGATTTTAAGCAGTAAAACAGAACTTATAAGCACTTCATAATAAAACACGGTACAGAAAAGTAAATAGTTACACAGGGATATTATATAGTCGTCATAAATGACGGTATCATATGTTATGTTCAAATGTCTGTTCTGTCTCTCTCTGTGAGCCCTCTCTCTCTCTCTGTGCGCCCTCTTTCTCTGTGCGCCCTCTCTCTTTCTCTCTCTACCCGCTGCATGCTCTCTGTCTCTCCCCCTCCCTCTTTCTCACTCACTTTCTCTCTCTCCCACCTGCTTTCTCTCCCCCTCTTTATCGCTCCCTCTCTGCCTCTCCCTCTCTCTCTCTCTGCGTCCTCTCTCTCTCCCCCTCACTCCCTTTCTTTCCCTTCTTCTCTGCCTCCTCTCTCTCTCCCCTCCTTCTCTCGTTCTGCCTCCCCTCCTTCTCTCTTTCTGCCTCCCCCTCCTCCTCTCTCTCTGCCACCTCCCCCCCCCCCCCTTTCTCTCCCTCTCTCCCCTCCTCCTCTCTTGGTAGTGAGCTAACAGGAAAGGTCCCAGCTCAGTTTTGAACATACTTTTCCTATATTATTGATTCATTTTTTAGGTAGATTTACTAAGCTCCTCGTGGCTTAGAAACCTTTTTCTGCAGCACTGCAACCTTCTCAGTAAGCCCTGTCATGGCTGAAGCATACCAAGGCACCAGCTGAACAATACCTTACAGACTGATGCCCCCAGCCTTATATGATAGGCTTATTGTGCCAGGGGAAAAGGGTCAGCTGAGATTGGTTCACATTGTGGATGTTGTGATTTATGTGTTATTCCTTGTTATGCCTGTTTAAAGTTGCCTGGGTGCCACTGGGCCCATACTGTGGTACCCATGATTATAGTTGGGGTGTATTAACATGATGGGATATATGTCTGTGTTGTGCTTTGGGGGGGCTAGCACTTACAAGGGAAAACTTGTAAATGCCCAATATTTCATAGTAATGGACTAGTCCCTTGTTAACAAGATTAGGGAGATAATTGACCCCTAGGAGTCACATGACACCAGTATCTCTCTCTATGTATCACAAGCCTCAGACTGGTGTCTCCAGGCCTATTGTGTGTAATTGCCCCGTAAAGAGTACAGCAGTGGAAAGGGAAAACAATGGGTGATTAGACAGGCAGGCAGGGGTGATAACGTGAGCTAGAAGGATTGGGTGTAACCATGGATGCACATTTGAATTGATTGATCTGTTGTTGCTAGAATGTGGTATAAATATATCTGATGATTTCCGTAATAAAGTTGTTTAACTGGTTCACATAATTAATGTGTGAATTTCGTTATTGATGCTGGATGCTGGTTCCTGGAGTGAGTTCTTTTCAGAACTTCAGAAAGATTTCTATGCTATACAAGACCACAGACACCTCTCAGTCTAACCTAAGGGCTGAAAGTTCTTCCTGCTGTACTGAGGTAAAATGACCCGGTCACACCTGTGGGGAGAGGTTTGGGCAATAGGCTCTTATCCTACCCCATTCAACATACAGATTGCAACAATCCCCAAGCCAGCTGTTCTAAGAGAACATCAGACAGGACAGGATTGGATGTAAAAGGTGACACTTAAGGTGTAGATTAAAGCTATACATAAAATTGTTGGCAGTGCTGGGACCTGTGTGGAATATTGGAGCTGAGACCAGAGGAAAGGCTTCCACATGTAAGCATGGATCAGCAGAGGACTTTCCTGGGACAGTGGGAGAGGAGAGGGTTATGCAATGGCCCTTTCCCAGCTCCTGTGGATGGAGAATGCTTATCCCCAGTGGAGGCAGAATATTTTTTTGTTATCGGAATGGACTGTCAAGAAACGGCGCATCTAAACCAACGGATGGTGTTTCTGGGACTATGGCAGGGTCATGAGCTGACAGAGTTGCTGGAGGACCTGGTAGTGCAGGAAAGGGACTTAGAGAACCAGTATGCAGCCTAGTTGGGAATCCCTGGTGTGGAGTCCTAGTTGTCATTGGGGCTGAAAGAGGCACTCTGGGAGCTGGAATATGTCCCTCTGGATGGTGGGCACTTGTCAGCGTACAATGGATGTGCTCGAGAGACGTTGTAACTCTCTGGGGGTGGCCACATGGTCGGATAAGACATTTACACTGATGCCATTGATCCGGCAGGAATTCAAACTAGAGGCAAAGTTTATGGATCTGCTGGATGAGGCTGCCAGGGATGGGCATTGGCCTCCAAGTTTGTGGAAAACCCTGCCAGTTGGGCAGTGGAGTAGATCCTGTGTCAGATACCAAGGGAGCCCATATAATTTGTACTATGGCTGGGTCAGATGGGGACTGTATGGGCTTTGTAACTACTGAGGACTTGCCCTCAGAGGGCCCCATAACATGTCAAGGGGTCTTGGGTGAGGATGTTATGGTTTCTGACCAGGACTGTGTCTATATGGATATACAAATGGGCCAGGCACACGTAAATGTTACTGTGAATAGGAATGGTGAGGATAATACCATTCATGACGGGTGCATACCAGAGGCAGTGGAGTCTGAATCCCAGACAGTAATAGCAGGTCAAGTGGACCCAGTGCCCAAGGATCCAGGCACTAAAGATCCAGAGGGAGGTGAAAGCTGCGCCCAAACATTAGTTATAGAGAAAGGAGGCTGGGAGACAGAGAGCTCAGCACAGCTCCAAGGAGTGGAGTCCCCAGACAAGGCCATCAGGTGGAGTATAGACTGGTAGATGCGGCAGGTACAGTACTTAGTGGAGCTATTGTTTTATTGGGTGCCCCAGAGAATATTTTATCTAAAGAAGGAGGGGAAAAAAATGGGAGAGTGGCCCTGGCTGTTGGGGTGTGGGATGGTGATAAACCCTGATGAATATTCACTTGAACTGGCTATCCCCCAACAGATCCCATGGGACTTAAATACTGGACAATGGAAGGAACAGACATAGGGAGGGGAAGAATGTTGGCCATTTGTGGTCCTTTAGGCCCATGGACTGTTGTAATTACCACCAGTCAGCTGTTTGTACTGGCTTGGCTGGGGAGGGTGAGACCCCAGGATTACCCCAGATTTGTTCACCACTGGATGGGCCAGTTTTCATGGATTTGCCCAAAGAATACTCCAGGATGTGGTTTGTCACCTGGCCATCCTGCATTGCCTACCCAAGTTTTTGCTGGACCTACTAGCCTGGATGTACTGTTTCCCCTGGGCTGCCTTGAAGGGTCCTCCAGGCCAATGGTCTTATATGTTTCCCCAGGGGCTTGGGAAGATCACTACACCATTGGGAAGGAGGGAGAATTCACCCTGGACAAGAGGATCACTAAACCTCTGTGTAGTTGAGGAGTCCTCGGATCCAATGGATTCCCCAAGCTGCACTGGAAAAGAAAGAGGGAGGAGTTGTCATGGCTGAAGCATGCCAAGGCACCAGCTGAACAATACCTTACAGACTGATGCCCTCAGCCTTATAAGATAGGCTTATTGTGCCAGGGGAAAGGAGCCCGCTGAGAGGGGTTAACATAGGGGATGTTGTGATGTATGTGTTATTCCTTGTTATGCCTGTTTAAAGATGCCTGGGTGCCACTTGGCCCATACTGTGGTACCCATGATTATAGTTGGGGTGTATGTATCAACATGATGGGAGTGATGGGATGTATGTCTGTGTTGTGCTTTGGGGGGGCTAGCACTTACAAGGGAAATATTGTATATGCCCAATATTTCATAGTAATGGACTAGTCCCTTATTAACAAGATTAGGGAGATAATTGACCCCTAGGAGTCACATGACACCAGTATCTCTCTCCCAACAACTGCAAAATTACTTGCACTCACCTCTTCCCTTGGCCTCTCACAATGGACAGATTCAGCAACTCACTGTGGTGGACACTCCATTGACCTTATTTTTACTAATCTCTGCACTATCTCCAACTTCTCTCCTCACTTCCCCTATCTGACCACCACCTGCTAACTTGCAACCTCACCTCATCTACCGCTCACCGCCCTTCTTCAAATCCTGCCATCAGAACACGCAGAAACCTGCAAGCACTCAACCCACAACAATTTTCAAATGTACTAACACCCCTTCTCAGCCCCCTCACCACCCTTGCCTGCCCTGACGTCGCCACTTCACAATACAACACTACGCTAACCTCCACCCTTGACTCTCTTGCCCCCATAATCACAAGCAAACGCCCTCGCTCTCAACCACAACCATGGCACACCACACAAACACGCTATCTACAGAGATGCTCACGCACTGCAGAACGATTATGGAGGAAATCTCGCACTTTAGCAGACTTTCTCCACTACAAGTTTACCTTGCGCTCCTAATTCTCTGCCCTCAATCTTGCCAAACAACACTACTTCTCATCACTAATATCAAACCTGTCCTCCAACCCTAAACGTTTATTTGCTACATTCAACACCCTCCTCCGCCCACCCCCACCTCCTGCCCCTTCCTCTCTCACTGCTGATGACTTTGCCAGCCATTTTAAAAATAAAATCGATACCATCCGAAATGAGCTCTCCTCCCAGCTTGGCCCTACCCCACCACCCTCTCCCCAAACCGACAACACCCAGCCCTTACCCTTCCCCAATCCCACCTCCACTATGGACTCCTTTGACACTGTAACCGAGGATGAAGTATCTACTTTACTATCAACCTCTCACCTTACCACATGTCCTCATGATCCTATTCCATCACAGCTAATCCCTCCCCTATCCACCACACTTATCCCAGCTCTCACACATCTATTCAACCTCTCCCTAAACACTGGCAAGTTTCCATCCTCCTTAAAACATGCCACAGTTACACCCATTCTCAAGAAGCCCTCTTCTGACCCAGCTTCTGCCTCCAACTATCGCCCTATCTCACTACTTCCCCTTGCGTCTAAACTCCTTGAGCGGCTTGTTTACAATCGCCTTACTCAATTTATTTCCTCCAACTCCCTACTTGACCCCTTCCAATCTGGCTTCCGGTCCCAACACTCTACAGAAACAGCCCTTACAAAAGTCACTAATGACTTGCTAACCGCCAAATCAAAGGGTCACTACTCTATTCTAATTCTCCTGGATCTCTCTGCTGCCTTCGATACAGTTGACCACCCTCTTCTAATCCAAACTCTCCGCTCTTTTGGCATCCAGGACACAGCTCTTTCATGGTTCACATCCTATCTTAAAGATCGTACATTTAGTGTCTCCTTCTCTGGCACCTCTTCTTCACCTCTCCCTCTGTCTGTTGGCGTTCCCCAAGGTTCTGTCCTAGGCCCCCTCCTCTTCTCCATCTACACCTCCTCCCTTGGCACCCTTATAAAATCCTTTGGATTTCAGTATCATCTCTATGCAGATGATACTCAAATCTACCTCTCTGCACCTGATCTATCCCCCTCTTTTTTAGCTCAAGTTTCCAACTGCCTCTCTAGCATATCCTCCTGGATGTCCACCCGTCAACTCAAACTCAAAATGTCTAAAACTGAACTTCTAATCTTTCCACCCTCTACTACAGCTTCCACACCTCAAATATCTCTCACAGTTGACAACACCATCATCGCCCCTACCTCCCAGGCCCGTTGTCTTGGGGTTCTACTGGATCCCGCCCTCTCTTTTATTCCTCACATCCAAGCAATAACAAAATCATGTCAGTTTCACCTAAAAAACATCTCCAAAATTCGTCATTATCTTACAGAAGACACAGCTAAAATTCTAATTCACTCTCTCATCATCTCTCGACTCGACTACTGCAATTCCCTCCTTGCTGGCCTCCCCATCTCTCGTCTGTCTCCCCTCCAATCCATAATGAACGCCTCTGCTAGACTCATCTTCAATACTAAACGATCAGTGTCTGCAGCCCCTCTCTGTCAATCACTCCACTGGCTTCCCATAGCTTCCCGAATCAAATTTAAAATCATGACCCTAACATAAAAGCCCTCAACAACAGTGCACCCCCTTATATCTCTGCTCTTGTTTCAAAATACTCTCCCAAACGGCCCCTTCGTTCTGCTAACGACCTTCTTCTTTCCTCCTCTCTCATCACCTCCTCTCACTCCCGTCTTCAAGACTTTTCTCGTGCTTCCCCATCCATTTGGAACTCCTTGCCCCGCTCCATTAGATTATCTTCCTGCCTCAAAACCTTTAAGAAATTATTAAAAACACACCTGTTTAAAAAATCTTATCATCTTCAGCCTTAACATGTACAACTGAACACTCCACAGCTTAATAACACTCACACCCACAATCTACAGTACAACACACAGACCCCTCCACTTTACTGAACCAATTGCTTTCAATTGTATTTGTCACCTTCTTGTATCACACCTAAACCCTTAGATTGTAAGTTTGCGAGTTTTCAATCTTGTGTCAGGCCTTGGAAACAAGCTCTATGTACATTTGATTTTATGCTCAAAAACAGGGCCCTCCATTCTTTACAAGGTGTTTAATTTGTTTTCTGCTATGTACTCAACCCCTGTACAGCGCTACGGAATATGTTGGCGCGATATAAATAAAGATAATAATAATAATAATATGTATCACAAGCCTCAGACTGGTGTCTCCAGGCCTATTGTGTGTAATTATCCCCTACCAATAATACAGCAGTGGAAAGGGAAAACAATGGGTGATTAGACGGGCAGGCAGAGGTGATAACGTGAGCTAGATGGATTGGGTGTAACCATGGATGCACATTTGAATTGATTGGTCTGTTGTTGCTAGAATGTGGTATAAATATGTCTGATGGTTTCAGTAATAAAGATGATATACTGGTTCACATAATTAATGTGTGAATTTCGTTATTGATGCTGGAGTAAGTTCTTGCTACACAAGACCACAGACATCTCAGTCTAACCTAAGGGCTGAAAGTTCTTCCTGCTGTACAGAGGTAAAACGAACCGGTCACACATGTAGTGAGAGGTTTGGGCAATAGGCTCTTATCATACCCCATTCAACATACAGGTTGTGACAATCCTCAAGCCGCCTGTTCTAAGAGAACATCAAACAGGACAGGATTTGAAGTGAAAGGTGACACTTAAGGTATTGATTAAAGCTATACATAAAAAAAAATCTACTGGTTATTATATTAAAAAAAACACATTTTTATACAATATACTTATAATAGCGTCTGTAATTTTCCACCCACCGAGCATTTCATTCTTCAGTGTGATAATTGACAAAAATTGCTAATAATACACGGATAGTTTGCATGCATTTTTCAGCCTAAATCCACCTAACACTGCAGAACACAGAGACAAGTGGTCCATGCACAGCTCCTATCTGTCAGACTTGACGACAATGGTTGCAGGCAAACAATGTGAGTCATGTGGCATGGGGGAGGTGGAGACAGACCCAGCACCTCAGGCTAGTAATATTACTTTACAAAACATTTTATTTACAGATTGCTTTATTGTTTTAATGTGTGGGAGTCTATCTATCTCTCTTTCTCTCTATCATTGTATCTATCCTTTTATCTATCAATCTATTTATATATCCTTTTATCTATCTATTTATCTTTCTGTCAACATTGTATATTCTAGGAGCCAAATAATGAATCAATACATAGAGATTATATTGTTTTAATAAAGCATTACTGATACATTTCCAAAGCCATCCCATAAAGATAACATAAAGATAACAGACGTAGGCCATTATTATAAAGTATATCAAAGAATATCCGCTAAGCCATCTTCAACAGAGTATGACACCTCACAGACTGAGGATGAATCTCATGTTGAATTAAAAACAGAGCCCAGTGGATACCAACAAACTCATCAACATAATTTTTTAGACGGACGCCCAAAAAGCAGACCCCCAAGAGACCAGAATCCCTCAAGGGAGGAACAGATAGAACAAACACAGAGGAGCAACCTCAGGGATCGGCAGATATGGGGCTACATGGTGGAAAACTAAAACCAAAAAAGAGGAAGTAGGCCACAGATACAGAGACGGTAGATATGGATACTACACGAATAAATAATCTTACTGATAAGATAATTACTAAAGAACAAACGGATCTTTAAAAAAAAGGCCTATCGTTTGCGCCATCTAAAAATTATGATTTATTTGAAATAATTAAAGATCTGCAATTATTTGCAAGGAAACTTGCCATTCATAACATAGTTACATAGTTACATAGTTACATAGTATTTAAGGTTGAAAAAAGACTTTCAGTCCATCAAGTTCAACCTTTTAAGATCTCCTCTGATCTGCAAAATGCGGATTAACTATTAATTAATTAGTTGTATATAAAAATAAAAAATAAATAAATAATCAATTCCCTCCTGATCCCAGACACCGGCGACCGGACTTCTCCCTGGATCAATACTGCCTCTCTAATTATCCATGATAACCCAGAATTCCCTTTTTAATTAGAAATAAATCCAGTGCCCTTTTAAAGTTATCTATCGAATCCGCTGTCACCACCTCCTCTGGTAGAGAATTCCACAGATTAAACACCCTTACTGTTAAGAACCCTTTTCTTTCTTTAAGGTGGAATCTTAAAAAGTTATATAGAAGGTTTCTAGATTTCACTAGGAATATAATATACCTGTCATGCCACCATAGACTGGAACTAAAAAACAAATGTCAGCACAATGTACTAGTCTTCAGACTCACTGACTGGAACACTACTTCTCTAAGTATTTTAATACTTTAATGAGGATCCAGAGGAACTTGAACAGGAAACAATCAACCTATTTTTAGGGATGTTGGAAGAAAATGAGCAATTAAATGAGAATACAGATAACTGGTTGGTTAATATTAAAACCAAATCTAAGTTTCAATCCTGCAAGGTGCTTTATGGAAAGCACTATGGACACCGGATTCCAAGCTCAAAGACAGGACCATCCACTCTTTGCAATGTGTGAATCTTGAACTTGTCATTGCCTGTAACTTAACTTATGTTTAGCCAGTGGTGGCTGGTGAACTTTCAAGTTGGAGGGGCGCCAGGGCGAAACGTAGCCCATCCCCCTTTTTCACACCACACCCATTTTTATAACTCCTCCCCCTGACGTCATAATGACCTTTATAAGCCCTGCCCAATGACCTTATACTTGCCCCGTCCATTGAAATACATGATCAGCACTGCAGCAATGTCAAGAAGTAAAGTAACAATGTGTTAAATTCATTGGTATACAATATAGATTGAAAAAACTCATGTGACAAGACTACAGCAATATCATAATTGCACCTATACGCATTAACAGAAAAATTAAAGCAGTGACACTTACGATTAGTCGGCTCTTCTTCTCAGGGTATTCACGTTCAGTAAGTTGACCAACGAGTACAAACAAATCTGCTGCCACAGAGGGTTTGCACCTGGGGTTGAAAGAAAACAAGCAAATCAATCAGACCATTCAAAAACAAAACCATACTTTAAAAACCTTAAAAGACCAAGTGGAACCATATAGGCCCCAACCGCACCTTAAAAACCTTAAATAACCAAGTGTGACCATATAGGCCCCAACCGCACCTTAAAAACCTTAAATAACCAAGTGTGACCAAATAGGCCCCAACCGCACCTTAAATAACCAAGTGTAACCAAATAGGCCCCAACCGCACCTTAAAAACCTTAAATAACCAAGTGTAACCAAATAGGCCCCAACCGCACCTTAAAAACCTTAAATAACCAAGTGTGACCATATAGGCCCCAACCGCACCTTAAAAACATTAAATAACCAAGTGTGACCATATAGGCCCTAACCACACCTTAAAAACCTTAAAAGACCAAGTGTGACCATATAGGCCCCAACCGCACCTTAAAAACATTAAATAACCAAGTGTGACCATATAGGCCCCAACCGCACCTTAAAAACCTTAAAAGACCAAGTGTGACCATATAGGCCCCTACCGCACCTTAAAAACCTTAAATAACCAATCAAAATCATATAGGCCCAAACTGTACATAAAAAAAAAAAATTAAAAATACCAAAAAAAATAAATATATATATAGATATATATATCAATATATATATATCTCAATATATATATATATATATATATATATATATATATATATATATATATATCAATCAATATATCTATCAATCAATATATCTATCAATCAATATATAAATCAATCAATATATATATATATATATATATATATATATATATATATATACATATATACACACACATAAAGCAATATAAATAAAACAAAAAAATATATTAATTGATATTTATTTATTGATTAATTGATGTACTTTATTAATTATTTGATTATTGCTCATGTATTTTTATTAGACATTATTTATTATACATATTACAGTGCTATTTATTTGCTATACATGTTACAGGATATTATCCTGTAACATGTATATCACATAAATAGCCCTGTAATATGTATAATACATACAGGGTCACACAAGTTCACACTAACCTTTTTTGCCCTTACAGGCTTCCATACCTGCTTTGCTAATTTTTTAAAGACTCTGATTGGTTGAAATCAATGTCAATCAAAATTTCAGCCAATCAGAGTCCTTCAAAAAATAGAATAAAAGGAGGAGCGTGGGAAAAAATCAATTAGTCTCCGGGGGAGCTCCTTGTAGGAGGAGCTTCATTAGATTCTTGTTTTTTGTTTTTTTAGAGCGTTGGGTTTTTTAGGTGGAGGCCTCTTGCAATGGGCCAGAATGGATGGACAATGGCTTCAATCAAGATGAGGACAAGGGCTTCTATCAAGATTGAAGGACATGGGCTTCAATCAAAATTGATTGGAATGCCCGACTATCCAGGGCAGAAGGCCACCGCTGGAGGGGTCAATTTGACAGGTAAGTATGTGCTGTTGTTTACTTTATTATTGTTTTTTTTTCTCCCCTTCCCTTATTTATTTTTTTATCGTTAAAAGTGACAGGCAATGTATTCTTTTTATTTTAACTGCAATGATAAGGATACATTGCCTGTTACTTTTAAAAATGGAATAAAAATAGGGGGGGCTGTATTGTTGTTGTGTTTTTTTGTTGTGTTTTTCTTTTTACTGTAAGGTAGGTGGGTTGCTAGTTTGGCCAGGGTGGGGTGTGGGTCACTGGGTCAGGGTTGTAGGTAGGTGGCTTGGCTTGGTACTACCAAGCCACCTACCTATCACCCTGACCCAGTGACCACACCCCACCCTGGCCCAACTACCAAGTTGGTAGTTAGGTCAGGGTGGGAGTCATTAGGTCAGGCAGGCTGTTAGGTCGGTTGCTAGTTGGGCCAGGGTGGGGTGTGGGTCACTGGGTCAGGGTTATAGGTAGGTGGCTTGGCTTGGTACTACCAAGCCACCTACCTATCACCCTGACACAGTGATCACACACCACACCCTGGCCCAACTACCAAGTTGGTAGTTAGGTCAGGGTGGGGGTCATTAGGTCAGGCTGGTAGGTGGGTTGCTAGTTGGGCCATGGTGGGGTGGGGTCACTGGGTCAGGTACTACCAAGCCACCTACCTACCCCCAAGACCAAGTGACCTCAGCTGGTAGTAGCTGGGTGAGACTTAGGTCAGGGTGGTTAGTGGGGTCACATCAGGGTTGGCACGGGGCCCCTTGGGCCTCTTGTCCTTAGGGGGAGTGATGACCGGGTCTGGGGGGGTAGGAGTGACCGGGTCCGTTAGGCTTATGCTGGGTGGGTGACCACATGGTCTGTCGGCGACTGAGGTGGCCAGATGGGCCTCCGGGGGGGTGACCGGGGTGACGGGGTCATCACCGGGCTTGGCACGAGGCCACATGGGTAATTGTGTGGCAGGCAGGCAGGCAGGCATAGTGGGGTACTACTAGGGTAGCCCTATGTTTATTAGGGGGACTAGGGGTTTGGCCAGGGCAGTTAGGACTTACTGTAGTAGGTTGGGTCAGTGAGTCATTTCAGCCAGGGAGGTCTCAGTCTCAGCGGTAGCAGGAAACGAAAAGAGGGCTGGCTTATGGTGGTTTATATTAACAGGGGAGCTGTCAATCAAAATTAAACTCGAGGCTCTATAAGCTGGTGGGCGCCCTGGGCTAACGGTCTGGGTGGGCTTAGGTGGTTCTCCTGACAGCTGTACAGCCTTCCATCATTGATTGGTCAATGATGGAAGACTGTCAGTCATTGAAATAGATACATTTTCACTGCCCATGTATAGCTTCTCCCTGGTTGGTGGGCGGAATCCATTAACGGTCATGACTCATTCATAGAGTCTAAAGGATAGTGTAAGTGCAGTGTGATCTGATCACACAGCGTGCAGGGGAAAGCTACAATAGATAGTGTAGCACACAGCAGTTAATGCATACACACAAGGGGTTATCTTAAAGTGACAGTGTCCCAGGGAATAGTTTGCTTCATTCCTTACTTTAAAACACTTGAATGCTGATGTACACATTATATTTAATTGTTATTTATGTTTTACTAACAAAATATTGTGTTTTTTTTATTGCAGGTCACGAAAATATTTGGGGGGGGGTGCTTGCCCCGACACCCCTATGGACGAGCCGCTACTGTGTATAGCGCTACGGAATATGTTGGCGCGTTACAAATTAACGATAATAATAATAATAATAATCCATCAATAACTTCCTATCCAACAATAGAGTTATTTGTACAGATGGTACTAGGTGATCTATTGACACTGAATTCTCCTAAAGCTTCCAATATAACTAGTAAAGAAAAAAATGCCCTGTTTGAGATGATGCAGTGTCAGGATATAGTGATAAAACAATCGGATAAAGGTGGAAATGTTGTACTCTGGGGGATTGAGGACTATACGGAAGAGGCAAATAGACAATTGAATTATCCTGAATGCTATATGAGATTAATAACAGACCCGACTGAAAATTATTTAAGATCATATAATAGATCATTGTAGAGCCCACCACCCATCAACAAAGAAAGCTATACCAACAGGGGAATTTCTTAGGATACGTAGAAATTGTAGTGACTTGTACACCTACAATATCAGGGCCAAAGAAAAAAATCAAACTTAAACTACGAGGTTACAGCAATAGTCTTATCAGTAAGGGCTACCAAAGAGCATAACATACCAACAGGGAACAAATGCTGGTGCACAAAATTTATAAATCAAGTACAGGAGAAGTAAGATTTGTAACTACATTTACCGTATTTTTCGCCGTATAAGACGCACTTTTTCTTCCCCAAAACTGGGGGAGGAAAGTTGGTGCGTCTTATACGGCGAATATACCTTTTAACACTGCCTCTGTCCTCTTGATCCCACCCCATTGCTTCCTACCAGCATCGCGTCGGCCGGTGCGTCCTAGTGACGTCACACACGCAACGCTGCAGTACACGAGGAGTGCAGGTAGGAAGCGCTGGGGTGAGATCAAGATGGCAGAGATCAGAATAAAGGTAAGTATCAGGAGGATCAGGAGGGTCAGGGAGGGTCAGGGAGGGTCAGGGAGGGTCAAGGGCTCCCAAATGCTGCAGTGTATGTATGTATGTATGTGTATGTATGTATGTATGTATGTATGTGTATGTATGTGTGCATGTATGTGTATGTATGTGTGCATGTATGTGTATGTATGTGTGCATGTATGTGTATGTATATTTATGTGTGTATGTGTATCTATATATATATATATATATATATATATATATATATATGTATATTTATGTGTGTATGTATGTATATGTATGTATGTGTATCTATATATATATATATATATATTTATGTGTATATGTACGGTATGTATGTGTATCTATATATATATATATATATATATATATATATATATTTGTGTGTAATGTAGGTGTGTTTGATTCAGATTTTTTTTTTCTTGTTTTCCTCCTTTAAAAATTAGGTGCGTCTTATCTGCCGGTGCGTCTTATAGGGCGAAAAATACGGTAATTCTCAATGGAAAGAGATTAGTGATATTCTAAATCGACACAGTAAGATTCTGAGGACAGATAATCAGTTGGATGAATATTTAGGACCAAGGGTACTTACAAGTTGGCGGAGGAGCTCTACGCTCAAGGACAAACTTGTGAAAAGCAATTTTCTAAGACCCAAGACCAAAAATAGCCTGCCGATAGGAATATATCCATGTGGTAAATGTAAGTTCTGCCCATATATGACTAAAATTAAAAAAATTCAAGACAGAACCTAAAGTAAAAAGTTGGATTCTGGAGAAAGTGAACTTAGGGATCAGAAGAGGTAACTTAGAAGAAGAACTTCTGAGAAGGAAGACCAAATGGATTGTACTATTGGACACAATGAGTCCTAAAGGGCTCAATGATAAAATTAACTTCACTGTATTTTTGTAAGCAAAGAGGAAGAATGGGCCCATTTTTCATTTTGAATATATAGGATATAATTAAAATATAAATGATTAAATTCATATTGTTATATTATACATAAGAATGACTAAGATTGTGTTGTCAAAGGACATTTATCAATCTAAGACATAGAACTTGGTTATGGGACATGCAATTAAAAATAAGTTATATAATTCTATTTACACTAATAAATCTGAGCGGATAATAACATGCTAGATTTATTCATATAGGTGTAATTAATGAAATATCCCCCTATAACATATACAGCAATATAGGGAGATGTAGAGAAACATATATATATATATATATATATATATATATATATATATATATATATATACGTATGTTCACTAAAACTCTTATTTTACAATCATGGTTTAGTCATTTAAGGCAATATAAGTATGAATACATACTTTTAGACATTATAATTCAGTATGTAATAAAGATATCAAAGATAAGACAGAAGGGATTAACTTAACTGTGACACGCATTAATCTGTTTTGATTAGAAACACACACTTATGTGGCTAACAAATAGTTAACCCAATGCACAGACTGATAGACAACCACTATAAAGCACCCTCCCCTCTGCACACCTGTGTTGGCTCCTGTAGAAGCAGGAGTGCGAAACGCTGCGTAGGGCCGTCATTTTAGTGGGTGTCGCGCCTTAGTGACGTCACACGCCACCCGGATCTTCAGGGGAACAACGAGACAGGGTGAGAGGAGGATAGATCAGATATACTATTGCCTTGTTTATGGCATATACTCACTTGGCAACATACAGACCAGTGTTTAGATTAGGTTTACTGCCCGTGATCTCACCTGAGGTGGGGGAAATAGAGCATTTTCATAGCTTAAATCCTCTCACATTCTCACTTAGTTATATACAGCAGGTTAATGAAGGAATAAGATAAGGCAGAACTGGAGCCTAGATATATCTAGACTGGTGCGTTTTGTTTCCCAGTATAATAGAGGCTTATGAACAAGCACTATAATGAAGACATAGATATAAATGTAAGGGAATTTATCCCTACTTATATGAGTTCAGTATATACTTCCATTGTGTACAAGGCATTATTAGTGGAATAGCCTAAAATACACTGGGACTAGTATCATAACCAGCATATTTAAATAAATATTCCTTGCATCAATACATTCCCCTGTAGGAGGATGATAGTGGTCTATGTTCTCTTTTTTCAGACCACTTCTTAATTTAAGTTTTAACAATTATATCACTCCGTTGTACCAGTTAAATAAAGTTTAATTGTTTATTAGTGGTCCTTATATATAGGGACTATAAGTGTTCTTCTATCTCTACATAACTTTAGATATTCAGTGATTAAGACACTTATATGGTCCCTGAAATATAGGTATCATATGCTGTGATATAATTGTATGCCAAATTACATGACAAAGCCATCCCATTGACACAGAGTGGTAATAAACAGATTGTTCCCTTTAACCCAAACATATTCAATTCTATGTCATGCTTCAAAATCTGTTATACTGGAAGGCATGTGATGAAAGGAGTCATGTATAAAAAAAGGCATTGGATTAAAGAATGAAAATGCGTTCTAACGCTCCAACCTACTCTGTAGGACTGTACATGGGGTTAAGAATTGGGCAAAATACAGTAATAACTAACTGAAAGAATGGAGGGCCCTATTTTGAGGTTAGAATCTTATTTTTAAAAAAGTGCTTTTTCCCAAAGCACCCTACAAGATTGGAAACACACCACAATCTAACGGAATGGAAAAGGCACAAACACCTTGGCAAATAGAAAGATTGGGATAAACCAGGGAGGAAGTGAGAATATACTAAGGTAGGAAGTTAGAAAGGGAGAGGGACCAGTTGGAAAGTGAGGTTAAGGGCTCAAAAATTGAATCCCCCCCCCCGTTACCTCGCTATCTATCACTCTGAGCCTAGGTCAGGTATTTTACGACTGATCCAATAATGATACAAGCAGATACTATGATAGCAGCAGATATACTGGGAGAGTAAAACTGCATAAATAAATAATTTGTTAAATGAGCAAATAGATTAATTAAACAAACATAAGTACGGGTTGATAATTATATATACTGTATATATATATATATATATATATATATATATATATATATATAAAGTTCCTTACAAAAGTATTCACCCCCTTGGCATTTTTCATGTTTTGTTGCCTCACAACTAGAATTAACATGGATTGTTTGAGGATTTGCATTATTTAATTTACAGAACATGCCCAAAACTTTGAAGATGTTTGTTTTTTTTATTGTGAAGAAAACAACAAATAGGACAAAATAACAGAAAAAGTCAATGTGCATAACTATTCACCCCCCTAAAGTCAATACTTAATTAATTACTTACTTTATTTCTTTTTAAAACCACTTTTTGATGCAATCACAGCTCCAAGTCACTTTGGATAAGTCTCTATGAGCTTGCCACATCTTACCACTGGGATTTTTGCCCATTCCTCCTTGCAAAACTGCTCCAGCTCCTTCAAGTTGGATGGTTTGCGTTTGTGAACAGCAATCTTTACGTCTGACCACAGATTTTCTATTGGATTGAGGTCTGGGCTTTGACTAGGCCATTCCAACACATTTACATGTTTCCCCTTAAACCACTCAAGTGTTGCTTTAGCAGTGTGTTTGGGGTCATTGTCCTGCTGGTGTACCTCCATCCTAGCCTCAAATCACGCACAGAGTGGTACAGGTTTTGCTTAAGAATATTCCTGTATTTAGCACCATCCAACTTCCCTCAACTCTGACCAGTTTCCCAGTCCCAGCTGCTGAAAAACATCCGCACAGCATGATGCTGCTACCACCATGTTTCACTGTGGGGATGGTGTTCTTTGGGTGATGTGATGTGTTGGGTCTGTGCCAGACATAGTGTTTTCTTTGATGGCCGAAAAGTTCAATTTTAGTCTCATCAGACCAGAGCACCTTCCTCCATACATTTTGGGAGTTTCCCACATGCCTTTTTCGCAAACTCAAAACGTGACAATTAGTTTTTTTGCGGAAAGTCATAGCTTTCTTATGGCCACTCCCATGCCATAAAGCCCAACTCTATGGAGTGTACGACTTATTGTTGTTCAATGTACAGATACTCCAGGATTACCTTAGATCTCTGTGCTGCCTCTCTGATTAATGCCCTTCTTGCCCGGTCTGAGTCCAAGTTTTGGTGGGCGGTCGTCTCTTGGCAGGTTTGCTGTTGTGCCATGTTCTTTCCATTTGGTTATGATAGATTTGATGGTGCTCCTGGGGATCATTAAAGATTTGGATATTTTTTTAGAACCTAACCCTGATTTATACTTCTCAACAACATTGTCCCTTACTTGTTTGGAGAGTTGCTTGGTCTTCATGGCAGTGTTTGGTTAGTGGTGCCTCTTGCTTAGGTGTTGCAGCCTCTGGGGCCTTTCAAAAAAGGTGTGTATATATAATAAAAGATCATGTAACACTTAGATTGCACACAAGTGGACATCATTTCACTAATTATGTGACTTCTGAAGGTAATTGGTTGCAGCAGAGCTTCTTTTGGGCTTCATAACAAAGGGGGTGAATACATACGCACATGCCAATTTTCTGTTTTCTGTTTCTAAAAAATAGTTTTATGTATATATTTTTCTTAGACTATTGTGTTCTTATCATCACATAAAATTCAGAATGAACTTAAGGCTGTAATGTAACAAAATAAGTAAAAAGTCAAGGGGGGTGAATACTTTTGCAAGACACTGTATATATCAATTATCACTCTTTCCAGTTTGATATTTGGCTGGGATATAAGCAGTATTTTCCATTTTTGTAAGATATAAGTTATGAAATGGTTAAGTCTACATGACCCATGACTTAGCAGTTTCAGCTAGAGACAGTTCACAACTTTTAGTCCTAACAAATGTATGTTTTTTTTTGCTATACACAAGGTCAATATTTGCCCTTTGCGCAGAACATAGAAATTAAGTATTTTCTTAGGCATTTAGAGTGACGTACCAAAACATGTTTGATAAGTCTTGATCACATGTGTTATTGGTTATTGTATATCATATATAAATAAACTGTCATTCGTTGTTGGTGAGAATGTCTCATTCTCCTAGAAGGGATGATGCGCTATACCATTGTTTTTATGTATACAAGTATAAAACAAGTATACAACGTCAGTAGCAGCATTTTTGGATGTTTTTGCTACTGATCCACATTTTTGTCTAAATAAACTATAATAATTAGAAAATTACCAGAAGACTCTGTTTTTGTTATCATGACTGGGGGTCGGAGTACAAAGTGGTGTGTGTATGGGTTTTTTCCTAATCATTTGACGAGCCAGCCAGAGGTGCACTTAAATGTCCGTTAATACATTCCTGAACTGCAGGAATTCATAGGGAATGTGCTTGACAGTTAATCATGGCCATAATTAGAAGGTTTGCAGATCCTATAAAAAAAAAAATCTGTGTGTAGGATTGCTGTCATGCTATCTTCCATGAAAAAAATACTCTGGCTACTCCGAAACCTAATATAATTTGTGTTGCTTGTTTGCTAGCCTAGAATGCTAATTAGTGATATTATGTAGAGTAGTGTAATTGCATGTTTCTAGTATAAGCTGGCTATGTCGTTTTCTTGTTAGATGCATCCTGTTGAAATATTTGTGAATGTCAAAGCTTTATTTATTATTTATTATTATTATTTATTATTAACTTTTATTTGTAACGCGCCAACATATTCCGTAGCGCAATACAGGGGATAAAAACAAGGGAAAATACAGCATTAACAACCTTCCAAAAATGGAGGACCCTGTTTTGATCTTAGAATCTTTGCAGAAAGTGCTTTTTCCCAAAGCATCTTAGAAGACTGAAAACTCGCCACTTACAATCTAAAGGGAATGGAAGGGGCAGAAATCAGGGAAAGATTAAACAGATAAGGAATAAAAAGGGTCAGAAGAGAAGTGAAAGCTAGAAAGGTTTTTCATTTAGACGGAGAGAGAAGGAACAGAGGTGAGGGCTCTAGCATTTAATATGTTGTCTGCCCCTAGTGGTGAGATAATATATGCAAGTAGGAAAGTCAGGTGATTCCCATTTCACTATATATTTAATCAGAAATGGGGTGGGAGGGTGAGGGGCGGGGAGGGAGGGCCGAACTCCCAGAATTCAGAGTAACCAGTGAGGCCTTCTGAAACCAGGATGCAGGTAAAATTTGGGGCTAAAAGAAAACAATAAAAATACGATATAAGGGACCAATAGAACAGGGAGGAAGAGAGAGAGAGAGAGAGAGGGAGAGAGTGAGAGTGAGAGCAGTTAGCAGTTAGCAGAAAGGAAATGCCCAGACATGTGGAAAGGAGGAGATCTAGGCAAATTATACAGGCCATAAAAGGGGGAAGGGGGAGTAAAGCCAGGCAAGATAACATAAACATTTGTAAGAGTTTGAACTAATGTTAGAAATAATTCTATGTCATCAAATATATTAACAAGCATATAGTAGAAATATTAATAAAAGATATTGGCTTCTGGGAAGATGCAGCTTTCAAGGTCTTCTCCATACCTGATGGTGTGTATAGAACTCCCAGAATTCAGAGTAACCAGTGATGCCTTCTGAAACCAGGATGCAGGTAAAATTTGGGGCTGATGGTGTGTATAGAACTCCCAGAATTCAGAGTAACCAGTGAGGCCTTCTGAAACCAGGATGCAGGTAAAATTTGGGGCTAAAAGAAAACAATAAAAATACGATATAAGGGACCAATAGAACAGGGAGGAAGAGAGAGAGAGAGAGAGGGAGAGAGAGAGAGAGAGAGAGAGTGAGAGTGAGAGTGAGAGCAGTTAGCAGTTAGCAGAAAGGAAATGCCCAGACATGTGGAAAGGAGGAGATCTAGGCAAATTATACAGGCCATAAAAGGGGGAAGGGGGAGTAAAGCCAGGCAAGATAACATAAACATTTGTAAGAGTTTGAACTAATGTTAGAAATAATTATATGTCATCAAATATAATAACAAGCATATAGTAGAAATATTAATAAAAGATATTGGCTTCTGGGAAGATGCAGCTTTCAAGGTCTTCTCCATACCTGATGGTGTGTATAGAACTCCCAGAATTCAGAGTAACCAGTGAGGCCTTCTGAAACCAGGATGCAGGTAAAATTTGGGGCTGATGGTGTGTATAGAACTCCCAGAATTCAGAGTAACCAGTGAGGCCTTCTGAAACCAGGATGCAGGTAAAATTTGGGGCTGATGGTGTGTATAGAACTCCCAGAATTCAGAGTAACCAGTGAGGCCTTCTGAAACCAGGATGCAGGTAAAATTTGGGGCTGATGGTGTGTATAGAACTCCCAGAATTCAGAGTAACCAGTGAGGCCTTCTGAAACCAGGATGCAGGTAAAATTTGGGGCTAAAAGAAAACAATAAAAATACGGTATAAGGGACCAATAGAACAGGGAGGAAGAGAGAGAGAGAGGGAGAGAGAGGGAGAGAGAGAGAGAGAGAGAGAGAGAGAGAGAGAGAGAGAGCTTTAAACTGTCAGTAGATAGAAATAATTGTGCTGCATGCTTCTAGCACCCAACCATGCAGTTGGCAACATGCACAAAGTTAGTTAGAATAACTTCCGTGAGTTTTAAGCTATGATTATTTGTTAATGAGACTTGAAATTTGTCTTTGGGAATATTTAAGATGCGTGCATATTTTTGTAGTTAAGATGGCATTTGAAAAGTTGTTTGTATTGGCACATTGCCCAAAGTTACGGAGAGAGATGAGATTTTTTCTCTTCAAGGTGATTTTAGCAAATGAATAATGTTTGTGAGAGGATCTCGGGTTACAGGAATGTGTTACTTTGGAAAATATTGTAGGTGAAATTGATCCGATATGAGATCATTAATTATTGTTTGTGAAATGAACTGCAAGGTGCCCTATAATAATGTCCGTAACTGGCCCTCCTTTCCCAGTATTTTTAAAGGTACAGAGCGTAAAGTAAAAAACTGTTCAGGGAAAGATAATATAATGTATTATAAGGAGTTTTTCATGTAGATCAGTGGATTGTGCATATATAATATAAAGTCTACCTGCCCACCTAATAAGATGTATTGTGTTGTTATTTACTGCTTGTAATAGAGTGACCTACTCTGTTGTAGTGCCCCAGATGTTTTCCCCTTTTTGCACCAGCACCCTATTGCAACTGTAATAATGATTTTTGGGAAATATTGATGAGATAAAGGATTTAATGAGTGAGTTAAACAGTTATTTCAGTGAAATTATGCTTGATTATAGACAATATTGTGTATTTATCCCCATAGAGTGTCATATGTATTTGAGAAATTGGTTTTATGTCATATATTTTTAGGGTTTGATGGACATATATCTTGTTTTATTAGATTTTTTCTGATACAATTATGTTTAGGATTAGGTATAGGTAAATATATCTATATGATTTGCAAAAATGTGGTTGTTTTTTCTTTTTTTTCTTTTTTTGGTTCTTACAAAGTGATTTAAGAACATTTATGCACATGTACATTCTGTGAGCTCACAATTATGTAATAATGTGTTGTCTGTATTTGTTTGGATCCTGAGTTTATTTCTATTGTCAGCAGATTTTTATGCCGCTAAGAATTTTTTTCTGTAGAAATTATGTTTTCTAAGTGAAGAAAGAGGGGAAGCAGGCTTAAAATCTCACGTAGGACTCTGTGGTTAGATGTCAATGGTGGACTACGGAAGGATGACATTGAAGGCAACGACTGTGCAGTTGCACTACTGGAAAAAAATGGAAAAAAAAGGGGGTGGCGCTTAGTGACGTGGAGAATGTCATGCCTACTGACTCACCAACTCCTTCTGACTCAACCTTTGACACCTCACAGCCTATGTCAGAAGACCCAAACTCTTCTAGAGCTTAAAGTGTGAGGAGTACAGAGTTAAGAGATGTTCAATGTGTCTCTATATATGGATTTTTTTCTATATGATCAGATACTGTGGTTGAAGTGAATATGAAGTAGAATTGATTTAGATATTGTACATGTAAATGTGTTAGTTACTGGGACTAGTATTAGGATATATCTTTGAGATATTGTACCTGACGAGGTATTATTTTAAGAAGTGCTGTAGATTTTAATTAAAGTAGATATAGCTTAACAGAGGAGAGCCTTACTATTTAAAGGCGAAGGGAGAGCCGTCCATTTAAAGGCGAGTAATATTTAGACAAGGTTTTTGAGATGTGGTGCAGTAGATGAAAAGTTAGAGTGTAGACTTTACTATCTACATTCGAATGCCGTTGAAGTGACAAAACAGGCTATTGGCAAAAAACATGAATGAATTGGGCCCATGAATGTGAGTATGAGTACTGAGTGTGAATACTGTGAGTACTGTGTGTAAGTACAGTGTGCAGTAAGTGCTGTGTGAGAAATTGAAGAAAAGGAAGTTGATCCCCTGTTCTGTGTTGTTGTTGGGTGTGTTATTGTTGAGTGTGTTTGAACATATGTTTACAGTGTTATGAAGTGTGTGAGCTAGATTGAGATCTGTCCATGTGGGAGGATGTCAAGTATGTTTTGATTATCATGTGGATTTATGATGTTTAAAAGGGAGGTCTCCTAGAATGGTGTATGCTGAATGTTGGTATTCATATAGTAAAATAGTGTCCAAATTATATAATTGCATTTTTATGCAAAGATTGTCCATTATATCTAACCGGCAGTGTAATAAAAATGCTTATAGAGAATATAATCTGAAATCTGATCAATTTCAGATTAATATTTGTGTTTTTATATTTTTTAGGCCGTCGGCCATTTTGGGTAATCAGAAATAAGGTTTTATTTAGATGTACATCCTAATTAGGAAGCTCTTTTTAAAAGGTTGATATTTGAGAAAATGTGTTACAAGTAAATACAGTAATTGGTAAAAAAAATGGGTTAAATAAATAAAAAGAAAGATTTTTAAGGTTATATTACAATTAAAAAGCTGTTTAAAAGCATATAATGTGCAAATGATATTAAATTAATTGAAGCTCTCTATTAATATTTCATTATACTGGATACTGGCCAAAATCCAATGTTTACAGAACTTTTAGTCTTTTTCAAGGTTGTATACAGAAAATGTTTTGGTAGGAATGAAACTGTTTTACTTTTTTGCCAGAACAATTTGTAATACCACTATATACCCTCTGAGATATTTGTGGTAGTCCAGAACACATTTTAGTAATATTTAGTAATATTTAGTACCTGTTCAATAGAATTTATTATTAGAAAGTTTTAAAAAGGTGAAATTATTTTATGTGTTATGTTTTGTTTATCCATATTGGATAAATACTATAATATTGGGACATCTATTCCTTCAGGCCCATCCTCATCTCACATGATGGCCATAGTGCAAATGAGTAGAGAATTGGGAAAATCTTTTCAAGGTATTTCTAGGCCTCTAAGAGAGAAACATGATAAGAAGTGGATTTCATTATTAGTTAAGAAAAGATTTTAGAGCTTTATTAATAAATGTATACTAACAGTAATAAAATTTCCTTTTAAATATACAAACTGTTACACAATAAATCAAGTAATGTCTTATCACTTATAGAGGCATAATTAGAAATATTGAAACTGTCCTAATGATAATGTTTGCTGCTTTAGCAGGAGTATAAAATAATGGTTCATTATATCTTTGACACGTTTTTCATATGGTTATTAGCTTTGCATGATTTAAATTAATTAATTTTAGTTTATACCACCCCTTGTTTATTATAGAGTTATGCATTTGTTAAATTTATGTTACAGTTAGGGACATTTTAGGGTAGGTGTTTATGATGTAAGGATGTCCAGTTAAAAGATGTATGGAAGTTTCTTGTATGTTAGATCTTGTATGTTTGGATTTTTTGACACACAATCATACCCCAGAAGAAGATGACAGTGAGTACGTACGTGCCAGTGGAGACGGACAAAACACAAGCGTGCCCAGATATATGATGAGAGAAAGTCTCTACCAAGTACCTATCCTGATGACAACAGATAATAACTGATAGAGAGTTTGCTAAGAGACTCCTTATACAGAAACACCAGGAACTACCTACGCTGATAAAACCAGGTGAACGAGTACATGTTAAAATCATCAAAAGGAAAAGCTGGAGTGGGAAGGTCCTTACCCAGTTTTGTTGGCTACCCAGACAGATGTAAAAATTGCATAAAAGATCTGGATACATCTGACCCACTGCAAGAGGGTCCCTCTGTCGGCACCTTCCTGGGAACCTAACTGCTAACCCGAGTAACACCCATCTGTCTGCTACACAAAGTTAGGCTACAAAGGGGAGTCAAATTTATAGGGTCACTCATCTCAAACCCAGTGAAGATACTGCCGTGTTCAGTCAGATTAGAGGGGCCTTGGGGAAGCAGGAATGGATCCCCAGAATGATGCCTAAACACAGACTGTGGCCCCCCTTCAGAAGTCCAGGATGGTGTGGGATGAGAAAGTCCATACAAATCTTGGTCCGTATCACTGCCATTATAGTAATACCTACCCTGATCTGGGAGAATACACAAAAACAGATTAAGGGACAAATCCACAAAAGCTAACCATGAAAATGAAAGAATGATCAACCACCATTTGGTCAAGAGATAGCTTCAGAGGTGAGATGCATACTTGAAGCCACTAACCTAACCTTCACTGAAGGTCAGACAGGAACAGCACAGTTTGACTTTTGTGCAATCATACCCTGCTGAGAAAATGAGGAAAGTCTGAAATGGTCAGATAAATACATGTGCATGGTGTACCTGATGGGACAGTTACCAAAGCCCTGGAGGGATTGACTGCCCTGTCAAATGATCTAGCAGAAAATTCAGGGATGGAAAACCCATTCAGACGTGGTTCAGAAGATGGAAAGGCATAACTCTTTTCTGTGATGACTTCAATCGGTGTCCTGCTTGCCATTCTGGTCACTTGTGGTTGTTGTGTGGTTCCCTGCGCAAGGGGACTGATACAAAAAAAGACTGACATGACCATCACCCAGAAAGAATACATATATGAAACTTTGCAATTCTACACCGCACGCTTGCCTAAGGACATGGAAGAAGAGGAATATTTTAATCATGCCTAAAATCAAGGCCCATCCCCATGAAGGACATATTCAAACTCTTGCTCATTGACATTACAATACGCTAATACATATATCTGCTGCAAAAGAAAAAAGATGTAAAGACTTGTCAGAAAGCCACTTGCTCCTTGTCTTCTGCCTGAAGATCTGCACATGATGGCCTATTGCTTTGACCAGAGAATCTCACCATCCAGAAGAAAGTGATGCACCTGTTTATCATTTACCGTATGGACAAAGAGTGGCCTACCTAAGTGTAATGTGTAAGACTAGGCCTGTATGAATAGTGTCTCAGCATATGTTTTCACTGTGTTGTCATTTTCCTTTTTTCTGCTCTTTACTATACCTTTCTTCCTTTTTACTGTTCTTTGGCTTCTAACATTTCTGCACATTATTATATTAACTTGCTAGGATCTAGTACGTACTAACATCTGATAAGGAATAGTAATTAGGAAAAGAAGAAATTATCATGGATACACTCTGGGTTATTAGTAATATCAGTGAAAACTTTATTGGTTATTAAATTACATCTATCATCTAAATGCCTTATAAGACAATAAGTATAAAGGGAAATTGGTTCCTTGTCCTAGTTAGTAGTAATTGGTGGAATAATTAAGTTAGGTCATTTTCTCTGCATTTACTGTTGTATTTTATTTTACATATCTGGACTTTTATATCTATGTCACTGCTATCTGGACTGTCTCTTGTTAACATATAACAGCATATGCGCATGTTTTCATCTACCCCATTGATGAAATCCATATAACAAGGAAATAATCCAAACAGGTGGACACTTGTTTTCATGGATGTATTGCTTTACCATCAAGATTTGATTTTTTCTTGCTTTTGCTTTATAATCATGTAAATATTTCATTCAAAAGACTTTAATATCTGGACTGTGAAACTTCTGCTATGGATTCCATTATTGAAAGATTTTTAATATTATTTCACGAATCATATTAATAAACTTGCATTTTTCTAATGTATTTTAATGTTCTATGTATAATTATGTTTTCCTTTGAAAAGGTAAAAGGTGCAAAGGACTCCATGAGATAAGATTTAATATCTCCATGTTTTAGGAAGCTCATCTGACTGATTTTTTTTTTGACTGAGACCCTGAGTCTCTTTAAATGCCTGTCTGAAGATCTTACCTCTACTTCCTAATAAGTTTATATTTTTTATTGTTTAGCTATATATATATATATATATATACATTTATATTAAGATTGAACCCAATCATATTTTTATTTTTTTCCTTTTTGAAGACAATTTACATTGTCATGGGGGGAGTGTTGGGGAAATAATGCAAATATCCTTACATTTTTGTATATATATATATATATATATATATATATTGTGACCATTTGGCCCTTAGATGATATGACAAGCAAGTGGAGTATGGAGTTCCTGACAGGAGTGATGGAGTTAAAACTTCTGAAGAACTCCTAATTGGTGCAACTTCCCTTTAAAAGCCTGGAAAGCAGACATGGAAGGGGGTGTGGCTGGCTAGGCTCTGGGCAGGTTGTGTGCTGCCGTCAGAGCAAGTCACAGAGTGGAGCTGGAAGGTGATCCTGTGTGGAACTGTAGTTGGAAGCTTTGGAAGCAAGCCTGTAAGAGATCACCTGATTTACTGTGGCTGCGAGTGTTGGGACAACAGCAAGAAGTGTGGGCTGTTTGCAGTCGCAGGACATTGTGAGCTGGAAGAGTGAATACAGCCTCAGGACGCCAAGTAAGTGAAGGGATTAGTGAGAATCCCCAGGCAGAGTTGCCTTAAAGGCCTAAGCGTGTGTGAAGCTGACAGAGGCCTCTGAGTGAAGGTGCCCAGACTTATTATGCCCCACGTTTACGTAGATGTTTATTTCCTTTATTTTAAGCAGAGTTACTTCTTCAGTTTGTTACTCGTTCTTGTAAATAAATCAGTTTGCTGCATTTCAAGCAAGTATCAGTCTCTTCTTCAAGTAACCACCGATTTACACGACCATCCTGGTCACAATATACATAAAAAAATGTTTTTTCAATATTCATGAATATTCAACTATTTGTTTCAGAAAGGGATCCAAAATATACTTACACCGTAAAAAACAAAACAAAAAAAATGTGTAGTTTGAGCAGGAGATCTGACACTGTACAAAACCAATTACACATTTCTAAAAGGGAGATACTGGGTTATGCTTATTTTACAGATATAAAGGAAAACTAAAGAGATGGTTAGAAAATAAAGCCATGTTCTCTTTGAATATATATAACAATTATCACTTTTTCCAGTTAATGTGATATTTGGCTAAAGATGTAAGCTGTGAACCAGTATTTTCCTTTTTTGTAAGATAAAAGTTATGAAATGGTTAAGTCTACATGAACCTTGACGTAGCAGTTTTAGCTAGAGACAGTTTACAACTTTTAATCATAACAATGACCTTGTTTATAGCTAAAAAATGTTTTTATTTGCCCTTTGTGCCGAACATAGAAATTAAGGGCCCTATTAAATTATCCCTCGTAGTTCTCTCGGTGCTCGCAAAAGGCAGTTTTTCTGCTGTTTGCGAGTACCGAATCTCTCGCAGCCTGCTTTGCGATATGACTGCGAAAAAATGGCCGAGAATAGGCTCAGAGAGAGCTACGTACTCACACGCAGCCTTAAATCTACGCATGATTCTCGCATATCGTAAGAATCCCTACGGGCACAAAAAGTGCCCGCAAGGGATCCGAAAGCCTCTACGTGCTGCCTCGGAACAGCCCGAGACAGCAGTGTGAGGCTCCCCCCTGCACCCTATACACATCCCCATGCTGCATTGAAAACTTTTAAATTCCGTGCCGCGGCTCCTTAAAGGGGCCGCGGCACACTATTACCCGATCCCGGCCGCAGCACCTAAAATTAACCCCCCTCTTTGCTGGGGGTCCCCATCGGGACCCCCGAAGTGTCCCCACATAAACCCACTGCAGGGGGGGGGCCCGATCTGCATAGATCAGGCCCCCCGCTGCATTTAAAACTTTTAAATTCCCCGCCGCGGCTCCTTAAAGGGGCCGCCGCACACTATTACCCGATCCCGGCCGCGGCACCTAAATTTAACCCCCCTCTATGCTGAGGTCCCCATCGGGACCCCCGAAGTGTCCCCACTTAAACCCCCTGCAGCGGGGGTCCCCGATCGGCACCGATCGTGACCCTGCTGCAATTCAATTTTAAATTTCCCGCCTCGCGGGTCCTCAAAGGACCGTAAAGGTCCTGAAAGGACTCGCACTAAAAATATTAACCCCAGGCAACTATAATTATCCCATTAACTCATGGTGGTCAATCCAGACCCCCATAAGGCCTTAATTAACCCATTAACTCATGATGGTCAATACAGACCCCCATAAGGCCTTAATTAACCCATTAACTCATGGTGGTCAATACAGACCCCCATAAGGCCTTAATTAACCCTATAACTCATGGTGGTCAATACAGACCCCCATAAGGCCTTAATTAACCCTATAACTCATGGTGGTCAATACAGACCCCCATAAGGCCTTAATTACCCCATTAACTCATGGTGGTCAATACAGACCCCCATAAGGCCTTAATTAACCCATTAACTCATGGTGGTCAATACAGACCCCCATAAGGCCTTAATTAACCCATTAACTCATGGTGGTCAATACAGACCCCCATAAGGCCTTAATTAACCCATTAACTCATGGTGGTCAATACAGACCCTCATAAGGCTCTATTTAACCCCATCAGTCCCATAAGGGTATATTATTACCATTATAGGCCTGTTACAACCCAACATTAACCACATAAGTGCCATGATGGTCCTCAAGGACCATCATGACACTAACTACAAACACTACACTATAACCCCCAATAAACCATTTAATCTAAACTAACCCCCCTCTACACTAATCTATTAACACTTACACCACCTACCTACACTACCTACCCCCTAATAAACCTCCCCAACACTCTAATTACAAAGAATAAAAAAACCTACCTTACAGAACCCAAAAAAAAACTACAGTACAGAAAACAAAAAAATCTACAGTACAGAAAAAAAAAAAAACATACAGTACAGAAAAAAAAAAATACATTACAACCCCACTCCCCACTACAGAAAATAAAAAAATTACACACCTGAAAAGGAAAGACAGATAAACACAATACAATACATACATATAATACATTACATACATTACATACAATACATGACATTACATACATTACATATAATATATTACATATAATATATTACACATAATACATTACATACAATACATGACATTACATACATTACATATATTACATATAATATATTACATACAATACATGACATTACATACATTACATATAATATATTACATATAATATATTACACATAATACATTACATACAATACATGACATTACATACATTACATATAATATATTACATATAATATATTACACATAATACATTACATACAATACATGACATTACATACATTACATATAATATATTACATATAATATATTACACATAATACATTACATACAATACATGACATTACATACATTACATATAATATATTACATATAATCCAAATCAAATACCCCCTTTCTATCTAACATACAATCTATTTAATATAAAATAAATCCTAACTATATCAAATACATCCCCCTATCTATCTAATATACAATAAATCCTAACTACATACACAGACCCTAATTCTTAGCTAAAATAAAATAATTACAGTCCTAACTACACAGACCCTAATTCTAATCTAAAATAAAATAATTAAGACCACTTACCTTTAAGATGTTGCTTCAGATCACTAACCTAGGGGTAAAACAAAACAAAATAATTAGTACAAAACATTAACATGAAATAAATAAACATTATATACATTCCAAATATTATACTCACCTTTCCACCATGTCCCGTCATTGTTTAGCTCTTCCGGCGCGGCCCTGTTAAAAAAACACAATACATTAATACAATATATAAACAATAAATAAAATAAACATTGACCACCATGAGTTAATGGGGTAATTAAGGCCTTATGGGGGTCTGTATTGACCACCATGAGTTAATGGGGTAATTAAGGCCTTATGGGGGTCTGTATTGACCACCATGAGTTAATGGGTTAATTAAGGCCTTATGGGGGTCTGTATTGACCACCATGAGTTAATGGGTTAATTAAGGCCTTATGGGGGTCTGTATTGACCAACATGAGTTATAGGGTTAATTATAGTTGCCTGGGGTTAATATTTTTAGTGCAAGTCCTTTCAGGACCTTTACGGTCCTTTAAGGACCCGCGAGGCGGGAAATTTAAAATTGAAATGCAGCAGGGTCACGATCGGTGCCGATTGGGGACCCCCGCTGCAGGGGGTTTAAGTGGGGACACTTCGCGGGTCCCGATGGGGACCTCAGCATAGAGGGGGGTTAAATTTAGGTGCCGCGGCCAGGGTTGCGTAATAGTGTGCCGCGGGCCCTTTAAGGAGCCGCGGCGGGGAATTTAAAAGTTTTAAATTCAGCGGGGGGCCTGATCTATGCAGATCGAGGACCCCCCCTGCAAGGGGTTAAAGTGGGGACACTTCGGGGGTCCCGATGGGGACCCCCAGCATAGAGGGGGGTTCATTTTTTGGGCCGCGACCAGGATTGCCAATTAGTGTGCCGTGGGCCCTTTAAGGAGCCGCGGCGGGGAATTTAAAAGTATTAAATGCAGCGGGGGCCTGATCGGTGCCGATCGGGGACCCCCGCTGCAAGGGGTTAATGTGTGGGGGCTGCAGGGGTTCCTATGGACCCCTGCAGCAAGGTGTTCATGTGAGGACACTTCGGGGGTCCCGACGGGGACCCCCGCATTGAGGGGGGTTAATTTTAGGTGCCGGGGGGGTATTTGGAGTACCCCCCACGGCAGGGCTTATGTGGGGGACTGCCGCGGAGGTCCCTTTTAGGACCCCTGCAGCAATTGATGAGGAGTGGGAGCCTGCGATATCATCTCACAGCCTGTCACTCCTCATGTACATTGACGCAGTGTAGATACGTACGGCCCTGCTGCGTAGCTCATACGTTGCTCGCATCAGGGCTAATTTAATAGCATTGTAAGTTAGAGAAACTTTGCAGTACGTAGGGCTTAAGTAGAAGCCTCTTATTTACGAGGCTGGAATTTAATAGGGCCCTACGTGTTTTCTTGCACATCTAGAGTGATGTACCAAAACATGCTTGATAAGATCACAAGTATAATAGCTTACTGGATACCATATGTAAATAAACTGTTATTGGTTGTTGGTGTGGATGTCTCATTCTCCTATAAGGAATATTGGGTTATATATTTCTGTTCAGTTCAGCCAGTCAGTAGCAGCCATTTTTGGATGTTTTTGCTACTGATGTACATTTTTGTCTGAATAAAATACAATAATGAGAAAATTACCAGAAGACACTGTTTTTGTTATCATGACTGGGGGTCAGAGTACAAAGTGGTGTGAGTATGTTTTTTTTCTAATCACCCTCTCCTTATAAATACATATGGACATAGAGAGAGACTAAGACACAGGACCCCTTCAGGATCGCTACCTTGTCATGGTGAAGGGGCTTGTTACCTCAATGAAGCTGTGAGCTATATCATGAAGGGTCACCCAAGGTGGTCAGGTCATTTTAGAGAGATAAGACAAAATGCAGCCCACTGGAGTAAAAACTGGCAGTCCACTCCAGTATGTTTGCCATGAAAACCATGTGGATAATTATGCACAACCAGAAACACAGACAGATGTACCTGGTGTGCTGCATCCATGTGGTCACTGAAAGTCAGACACGACTAAAGAACAGACAGCAAGACACAGAGAGGGATATGGACTCACCTGAGCTGTGCAGCTGCCTCTGTCTGGGATAGGCCGGGGTGGTGACAGGTCACAAGCTTGGAGTGTGAAGCAGGGTAGTCAGTAACAATAAGACCTGAAAAAACTGAAGCTGTACATGCATCTCCCTCTATCTGCATGCACTGTGAGCTGGGAGTTGTTTTTTTTTCTTCAATACACTTTATTGAGATTGCACCAATGTATTCACTTCCGGTGGGACTGTGAGGTGGGACTTTTCCCTCCCGTCCATTCCGATTGGGTGATGTTGCATTTGACAGTCAGGCTCAGTTCTATCTGTTAGAGCACAGTTTGAGAATAGACAGCATTGTGACAGTTTTTTTTTTAAATTCTCACATGTACCCTGATCTGTAGTATTAGACAAGTCAAGTCACAAGCAGGGGATAGATGTGATAAGTCAGTGTGTTTAACTGCAGCACAGAGGGTTTTGAAATTTAAAGTGACAGCGGCAGCTATTAAAAAAAAAACAGAATATTGAACATGATAAAACATTTTTTTATTATATAAATTATACAATTAAGTAAGTGATGGGGGGATTAAGTCAGTGCATTCATTTTGGGAGGGCAGTTGCCCATTTGTCCCTATGAACTAGCTGCCCCTGAGTAATCATAATAATGATGTTCTCAGCTGATTAAAATATGCTTCCCTAAATTTACTAATTTATGATTAATGGTGTAATGTGTAGAAGAAAATAAAGCTTTTTTTTTTTTTTTTTCATATTTGACGCCGTATTTAATACCAGAAAAGTATCACGTAAAAATTGAACTTGTTATGAGCAATACAATACATAGGTTTCTATATGTATATAGGAAATGATTAAACAATTTATAAATATAAAAAATGACAAAAAAATTAGCCCAGCACTAGATTCTTGATTGAGGAACTGACTTTAAACTGCAGACTTGTGTCAGAGGAAATACATAATCATTATAAGAAGAGAAATGTGTTATTTTTTTAAATATATATTTCTAGTACTGTCCACATTCAGTGGGGTTAGTCATCTTTAGGTAATATGGTGATTCCAGTCTTACCTCTTATCTTTTATTTAGATGGATCCAATGTTTTGGTTTATTACATAAAAAGTTTTCTAGGCAACACTTGTAAGTAAGTTCAGTAATACAATCATAGACTTTATAGCAAATTGTGATGTGCAGAATGGAAGCAAGAAATACATAGCCCTATATAGTTTCATGTATTTATGGTTCAGAGATTGTAACTGGATATTTTGTTTACACAACGATACTTCTCTGCTAACCAATAAAAGAGCAAATATCCGGTACTTGTGTATTATGTTCACTGGTATAACCAAAGTCTTGACAAGCCAGAGGGTCAGCCATTACACTGCTGACCAGCACTCTGGGCACCTCTATTGTGAGGTGCATGAATGAGGTCATAGTGTGATGACATGGCACAGCACCCAACCCCTCTCAGCACCCATTACTATCTCCTTTGCTCAGTTTTTCGATTTTTCAACAACAACAAAAAAAAAATACAAAAATAAAAACCTGCGCCACTGGTAGCTCTGACCCTGCGTAGTGCTATACAAGGGTTAAGTACTAATAAAAATACAATATTACCCCAATGCAAAAGAATGGAGGGCCCTGTCTCTGAGGTTACAATCTCGTGTACATAATGCTTTTTCACAAAGCACTGACACAAGACTGAAACTCGCAAGCTTACAATCTAAAGGGGTTCATCTATAAAGTAGCCCATGGCCAACGGGTGGGCAACCATCTGGCACCTTGTTATCTCATAGCTTGGCTCTGCCCCGGGCACTCTTATCTGTAAGACATTCCCCAACCAAACTGTTAAAGGGAAAAGTGTATTTATCTAACAATATATTAACAAGTAAACCAATTATCTTCTGAGTGTTTGGGGTAAATACTTTGTCATAATCATTATAATGACGTTCTTAGCTGATTAAAACATGCTTTCATAATTTTACTAATATCTGATTAACAGTGTAATGTGTAGAAGAAAATAAAGTTGTTTCTCATTTTTGGCACCGTATTTAATACCAGAAAAGTATCACTTAAAAAATGGAACTGGTTCTGAAAAATACAATCCATAGGTTCCTATATGTACATAGGAAATTATAAGAAGAGAAATGTGTTTGTTTTTTTAAATATATATTTCTAGTACTGTCCACATTCAGTGGGGTTAGTCATCTTTAGGTAATATGGTGATTCCAGTCTTATCTCTTATCTTTTATTTATATGGATCCAATGTTTTGTTTTATTGCATAAAAAGTTTTCTAGGCAAAGTGACAAAATGACAACACTTGTACATAAGTTCAGTAACATAATCAGACTTTATAGTAAATTGTGATGTGCAGAATGGAAGCTCAAAATATACTTTTTTTTTTTGCTTATATACATACATATATTTCGTTTTTTTAAAACAATAAGTACATAGACCTTTATATGTTAATAGTTTCATATAGTTTGTTTGGTTTAGAAATTGTAACTGGATATTTTGTCTACACGATGATACTGCTCTGTTAACCAATAAAACAGCAAATATTTGGTAGTCATGTATTATATTTACTAGTATAACCAATAGTCTTGACAAGCCCGAGGGTCAGCCATTACACTGCTGGCCAGCACTCTGGGCACCTCTATTGTGAGGTGCAGGAATGAGGTCATAGTGTGATGACATAGCACAGCACCCAACCCCTCTCAGCACCCATTCCTATCTCCTTTGTTTCCTTTTACCCTTTTCAGACAAAAATAAAATGAAAAAGAAAAAAAAATACACAGGAATGCCCAAAAAAGAGTTAAGTGCAAAGCAAAATACAATATTACCCCAATGCAAAATAATGGAGGGCCCTGTCTTGTATACATAGTGTTTTTTCATAAAGCACCTTACAAGACTGAAAACCTGTACGCTTACAATCTAAAGGAATTCACCTATAAAGTCTTCAATGGCCAACGGGTGAACAACCATCTGGCACCTTGTTTTTTCATAGTTTGGCTCTGCCCCGGGCACTCTTATCTGGAAGACATTCCTCAACCGAAACTGTTAAAGTGAAAAGTGTATTTATCTAACAATATATTAACAGTAAAACAATTATCTTCTGAGATTTTTTCTGTAAATGACCCGACACAATCTCTTGGTGCCTTCCCCAAATAAAGACACGTAACACCTGTTGAAGGTACAACTGGCCACAGCACTCTTTAAACACACATACCATTCCATTCACAACCTGAGGGAACAGGAGCCCGGACCATGACACCAAGCACGCGCTTAGGACCCCACCGTTTTACCATCAGCACACCTTCCTAGGGGATAGGGACACCCCTTTCTAACACTGTACCGGGCAACTTCCCCATTGTAACATATAATTCCACATATGAAACAAACTGTCTTTTATATTATTTTTATAAAACATTTCTGACCATTCAATTGTTCTTCGAACCTAAAACTATAACAATTGTTCTTTTACCTATTACCTATCTATTTACCTTTTCTTCTACATGAATCCTTAAATATTAACCAAAGATATCAAAGATATTATATATGAACTAAAAACGAATTAACATTATTATAACGTCTGAAAAAGACTTTCATTTGGGAAGGGAGAGTGAGTGTCTCCTTGCTGTCCGGCCATGGAGTGCTAAAATGGCGCCCGCACCTCCTACAAGCGCAGCCGCTTTCCCACTCCGCTGCCGGCACCAGAAGGCTCTCCCAGATCAAGGGTCCCCTTCTGCCATCTGTTTTGGGTCTGCTTCCGGAGACCATCATTGTAGTATCATAATAATGACGTTCTCAGTTGAATAAAATATGCTTACCTAAATTTACTAATATCTGATTACCGATGTAATGTGAAGGAGACAATAAAGTTTTTTGTTTTTTTCATATTTGATGCTGCGTTTAATACCAGAAAAGTATCACATACAAATATGACTTGTTATGAGAAGTACAATACATAGGTTTCTATATGTATATAGTAAATAATTAAACAATTTATAGCACTCGATTCTTGATAGAGGAACTGACTTTAAACTGCAGACTTGTGTCAGAGGAAATACATAATCATTATAAGACGATAAATGTGTTTGTTTAATATATATTTCTAGTACTGTCCACATTCAGTGGGGTTAGTCTTTTTTAGGTAATATGGTGATTCCAGTCTTATCTCTTATCTTTTATTTATATGGATCCAATGTTTTGGTTTATTACATAAAAAGTTTTCTAGGCAAAGTGACAAAGTGACACCACTTGTACATAAGTTCAGTAACATAATCATAGACTTTATAGTAAGTTGTGATGTGCAGAATGGAAGCTCAAAATGTACTTTTTTTGCTTATATACATAGATATATTTCGTTTTTTAGAACAAGAAATACATAGACCTTTATATGTGAATAAATAATGTATATATTTAAACAACGATACTGCTCTGCTAACCATTAAAATAGCAAATATCTGGTAGTTGTGTATGATATTCACTATTAAAACCAAAGTCTTGACAAGCCAGAGGGTCAGCCATTACACTGCTGGCCAGCACTCTGGGCACCTCTATTGTGAGGTACAGGAATGAGGTCATAGTGTGATGACATAACAGTGGAAGCTGCCTATAAAAGCCCAAGACTGAAGCTCATCTCATACATTTCACATGGACATCTGAAGATCAAGGTTGACTGATAAAGAGAGCTGCAGAGTGCCGGTTACCTGGCAAAGTGATTTGCGGTGTGTCCGTCCTGCTAAAGTGATCTGAAGATGAGCCATCTGATGAAGTGTGGTGGTCTAGCAATAAAAGAACTGACCCGGAACAAAATTCCCCCCACCATCTAGTTAAAAAAGGTAAGTCACCATATGTACTCTACACAATCAGTTAGGAGGGTGGAAAACCATGTGGAAAATATTTTATATTTTTAAAATAGATCCGGAATTGACTTATATATTGTCATTTTAGTTTAGCTCTTGGAGCCGGCCCACAAGAATCCACATAAGTCTGCAGTTTGTCACTCACTCTGGGCACCTCTATTGGGAGGTACAGGAATGAGGTCATAGTGTGATGACATAACAGTGGAAGCTGCCTATAAAACCCAAGACTGAAGCTCTTCTCATTCATTTCACAGGGACATCTGGAGATCATGGTTGACTGATAAAGAGAGCTGCAGGGTGCCGGTTACCTGGCAAAGTGATTTGTGGTGTGTCGGTCCCACTAAAGTGATCTGAAAGTGTGTCCATCTGATGAGTGATGCCCCGTTGCAAAGAGATCCTCCCCCAATAAAAGTCAGGGAAAATTCCCACCGCCCGCTGGAAAGAGATCATCCCACAATAAAAGAAAAATCCCACCATATAATGAGAAGGAAGGGTAAGTCACCATATGTACTCTGCACAATCAGTTAGAGGGTGGAAATTATGTGGAAAATATTTATATTTTTAAAATAGATCAAGAATTTATTTGTCATTTTAGTTTAGCCCTTGAAGCCCTCCCATAAGAATCTGCATACGTAGTAAGGCTGCAGTCTGCCACTGTTACACTTTGCATTACATTGACTTTAATAGCAGGCCCTGGTGATAACCTAAAGGCCACATTTCTGATTTTAAAACTATTGAAACAATTGAAAATCTTCATCTGCGCACTACATACAGGAAATTTTGAAAATAAGCTCCTTTATGAAAAATGAAGTGATATATAAAACTGTGATTGTCGACCAGTCACAATAGATTAGAAAAGGCAGAACCCTGTGACCCTGTGATCCTCGAGGAATTCCACCTATCTAAAAGGTTTAAACATAGGGACTAGGATGATACCCCAGATATGGCCACAAGTCCCTAATGTATCGGACGGAGGAGAAAGGTATGGCGTCTTAAACTCTACAAATACCCCAAATATGACTAAAAGTGCCTAATATACCGGAGAGAGGAGAAAGGTGTATGGCGTCTTATACTCTCCAAACAAGGAAACTCATGCATTAGTATTGTGCCCAATTTGAATCCTAATTCCTTTGTATATCAACCAATAAAGCAGAAGGATGCTGGATTAACAAACAAGTGACATCATTCGGAGCAGCAGCATAGATACCAAAACAAGTTTTTTAGGTTTGTGAATAGATTTCAAATGTTATCTAAAAAATTGGACTGATTGCACACTGATTGCATTTAAGCTATAGGCTCTGTAACTACTTGCTTCCTAGTCAAACACCATGGATTAGTTGCCCTCAGTCAATACCACGGATGAGTGGCCCTAAAGGACATTTTTCTGATGTAAAACATTGCAAAACTTTATTTGCACACTCACAATAGATAAGAAAAGGCAACACCCTGTGATCCCCAATGGATTCCTCTTACCTGGAAGATTCATCTTAGGAACTAGGTTGATACCCTAAATCTGACTAAACGTACCTAATAAATCAGATCGAAAAGAAAGCTTTGACGTCTTAAACTCTCCAAATAAGCAATAATATTGTGCTCAATCTGAAATCATAAATGCTTGAACAGCAATAAAGCAAAAGGATGCTGGATTAAAAAAACTATTTAAAAATTAAAACAAGTTTTTTAGGTTTGAATATATTTCAAATGTTATATAATTAGAAAAAAATGCTCAAAATAGGGCACTGATTGCACTTCTTGAACTATAGGCTATGTAACTACTGCCATCCTAGTCAAACACCAAGGAAACTCGTGCAGTAGTATTGTGCTCAATCTGAATCATAATTGCTTGTACAGCAATAAAAGCAAAAGGATACTGGATTAAAAAAATATTTAAAAATTAACAATATTTAAAAATTTAAAGCAGCATAGAAACAAATTATTTGAAATCAATAGTGTATATCACAAAATACGTTTTTGAATGGATTTCTCAAAGCACCTCTTAAGCTATATAGGCTGTGTAATTACTGGCATCCTAGTCTAATTCTATGGAGTCACACTTAATGGGAATCTCACTGCTAAATGTGTGCAATTAAATAAAAGGTAACAGCTCTAAATGGAAGCCTGATGGACGTTTCTTTTAGACAATGAAGAAAAAAATAGTAATCACAAGGATTTGAACCTGGGACCTTCACCACCACAGACTGCAGCCCCTTACCCTACAATGCTATCACTTCTGTTGCTAAACTAATGGCTAGAATATAATCAAATAGTACGAAATCACGTAGCCACTGCCTGATTCAAAGCCTAATTACTCATTCAGGTTCACATTAAGATAACACAAATTCTATTGTTCATTATGAATTCAGCATAAATTTTAAAGAAGAAAACACAATTTTCAACCGCTAATGGTGTGCAGATCACATATGGTGACTTTTGTAATCTTTTAAGGTGTCAATGATGTCTCATATTTAGTATGCAATATTCTAATGCCTTATTCCAATCATTTGACAAATGAAAAAAGGATTTTGAAATTATGGGAAATTATTGGGTAGAATATTTATCTCTGAAACTAATGGTAGTTAATTCAGAGAAACACATCATGTTCTATTATATTAAAATATCACTCCCAGAAAAAAAACACATCAAATATTAGAGAACGGGAAAATGATTTGGGCCATTAATGGAGGAAAGTAGACTGGAATAAGGCATTCAAAATTATTATGAAGGTAACCAAGTGTTATTTTAAAGAAATTCAATTATAGCATAGTTATAAGCAAACATTAAAAGACAAACATTAAAATGTAGCTGAAGAGGACCAAATTAACTATTATTTGGTACCATATTCCGTTTAGTTTAAAGGAGAACAGAAAACTAGCAGAAATTGGAAAAGATTTGCTTAAAAGGTGAAGAAATGTTATAATATATTAAAACATCACTCCCAGAAATGTAAAACCTCTAAGATTAGTTTAGACAAGTTCTGTTAGTAGCTAAATGGTCTATCACAGTGGTTCCCTAACCTCTCCTCAAGGCTCCCCAGACAGGCCGGGATTTCAAATTAACTGCAAGTGAACACGGGGAAGGAAATTAGAGGCTCCATTGCCTGTTGAAAACTAATTGCCTGACCTGCATTCACACATGGTTAAATTGCAATCGCCGCCTTTCCTGGGGAGCCCTGAGGAGAGGTTTGAGAACCACACTGGTATATAAGTATAGTTAGAAACTGGAAACAGTCTACAATTTCATCTCGGAATATGGAACAAAAATAGTTAAAAGGAATACATTTTAGGATGGTCCTCTTCTTACTTCATTTTAATGTTTGTCTATTTTTTGAATGACCTCCTGTTTATAACTATGCAATAATATGGGGCATAATGGGGCATATGTGCAATAGAGCAAAATGTATATGAATAGCTTATTGTTAATTGTATTTATATTTGTACTCAATGGGCCTCATTCATTTGCAATTTGGCCAATTTAATAGGGCTCTATATAGTGAAGACCTTGCTTTTGGATAGAAGTTCACTAACTAAAAACTTCTGTAAAAAAATATGCTTTGTGCTTATATTGACCCCTATTATATTGGCCAAATCACAATTGAATGAGGCCCAATGTATTTAACATTAGATTATTGTTAATTGTGTTTAGCTTTTTAATTAATGTATCCTTGTTTACCTCTTATTGCCCAGAGGGAAGGGCGGTCCTTCATGCCATGGTTCCCCAGAGGTTTCCTCCACAAGAGGGGTTTTTCCTCTCCTTAGTGCTGAAGGATGACTCTTCGTGAGTCCAGAGGTAGACACGGCTTTTCGTCATATTTCAGACGATTCTGATTGCTACTTTTACCTCTTATTGCCCAGAGGGAAGGGCGGTCCTTCATGCCATGGTTCCCCAGAGGTTTCCTCCACAAGGGGGTTTTTCCTCTCCTTAGTGCTGAAGGATGACTCTTCGTGAGTCCAGAGGTAGTCACAGAATCATATGATTCTGATTTCTACAATAAAAATTTGGCTTCAATTTAACTTTGAGTATGTGACTTTTTTTTAATAATAAGAATGGATGAATGATTCACACCAAGGTATTGACATAGAAAATCTACTTGACCAGTCATGAATACTTTCCCCTATGTGGAGTATGAACACACATACACTCGCATACATACACAAACATCTACATAAGTGCACTCAGCTATACTGCTGGATAAGGACAAATACTCCACGCACAGATATTAGTACATTCACATATAATTTGAAGAACTAGACCTGTGATCATTTATACTATATATAATTAATAATAAATAATTTAGCATTTTTTTGTGACCAATGCACTTGCAATTTAGGCACAAACTTCATTTTTTTCATTATTTTTTCTTTTAAAAGCACAAAAGCACAAAAAACACAAAAGCACAAAAAACACATCACAAACACTGAGATACTGAGGGTAAAAGTAATTAACCTTGAATATAGATATATAAGAAGAGCAATGCTTATAAGATGAAATTAAGAATCCCTTCTTGGCCAGCATCCTTTTGTAGGCCTAGGCTGGCATATGAAGTAGGTTTTAATTTTAGTCCCAGCTAGCCTATGGAGTAGGTCTTAATTTTTAGTTTTAGTAAAGAAAAGGGAAAAGGTAGGCCAGACATAAAATAAAGCAAAGGAAAATTAAAAAAAAAAAGGTGAAAGAGGTGAAGGGAATGTGAAGGGAAGGATTTGAAGAAGAAGCGAAAATAAAGCGGCGGCCACTGAGTACCTCAAGGTAGTATCTTAGTGTGGGTCCAGGGTTAAATATTCCATCAATTACCTCCACACTTTATTGAAAGTCTTGTCTGAATGAGAAAGTAAACAACTATTTGGCAACTTTAGAACTGCATCATGGGAAGTGGAAGATGGACATCATGTGTATTTTGAGTTTCCGCCACCGGTGAAGTCCAATTTAAGATGTGCAGCTATCCCTGCCCCCAGTAACAGAGTCCAATATGTATATTTTGTTTAAAGCTGAATTAAATACTATTTCTCTTCCCAAGCCCTTCACACCAAGTCCCCCTCCTGTATTACACAAGAAGTATCTTCCCCCTCACATTCTTCCCTAAAGCCTGTGTGAGGCATCCCAACTATTTTGGGGGTAACAAAGGAGTCAGGTGTTCCTATACCCTGCAATACTTGGAACTATTTTGAGGAGGACGACCTCTACTTTATAATTTATCAGCGTTTTAGGACTTATTATTTGGGTTGGCTATATTGGCTTCCACATTGTGAAACATATATTTTGAATGTTTGGGGCCAAAGATAGAGACTGCTGAATTATGCCATATTTACTCTTTTGTAACGAGACTCTGGGAAGTTGGGCTTCTTCTGCATGAAGTAGGATTTACTTAATTGGGATGCCTGGTGGCTATAGGCTTATCCACCCAGTATCTTTTTAGACCAATGGACAGGTAACGTGGTCTATCATCCATATAGTATTTACCTATGGTTGGCTTCTGCATGGTGATATATTTTGGTGCCAGTTGAGGTGGGACCCTCCAACCAGCAATATTTTTATTTGGGAATTGTATATATACTCAGCATGGCTATGCAGTCGGACCAGTCTAGGTTCTGCTCCTTAAAGTGCTATGATAATACATGCAGTAATTGGCACCGCCCATGTGAGTCCAATGGGGTAACTACAAGGAGGTTTTACCATCAATACCTCTGTGTGCAGCAGGAGCAGAGCCAATGACATCATTGGATGGAGTCAATAACATCATAGCCCAGCCTGCTACCAAGCTACAGCATGGGCCACCCTCAGGCAGAGTTGTCTATGCCCCCTGACAAGACACTGCGAGGAAGAAAAAGCAGCTCTGCTTTTGGGGAAAACAGACAGTTTAAAAATAAGAACAATATTAAGTTTTATTTATTTTAAAGCAGCGCAGCGCAGATTATAAAGTCTTCTAGGATATAAAGGGGAAGCAGCGCACATTATAAAGTCTTCTAAGATATAAAGGGGAAGCTGCATAGATTATAAAGTCTCCTAGGATTAGGGCAGATGTGCTGAAATTAAAGGACCACTGTAGGGCACTCACAAGTAAAGCTCATATGTTTGTTTGGACCACTGTAGGGCACTCACAAGTAAAGCTCATATGTTTTATTTGGACCACGGTAGGGGACTCACAAGTAAAGCTCATACAGTGTGCATCTTAAAATTAAACAAGTTAACATTAAAAGGGTTTCGGTTTAAGGTTAGGATTAGGATTTGGGTTTAAGATTAGGGTCGTTACAGCTAACACATGGTAAAATAGTGGCACGCTCAATTTCATGCAGCAGGAAGAAGGTGGCACGAGAACGATGGCAGGCAGATAAACGTAAAGATCCATTTATTTTTAGTCCAGCACACAGGAAGAGTTGGTTACACCTGTGACAAGCACAGGTAGGAGGAGATATGCAGTTCTATCTAAGGACAAAACAAACTAAAAGCCAAGATTTTTTTTTAACTTCCATCCATTTCATACTACACACTGTTTTAATAGGCCATTCCCAGCAAACAAACATACGAGCCCCACCTGTAAATACAGTACAGTGTGTTGAGTCAGAAGCAAAAGATCCAAATATGGCCGCTGCTATTCCCAGAAAAACACAAACACACAGCTTTATATTGTTTACATAAAGACAATGGAATAATCCATTACCCCCTTAAAGAAAAATTAGACATTCCCACCAACAACCAAAAACAGTTTATTTACGTATGATATCCAATAATCTATAACACATGTGATCAGTACTTACAGTGCCTTGCAAAAGTATTCACTACCTATTTTGTTACATTAAGTTGGTGAAGTGAAATGAGAAAAATATATACATAAAACTATTTTTTAGAAATAGAAAACAGAAAATTGGCATGTGCGTATGTATTCACCCCCTTCGTTATGAAGCCCATAAAAAGCTCTGGTGCAACCAATTACCTTCAGAGCTCTGGTGCAACCAATTACCTTCAGAAGTCACATAGTTAGTGAGATGATGTCCACCTGTGTGCAATCTAAGTGTCACATGATCTGACATTACATATATACAGCTTTTTTGAAAGGCCCCTGAGGCTGCAACACCTAAGCAAGAGGCACCACTAACCAAACACTGCCATGAAGACCAAGGAACTCTCCAAACAAGGGACAATGTTGTTGAGAAGTACAATTTAGGGTTAGGTTAAAAAAAAAAAAAAAAAATCTTTGATGACTCCCAGGAGTACCATCAAATCTATCATAACCATATGGAAAGAACATGGCACAACAGCAAACCTGCCAAGAGATGGCCGCCCACCAAAACTCATGGACCAGCAAGGAGGGCATTAATTAGAGAGGCAGCACAGAGACCTAAGGTAACCCTGGAGGTGCTGCAGAGTTCCACAGCAGAAACTGGAGTATCTGTACATAGGACGACAATAAGCCGTACGCTCCATAGAGTTGGGCTTTATGGCAGAGTGATTTTCTTGAGCAAAATCTGTACCGCTCTGTGCGTGATTTAAGGCTAGGACGGAGGTTCACCTTCCAGCAGGACAATGACCCCAAACACACTGCTAAAGCAACACTTGAGTGGTTTAAGGGGAAACATGTAAATGTGTTGGAATGGCCAAGTCAAAGCCCAGACCTCAATCCAATAGAAAATTTGTGGTCAGATTTAAATATTGCTGTTCACAAGCGCAAACCATCCAACTTGAAGGAGCTGGAGCAGTTTTGCAAGGAGGAATGGGCAAATATCCCAGTGGTAAGATGTGGCAAGCTCATAGAGAATTATACAAAGCGACTTGGAGCTGTGATTGCCTCAAAAGTTGGCTCTACAAAGTATTGACTTTAGGGGGGTGAATAGTTATGCACATTTACTTTTTCTTTTATTTTGTCCTATTTGTTGTTCGCTTCACAATAATAAAAAAATAAAAAAACATCTTCATGTTCTGGAAATGAAATGATGCAAATCCTCAAACAATCCATGTTAATTCCAGGTTGTGAGGCAACAAAACACAAAAAATGCCAAGGGGGGTGAATACTTTTGCTTTGGTAAGTCATCCTAGATGCGTAAAAAATACTGTATTTCCTAGCTTCTGCACAAAGGGCAAGGGCTGACCTTGTATGTGTCTAAAAAATATATTTTATTTATGCTAAGAAGTTGTTACTGTCTGTAAAACCACATTTTATTATGAGAAGGATTTGTTTATACTTATAGAATAAAAACACTCACATATGTAGTTGTCAGTGGGCGTCACATTACGATGTTGGCCACGCTGTTGTTGCCCATACGCGAGGCGAGCTGTCGACCACGTGGGACTTGTTGCACTGCAGGCCTTGCAAAGTGAGGCGAGCAGTTGAGGCACACAGGACTTAGCCTGCAATGAGCACCGGAGGCGCTCATTGCACTGTGAGCCACACTGGACTTAGGCTGCAATGAGCGCCTTCAGCATGCAGGACTTACGACGAAAATAAAAAACAACAAACACAGCACTGTCCCCCCGTTTTCCCGAGGAGGGCCCCAGAGCATTGTACCTCCTGTACCACTGGTAGCACCTCCCCTGCCTTCTGGATCGCTACCTTGTTGTGGTGAAGGGGTTTGAGCTATGGCCTATATTATTTATGGTTACCCAGACAAATAAAGCTCCACTGGAGAAGGAACTGCCAACCCACCCCAGTATCTTTGCCATGAAAACCTTATGGGTAAGCACAACTTTACACAAGATGTGCATGGCGCACTGCGGCTCATATGGTCACTGAGAGTCAGACACTATCCTCTTCATTGTAGAGTAGACCCTCCACATTCGCTGGGGTTCCGTTCCTGGAGTCCCTGCGAATGTGCAAAAACCGCAAATAACGGAAACATGGGTAAACTATCAGTTTACCCATTTTTTGTCCCTTGGGAGAGGGTCTAGGTGTTGGTGGCACTCACCCCGCGGTTAAACGCTGCATTCAGCCGTCTTCTTTTGAGACAAGGGGGTTGGGCTTTGAATCCCTCTCTGCACCTCAGCGCAGGGCTCCCTGGCTAAATCTCACGTGATCTTGCGTGATTAAAGACGGCAAAAGAAAACTGTGAATAACAGATCCGCAAATGTCGGATCGGCGAATGTGGAGGCTCAATTGTAATTAATTACATTTAATTGTTTGAGCTAGCATTGATATGGATACATAGGGTATAATGAAATGTTATTGTCCGATTAACCAACACTTTGCTCTCAAAAACTGTATATTGAACTACACGTTAATAAAAAGTTTATATGTGTGGATTTCTGTAGAATTTTGTTATGGGTTTAGTACACACAGATACATACACACACTCATATGCTACCATACACTGTAAATTGACCTCCCTGAAACGGCAAGTTATCTGCATGTTCAAGGCGAGGTCTTCTGATAGGGTTCAGGGTTCGGTGGTGGTCCCAGGCAGCCCTTCTGATAAGAAACTTTGTAGTTAAAAACATATTCTTTAGGATTTTAATCGACCCACTCCTGGAACTTGGAGCATGGTACAATATAATTTCATTCTTAATTGCTTTAAGTTCATACACTGACGATATTTTTGCAGCGTTATTACCACTCAAAAAAGTTACGTAAAACACTGTCTATAAAATAATTACTATAAGTAACATTTATTATAGAACTATCTTAATATTGTCTGTGTTGCCTCTCTCTGTGCTGTCTCTCTCTCTCTGCTGACTGTCTCTGTGCTCTCTATCTCTCTCTGTGCTGTCTCTCTCTGTGTTGTCTCCCTCTCTCTGTGCTGTCTGTCTCTGTGCAGTTTCTCTCTGCGTTCTCTCTTTCTCTGTGCACTCTCTCTCTGTGTACTCTCTCTGTTGCCCGAATTGTACATTTACACACACTTAAAATCACTCTTAATACTGCCACATATTCTATTAGCTACTTGCAATCAAGTTACAAGTTACCCTCCCACAATACGGGCCAGCCAAACCTGCAAAATGGTTCTTAGAACTCCATTGGTTTTGACACAGCTGGAATATTACGAGCTCTAAATAGTTACAGAAAATCAATATTCTATTAGACCCGTAACTCTAGCTCGCAAATAAAGTCTAACCCGCAGCTGAAAAAAGTATCATGTTTCTGTCAAAAATATTAGGAGTACTAAATTGGACCCGCAAGACATTTTTCAAACACTTATTAGAGCTGTAACATCAATTAAACACACAATACTGTACTTTAAATGTATGTGAAGGCCTGGAAAGACATTAGAAGTAATTGCACAACAGTCTGAAACTCACAAATATGCAATTAATAAATATTATTTGTAACTGTTACTTCTGAGTAATATCGATCCAGGGACTAAAGGGTCTAATACATATCATGAAACCCACATGGACTAGAACAGATGCTCTAATGCATTATAGAGTGCTTGATTGCATGCCCATTTGGCAAATATTACTTACTAGCAAATTGTCTGTCAACAAATGTTGGCAATAAAATTTGAAGCCTGGGAATGCTGTTTGCAGGACTTTCGCTTATTGCGAGCCTCTCCCCTTGTGTACTTCAACTTTCCTGCTTTGCAATGATCACCTTTGGCACTCATCGCGAGCCTTGTTTTCATCCTGTTTGAGATTTTTCAAGTTTTTTGTCCTCCATTTATTTTCTTGCTTAGCCAATTTCTGTGTGGTGGAAAACGCCAAATATTGGTGTAATTCGCTTGCAACCTCACCACCAGCCTTCCTGTGTCTCCCCCGTGCTGTGTGTGAGTGTACTGTAATTTCGTGTACATTTGTTTGTTTTTTTGGTGGGTTTTTAAAGTTACGCGCTCCGCAGTTAGAGTTACGCGCTCTGCGGCTGCTTCGCCTTGTGGGGTTCACACGTGTGATGGCGCCGCTGGCTGCAATGAGCACCTTTGGCGCTCATTGCAGCCTAAGTGCTGCGTGGCTGCTTAAGTGCTGGGCGGCTGCTTCGCCTCGCTTTGCAAGGCTCGCATGTGTGACGGCGCGCAACTATTATATGTGATTGGCACTAATTAATTTGTAGCCTCCGATTGCAGATTACGTGTATCTTCCATGTTTTACTGATGTCATGATGATGGTCTCATTTACTATTGGCTGTGCCTAAGAATTAAATTATGGGTTTGCTTAAATATTGTCCGATCATATGATCACGCCCCCTAAAATCCTACTTACAAAGGCAGGGTTTACGAGTGGAGGTTGAAAGACGTAATTTGTGAGCTGGAGTCGATAGAATACATAACTTTCCCCTCTCCAGTGACTCCTTTCTCCCTTTCCCTTTTCCCCCTCTCCTTCTCCTGTTTCTCCTTTCCCCCCTCTCACTTACCTCTACCTCCTTTCCCCCCTCTCGCTTTCCCCCTCTCCTGTGACTCCTTTCTCCCTCTCCTTTTTTCCCCTCTCCTTCCCCTGTTTCTTCTTTCCCCCTCTCTCCCTCCCCTGTGCCTCATTTCCCCCTCTCCCTTTCCCCTGTGTCTTCTTTCCCCCTCTTACCCCCCGTGTCTCCTTTCCCCCACTCCATCCCCTGCGTCTCCCCCCCCCTTCCTCTCCTGTGTCTCCTTTTCCCCGCCTCCCTCCCTTGTAGCTCGTACCTGGATGGCACCCTGCCAGCAACGCCGCACTCACCTCCTTTACGGCTCCCGTCCTCCGGCCGGAACTAATTTCTGGATCCAGCCGGAGGACGGGAGCCACAGAGGAGAAGACGGAGGGTGTTGCATCCAGGTACTGTGGCAGGGTCACATCCAGGTACTGGGGTGGGTGATGGAAGCCCTGGGAAGGCCAGTAGGGGGTGATGTGAGCTCTGAGGTCGATGGCTTGCCTCGCTTCGCAAGACTCGCAAAGCGTGACAAAGCTGCAAACGTGACCAACGTTCTTGGTCCACAACTATTAAAGTGATATGCAAAACAAATGGTAATTGACAGATACTGAATATTTGGCTATGTTTGAGATCATTATGCTATTACTGTAATTTTCACATGCAAAATATTTAACACTCATATTATACCTATTTTTTTACAGCTTTTAAACTGATGAATAATTATAGTAATTTATATAAAATTGCTCCCAATTAAATTTTATCTCATGTACAACATGAAGCTCACAATTTCCTTAGCAAAGATTTAAATAAACTTGTTTTAAAATATTAAACATCCAAATTGTGCTAAGCTTCATGTATGATAAATACTGCTCATTGCAGTATTGCCGCTCATTGCGAGTCTCTCCCTCTGTCTACTTCCTCCCTTGTATCTCATTTCCCCCCTCCTCTCCCTCCCTTGTGTCTCCCCCCATGTGTTTTTACCCCCTCTCCCCCCTGTGTCTCTTACCCCCCTCTCCCTCCCCTGTGTTTCTTGCCTCCCTCTCCCTCTCCTGTGTCTCTTTTTTCCCCTGTGTCTCTTTCCCCCATTTGTCTTCCCCCCTCCCTCGTGTCTGTTCCCCCCATTTCCCCCTGTGTCTCTTCCCCCTCCTCTGCCTCCCCTGTGTCTCTCCCCCTCCTCTCCCTCCCCTGTGTGTCTACCCCCCTCCTTTCCCTCCCCTGTGTGTCTCCCCCTCCCCTTTGTCTCTTCCCCCTCCTCTCCCTCCCCTGTGTGTCTCCCCCCTCCTCCTCTGTGTCTCTTCCCCCTTCTCTCACTCCTTTTTGTCTCTTCCCCCCTCTCACTCCCCTGTGTCTCTTCCCCCCTCCTCCCTCCACTCCCCCTCCTCTAACTCCTTTTTGTCTCTTCCCCCTCTCACTCCCCTGTGTCTCTTCCCCCCTCCTCTCCCCCCCCCCCCACTCCTTTGTGTCTCCCCCCTCCTCTCACTCCCATGTGTCTCTCCCCCCTCCTCTCACTCCTTTGTGTCTCTCCTATCCCCTCCTCTCACTCCCCTGTGTCTCTCCCCCTCCTCTGTGTCTCTCCCCCCTCATTCCCCTGTGTCTCTCCCCCCCACCTCTGAGTCTCTCTCCCCTCCCCTGTGTTTCTACCCCCCTCCTCTCCAACCCCTGTGTGTCTCCCCACTCCCTTGTGTCTCTTCCCCCTCCTCTCCTTGCCCAGTGTCTCTCCCCACTTCTCTCCCTGCCCTGTGTCTTCCCCCCCTCTCCTCTGTGTCTTCCCCCTCCTTCCCTGTGTGTCCCCTCATCCTCCTCTCTTGAGCGTGGGTCATTGCGCAATGCACATGTGTGGCTTATGCCGCGCTCTGCGCATGCGCGGCTTATGCCGCGCTCTGCGCATGCGCAGGCCGTTGCGCAATGCTCATGTGCGGATTACGCCTTGCTATGTGCACTGGCGGCCCATGCTGCGCTATGCGCACGCTGGGGCAGTAGCTCTATGCGCATCCGCAGCTTAAGCCACGCTTTGCGCACGCGCGGGCCAATGTGCATGCGCGGTTTATGCCACGCTATGTGCATGCGCCGGCCGTTGCACAAAGCGCATGCGTGGCTTAAAACGCGCTGTGCGCATGCATGGCCCGTTGCGCAATACGTAGTTGTCAAACTCTGATTTGTTGCAAGCATGACAACGAATCGCAGTTTGACAACTATTATATGTAATTGTCTACTGTGAGTGCAGCCATTTTGTTATACATAGATTTTTCTTCCTTTTTAAAGCTGCAGTCGTTCATTATCAGTGGAAGAAGAAGGGAAGAGGGAGAGGCTAGAATGGGATGTGATTGAATCTATCACCACACCACTTCGCCCATTGCAAGCCCAGATGCAAACACTGCACTGACAAAATGTAAAGCAGAGACATTAACATATATTTAAAAACTAGTTTTGTGAATTTTCCCTCTTGTTAGATTCTAACGAAATTATTTTTTTTATATTTCTGTATTTTAAGTTCAGTAAATAAATAGTACGTTTGTGTTCACAGTTCACACCATGCCCAGAATTCCGAGAAATATAGTTATTACACTGCATTCTGTGAACCTGGGCAGGGACATGCAAATATCCCACAAAGGCATCACTCTTTAATCCAAATACCATTTTAAACATAGCTCATTTTAAGCTTATGCCTGATGTATTACACAGCTTTAAGCAAAGCCCAAGATGCATTAAGTACAAGCCAGGACCCACCGACAGCACTGTTTCGAGGTTACTGCTTCTCATCAGTGTGGAGCCGGTTCCTAGTAGATTTTTTTTTTTTTAGTAGTTTTTCTGTAACAGCTTTCATGCAGATAAGAACAAGCTAATCACCACAATTAGCATGCAGCTTCTTGTGCGGTGTTTAGGTTGTTTAATCAGGGCTATTTTTTCTAGATTATTATTAACATAGTGTATTTTATACAATAGCCCTTCAAGCTCATTTTATATCCCAAGTTAAAAAAATAAATAATCTTCCTTGTCAGCTTGACAAGATACGATTAGACCTGGAGCTGAACATCCCTTTTATTACAGAGAGATTCGAGCGCTAATTGGCGAGCCGGGATAAATCTCGCACAACTGGCTTATAGAAGAAAGGAGGCCTTTATGGGGATCATTTAAGGAAATTATAATCCGCTTTACCCTAGAAAGCACATTTGTTCTTATTTGCCAGCTGGGGTTTCAGTTCTCATGTTGTCTTAAAGGAACAGGGAAGCAAATTACTCAGTATTGCATCTGAAACAAAGTATTTGATAATGTAGCACTGTGTGTTTTCTTTTTTCAAATGATATTCTCAAAGCAGAAAAACTGATTGATATATGGTAAATATATATAGGAGGAATCAACATAACATAGTTTAGGAAACATTAAGACACAGCTATTATGTATACACATATACATGAAAAACTCAGGGTATTGCAGTGTACAGAAATCCTTCCTATCGGACAGACACTTTTATAAGGAAACAAAAAACATTAGAAAGATTGAGGCAGATTCACAATAAATTGTGATAATGTGTTAGAAAAGCCAAGCCCATATTAAGTCCTGTATCTTTAGTGGAAGAATGTGATCATCTTTATTTCAAATGCTTTTCTCTCCTGGATGTTTTTAAAATGCCCTCTAACTATTTTACAGTCTTCATTGAACTACTAAGTGAAAATGCACAATTAATAGATATATTCCCCAAACCTCCCATCCGTGTGTTTAATCATCCATCAAACCTAAAACAAAAACTGGTCAGAAGAACATTGGGCAATGAACAACTCAACGGAAACAATGTAACTAAACCTTGTAACAAAAGTGACTGTAAATTATGTCAACACATTTGTAATGATGATACAGCCACACATACCAACAAGACTTATAACATCACAGGGTCATATTCATGCACATCCTCCAATGTTGTTTACATAATAAAATGTACTTTACAGTATGTAAGAAGGGCCGTTATATTGGGGAAACCAGTGAAAAATTACACCTAAGGACAAATCTACATAGATATTCTATTAAAAAAAGGACAAATAATACAGTTATTGTATCCCAGTTGGACACCATTTTACCCAAAATGATCACTCTATCCAAAACTGGAAAATCTAAATTTCAAAAAATCTCCACGAGAGAAAATCATTTGCAATGTAGATGATCACATTCTTCAATACTAAAGATACAGGACTTGGGTTTTTCTCCAGAAAAATGTGACTAAGAGGGGAAATGGTGACCTTATATAAATACATTCATGGTCACTATAAAGCTTTGTCAATTGATAATTTCCTGCCGGAAAGTTTCAAATTAACAAGCGCATGTCCTTAAAGAAAGCAAAGGGTTCTTCATAGTAAGGGCAGCATGAAAATCTAAGGGACACTGGCCCAAAATGACTATTTTTTCTGCTGTCAGTAGAATAGCAATATGACAGTTGGATAATACAAATTAGTTTTTCTTCTGTTCGTGTGCCAAAAGTCTGTTGTTGATATTATCCCTAATTAAACTCTGCATCACATGAGTAAAGCAGCCTTATATTTAGCTGTGTTTATCTATTTAATCTGAAATGGGGTGTGAGTTGACAAAACACCCAATAAATGTTCCATTTTTTTTTTACAAACAGGAGGTCACTATTAGTTTAAGGTAGTTTCAAAATATGATTTCTCAATGTTACCAAGCTCAAGAACACTGCAGGCATCTTAGTTTTTCCTTCTGATTTTCTAAGCAAAATAAATAATATAGGTCATATGTTATTATGTATTAATATTATTCATATATTCATATTTTAAAAAGTTAACTACAATTTTAATAAAATATTTCACACTCATTTAAAAAGGTAATGTGTAGGATAATATAGCTGTAAGAGACATCATCTCAGGCAATGGATGAGAGCTCGCCCAAGACTAACATTGTGCAGGTTTTGAAGATAAATTGTTATGCTCATAAATGGACATCCGTGTGAGACACCAGTGTCCAAGCAAAGGACTATATTCCAGGGGTATGAGCACATACTAACATACAGACTCTGGATTCGACCTTAGCATGTGACCTTTATGACCTGATTGTGTCTTGGTTGATCTTTTGGTGCCGATGTTGGCCTCTGATCCCAAATCTCCATTTCACTTGGCTCAATATTCTGTTTGTGACCTTGATACCAATATGTGTGACCTTGATAATGATACATGCTACCAACCTCAGTCATTCTACTGCTAACTGGATCTGGATAACCAGTTCACAGACTCCATCTCATGGGTTCACATCTGTTTGACAACCATCAAACCCATTACAGCATCCTTACTGGAAATGATTGATGATGGATGCATAGATGTCCCAAAATATTGCATACTCTTCATTGGTTGACCTGAGGAGATCCTTGATTGCAGCCTCCTAGTACAAGGATTTACAGTGACTTATTCAAAGAATTGGGACCCGATAGATGCATAAGATGCCTTTTCTTTGTAATATTTGATAGTGTTCGGCATGTCTATATTGGAGAAAATCACACCACAACCTTTATCCATATCTTGATGAACATCATGGGCTTCGAGGAGTTTTCTCAAAGAACACTTGGGCGGTTTTTGGAGGTGAGTTTTTGGAGGGAGTGTACATTTTTGGGTTCAATTACATTGGCTTGTCTTCTCTATCCCCTCAGTAACCTGGCACAAGATCACCCTCTTATCGTTAGATCCTCTACCTACGTCTTTCTAGCTAAACACACTATGGGAAAATAGAGTGGTTAGCAAGAGTTAGCACCACATTAACCTCAGTTACTTTTTCTATTGTAGTTTCTGCCCACCTGGGTATATTTGCCTTACATGTCACAGTTGAATAACGGGTAATGGGTAGTGTGAAGGGTAATGCCAGTATCAGTAGGCACTGGCACTTGATGGTGACTAGCATACTTTGGAAGCAGGAAGGATGTCCTAGGGGTTCCCAAAGATCCCTCTATACTTATAATATCACCGGCACACAGAATAATGTTTTTTTTGAGTGCCTTGATTTGGTACTTAGATCTGGTTATCTACTGTAATTATATTGGTCTTGCAATCATGTTGTGGGGAATTTGGTCATGTTAAATTATTGTATTTGTTTAGGGCAACATCTCAATAGGATAAAATGGAAACCTTTTCTAAGTCCATGGTCAGATGATGACCACTATGGTTTGAGAAACACTTCACATCTTTGTGAAGTATGTAGGATGAAATAGAAACCTTATCTGAATCTATTGTCTCAGTAACAAATCAGATAAGGGGGCACCAAATAGTTTTTATTTTTATCATATACTCATTTGAACAACTTGGATAATATACAACATATTTACATTTAATTATTGAATTACGTTTTGCTTTAATGATAAAATACATTTTGCCTTTTTTCCTAACAGATATTGGGAAGAATGGAAGGAGCTGGATTTAAATAAAATCTCTATTTAATGGCTCTTTTGAAAGACGGTCATTTTACATAGCCACCTGACAATGGAACTATATAGAGGTGTAATCCACTGAAGGCTAACCACCTCCTCAAGTTAGCCCAGACTAGGAACCCGATTCAATTGAGCAATTGTAGGTTACTGGAGCCCGTAATTTAATTTGCTATTCAATTGGGGTCTTTTTGCAGGCTCTAAATGGTTTACGTGTTACGGGCTTGAAAACTTTGTGGTTGTTAAATTCGGAACTTACAGCCTCCCAAAGCCTTTGATCTTTCCCGTCCGCTAAAATCGCAAATAGCTATTCAGTTGCTACAATTCCCCAAGCCTGCAAATATTTTCATACCCGTAAATGGCAAATGTAGGAGAAACTCCTACGAATGCTAGAGGGGACCTAAAAGGGGGGTTAAACACCTATTCATAGCACTGTTAATGCAAATAAAAAATCAATACTGCACTTTAAATGACGGGGGAAGTGATGAAAGACATGAGAATTAATTGCACAACAGTCTCAAGCTCGCAAATTGGCAATAAAAAATATTTTTATTTTGTATAATTTCAGGGTTATATCCATCTCGGGAATCAATGAGTTAATACATATCAGGCCACCCACATGGACTAGAACAGTATCGGCATTCACTTTTATTATTTTGTTTTTTGCGGGTTTGCGAGTCTGATCGCATATCAGACAACTAAACGCTAATTGATTGACATGTAACCTCCATGTTTTACTGACATCATGATGGCGGTCTCATTTTCTATTGGCTGTTTCGAAATCGGTGGTTACGGTCTTGCTTAATTGATCATATTTCCGCCCCGGAACTGCTACAGCATGAGTGCATGGTTTACGGTTTCGGCTTTCGCTCCCTAACTTCTGTGCTGGTTAAATTAAATAGCAGCAGAATTGTAGCAGAGTGCGAGCCCGCAGCACGCCTGCAGACATACGGGCTATATACTATACTATATAAGGGGGAATACTTATTATGACCTAGAAGAGGTCATAGTTTGGTGATAGCGCATAGTTCAGTGAAAGTTAACCTGTTAGCCAAAATGGAATATATTTCTCCAACTGATTCCATGGAGGTGTCATGGTGCATGGTCGATAATAATTTGAATGCATTTTGGATGTCTGCCTTCAAGAGCCATGATCCTGGGCCTACCTAATTGAGGATGTGATATATGGCGTCTTCTACTCAAATACTGGAGTGAATATTTGTTGCATGGGATAAATGCGTTGATACTGGGAATACTGCAGTTAAATTGGGCTGAAAGATTAGTGAATAAAAAAATACTTAAGGGTGGCCAAACCAATAGGATTCACTCACCAGATGCAAAATGGAGGTGGCTTGAAGGCTCCTGCTGCAGGTTGCAAATTTTCACTGGTGAAAGAAGCCTGAGTCAATGCAGTGGCCCAGGTGAGGAAACCTTTGGGGAAACCTGAAATTAAGAAATCACTGAGGGACTGTGAAGGGTAATGTTATAGGTACTGTGACAATCATGCAACATTGATGGATTCCTAGTTAGGATGGAATCACTACCTGGGGACAAGCTCATTTTGTCTGTGCCTTGCGGCCTAGAGACGAAATGTTTAGTAGTCTGCAAGAGTTAAAATTGTTGCAGATATGTGTTGATCCCATATAATGCAAATGGAGGCCTAAATCATCCTTTTGGGAATGTGCAGGTTGGGAAGGGTTGAGGCTGAGTTGTGGAGGAATGTGAGAACGGGCTGTGAAGTAGAAGTTGAGGGACAGAAACAGTAGATCGAGAAATGGAATTGGGTCATGGCTGTGGCAGCTTTTACCGAGAAGGCCCAAGGATAATCATAATAATTCTGCCCACCATATTTGTGAGAGAGATAGACTATCAAGTACATATAGTCACCAAGTGAAGGTGGAGCAGATAATGTCCCTATAGATACTGAAGGCCAGTATCCTGAGTTTTCTGTTCAGCCTGTGGTCTTCAGACCTTGTTATAACTGATACTTCCTCTTCAGTGATTGCCTTGTTCTCAGTGTTGCCAAATGTCAGGATCAGAAGCAAAACCATCACCCCCTAAAATTAGGTGTGATGATATGGAGGGCATTATCGTAGGTGGATAAGGGAGTTTGCCGCTATAAAAGTGCCAGCAACATGGATGCAAATAGTGAGGCGAAGGGCAACCTGTCTAGTTGGTTTCATCTTAAACACCATTAACAACTGGCCGGCTAGACATTGTACAAGCGGGTATACGTTGTACTAGACTCTTTTCACTACAGTGAATAGTTCCTGAGATATTGAACATTGAATTTGCTGCTTCTATAGGTATGTGTAGAATAAAAAAATACTGTATATGTCACTAGGAGGAAAGCAAATTAATGCTAATGTTGCACTTTTATTAAACTTTTATTTCTCTTCCTTCTGAGTTCTTTTAAAAGTACCTTTATAATCTGAAGGGCATTCAAAACCAGGTCTCCAAGCAGAAGGAATGTAAGTTTATAGCTACTTTCTAAAATGTTCTTGTAAGGATCTAAAGCTGTGTGTGATAAATAAATTAGTATTTTACATTGAGAACAAAGCATAGAATACATCAGTGCTGATAACTGCCAGTCTCCTGAGGCAGAGTCCTGGGTCACTGTATAATTACCTAATTCACTCCAGCTCTGCTAAAATCTAATTAGTTATGCTGAGAGGAGAGGTGCAGAATGATAAGGGTAACGAGGCACTGTTAGATCTTGTTACACTGGTAGTGCATTATGGATGATACATTTAAAGGACCACTTTACAAATATATATATATATATATATATATATATATATATATAGAGAGAGAGAGAGAGAGAGAGAGAGAGAGAGAAAGAGATAGAGAAATATAAACTTTGAGCTTAATTAAGAGCAAAATTTGGTGGGGAAAATGTTATAAAACTAAATTCTTATTTCCTCTCTTATCACCTTCTCTCATTCCCGCCTTCAGGACATTTCTCATGCTGCCCCTATTCTTTGGAATTCCTTACCTCGCTCCACTATACTTTTTTTCTTGCCTCAAATCCTTCAGAACCTTACTAAACACACATTTATTTAATGAGGCTTATCACCTTCATACGTAATATGCCCAATGTATCTATCACCTTCCAAATCCCTTAGTTTGTAAGTTTGCGAGTTCTTAATCGTATAGGATGCTTGAAAAGTACTCTCAAAAACTGCACTATTTATTAGATTTATCTGTAATGATATTGTTTTCATGTTCATTTTCATCCTATGTTTGGCGCTGTGGAATATGTTGGCGCATTACAAATATTAGATAACTAGCGACATGCCCGTCAAAAATGACGGCAATCAAATTTGAAGCCTGGCAATGCTGTTTGCCGCCCAATGCGAGGCTCTGCCAACCCGCAACTTTTGTGCCTCGCAATGAGTGCCTTCACTGCTAATCGCAAGCCCCACAATGAGCGCCTTCAATGCTCATTGCGAGGCTCTCCCCCCTCTCCCTCCCCTGTGTCTGTTTAACTCTCTCCCTCCCGTTTCTCTGTACCTCCTCTCCCTCCACTGGTTTTTTTTCCCTTCTCTCCCTCCTGTCTCTCCCCCCCCCATCTCACCCCTGTGCCTCTTTCCTCCACACTCCCTCCCCTGTGTCTCAGCATTACAAAAAAAGTTTCCCTACAGCCAACCAATAAAATCCTTCCATCATAACAAACCACAAATGTCCAAGTTTGTCCCCCAAACCACATGTCCTTTACCCCGATAAGAGAAGAACTAATCTTCTATCTCTCTACCAACCTTCAGATCAGTCATCAGAAATCTTAAGGTACAGATACCAACCTATCTTTGGCAACTCCCACAATTCCAGAGCCATATCTACCTTATTCCTTTTGGGCCTCCATATAAGTATCTCTGGTAGACATCCTCCAGCCTCACAACTTGCCCCTTTGTTTCCAATAAATCACAATTGCTCCTCTGACACTCTCACCTAGACTTTTCCCATCTCCCTAAAATTCTGCAAGTTTCCTTCATCATCTAAATATGCCCAAGTTGCTCTTCACCATCTTATGACCACTGTTCTACCCAACCACCACCTTATCTCTTAACTCACTCTGGTCCTTGGTTTTTACTGTCTTGTCTTTCTCTTCTCTGGCAGCTAAAGTCACAAAAGCCCTAAGAGAAATCCTTTCCTAGATGTACACCCAGTACATAAGGCCAAGCATGTCAATATTGGGCTTGTACAAGTCTCTTCAACCCCCATAACCAAAATATAATTTACTGTTGACACTCCCAGACCATGGTCTGTCACACAATAGTTCAAATGTAAATTGTTCTATTAAAAAACATTACATGGTCCAGTCTCATTATGACTAATATAACCGCTGTGTGCATCATGTATGGTCAGCAGCTACACAGCATGGTAGTGAGTCAATAAGATGCTATCTGGCGTCATGCAGCCTGCACTGCATCCCATGGCTGCTGAAGAGTGCATGGTGGTCCAGGTAGTCCCACAGCAATCCAGGTGGTCCCACAGGTGCTCCATGGGGTTCAAGTCTGGGGAATTTGGAGGCCAGGCAAGCACTTGGAAGTCTTCGTCGTGCTCCTCCAACCTCTCCCGGACAATTCTGGCCGTATGACATGTTGTATTGTCCTACTGGAAGATCCCATCCACTCCAGGGAAGACAGTCAACATGTATGGGTGTACTCGATCTGCAAGGATGGATAGACAACACAATCAGTTTAGAGTGCCTACCAGACCCAGACAACAAGAGTGGAACCACACAACAAGAAACATTTTCAACCCCATAATCTCACTGCTTTGCACCACTGACTGCCATCACCAGGAACCAAGCAACAAGGTATCACCATTGGATTTCACCACCAGCTGCCATCTCCTCAGCTATATGGAACATCAATATTAATCTAAATATCTCTGTTATTACAGTTGTGCTCAAAAGTGTGCTTTTGGCGAATTGGTAATATACAATTTTAAGAAAACATGAGTGAGCAGGCAAAAAACATTTCTTTTATTTCTTATGGGATTCATATTCAACTGTAGGTTATACCACACTGGTACGATCATAAAACAAAATATGTCAATAAAGAAAAAGTTTACATACCCTTAGTTCTTAATACTGTGTATTGCCCCCTTTAGCATCAATGACAGCGTTCAATCTTTTGTAATAGTTGTCTATGAGACCCTGAATTCTTGCAAGTGGTATAGTTGCCCATTCGTCTTGGCAAAATGCCTCCAGGTCATACAAAGTCTTTGGTCGTCTGCCATGAACAGCACATTTGAGATCTCCCCAGAGTGGCTCGATGATATTAAGGTCAGGAGACTGTGATGGCCACTCCACAACCTTCACCTTTTTGTGCTGTAATCACTGGAGAGTCAACTTGGCCTTGTGCTTAGGGTCATTGTCATACTGGAAAGTCCAAAAGCGCCCCATGCGCAGCCTTCCTGCAAAAGAATGCAAATTTTCTGCCAGTATTTTCTGATAATATGCTGCATTCATCTTGCCAACAATTTTCACAAGATAACCCGTGCGTTTAGAGCTCCACCCCCCCACGCAAAAAAAAAAAAAAAACATCAGTGAGCCACCACCATGCTTCACAGTGGGGATGGTATTCTTTTCACTATAGGCCTTGTTGACCCCTCTTTAAACATAGCGCTTATAGTTGTGACCATAAAGCTCTGTTTTGGTCTCGTCACTCCAAATTACAGTGTGCCAGAAGCTGTGAGGTGTGTCAGAGTGTTGTCAGGCATATTGTAACCGGGCTTTTTTGTGGCATTGGCGCAGTAAAGGTTTATTTCTGGCAACTCGACCATGCAGCTCATTTTTGTTCAAGTATCGTCGTATTGTGCTCCTTGACACAACCACACCGTCTTTTTCCAGAGCAGCCTGTATTTCTTCTGAGGTTACCTGTGGGATTTTCTTTGTATTTCGAACAATTCTTCTTGGTCTACCTGAGAGGAAAGGGGATAGAAGGACAGAGAGGGAGACATGGGGGAGAGGGAGAGAGAGTCAAGGGGAAGACATGGGGGAGAGACAAGGGGGATACGTGAGGGGAGAGAGGCAATGGGGAGATATGGGGGAAGAGGAGGAGACATGGGGAGAGGGAGAGGCAAGGGGGAGAGAGAAGGGAAAGAGGGTGAGGCCAGGAGGGAAAGGCAAAGTGGGAGGGAGAGACATGGGGGGAGAGGGGAAGTCAAAGGGCAAGAGGGAGAGGAAAGGTGGGAGAGGGGAGAAAGAGAGGGGGAGAGCGAGAGAGGGGGAGAGGTAAGAAAGAAAGGGAGAGAAAGACAAGGGAGAGGGAGAGAGTGTTTGGGGAGAGAGAGGGGAGAGAGAAAGAGAGAGAGAAATGAGGGGAAGAGAGAGGGAGACATGGAGAGAATGGGAGGGGAAAAAGAGAGAAGGGAGATTGAGAGATAAAAGGGGAGAGAAAGAGGAAGAGAGACATGAACAGAGAGGGCGAGGAGAGGGAGATGGAGAGAAGGGAGAGACAGAGAAGGGGATTTGTGAGAGAGAAGGGGGTGTATATATACTGTATATTCAGCAGACTCTCAGTTATCCGGGAACCCATGGAGATCAGTAGATGCCGGATAAATGTAGTTTTGGTTGCTTGAGAGTTACTATTAACTGCACATAGATTAGCTGCACATAGGATGCTCTGCTAAGTATATTTGTCAGTGAGGGCTGTTCTAGCAGCAGCTTTCACTCCTCACTTACACACAGGTACGTTCACCTGGAGGGTGCGGTGCTGACCCTGGGGAATGTAACGCCAACACTGCACTGGCTCAGTCACTCCTGCCTGTCTGCTTCCAGGTAAATCTGAATTGCAGAGACATACAGTGGATGCAATCTAGGTGCCTGTAAGCATTTTGTGGCATGACAACCTGGCTCCTCGCATTTGTTGAGCGCTGCAAAATTAAATTATTACTAAAACTACAGTATTCCATTTTTTTTCTGGCTGCTTGAGAGTTCTGATTGCTTGAGTTCTGGTTAACTGAGAGTCTACTCTACTATATATATATATATATATATATATATATATATATATATATATTGTGGTAATGTGGCTTTTGGCTACTGGTTTCTCCTTTGAGATACATCTAAATAGCAGAGATTCCAAGATTCTTTTTTTGTACTTTTTATTAAAAAGTCCAAAATACAAAAGAAATAGCTTACTCCAGCATAAAATAAAATTCTGCATAAACGTACTGACTTAACATCAGGAACACCCTCGCTAGCCCTGAATCCGCTTCTCAGCCTTCAGGTGAAAATACAGAGTCTTTAAATAGTCCATCTTCAATGGTTTAAAGTGTATTTTCTCTGTAGACCGTCGTCTTTAAATTTCATACCATAGGGTGGGGTTCTGGCCCGCCCTACTCTCCAGATACCCCAACCTCCAGGGACCCTTAACACCCTCTTTTGGTGAAGGCTACTAATCTGTTTAACTACAGAGACTTCTCCCTGGGGTTATCAGACTCTGCAATGGTACGTTTACATCTGGTGTCTCTCCCTCCTGTAATGAATCCTCTGCTCCAATCGCTGGGATAGCACCAATCAGTCTCCTCTGTAAATACTGCTGTGGCAAAATCTTTGCAGCAGCTCCTCTGCAAATGCTCTTTGTGGCACAAATCCTCTTTCTCTGTAACTCCAGCAGTTGCGGACTTCTCAGTTTGCTCTCTGAGCTGTGCAAACTGCAGCAGTGTAAACCAAACAGCCTTCTTACTCCGGACTGTAAACTTTCAGGCTCCTCTCAGCCTGGTACAATTTCTGCTTCCAGCAGACAAAGTAAAAATACTGCATTCCTCTCACTGGAGATAACTACAAGCGTCCTTCTTAGCTTGCTTCAGACTGAGGCCTTCACTTTCACTGGCCTCACTCTGCTAGGCCAAACAGGGTCTAATTGCCGGGGACTCCACCCATCTCTCTGCTGTTGTCTTAAAGGCAATCCACAGCTGGACTTTAATTAGCCTCTAATCACTGCCTGGAGTTAACTCTTTGTTTCTTCCAAGAAATCTTCCGGCCTCTTTAATTAAAGCCACCTCCAGGGGCATTCTTTGCTTCACTCCATTACAATATATATATATATATATATATATATATATATATATATATATATATTTGCACTGTGGGGGGGGCTAAACTCAGGGACAGCCCCGGGCAATAGAGACTAGACCACTGCAGAGAAGGCAACCCTTTGCCAATCAGAAGAGGTCCAAGTTTGGTACTGTCTTGCAAATTGAAGCCGTTTCTAATGATGAACAGTCGCCAGCATGGGTGCAGTGACCAGCCGTTTGCTTCGGTGCCCCATACACAACAGGGTTTGCTATACTGTCATTTTAGACACATTTTTGCTAGCCCCCTGGATGGTGAGTTGCTCAACTGTATCATACCGTTTTTTCCTCAAACACCTTCACAGCCAACGTTCACCTCTGACATCAATGGCACGTGGTGCTCCACGCCGTTTATCCGCAATGATGCATTTATCCAGTCATGGTACACTTTAACCACAGCAGCACGCGAACAGTTCACAATGCATGCTTTTTCAGAAAGCCAATGATCATCCCCTTTTCAAAGCCAGATAAATCACATTTTTTACCTATGACTGATTGTTGATATGTTTGCAGAATGCCTACATGTCAACTTATATACCCACAAAGCAAGCTCACGAACACATGTCGTATTTCATTGGCTATGCACTGCTGGCGTCAAAATGTTTCATTACTATTTATTTAACAAAGGGGTTCTGGTATGCCCAGATCAACTAGTTTTTTTTAAGTTATCCTTAAAGATATATCTAAGTTTCCCTGTTTTTCCCTTCCTCTAATCTAACACGTGCTACTTATATCAGGCACACACATTACATGGAGTCATTTTATACATATACAGATTTATATTATTTCAAAATAAAACTTGTTTCCCACCCCCAGATCTGCCTACATAGGCACCTGGTACCTGCCAATGGAATCACTGCATCCAAATATGCAGTGTTTCTATTGGCAGAACCAGGTACGTTCAAGCCAGCAGCAGCTCAATGCAGAGATGTATAGATCAGTGTCTGACTCCTCCTACTTCTTTCTGCCAGGGGCACTACACATCCCATGACTCATTTGTGCACAAACTGCCATCACTGATTGTTACATTGTATTAAAATATATTAGCTACTTGTGATTGGCTAAAACAAATTATGAATTTTATGCTAATTTAAAACGGATTTTCAGGGTGTTAAGTCACAAAAGCAACTGCTTACAAACTCAAGAGATTTAGCAAACATCAGAGTGAGTTTGTAAATGTTTATTTTGGTATTTTTTCATGCAAAGAAATGTTCTCATACACTACTGATTCTTCTCTATCAGATGCTTCATAATCCTGGAAACTTAGATATGCCTTTAAAGAGCATGAAAACCATATGTATGTAGTAGTCATTTATGAATCATTCCTAAGACTATACACATTGTTTCTGCTGTATTCTTATGCTTCTAAGGTTATCATGCTGTTAATAGTTGTTGTAATTCCGAGTATGTGTGTAATGCTCGCAAAGTTGTGGTCTTGCGCACGCGTAGGTTACGGGTTTGCACATGCGCAGAACGCATGCCAAGGACTGCAATGAGGTCTTGCATCCCGAGGCCTCGGAATGCCCTCTGCGCATGCACAAACCCGTAACTTTCAAAGCACCTTTACAGGCCTCACGATGAGCGCCAAAGGGGGTGGGGAGAGGACCGTGGGATAGACCTGAAAAGGGCTTCCGAGTTACGGCCTTGAAAATATTGCGACCATTAAAACCGTAACTTAAGGGTTTAACGGTTTAAATATTTTCAAGGCCGTAACTCGGAAGCCCTTTGCGGGCTTGGGGAAATTGATCAATTTCTCCAAGCCCGCAAATGTTTTCACACCCGTTAATGGCAAAAGGAGCACAGGGCAGGGAGAGGGGGAAAAGAGACACATGGGTGAAAATTGGGGGAGAGGGGGGAAAATAGACATGGGAGGGAGTCGGGGGAAAGAAACAGAGGTGAGAGGGGGGGAAACACAGGGGAGGGAGAGCGGGGTAAAGAGACACAGGGGAGGGAGAGGGGGAAAAGAGACACTGTGAAAATTGGGGGAGAGGGGGGAAAAGAGGCATGGGAGGGAGAGAGGGGAAAGAGACACATGGGTGAGGGGGGGAAGACACAGGGGAGGGAGAGCGGGGCAAGGAGACACAGGGGTGGGAGAGTGGGGTAAAGAGACACAGGGGAGGGAGAGGAGGGAAAGACACAAACTACAGATCATACATAAACAGACAGAAAACACAAAGTATAACACTATATCATGCCGTCATTTTTGACGGGCAAGTCGCTAGTGCCGTTATATCCTCTTCCCTTATCAAGCACTCTTGAGTTGTACATAAGCATAAAATAGTAACACAAACAATACTGATCATCTCAAGACTGATGGCTATTTCATTGTATAGACAGTTTTGTTCTCTTTAAGATGAAACCAACTTGGTGAGGTGACAGCGAGCCTTAATGTAAATAAATAGTGGCCCTTTTCATGGAACGCCCCAGTAAATCCTTTGGTTGCCAAAGAGTTCTGTTCCATCTACTATACATTATATAGGGAGAAGGGTTCCTATAACGGTGTAGATCACAGTCCTTAGTTTGAATTCCTACTGAGGAAGTGGCTTCACGCTTCAGAGGAACTAATAAAATTAATGCCGGGCTCAAAAAAGGGTCAAGTATGTGACACTGATTAAGTCTCCAAAGAATAATGTGACAGTCACAAGTATTGATTGTCTAATAAGTGCTGTGTTTTGTGACCTTATAATAGATTAAATATCTAACTAACTAGAGACTCAAAGTCAAAGAGGCTCTTGGGTTGTACAGTCAAACATATGTCAAATATTTTGGGAAATAAATATGTTTATTGAAATACTTACTCTATGTAAAGATTATTTTTACCACTATATTTGTATTTATTATTTGAAAACGTAATGATGGTTATTACTCAGGTCACATATGGGCTTAAAGGACCACTGTAGTTCCATATGTATAATAGTATTCTAGAGAACCACCATAGAGTAAAAATATGTATGTTTGGAAAGTATGAGTCTCACTAATAGTATAATAAAGCATTAAACATCCTAAAGCTATTTTTAATAATAAAAAAGGGGGTCTCTGTTGCTCTCTAGATGCATCCATGGTATTTGTTGTAATGTGGGGCAAAAGGGTTCCCTGATGGTCCAATGGTTAGGATTTGGTGCTTTCACTGCTGTGACCTGGGTTCAAATCCAGTTAGGGAACCAAGAAATCACACCATCCTCAAGACATGCAGGGTTGGGCCTGGTCAGTACTTGGATGGGGTGGGATGGAAGACCACCTAGGAATACCAGGAGCTGTATGCTGTGGCCCACTGGAGAAGGAACTGGCAACCTACTCCAGTATCTCTGCCATGAATACCAAATGGATCAGCATGTTGTGTTGCAGAGTTGGACACGACTGAGCGATGCAAATAACAACACAGTGTGTGAAAAGGACATTTACATTTCTGATGGTCAAGGCTTGCATTTATTATTACCAACTGTCTGACTCTAAAAATGTGCTTGGGCAGGGGGTGGGTGTCAAACTAATTATTTAAAAATACACCTCCCTACCCCTTTCATTCTCCACCTCTACCTCCACTGACAGAAATACATAAGCAATGAAACCAGACAAGATGGAACATTCTATATTTAAACAAAGTGCTCAACAATTCAGAGCCCTCGACAGTCCCATAATTGCCATATAGGTGTGTGCAAGTAAAAAAACATGCCTTTATTACCTATTTTTGTTCAGTACTTGGCAACTCCCTTTCCACTGTCTAAAAAAAGACACCCTGTACCAGAATGCACAAGCTTCCTATTAGTATAAATTAAGTTTAAACAGGTTTTACTTAATAGTTTTTCATGCAAAATACACCTTTTGGTAATGTTTAAAGTATACTCTTTTAAATACATGAAAAATAAAAAGAATTACTGTAAATTGCATGCCCCTTTAAGCCAATTTTTTTGATAGATTAAATGGGCAACTGTCCAGTCTGTGTTTCCAAAATATACCCTTTTAAATTCATGATAAAAGTAGAACATCATTGTTCCCGTAATATTTTTTACTTTTTTCAGTTTTACTTTTTTTGTATTTTTTACCCTGCTCCCTTATGAATATTTATGAAGCAGCTGAATTATCTTTGACACTTATTACAGAGCTGTGTAAATTTAATTACACTGTATAAAGATTTATCTTGTATTATACGACTTAATAAAGCTTATGAGGATCATTTGTCAAAGCCGCCCTGTTGGAGAATCAGCATAAGCTGATAATAAATAAATAAATTGCAAATATTAGATCCCCTGATAGATTAACAGTTATTTTTCTTAAAGAAGCACTATAATGTCCGAACAATGGGATCTGGATATTTTAATTAGACATTAATCATTAGTTGAGTTGAAAAAGCAATATTCTATAATAAACTTACTTTTAAAGATCAAGCTCAGCTGCTGCTGGTATCCACCCATTATAGGGTTAAAATGGGGTAGGTGGCATTGCCTAGATGGATTAGGGCACACATATATATACCAATAAAATGTTCTTCGTTGGCCTGAGATGGCTGTGTTAAAGTGGTTTCCCTTTAGGTGCAGCCTATGACTTATTGTTTGTCCACTGTTTTTCTTAAAACCTGTTTTATCTGTATCAAGGGGTGGAAACTTTGTACTGCTGGCTCCTACATATTCTTCCGAAGTACAGGGTATCTCTATCAAGGCCTTACTTCCAGACTCCTAGAAAATAGCATCTCTGGCTCCTTCAAAAAATGTATATATATATATATATATATATATATATATATATATATATATTAGACTAGTAAATTCCCTGAATCTCTCCCCCCCCTTCCCACCCGCTGTCTCCCCCTCCCCTTTGTCTTCCCCCCCCCCTCCCCTCTCCTGTGTCTCTTTCTCCCTCTCCCATCCCTTGTGTCTCATCCCCCACTTCCCTCCCCTGTGTCTCTTCCCCCACTTCCCTCCCCTGTATATCTCCCCCCTCTCCCCTCTCCTGTGTCTCTTCCCCCCTCCCCTGTGTCTTTACCCCCTCCCCTGTATCTCCCCCTGTGTCTTCCTTCCTCTCTCCCTTGTGTCTTCCTCCCCCATGTCTGTTCCTCCCTCTCTCCCTTGTGTCTTCCTCCCCCTCCCCCCCTGTGTCTTCCTCCCCCTGTCTCTTCCTTCCTCTCTCCCTTGTTTCTTCCTCCCCCCATGTCTTCCTCCCCGCTCCCCTGTCTCTTCCTCCCTCTCTCCTCCCCTGTGTCTTCCTCCCTCTCTCCCCTGTGTCTTCCTCTCCCTCTCCCCTATGTCTTCCTTCCCCTCTCCCCTGTGTCTTCCTCTCCCCCCCTCTCCCCATGTCTCCTCCCCTGTGTCTTCCTTCCTCCTCTCCCCTGTGTCTTCCTCCCCCTCCCCTGTGCATGCTCGCAGCTCTGTACAGACTTACAGCCTTATTAAATTGCAATTCGGTGAATTTAAAAGGGCTCTATTTAAGCACATAGCATATTTTTTTACAGAAGTTTTTAGTTAGTGAAGACCTTGCTTTTGGATAGAAGTTCAATAACTAAAAACTTCTGTAAAAAAATATGCTGTGTGCTTAAATAGAGCCCTTTCAAATTTACCAAATCGCAATTTAATAAGGCTGTTAGGAAGTACTGGCAAGTGTGTACGCTCCCATGGAGCATTACGCAATTATCACAATTATTATAGTTGATATATGACAGCTAAACCCCCACTTCCCTATATTGATTTAGTTATCGGGGTGGACACAATTAATGTAATATCGAACATTCATAAAACAAAACTTTAAATAATATATTTATTAAAGAGAGCTATTTCTTACTAACACAATTAACTCCTCTTGTTAGAGCATATTGTGGGCTTTAAACAATTCACTGGCAAAGGTGCTGGCAACACAATCCTAATGAGTCAGCCAACCCTCCTTGCATGCCTGAATAGATCATTAAAATTAGCAGATCACACCCCATCGAGCTCCAAGTAGTAAATGTTGAAGGTACAAACATGGAATCACGCATGTGCAAACCGTGCCTGCTAAAACAAAGCAAATACCAAACTATACCTAACAGATACATTGTATCACATGGGATTAACATACAAGTTACATTGTATCACACTGGAATAAATATACCAGTTACATTGTATCACATTGGAATACACATGGCAGTTACATTGTATCACATTGGAATAAATATAACATTTACATTTTATCACATTGGAATACACATAACTGTTACATTGTATCACATTGGAATACACAATGTCCGTCACATTGTATTACACTGGAATACAAATATATATCAATTACATTGTATCACACTGGAATAAACCTACCCGTTACATTGTATCACATTGGAATACACATGACTGTTACATTGTATCACACTGGAATAAACAATATCTGTTACATTATATCACACTGGAATACAAATATATCTCAGTTACATTGTATCACACTGGAATACATCTATATCTCAGTTACATTGTATCACACTGGAATACATCTATATCTCAGTTACATTGTATCACACTGGAATAAATATAACAGTTCCATTGTATCACACTGGAATACATCTATATCTCATTTACATTGTATCACACTGGAATACATCTATATCTCATTTACATTGTATCACACTGGAATACATCTATATCTCGTTTACATTGTATCACACTGGAATACATCTATATCTCAGTTACATTGTATCACACTGGAATACATCTATATCTCATTTACATTGTATCACACTGGAATACATCTATATCTCATTTACATTGTATCACACTGGAATACATCTATATCTCAGTTACATTGTATCATACTGGAATAAATATACCAGTTACATTGTATAATACTGGAATAAATACAACAGTTACATTGTATCACAATGAGAATAAATATACCAGTCCCATTGTATCACACTGGAATACATCAATATCTCAGTTACATTGTATCATACTGGAATAAATATAACAGTTACATTGTATCACACTGGAATACATCTATATCTCAGTTACATTGTATCACACTGGAATACATCAATATCTCAGTTACATTGTATCATACTGGAATAACTATACCAGTTACATTGCATAATACTGGAATAAATACAACAGTTACATTGTATCACACTGGAATACATCTATATCTCAGTTACATTGTATCACACTGGAATAAATATAACAGTTACATTGTATCACGCTGGAATACATCTATATCTCAGTTACATTGTATCATACTGGAATAAATATACCAGTTACATTGTATAATACTGGAATAAATACAACAGTTACATTGTATCACACTGGAATAAATATACCAGTCCCATTGTATCACACTGGAATACATCTATATCTCAGTTACATTGTATCACACTGGAATAAATATAACAGCAACATTTTATCACATTGGAATACACATAACTGTTACATTGTATCACATTGGAATACACAATGTCCGTCACATTGTATTACACTGGAATACAAATATATATCAATTACATTGTATCACACTGGAATAAACCTACCCGTTACATTGTATCACATTGGAATACACATGACTGTTACATTGTATCACACTGGAATAAACAATATCTGTTACATTATATCACACTGGAATACAAATATATATCAGTTACATTGTATCACACTGAAATAAATATAACTGTTACATTGTATCACACTGGAATACATCTATATCTCAGTTACATTGTATCACACTGGAATAAATATAACAGTTCCATTGTATCACACTGGAATACATCTATATCTCATTTACATTGTATCACACTGGAATACATCTATATCTCATTTACATTGTATCACACTGGAATACATCTATATCTCGTTTACATTGTATCACACTGGAATACATCTATATCTCAGTTACATTGTATCACACTGGAATACATCTATATCTCATTTACATTGTATCACACTGGAATACATCTATATCTCATTTACATTGTATCACACTGGAATACATCTATATCTCAGTTACATTGTATCATACTGGAATAAATATACCAGTTACATTGTATAATACTGGAATAAATACAACAGTTACATTGTATCACAATGAGAATAAATATACCAGTCCCATTGTATCACACTGGAATACATCAATATCTCAGTTACATTGTATCATACTGGAATAAATATAACAGTTACATTGTATCACACTGGAATACATCTATATCTCAGTTACATTGTATCACACTGGAATACATCAATATCTCAGTTACATTGTATCATACTGGAATAACTATACCAGTTACATTGCATAATACTGGAATAAATACAACAGTTACATTGTATCACACTGGAATACATCTATATCTCAGTTACATTGTATCACACTGGAATAAATATAACAGTTACATTGTATCACACTGGAATACATCTATATCTCAGTTACATTGTATCACACTGGAATACATCTATATCTCAGTTACATTGTATCACACTGGAATACATCTATATCTCAGTTACATTGTATCATACTGGAATAAATATACCAGTTACATTGTATAATACTGGAATAAATACAACAGTTACATTGTATCACACTGGAATAAATATACCAGTCCCATTGTATCACACTGGAATACATCTATATCTCAGTTACATTGTATCACACTGGAATAAATATAACAGTTACATTGTATCACGCTGGAATACATCTATATCTCAGTTACATTGTATCATACTGGAATAAATATACCAGTTACATTGTATAATACTGGAATAAATACAACAGTTACATTGTATCACACTGGAATAAATATACCAGTCCCATTGTATCACACTGGAATACATCTATATCTCAGTTACATTGTATCACACTGGAATAAATATAACAGCAACATTGTATCACACTGGAATACATCAATATCTCAGTTACATTGTATCATACTGGAATAAATATAACAGTTACATTGTATCACACTGGAATACATCTATATCTCAGTTACATTGTATCACACTGGAATAAATATAACAGCTACATTGTATCACACTGGAATACATCTATATCTCAGTTACATTGTATCATACTGGAATAAATATAACAGTTACATTGTATCACACTGGAATAACTATACCAGTTACATTGCATAATACTGGAATAAATACAACAGTTACATTGTATCACACTGGAATACATCTATATCTCAGTTGCATTGTATCACACTGGAATAAATATAACAGTTACATTGTATCACACTGGAGTACATCTATATCTCAGTTACATTGTATCACACTGGAATAACTATACCAGTTACATTGCATAATACTGGAATAAATACAACAGTTACATTGTATCACACTGGAATACATCTATATCTCAGTTGCATTGTATCACACTGGAATAAATATAACCGTTACATTGTATCACACTGGAATACATCTATATCTCAGTTACATTGTATCACACTGGAATAAATATAACAGTTCCATTGTATCACACTGGAATACATCTATATCTCATTTACATTGTATCACACTGGAATACATCTATATCTCATTTACATTGTATCACACTGGAATACATCTATATCTCATTTACATTGTATCACACTGGAATACATCAATATCTCAGTTACATTGTATCACACTGGAATACATCTATATCTCATTTACATTGTATCACACTGGAATACATCTATATCTCATTTACATTGTATCACACTGGAATACATCTATATCTCAGTTACATTGTATCATACTGGAATAAATATACCAGTTACATTGTATAATACTGGAATAAATACAACAGTTACATTGTATCACAATGAGAATAAATATACCAGTCCCATTGTATCACACTGGAATACATCAATATCTCAGTTACATTGTATCATACTGGAATAAATATAACAGTTACATTGTATCACACTGGAATACATCTATATCTCAGTTACATTGTATCACACTGGAATACATCAATATCTCAGTTACTTTGTATCATACTGGAATAACTATACCAGTTACATTGCATAATACTGGAATAAATACAACAGTTACATTGTATCACACTGGAATACATCTATATCTCAGTTACATTGTATCACACTGGAATAAATATAACAGTTACATTGTATCACGCTGGAATACATCTATATCTCAGTTACATTGTATCATACTGGAATAAATATACCAGTTACATTGTATAATACTGGAATAAATACAACAGTTACATTGTATCACACTGGAATAAATATACCAGTCCCATTGTATCACACTGGAATACATCTATATCTCAGTTACATTGTATCACACTGGAATAAATATAACAGCAACATTGTATCACACTGGAATACATCAATATCTCAGTTACATTGTATCATACTGGAATAAATATAACAGTTACATTGTATCACACTGGAATACATCTATATCTCAGTTACATTGTATCACACTGGAATAAATATAACAGCTACATTGTATCACACTGGAATACATCTATATCTCAGTTACATTGTATCACACTGGAATAAATATAACAGCAACATTGTATCACACTGGAATACATCTATATCTCAGTTACATTGTATCACACTGGAATAAATATAACAGCAACATTGTATCACACTGGAATACATCTATATCTCAGTTACATTGCATAATACTGGAATAAATACAACAGTTACATTGTATCACACTGGAATACATCTATATCTCAGTTGCATTGTATCACACTGGAATAAATATAACCGTTACATTGTATCACACTGGAATACATCTATATCTCAGTTACATTGTATCACACTGGAATGCAGTTTTGCTTCTGCATTGTAATATAATCTCAGCAATACAATGACTTCATTTCAGTTCATATCTGATCCTCAGTACAGACCTTAGAGAATTATCTCCTGTTATCTGTCCAGTTCTGACGCCGTATAAATCATGTGCTGTGTGTCACTGAAACAAATCTGTATCTGTCAGAAATTGGATTTCCTTGCGGATATTACTGATTTAATATTTTACAGGATTTCAGCTCTACCTCATGTCAATCTTAAATGCCATTCCAATAAAAAAAAAATACAAATTAAATAAGTGATTATCTAGAGAATATTGTGGGCAGAGCAATTTAATTCACATTGTATAAAAATAAGCGATCTCATCGCTTAATGTATAGGAAAGCGAGAAAAAAATGTCCAGTGGACTAACGGACTATGCTAAAAAATAATGAATCTGTATAATGGCACCTCGACTTTGCAGCGCACGCTGAAGGCACGCCACCTTAAGGGCTGAGGATGGGGGGGTTGAGGATGAGGAGGGAGGTTGAGGATGAGGAGGGAGGTTGAGGAGGGGGGGTTGAGGTGCGTGTTATACGCCGGTGCGTGTTATACGCCGATAGATACGGTATATATATATAAAACAGAGAAAATTAAATAATCAAATTACTTTTTACAGCTTTCCATGTGATTTTAATGGTTGGTATGATGGTGCAGAGAAGTATACATATGTCCAGAGTCCCTTTTAAAAGAACATCCCTGTTTTTCCATTTCTCTAATCTAACCCATGCTGCATATATCAGACACACACATTACATGGAGTCATTCTGTACACATACTGATTTATTTATTTTCTCACATATAATAGTTGTCAAACTACGAGACGTCGCAAAGCGAGGCGTGCTGTTAACTTGGAGCATTTAGGCGATGGAAGGTGCTCATCGCCTGTGAGCCTCGCGTAGCGAGCAGTTAAGGCGCTAAAACTCACAGCACAAAGGTGGTGAGCGCCAAAGGCATTTATTGCCTGCGAGGCGAGCAGTGAAGGCAATGAAACACACACATCCAGGAGTGAGGTGGAACACGAATTTAAGTCATTTTGGCCGAGTTTCGGCACTCGAAAATCGCCTAAGCAAGAAAAAAAATGGCCACCAAACAAAATAAAAACGAGGCTATATGACCCCAAACCACGAAAACACTGCCAAACACGTAGCACTTTCACACAGGAATGTACGAGGTACAAAATACACTATTACAAATTACGGAAAATGCTTGTGAGCCGTGTAACACAGACAAACGACGCCACTTTAGAATCCTAACTTGCAACAAATAACATTACGAATCTACAATGGCGCTTTACACAACTAAACCAACGGTTTGCCCTCGCGCACGCAGCCTATTTTTAATGCACAGTTGGGACATTCATTACACTTTCAACTCAGGGCAGCAACACTCAAACTGTACCTTGTATGCTGCAGAAAAAAAAAACAGATTGTTCGCTCTTCGGGCTATTAATTGCTGGATATATTACTAACAAATAGCTAAAGTATATTAATTTATGAAGTAACTAATTAATTAATTATTAGTTAACAAAATATAGATAAATATATATCTGTCTTTGTGATGACTGCCAAAGGTGCTCAAAGGAGCAAAAGTACACAAGAGGAGAGGCTCGCAATGAGCGCTGAAGGAGCTCATTGCGAGCCATGCGATGAGTGCCAAAGGTTTTAGTGCAAGGCTCGCAATGAGCGCCAAAGGTCCTCAAAGTACAATAAGCTTTACATTCTGTGGCAAACAGCATTGCCATGGCTTCAATTTTTATTGTCCCGTCATTTTTGACGGGCAAGTCACTAGTTTAATAATAACACTTGTTTTCCACACCCCCAGAGCTGCTTACCTAGGCACAGTGTACCCACCAATAGAAACACTGCATTTGGGTATGGATTTTAACTTAGTATTTTTTCCTGCAAAACATATTTTCATACTCTACTGATTCTCCATCAGATGCATTTATAACCCAGGAAACTTAGACATGCCTTCAAGGATATACATTCTTACAAAGTAACATTTTATTTGAATATCCTCCTACAGTATGTTGTCTTCTACTCGTTGTTACTCTGTAAATATCTTAAATAATCAGCCCAACAGGGGATATTAAGGTTGTTACAAATTGATTTTCCTGCCAGCATTCGCTGCTTGCTGTCAGCACCTTGGATGGATAATGTGAATGTATCAAAATCAATACATATCAGAGCTGTGAGAGACCAAGGGGGAGAGGGGCTGGGGGGGTCTGTGAGGCAGATATTACAGTAGACCGAGGCTCCTATCTAAAGAACCACTGTCTAAATATATAGAGAGGTCAACACATTTGCTTAAACAAATAATTTATTAGATATATATAAATGACTCATACCCTGTATTATGTTTAATTGTATCCACTTTGTAACCTTTCAGATTACAAAATATTCTGAGATAAATTGATCATTGAAATCATAGACAATGGTAATAATAATGTAATATTTATGAAAAGTCAATTGACAGTTGCTTTAAAATAAAAAATAAAGTGATTCAAAATAAGTACAGAGTTATCGTCAAATGAATGTTATCTGAAGACATCTTAGATGCATCTTAGAGCAGGGGTAGTCACTAGGCAGATCCGGTTCCAAATTGTTATTGCATTTTCTTAATAAATCTTAAATCTTCTGTATCCATAAAGAAATGGCAACCTTTATCTATCTAATCTTCCTTCCATTGCCATTCTAAGTGCCATTATATTAAATTATTTATATGTATATACTTAAAAATATATCAAACTCTGGACCTTGACTTCATTTTCGCAAAACTGATTTAGATGTCGGTGGACTTTTTTGGGGGGGTATAAACTCGGTTTATAAGTACGGGAATCTATTCTGTATTTGTTACATCACATCGTAAGAGCTGGATGATGGAGGGTGTTTGTAGATACCAATGGAGGGGATTGTTGTGGGAGAGGGAATGAACAGAGCCTTTATTTCATAAATAGATACAATTGCAATTGACACCACACTCCTTCACTCTCACTGGTTCAAAAGCAGAATGTCGCACCGAAGAAAGGCAAATGCCTACGGGCTATTCCATGGGAAGAGTGCTTGATTTGCCTAACAATATATTTACATTTTGGTTTATTTATGTTTCACACATAGACCCTGCCTTCTCTAGCCAAGTGAGATGAGTATTTGTTTTCATGGGAGGTGATATGCTACACCAGGGGCAAAGGAACTGGAGGGATGGGAGTGGGGGACAAGTCAACCCCAGATTATATGAACAGGGGACACAAAAATAGAAAAATTTAACTTAATCATGCATTACCAGATTTGTCCACTAGATGAAAGCTTTGACCCATATACATACATCTTAACAAACAAGCCAAGAGATCACATGGGCAAGTTTATGGTATCTGCAGAAGGTGTCAGTCCACTGCACTACCTCAGCCTGTCAAGCCCTCCTGCTTCCTCAGGTCCTAAAAGTACCATAAACAGCTAATTGACTGGCTTCTCAAAAACATTATGCTTCTCCTCCTGTTATCAGAATGGAAAACTAGGATTTCATTTTCCAATATCTGGTTATTAGAGGAACATGTAAAGATTTTATTTGCTGAATCTAATAGAGGGCATGTAATAATGTACCACATTGTGCCTCCTTTTTAAAAAAAATAAAAAAAAAATGTCTTTTTCAGAGGTTTAACTGCCAGTAAATGATATCTACAGAAAATGTTTGTAGAAAAAGATAATTGTAAGCAATTGATAAAGCCCTTAATTACCAGAAGGTAATTAATTACATTGAAATGCAAATTAATAAATATATTAAAAAAATACATTATATTTAAAGTTTCTTGTGTGTGGACAATGTAATTTAACTCAGCAAGCAAGCCTCGCAATGAGCGTTGAAGATCCTCACAGTATAAAATGGTTTCAATTATGTGTCAAACAGCATTCCCATGGCTTCAAATTTTATTGCCCCGTCATTTTTGACGGGCAAGTCACTAGTATATATATTAATCATTTAATTTACTTTTCTCACATAGCCCCTGCTTTCTCTAGTCAGGTGCTGAATGCATGTCCTTTTTGTTGAGTGAGGGGGTAGGTGGGGGAAGTGAGGTAACAGGCTTGCAGTGTGCTGCGCTATAGGAAACCAAACAGGGCATGGCAGCGCATGGCCAAGTTCACTGAGTCTACACTACAATGCTCGTCTTGCACACTGGCATGCAGAAGGTATGAATTCATTTAGCGCTGCCTCTCATTTCCAGTCTGTCATGGAACTGCTGACAAGCTCTCCTGATCCCTCAGATCCTGAAAGGACCATAAACAACTCAATGACTGGCTTTCCTCAACATCACAGAATGCTCCTGCTCTTCTTATTTAAATGTCCCCAGAATGATCATATCATGTCTGGCTAGTGAGTACAAACCATTCAGTCTTGTCATTGCATGTAAGAGGAATTATATTGTGAATCAGCAAGTGTGAGATTTTATTTTATGTAGTGATGTCCAGATAGTATTTTGGTATGGGCTGTCAGGATTTCTTCTAGAGCAGCTATGAATATGAGAAAGCCTTAATTTTATTGGACTTTTTATATAGAGGATTAAATATTAAGCAATGAGGGATCTAAAGTAGAGAAAGCAGACTCCAAGAAGGAATTATTGAACACAGATAACATGGTAACCCTAATGCACAAATTAAGTTGTTAGTTTGTTGAATACGTCACAATCACGCAATGTTGTACTGCTCTATCAAATTTGCAAATAAAACATTTTTAAAATAAGCAAGTTTAACGTTTTTAATAATATGTTCAGTTCTGATTCCTTTTGCCTATACGAGCAGTATGCCTTTAAAAAAATTAAAAACCATGGCAAAACCTTTGGCGAAACCTAACCAGAGGATCTCTTTACAGTAATATTTTGGAGACCTCCATAGGACTTATATCACCCCGGATAAACTATTTAGATGGAAACGCTCCCCTAATCCTAACTGCTATAGAGCTTGCCGGGTCCCTGGAACCTTTTTCCATGCTTGGTGGTCCTGCCCCCAGGTACAACGCCTTTGGAACAAAGTTTTCCATCTAGCTTCAGATATATTTGACATGCCTATCACGGCTAAAGCAGACATAGGCCTCTTACGGCAATCTGCTCCTTCATTATCAAACTGTGAGAATAAACTCCGACAATACTTAATGTTGGCTACAAAGAGCCACATAGCCAGGCAATGGAAATCCAGGTTATGTTTAGGTAACCTAGACTCATTTAGACCTTCCCACTGGTGGGGATAGGCCTTTACATTTGTATATATTTCAACTTAATACTATATCTTTAAATTTTATAGTATAATGCTAGTTTTATACTGTTTTCTTTTAATATGGTGATGTTATACTCCAATTGTACCAAAATTGTCATTTGACTGTTATGTCGATTTATTTTTTATTTTTTGTTACCTAATAAAAACCTTTTGAAAAAAAATAACAGCCTTATATAGGGCCTCATTCAAATGTGATGTGGCCAATTGAATAGGGCTCTATATAAGCACATAGCATATTTTTTTACAGAAGTTTTTAGTTAGTAAACTTCTATCCAAAAGCAAGGTCTTCACTAACTAAAAACTTCTGTAAAAAAAATATGCTATGTGCTTATGCAGAGCCCTATTCAATTGGCTACATCACATTTGAATGAGGCCCATACAGTGGTCATCTTTTAATTTCTGTATTGCACTGGAAGGTAAATGCTTGTTTCAAGTGTCATCTAGTGGACAAAAATGAAAACTACAGCCACACTTTTTATCTAAGCTTTCTAATATTAGTTGATCCCAGTGCTTGCGTCACAACATAGATGTGGATTTGTTTTGTATGACTCAGAAATAGCAGAGAGGTCAGTTTATTGACGCTGCTGAGTGTGAGTAAACACAGAGAGCCTCATTCAATTGAGGTTTCGGGTGATCCGGTAGCCCGTAAGTGAGGTTGCAAGTTATTTTGCCATACAATTAGCGTCTTTTTGCAGGCTCCTGACAGCTTACGAGTAAAATGGCATTGGTTAAATCCGTAACTCACAGCCTCCCGAAGCCTTTGATCTTTCAAGGCTGCAAGACTTCAATTTCCAAAATCGCTCAATACCACAGCCGCAATTAAGCTCGCAAACGCCAAATGGCGGCCCAAAGCACTGCAAATGAAACTAATACACTTTAACACATGGGGAAAGCAATGGAAGGCATTACAATTACATGCAAAGCAACTCCCAAATATCAAATATTTCAAAATAAAAACTTTTTTTTCCACATAGGTTGTAATGGTCATGTATATGCCAATATGAAAAGCCATGCTGCAACATGCTGAAAGCTATTAAAAACACACTCCCTCATTAAATTGCAACACAATTACATGCAAATGGGTGAAATATTAACCCTCACAGAGTCTCTAATGTAGACCTTAAAAATACAAAGATCATCTAATATATCTCTATAACATATCTCTTATCACATCTACATTGGGACAACAAATAGAGGCTAAATTACACTGACACATGGCATATATCAAGTACCAGGGAAACATTTCACATATGGTTGTTCAGTTTCTCAGTTGTGTCCGACTCTCTGTGACCCTATGGACTGCAGCACACCTTCTAATGTCTCTGTCTGTGAATAATCACAAGGTTGGCATGCCAAAGATACCGCAGTGGGTTGCCAGTTCTTCTCTAGTGGACTGATTTTTCTGACCTCTCTGCTATCACCTGCCCACCTACATTGGCCCTACATGGTATAGCTCACAGCTTAATTCAGGTACACAAGCCCCTTCACCACCACCACTACCTTGCAAACCATAAGGGGACCAGGGGAACATACACCACACTAATCTACTCTAATCCATCAGGAAGGGCTGCAAAACAACATGGAGGCTGTACAGAGGCACGTAGAGCAACAGCCAACTAACCCCCATCTCCGCTATGCCCATCCTGGAAAGTCCCACGCCATTGCTGGTAGCCATGTGCCAAAATGTATACCCATTCCCATTTGGTGACCTCCCATTATGTTTTTCTATTTATCAATTTACATTAGTGTGGTGTATGTTCCACTTGTCCCCCTAAGTGGTGGTGGTGAAGGGGCTTGTGTACCTGAATGAAGCTGCGAGCTATACCATGTAGGACCACTGTAGGTGGGCACGTCATAGCAGAGAGTTCAGACAAATCACAATCCACTAAAGAAGGAACTGGCAACTCACGCCCGTATCACCTGTCATATTGTTATCATGTCCTGAGGGAAATGTTGATACTCCACAGTATCACTAATTGGACTTTACATGTGTATTAACCCTTTATGTTGATTATATATGATATATAGTATTATATGGTATCTAATGATATACAGTTGCAAGCAAAAGTATGTGAACCCTTTGGAATGATATGGATTTCTGCACAAATTGGTCATAAAATGTGATCTGATCTTCATCTAAGTCACAACAATAGACAATCACACTCTGCTTAAACTAATAACACACAAAGAATTAAATGTTACCATGTTGTTATTGAACACACCATGTAAACATACACAGTGCAGGTGGAAAAAGTATGTGAACCCCTAGACTAATGACATCTCCAAAAGCTAATTGGAGTGAGGTGTCAACCAACTGAAGTCCAATCAATGAGATGAGATTGGAGGTGTTGGTTACAGCTGCCCTGTCCTATAAAAAACACACACCAGTTCTGGGTTTGCTTTTCACAAGAAGCATTGCCTGGTGTAAATGATGCCTCACACAAAAGAGCTCTCAGAAGACCTACGATTAAGAATTGTTGACTTGCATAAAGCTGGAAAGGGTTATAAAAGTATCTCCAAAAGCCTTGCTGTTCATCAGTCCACGGTAAGACAAATTGCACTGCTGCTACTCTCCCTAGGAGTGGCCGTCCTGTAAAGATGACTGCAAGAGCACAGCGCAGACTGCTCAATGAGGTGAAGAAGAATCCTAGAGTGTCAGCTAAAGACTTACAAAAGTCTCTGGCATATGCTAACATCCCTGTTAGCGAATCTACGATATGTAAAACACTAAACAAGAATGGATTTCATGGGAGGATACCACAGAGGAAGCCACTGCTATCCAAGCAAAACATTGCTGCACGTTTACAGTTTGCACAAGATCACCTGGATGTTCCACAGCAGTACTGGCAAAATATTCTGTGGACAGGTGAAACTAAAGTTGAGTTGTTTGGAAGAAACACACAACACTATGTGTGGAGAAAAAGAGGCACAGCACACCAACATCAAAACCTCATCCCAACTGTGAAGTACGGTGGTGGGGGCATCATGGTTTGGGGCTGCTTTGCTGCGTCAGGGCCTGGACGGATTGCTATCATCGAAGGAAAAATGAATTCCCAAGTTTATGAAGACATTTTGCAGGAGAACTTAAGGCCATCTGTCCACCAGCTGAAGCTCAGCAGAAGATGGGTGTTACAACAGGACAACAACCCAAAGCATAGAAGTAAATCAACAACAGAATGGGTTAAACAGAAGAAAATACTCCTTCTGAAGTAGCCCAGTCAGAGTCCTGACCTCAACCCGATTGAGATGTTGTGGCATGACCTCAAGAAAGCGATTCACACCAGACATCCCAAGAATATTGCTGAACTGAAACAGTTCTGTGAAGAGAAATGGTCAAGAATTACTCCTGACCGTTGTGCACATCTGATCTGCAACTACAGGAAACGTTTGGTTGTAGTTATTGCTGCCAAAGGAGGTTCAACCAGTTATTAAATCCAAGGGTTCACATACTTTTTCAACCTGCACTGTGACTGTTTACATGGTGTGTAGAATAAAAACATGGCAACATTTAATACTTTGTGTGTTATTTGTTTAAGCAGACTGTGATTGTCTATTGTTGTGACTTAGATGAAGATCAGATCACATTTTATGACCAATTTGTGCAGAAATCCATATCATTCCAAAGGGTTCACATACTTTTGCTTGCAACTGTATAGTATTATATGATATCTAATGATACTATTACTATTATTATTATTGTTATATGTATTGATCTATTGCATAGTAACTAGGGCTCATTAGTTTACATATATAGGCATGTGACACTAATGGGATGTATGTGAATGTCCCATAACCCCAAAGATTCATAACACAGTGACACAGTGAGCACAGTATAATAAAGCTCTATTTCATACACAGAGCACAATTAGAAATGGTCAAGACTGTGCATTAATATCATGGGTGTGGTGTGGGCGAAACCCGGGAGAGCAAGAGTCTTGTGGAGAAAAGGGGACACCTACCGGGGGTAATGTCATAGTCTAGAATAAGCATGATGCACCTACCAGGGTCACATGTGGTCAATGAAACCTGAATCGGATGAAAAAAAGGATAATCAGAAATCACTTTTAGTTGAAGAAATAGCACTTACAACTTGTTTATATCTGCTCGATGAAACAGATGATTCAACCTCTGGACTGTGTAATGCAATCCAGTTTCACACATACAGTGTGGTGACAAAACAAAAATCGGAAAAAAGTGGTTAACTAAAAAAAGGCAGAGGAGGATAAAAATAAATAATCAACATGCATGTACAGTACAGTGCTAAATACTGTAACATACAATATACCAACTCACCTGATTCCCATCTGCAAGCATTACTATTAGCTAGGTCTCTGGATAATCAGTAATATGGGAAAATACCCGTTAATACGGTGAGGACACAAAGGTCAGCAGCCAGATTCAATGTTACTTACATCAGACCCAAGGATCTGTTCTCAGACCGATATTGCGGTCAGGATCCCAAGCTTCACGAGTGCATATATTAATGCTGGCTGTCATTAACATGCCATTTTGAGACTTTGCAAGTCTACTGCCATAGCAGTATTAGTCTACATTTAAGCTAACAACAATCATGTCTTAGATATCTGGCTATGGCTATATGATAGCTTTAAGATTGTGGGAGCTACATGTTAAGGGGGGGGGGGGGGGCTGTTATTGTAGGAATGTCTACCTGAGAGGCACTGGAAAAACCTTACACCTCATACATTTCCTTCACAATGCAGATGCAGAAAATGCCTTCATGGACCTGAACTGTACCTAAAACAAACAAAAAAAAGACAAAAAAAAGACAAAACCTGCAAAATAAGGCTTTAAAAATCATAGGGACTGCAGCATCTCTTCTCAACAGCATTCCTCAGTGACCATCAATTGGTGACATGTTAAACAGAACCCTACAGATGGCTCCAGGCTGGAGGAGGCGGGGCTAGGGACCAGAGCACATTGCATGGCCTCCTCCGTCACTCCCTGGAATGCGCTCTGGTCCGCCTCGATTCTGAGTAGCCCGGCTAGGTAGATGATGCCTCCTCCCTATTGTGCATTGCCAGGCTGCGCATTACCACCGCATGATTGGCGGAGATGCCGACCTGGATCCCCCGAAGACATTCCAACTGCTGACGCCTGAGGGCCAGCCTCTCTGCCTGCTGGCGGCTGTCTTCATCGCTCCAGTTGGAGTACCCTGGCAATATGCTCAGTCTTTGGAGGAGGGGGATGGTGGGGTCGAAACCCAGGGGTGTTGCCGGGTGTCCTGATGGTGACCCCACTAGCCATCGGGTCCTCTTCCTTCCTCCTCCTCCTGCGTCTGTACCTGTTGGGCGGGGGCTTGCTCCTCCACGTCCTGGCTCGCCACTGGACCCAGACCTCCTTGATGCTGAAAGAGAGAAAAAAAAGGTATATGTTATTAGTATGATGAATACATTGTTTTGTGTGCATTCCTAACTATCTGACATCTAGGCTTGAACCTGGGTGACTCTCCTAATTGCAATTCAGATTAGCTATCATTTGCTAGATATGATCTATTCTTTGGTTCTTGGTCTTGATCGTTCTTGGCTCCTAACGCTATCTTGATTCAGGCTGTGGTTTGTAACTGCATAGGCTGCAGTGGGCACACCAATAAATGATGTGTCAGCTTCATGGATTTAATGTCTCATCCATCTATCCCTGGTTAATTCCATGGAGCTGACATGTTATTGTCCTTGTTGGCATGTTGGAGTATGTGATATTCACCTGACATGGAGGCTGGGTCCTGCTGGGCCACCAGGCCTGAAGCTTTCTCAAAAGGTCCCTGGTGACCCTCTCCCACTCATTATAGCTCAGTCACATTCTTCTCCTCCTTGGCCATCATCCTCCTCACCTTGGCCCTAATGTTGTTGAACCGTTGCTTGACAGACCTCACGTCTCTTGTCGCTGTGCCTACTGCAGTAACCTCAGCTACTACTCCTTCCATGTCTAAACCCTAGGCCCTAGCCTAACTCCATACAACCTGCAAGAATCATGGGGCAGCCACAGATAGCACCGAGAAGGACCACATTCTCCTGGTGCATGTATTTGTGGGCCCTGTGTTTGCCCTTAGCCTCTTGCCTTCCCGACTGTGGACGGGGATCCTTGACTCCCTGACGTGTCCCTGAGGCCTGTCCCTCCCCCGAACTACCACCCCCCTGGGATCAGTATGGCGTGACCTAGCTCTATATGTCTCTGTGTGTTGTTTAAAGTATGTGTAATCTGTAAATATGTGTAATCAAGTGTAAATTAGTAAATAGTATAAGATTAAAAAACAAACCCAAATTACTGCTTTGAAAATACTCCTCCTCTCTCTCTCTCTCTCTCAAAAACCTCCAACTCCGGGACCTGCGTGCTACTTCGAAAGAAAATACAACACAGTCAATGCATGGGCAGGTGGAAAGCAAATTTATAATCTCCCTCTGTCAATCATCTGCGGCTAGACAGCTTTCTATTGGCTGAGAGGCCTGTGTCGCATTATGTTATACCGTGATTGGATCATAACGGCCGATAGCATCTTGGCCAGCCCCTTAACAGTTTGCGGCCGCGGGAGGGATTTACGGGCTTGAGGCTTCGCCCCCGTAACTCACGCCCTTGAGAAATTGAATAGCATCGCAATTGGAGATGAACGGGCTTGCAAATGAATGGTGGCCAGAGTATTTAGAAGGCTGAGTTCAGAGCCAGTGTTATACTGGTGGTCATTTTGAAAATAAATGATGACTTAATGGCTGAGTAGAATTAGATCGCAAGCCTTCACGGTCATAGCCCCTTCCTCAAAAGAAGTGTGCAATTGATTACTGCATAGTTCAATTCAGCTTTGTTGCCCATTGCTATCTGTGTTCAAAGTTTCCTCCCACTTTATACAGTTTGTACTAGGACTATATAAGGTATATATAGCTGGGTACCCCAGAGACTTGATTGGATCTAATAGACTTGATTGGATCATAACTAAGCTTCACATTTGCTGTAAAATGTTTCTCTGAGGCTGCAATGTCAGACAGACAGCTCTACCTCCAACAATCTGCTTTTGGAGCACCTGCAAAGCTTAGTACAGTATTGGAGCTAGTGAATGGAGGGCCCTGGTGCAAAGTAATGTGGGGGCACATTTACTCACCCTATAGCAGGGGTGGGCACATTTGGTGAGAATACACTTGCTGCACACAGGCCAGACCATCGCTTCTTCAGTCATCCTGCTTGCCTCACCTGTGCAAATCCAGGCCTGTGTGGGACCCTCCAGGAAGGAACTTGCCCACCACTGCCCTATAGCGCTAAATAAAAAAAAACATATGTAGATGGTCAAATCAGCTTTATTTTGATCAGATTGTCTTTCCCTGAGCTAATTATTTGCCCCCCCCCCCCCTTCCATTAATTAAAATTTGCAGCCCCTGTGGACCCAAGTGCTCTACACCTGCTGTATCTGCAGTACTTCCACCACTGCTGTAGTGGTTCAACATAGGCACTTTACATTGCATTTCAGATTATTTATTATAATATACTTAGCATTTATATATATATATATTTATATATATATCATCTCAATAATACATGTCACTTGATTATCTCCTTTGAGCTTAGAATTTTTAAAGGAATTCAATGGAATTAGCTGAAATTTTCAGTTTGAGCCATTTGAGCGTGCTTGTGATATTTGGTCCTTTCAGAACCTGCAGAATCAAGGAAGTTCCAGTAGGAAGAAGACTAACTGGGTTATATCGAAGCTCATATAAAATAGTAAAATATGAAGCAATTTTAAAAACTCTAATATACATATTTTTCACTTTTTTACAGTGTTCTAACGGAGCAAAATAAATCCCTGTGTCTTTAAGATTATGGCTTGGTAGCACCAGGGGTGTGGGCCCTGTCACATGTACCCCAGACCCCCCGGTCTCTGGCTCTGCGTGTTCTGTTGATTTGTTATGGTACATGTAGTAACCAAGTACAGGCGTCCAGCTCCTCCACTTCAGAATCTGGGCCAGATCACCTAAATGCTATTTATCCAGATTCAGCATCAAAGCCGATAAAGGACAAGACAAGACACACATGATTAGGGACACTGAGATCACATTTATTTCCTATACTAGCGACTTGCCCGTCAAAAATGACGGGGCAATAAAATTGTAAGGCAGGTAATGCTGTTTGCCCCAGACAGCAAGTGTTTTGGTGGTCTGAGATCCTTTGGCGCTCTCTGAGATCCTTCGGCGCTCATTGCGTGCCTCTTGGTGGGTGTATTTTTTGTTATCAGAGGGGCTTTTGCTGTCATTGTAAGGTCCGCACTGATCTCCTTTTTGCGCTTATTGCAAGCCTGTCCTCTGGTGTAGTTTGTGTCCTATGAGCACCGTTGGCGCTCCTTGTGAGGCGCGCGGTGAAGGGCTTTGGCGTTTATTGCGATAGTGTTGTTTTTTTGTTTTTTTTGTGTATATGTAGGTTTTCATGATAATTAATTAATTAATTAATTAATTAAATCATAAATTAATATACTGTACCTATTTATAATTAATATATGCAACAAGCATTGTGCTGAAGAGCTAACAATCTTTTTTGATGTTCCTGCACCATCCAATGTAGATTTGCACTGTTGTTGAGTGTAAGTGTGAGCAATGTGTGCAGTGTGTAGTGTAAATAGGCTGCGTGCGCGGGGGGAAACCGTTTGTGTAGCTGTTTAGTTCTGCATTCTATAAATTAGTGTTGTAAAATGGCGGCGAATGTGTATGTGGTACACGGGTGTGGATGATTTAGCGTCCTTGTTAATACTGTATCTTGTACCTCGTACAGCTTTTTTGGAAAAGTCGTATGTGCTTGTTGGTGATTTGCGTCTTTAGGGGTCGTGTAGCCTCGTTTTCGTTTTTTCCGGCTTAGGGTTTTTTCGAGTGTTTAAACTCGGTTAATAGTACTTAAATTGAGGTGTAATCTCACTTCAAGACATCCTGGGTGTCCCCCCTTGCTGTGGGTAAGCTTTTAATTTTATTTTTGTGTGTATTTAGACTTTTTTAATGTTTTCCGCTTTGCCAGGTTCGGCCGTTAAGGTCGTATTTTTGCGAATCCGTCCCACGGATCGTATTCTTTTGTGTAAGTCTGTATTTAGTGATTGCATGTTAGGCTGTTTTTTTCAAAGTGCCACTTCTGCGGCTGTTTGTAACCACTTGTGAGGCGCGGTAGAGCCTCCACCTCCGCAAATGCGGCCCCTCGCTTCGCTTCGAGCTCGCAAAGCGTGACAACATTTCATAGTTTGACAACTATTATATGTGATTGTTCTTGGAATAAGGATAAAGTGGGAGAGAGACACGGGGGGAAGAGATACGGGGGGAGCAGTGGGAGAGGGTGAGAGAGAGACACATGGTGGAAGAGACATGAGGGGGAAGTGGGAGAGGGTGGGAGAGAGACACGGGGTAGAGACACAGGGGAGGGGGTGGGAGAGAAACATCTGGGGAGACGGGGAGGGAGAGAGACAGGGGAGAGACATTGGGAGGAGAGAGACATGAGGGAGAGAGGAGGGGGGAGAGGGAAGAAGGAGGGGGAAAGAGAGAAGAAGGAGGAGAGGGGGGAAGAGAGAACAAGGAGGGGCAGAGAGAAGGAGGCATAACCAGAGAATACAATTTTCTCCCACCCCTGGGCACCTATTAGGGTGCAGAGAGACTCAGTCCTGCCAATCCTTGTGCACTAAATCCACAATGTAAATTTTACAAGTTCCATTGAATTTCTATTTACAATACAGATTTATTTTCTAATCAGTTACTAAATAAACAAATGTAACCACTTTAATATTATAACTAGCCACTTGCCCTTCTTAATGACGTCAATACAATTTTAAGCTAGGCAATGCCTTCGGCGCTCATTGCAGCCTAAGTCCTACGGGCCTCATGATGAGCCCTGTAAGGTCCTAATCCCTATAGGGCTGAGTGCTGCTGGCACTGGAGAGCTACAGTTCATTGAGGGAACAATGAATGCCAACATGTACCGTGACATACTGAAGGAGAGCATGATCCCTTCCCTTCAGAGACTGGGCCGCAGGGCAGTATTCCAACATAACGACCCCAAACACACCTCCAAGATGACCACTGCCTTGCTTAAGAAGCTGAAGGTAAAAGGTGATGGACTGGCCAAGCATGTCACCAGACCTAAACCCTATTGAGCATCTGTGGGGCATCCTCAAACGGAAGGTGGAGGAGTGCAAGGTCTCTAACATCCACCAGCTCCGTGATGTCATCATGCAGGAGTGGAAGAGGACTCCAGTGGCAACCTGTGACGCTCTGGTGAACTCCATGCCCATGAGGGTTAAGGCAGTGCTGGAAAATAATAGTGGCCAAACAAAATATTGACACTTTGGGCCCAATTTGGACATTTCCACTTAGGGGTGTACTCACTTTTGTTGCCAACGGTTTAGACATTAATGGCTGTGTGTCGAGTTATTTTGAGGGGACAGCAAATGTACTCTGTTATACAGGCTGTACACTTACTACTTTACATTGTAGCAGACTGTCATTTATTCAGTGTTGTATTATGAAGAGATATAATAAAATACTTACAAAAATGTGAGGGGTGTACTCACTTTTGTGAGATACTGTATATTCATCCTCTGGTTCACTACCTTGTCATGGTGAAGGGGCTTGTGTGCCTCACTGAAGCTGTGAGCTGTACATCTAGGGTCACCCAAGATGAGCAGGGCATAGCAGAGATATCAGACAAATTGTGGTCCACTGGAGAAGGAACTGGCAACCCACTCCAATATGTTTGCCTGGCATGCTGCAGTCCAAATGGTCACTGAGAGGCAGACACAACTGAACAACTAAATAAGTAAATAAATATTTTAAAAAAATATAAATATATATATATATATATATATATATATATACCACACACATATATATATATATACTAGCGACTTGCCCGTCAAAAAATGACGGCAATGTTATTGTAAGTGAGCTAATGTTGTTTTGTGTGTAATAGTAAACATGTAATCAATTAATAAATGAATATAGTTTACCTATTTTGAAGCATTGTGTTGAAGAGCTGTGAACCTTGTTTGAATTTGGTGCAGCATTAGTTTTGTGGAGCTGCTGTATAAGCGTGGTGAATGTGTGCAGTGTAATAGTGTGCGTGCGCGAGGCTAAACCGTTAGCGTAGTTGTGTACTTCCGCATTTGCGTAAAATGGCGGTTTCTATATGTTGTCCGTCTTAGCGGATTTTCCGTTGGTGCCTCGTAGTGGTTTTCGATTTCCGTGTGGTGTTTTGCGAGTGTGTTGTGGTGTTTTACGTGTGGAGAGTGCTGTAGCCTCGTTTTCGTTTTGTCCGGCGGCCATTTTTTTTCTCACTTAGCGATTCTCTTTGTGTGTAAAGTGTTTTATTTGTATTTAAATGAAGGTGTAACTTGTTTTTTTGAGGTGCTGGATGGTTCCTCTTGCTGTAGGTAAGCTTTTTATGTGTGTGTTGTGTGTATTTATTGTGTTGTAAATGTTTGTATGTCGGCGTGTTGCGTCCGATGTTTGCAAGGTCGTAATGTGTCGTAACGTGTCTCGTATGGTGTTTGCGTGTGTAGCCTCGTTTTCGTTTTGTTCGGCGGCCATTGTTTTTCTCGCTTAGCAAATATTTTCGTGTGTAATTTTGAGTGAAATGAAGGTCTAAGTTGCATTTTTGAGGTCCTGGATGCTACCTCTTGCTGTAGGTAAGGTTTTTATGTATGTGCTGTGTGTATGTATTGTGTTTTTAATTTTGTAATGTTCGCAAGTAGCGTCCGAGTGTTGCGAGGCCGTAATGTGTGTGAACGTGTGTCGTATGTTGTTTGCGAGTGTCGTAATGTGTGTGTCGTGCTATTTGGGTTGCGACTTGAACTTTGCGAGGGTCGCAGTTGCTGGCATGCAGCGCCTTCGGCGCTCCATGCCAGCAACTGAGACCCTCGCCCAGTGCCCTCGCAAAGTGAGGGCCGCGACTCGCGTAGCGAGCCCGCAGCGTTAGCAACAACTCGTACGCTCACAACTATATATGTGATATATATATATATATATATATATATATATATATATATATATATATATATACAGTATATATATATATATATATATACAGCATCCAAGTATAATTACAAGTCTACATGCTGTCGAGATGTTGCCCCTAATAGGCTAGGACACTACACTGCACATCCAGCCCTACAGAGTCTGTGTCTGCATACGCTCCAGAGGGCAGACCCATACAGGGACTATTTGCTTGATTCTGCACAGTTTATAATAAAATAAGACACAGAAAAGTAAATAGATACACAGGCATATGACATATCTTGTAGCATCCATTTCCCTATCCATTAGGGTTCCCATACATTGGTATATAGAGGCCCTACAGATATGTTCTGCATTAGGTGCCCATGTGATGCCACCCTCCCTCGTTTCCTTGCACATTCATCAGTTGTACTTCCCAGAACATCACACCAGGCGACTGGTGCTCTGGGCCAAGCTGCTAAAGTTCAGGCTGCTATATTATCACAAACTGCATGATAACGCTAATCCTCTACAAATCCCACTGAAGGTCTGTACCTTTAAATGTGCTAGTGTCCAGTATCAGGGTAAATCCATGGGGTGCTCATATCATATGTTTTCTTAGCAGGTGTCCGGGTCTATTATTTATCATGTCACGCTGGTGCCAAGACCCTCCACGAGTCCGTAGAGCTTTGCCATGTGAGTGCCAAAGTGCCATGTTTATTTAAAGGGACCCTGTCACCCCCACCAGGAAGTTGATTTAATTTTAAAGAACATTAAAAACCATCTATACATTGTACTAGCAGTTCTTCTCTATACTCAATAATTTCTGAAATATTTAGAATTGACTTTGCAGCTCCTGTATGCTAAGGTGCATCTTAGAGTACTTGCTAAGGGTGAGAGAGAGATCTAACTGCCAGATAATACTGCAGGTCTTTATTTTAGCCATTCCAGAGACAGATAATCCTAATGAGTACATTAAATCATCTAATTAATATGCATGAACTGCTCATTTGCATATAAATAGAGCAACATCAACATGGAATTTCCCAGGATTGGTTAACTTTAGAAACAAATAATGGATAACACAACATATTGCCAGTGTTTCATGCTCTTTAAGAATAATCTAAAGGAAGCAACTTGAGGGTCCTTTTAAATGGACACAGCAAAGGACCTAGTTAGTGAAAAGCACACATATAAATAGATATAACTAGTTATAAAAAATATTGAGTGGAAGTTATGACTCATTCAGCTGTATAACTGCACATTGGCTGATAGGTCAAGCCCCCAGACCAGATTAAAACACTTGAAACAGTTTATTATGCTCTGAGATTGCATTTTTCAGGCTTTTACAAATACTCTCAGATGCTACAAAAGAAAAACATATTTCCACCCCAATATAATAGATAGATAGATAGATAGATAGATAGATAGATAGATAGATAGATAGATAGATAGATAGTGAGAGAGGAGAGAGAGGGGGAGAGAGATATAGAGAGAGACAGGGAGAGAGAAGAGGGAGACAGGAGAGAGGAGAGAGAGACAGGAGAGAGGAGAGAGACAGGAGAGAGGAGAGAGGAGAGGGGAGAGAGAGAGGAGAGAGAGAGAGGGAGGGGGAGACAGGGAGAGAGAGAGTGAGGAGAGAGAGAGGAGAGAGAGAGAGATAGAGAGGAGAGAGAAAGGAAGAGGAGAGAGAGAGAGAGACAGGGAGAGAGAGAGGAGAGAGACAGGGAGAGACAGAGAGAGAGAGGCGAGAGACAGGGAGAAAGAGAGAGGAGACAGAGAGAGGAGAGAGAAGAGAGAGAGGAGAGAGACAAGGTGAGAGAAGAGAGAGACAGGAGAGAGAGGGAGAGGAGCGAGACAGAGAGAGAGAGATGGAGAGAGAGGGGAAGAGAAAGAGAGAGATGTGGAGAGAGAGACGAAGAGAGAGAAAGGAGAGAGAGAGAGAGAGAAGAGAGAGAGGAGAGAGAGAGACTAGGGAGACAGGGAGAGAGAGAGAGAAGAGAGAGAGTGAGGATATAGAAGAGAGAGAGAGGAGAGAGAGGAGAGACACAGGGCGAGAGAAGAGAGAGACAGGAGAGAGAGAGAGAGAGAGAGAGAGGAGCGAGACAGAGAGAGAAAGATGGAGAGAGAGGGGAAGAGAAAGATGTGGAGTGGGAGAGGAGAGAGTGAGGAAAGAGAGAACAGTGGAGAGAAAGAGAGAAAGGGAGAGGAGAGAGAGAGAGAAAGAGAGAGAGGGAGAACGAGAAGGAGATAGAGGTGAGAGAGATGGAGAGAAAGAGGGAGAGAGAAGGAGGGGGAACGAGAGGGAGAAAGAAAGAGAGAGCAAGAAAGAGAAAGAGAGAGCGACCTGTGATGTCTCAGCATTAAATTCTAATTACTTTGTACAGGGGATTGAGGGAATTCTAACAGGACTGCCATATTATTCATGGGAAGTATGAACTACCAGCCCCAGAGTGCAACTGGAAACATTCTCTCAATCTTACTTCCCCCCTCTGCCACACATTTTATATATTCGAGGGTCTCAGAGTAAGCTCAGCTGGACAGCTCTCAGGGATGTTGCTAATTAACCACAACTTGATTGACAGCTATAACATGGCTGCCAACATTTCCCAAATATTTTAGGGACACTTTTCCACTGAGCGGTCTCAGGACACAGTGTTTCTTGGTCTGACGGACGTTCTTTTCTGTTTTAGCCATAAATAAACACACCATTTATATTTTTATATTTCCTTTCTGGGCATAGCAGATAACTGAACATGAAAGCTGGGTACATATATCAAAAGATCCTCCCTTGTTACTAATGGCTTTATCTTATTTGATTATGTCTGCGAGTTTCAATCCCACAAGGTGCTTTAGGGAAAGCACTATGGACACTATGGATTTGAGGCTCAAAGACAGGGCCCTCCTTGCCTTGCTATATTTTAATTTGTATGTATCTTTGTCTTGAACTTATCTTATGTACAGCGCTACGGAATATGTTGGCGCGTTATAAATAAACGATAATAATTATGTGTGTCACATGAACATGTTCCATATACCAGTCCATTAGGTATGTTGATACCAGAGACCTTTGACAATTGCAGTCTCCTTAATTAATTTTGACTTCCCCCATTCCCAAAGGAATGAGTCTGGTTTATTATTTGGGCATACATTTTTTAATTAAACGTGGGACTAATTGAATTATGTGTGATAACATAGTTACATAGTTAAATAGTAATTGGGGTTGAAAAAAGACTTTCATTCCATCAAGTTCAACCTTTTAAGATCTCCTTTGATCTGCAATATGTGGATTAGTTATTAATTAATTGTTAATTAATTGTTAATTAATTATTAATCAACAATTAATTATTTTTTGTATTAATTAGTTTCACTTTTAATTAAAAAAAATATGCCCAAATATTATTATATTATCCCCAGGTCATTTAGAGATTTTGTCATGACCCATGGGGAGGGGTCCAACTCAGCTCCACAATTCTCCTGCCTTGGCTGCAGGAACCTTACCTTGGACCATGGAGTGGATGGACCTGCTTCTATTCCAGGGCCATCAGGATTCAAAGCAGGGATCAAGGGGTTATAACCTCTAAAAAAAATAGAGAACACCATGATTATGTTCCCTAGAAGAGACTTTATTGGGAAAAGTTGGAACATTTATGGACAAACAGAACAATACAATTTTGGTTCAACCCGAAAACATGGTTAAATTACTTGCCCTTAACCAGTTATCTCAGTCTGGAGGGTGAGCTGGTAATTACATCACAAACTTGAACACGTTCAAAATTCCCTTCTAAACTAGTTCATTCATTTGTACTATTTGGATTTCCTGCCCACAGCTAGATAGTCCTATCAGGCAGGTTGTTATCAAGATGTACAGTTCATTGTTCAAATTGGTTGTATCTGGTGATGAAATTAGCATGCATTGGAAATGTGCTCAGGGTCGGGGGCTGGTAAAGAGAAGTTACCTCGTCCCCTGAAATTAGATGTTGACAGATAATGGGGCTTCTTGGATTGGTACTTACGTTTCCTGGATTATGAATGCATCTGATAGAGGAGAATAAGTGTATAAAAAAATGTAATGAAAACATACCAAAATAAACATTAGCAAACTCAACCAGATGTTTGCAAATTTCTTCAAGCTTTTGTCACTTGATTTAGAGGAATAACCCTATTAAACCTTAATTAAATTAGCATAAAATTGATTATTTGTGTTGGCCAATCACAGGCAGCTATAACATTGTTGCAAACTAAGGGATACAGGAATTGCAGTAAATATCTGCTCATGGATTGAGAGCTGGCTAAAAGACAGGAAGCAAAGGTTTGTTGTAAATGTAACATACTCAGATTGGACTAATGTGGTAAGTGGGGTTCCTCAGGGTTCAGTATTAGGCCCTCTCCTTTTTTAACATATTTATTAATGACTAAGAAGTATGACTGGAAAGTATTCTCTCCATTTTTGCTAATGACACTAAGTTGTGCAAGGTGATTAAATCACAGTGGCGTAGCTAGAGCTTTTGCTGCCCGGGGCCCTCCCTGTTTTTGACCCCCCCCCTTGCCGTGCGAACATTATATATATATATATATATATATATATATATATATGGAGTCCCAATATGTTCTACTCTGCTGAACCCCTCTCAATCTTCTTTCTCTTTATCTCTCCTCCTCCCCCCTATATTTCTTCACCTTTTGTACTCCCTCAAACTCCACTCTCTTCCTCCCTTAGCTATCTGTTACCTTTCCTCCTTTCTCTCCCCTTCTCTCACTCTCCCACCTTATTTTTCTCTCTCCCTTCTCTCTCTTCCCTCTCTCTCCCAGTCTCACTTCACATCTCTCTCCCTCCACTCTCTCTTTCTCTCCTTCTCTCTCCCCCTCATTCTCTCCCTCCCTCTCTCTATTTATCTCGCTCCTTCTCTCTCTCCCCCTCCTTCTCTCTCTCTCGCTCCTTCTCTCACTCCTCACTCACTCATTCTCTCTCTCCCTCTCACATTCCTACTCTTTCTCTCTCCCTCTCTCACTCGTTTTCTCTCTCCCTCCTTCTCCCTCTATCCCTCCCTCCTCTCTCTCTCCCTCCTTCTCCCTCTATCCCTCCCTCCTCCCTCTCTCTCCCTCCTTCTCCCTATCTCACTCACCCACTCTCTCTCCCTTCTCTTTCCTCTCTCTCTCCTTCTCTATCTCTCTCATTCTCTCCTTCTCCCTCTCTCTCCCTCCTTCTCGATCTCTCCCCTTCTCTCCCTCCTTCTCTCTCTCTCTCACTCCTTCTCTCTCCCTCTCTCCCTTCTCTTTCCTCTCTTTTTCCCTCCCTCCTTCTCTCACTCTGTCTCACCCTCCTTCTCCCTCTCTGACTCCTTATCTCTCTCCCCTCTTTTTACTCCCTCTTCTCTGTCTCTTTCTCTCCTTCTCTCTCTCATTCTCTCTCTCATTCTATCTATCCCTCCTTGTCTCTCTTTCTCCCTCCCTCCTTCTCCCTCTCCCTCTCTCATTCCTTCTCTCTCCCCTCTCTCCCTTCTCTTTCCTTTTTCTCTCCTTCTCTCTCTTCCTCCTTCTCTCTCTCTCTCTCAGTCCCTCGCTCTCTCTACTTCCCCACTCTCTGACTCCTTCTCTCTCTCCCTCCTTCTCCCTCTCTCTCCTTCATTTTCTCACTCATTCTCTCCCTCCTTCCCCTCTCCCTCTCTCACTCATTCTCTCTTTCTCTCTCTCTCTCTCTCTCTCTCTCTCTCTCTCTCTCTCACACACACACACACACACTCATTCTCTCTCTCACTTCTCTCTCTCCCTCCCCCCTCTATTTATCCCTCTCTCCCTTTCTCACCCCCTCCCCTGCTATCTATCCCCCTTTCTCTCCCTCTCTTTATCTCCCTTTCTTTCTCTCCCTCTCTTTCTCTCCCTCTCTCTCTTTTCCTATTTCTCTCTCTTCCCCTCTCTCTCCTCATCTTTCTCTCAATCTCTTTCCCTCTTTCTTTCTCTTCCTCTCTTTCCCTCACTGTCTCCCCTCTCGCTCTCTCCACCTCTGCCTGTTGCCCTCCACCTCTCACTCCCTCCTCTCCTCCTCTCACCCCCTCCTATCTCTCACTCCCCACCCCCTCTCTCAAAGAGGTGGCACTTGGGGCTATCCACCTCCGCTCTCCCCCTTAGATATGCTACTCTTTGGGAGTACTTGTGGACAACCACCTAGGTAACAGTGCTCAATGCCAAGCAGTAGCTGCAAAGGCAAATTAACTATTAGCATGTATTAAGAAGGGTATAGAAGCAAGGGAAGCAAATACAATTTTGTGCACCACTTCATAAAAAGGAAATTTTAGAGCTGGAAAAGGTACCGAGGAGGGCAACAAAACTAATAAAAAAGACGTCTAATAGGGGATATGATTACCTTATATAAATATATCCAGGGTCAGTATAAGAACTTTTTGTGCCAAGAGGTTTTCAACTGACAGGAGGACATCCCTTGAGGTTAGAAGTAAAAAGATTCCACCTTAAAGAAAGAAAAGGGTTCTTCACAGTAAGGGTGGTTAATCTGTGGAATTCTCTACCAAAGGAGGTGGTGACAGCGGATTCGATAGATAACTTTAAAAAGGGAATGGATTTATTTTTAAATAAAAAGGGCATTTGGGGTTATCCTGGGAGCATTGATCCAGGGAGGAATCTGATCGCCGGCATCTGGGGTCAGGAAGGAATTTTATATTTTTCCCCTTATAAGACAAATGACAATGAGTTGTTTTCTCTTTGCCTTCCTCTGTATCAATTATCAATTAATCCACATGTTATAAATATCAGGGGAGATGTAAAAGGTTGAACTTGATGGACTAAAAATCTCTATTTTTTAACCTCAATTACTATGTAACTATGTAATATGTTCAATTCCCATTCTTTAGCACATGGCCTATGCTGACAATATGCCTTTAAGAAAAAACATTCATACAGTGATACATAATAACCTTAAGAAGAACTTGATTTTCAGGTGATGGTTAGTGCGAGATAGTTCTAAGGATGAATCCAGGTGGAGATCTATCAATGGAAGTGTCTAGAAAATGACCCCCAAATGGATGATACAATGAGGAGGGGGCAGCAGCTGTACTGAAATGTCAGACGCTCACAGCTGACACCAGTTGCTGAAAACAGACCATGGCAGCACTGCCATAAATTTTCTCTCCAGCCTCTCACAGCTTAATATAGATCTCACATCAGCCCCGGGGTCTCTGCTCCGTCTCACATGTGAGGAGGCAGCGCGGCACTCTAGTCCGTGGTCTTCTGCTCTAAGGATGTCTCAGCAAAGCTCCGCTCAGGACTCCGACTTGGAGGACATTTTTGAGGATATTGATGAAGATGCAATTTTGGCCAATTTGTCTCCGGAAGAACTCAAGGAGCTCCAGAGTGAGATGGAGGTGCTGGCGCCGGACCCCAGAGTCCCAGTTGGGATGATACAGAAGGACCAGACGGAAAAGCCGCCCACCGGGCATTTTGACCACAGATCGCTCATTGGGTATCTGCACTGGGAGAAGGAGTCAAAGCGGATGTTGGATGAGGAGAGGGTCCCTGTTACACTGTTACCATCCGAGGTAAACTGAATTATGGGGACGCACAACTGGCGATTTATAAATATATGATCATTAGAATTATCTGCCTATTGTATCTACCAAAAAGCTTTGCTTAAAGAGGTAAGGAAGGTGTCTGGGTTTTACTAGGTATATAATATCCCTGTGTATCTATTACTTTTATGTACTTTGTTTTATTAAGATTGTTTATAAGCTCTGTATTTACTGCCTAAAATCAAACAAATAATCCCTGTATTGGTCTGTTCTCTGTAGCTCACGAAGACACAGACTCTGTTTACTGGATGTGCAGTGTCTCATACTAACCAATCCGTGCCGATCTCTCAGAAACATGCTGTTAAGACGTGATCCCTGATAGGATAGGACACTACACTGCACATCCAACCCTACTGTGTCAGCATACTCTGTAGGGAGCAGACCCATACAGGAACTATTTGTTGATTTAAGACAGTATAAACAGAGGTTATAAGCGCTTCTTAATAAAATAATGTACATAACAGAAAATAGATATAGTTATGCACTATATACGGAGTAAAATCCAGGAAACTTCCATATCCATTTAACCTATCTTCAGGACTGACAACTGGGCATGCTTATCTTTTGTATCACCATCACTACTAATGCTATTCGCTGTTGCATTGAGATTGTGAACTTTATCTGCAGAGTTTAGTCCTTTAATGAAAGTGCTTCTGTATCTGCTACAACATTGTGTACGTCCCAGAGCTAGAACTTGAAAACAACAACCATAAGGGGGCGGAGAGCAAATCAAGACCTGCTGTGTAGTAAATACAAAAATACTGATTACACGCAGGGTTACACACTAATTTCAAAATGTATGTGGAAAGCTCAGCAGAAACACCAAATGGAGAGAGTTTAATATTCAACACGTTTCGTCCCAATAGGACTTCGTCAGGGATATATCACTATTTTTTAGGTTTCCACTCTTTTTTATTATGTATGCAACATGGTCCCACCAAAAGATGTTGAATTTATATGATATATGCATAATATCTCAATGTACCTGTGAGCCTGTGGAGCTAGTCAGGGGAGGGCCAGCGTGTGCCAGCTGTTGTTTAGTCGTCCAGTCATGTCCAACTCTCTGTGACCCTATGGACTGAAGCACCCTGGCACATCTATCATTATGTCTCTGGTTATGTTTATTTATATCTTGGCAAAGATACTGGTGTGGGTTGCCAGTTCCTTCTCCAGTGGACCGCGATGTGTCTAACCTCTCTAGTATGACCTGCCCTTTTTGGGTGATATAGCTCACATATTTATTGAGGTACACAAGCCCCTTCGCTACGAAGATGTAGCAATCCAGAAGGGGATGTACCTGTAGGAAGAAGGTCATCAAAAAATATATGTAGGTGGTCAGATCACCCATAGGGTCATCAGGTCACATTTCTATAAACAAATAATTAAGTTAATACATTAAGAGACCTGCTTTTCTCCAAATAACAGAGGGCTCCTACACTGATGTGGGCCCTGGTGCTTTGCACCTCTGCCACTGGAGCCCACTATACCTCAGTGTATTGAGTTGCCCATTAAGTATTAGGGCATTTAAAGTACCAGATCTTGGCACAGGCTCGATACTTATCTAGAATTATTTAAATCTAGATACAGAGTTAAACTGTAGCAAGACCTGTGGCAATGTAGCCAGCGCCTGACCCGGATAACGTGCGCACGTCTCCAAAACACGCTTATCCCCCTAAGCCGGAGCTATTTTGATAACGTAGTAATGGTGTTGGCATGAGACAGCTGTGCGCGGTGGGCACGCACTCTGAGTGGGAGACTTCTGGATGACCTTATCTTAAAGGGACACGCAAACAGTTGTTTGTACTCTGGTGTCTTGTGCAACAAAGTAACGGGCAGAATATTTCAAATGTTCACTACATTAATCAGTCTACTATTTGTTTGTTTGTTTATTTGAGGGCACTTAAGCATAGCGTGTATTTTTGCCTCCATGGTTTTGGTTTATATTTGATAACTAACAAGTGCTATTTGGATTGTCCTTACAAAGTAAAATATTAGCCCCCTTCAGAATCGCTACCTTGTCATGGTGAAGGTGTTTGTGTACCCCAATGAAGCTGTGAGCTATACCATGTAGGGTCACCTAAGATGGGCAGGTCATAGCAGAGAGCTCAGACAAATTGCGATCCACGGTATCTTTGCAATGAAAACCATATGGATAAGCACAACACTGACAGATGTGCCTGGGTGCTGCGGCCCATACGGTCACTGAGTGTTGGACACAACTGAAGGATTTAACAACAAAAACATTAGTAGCTGTGTAAAGCATTGATATAGATTTTTTTTGGGGGGGGTGAATCAATATTTTTGGAGACTATACAGGAATCCTTTTTGTCTTTTTTTTTACATCACTTCCTGAGAGCTGGATCAGAAACGATATGTTTTTATCTATCAGTGAGGGGAGGGGTGGGGGAGGAGGCTTTGTTAGATAATTGAATCAGATTGAAACTGACACCACACATCCTTACTCTTTTACAGCCAGGCAGGAAGTGCAACTAGATCTGTCCAGAAATGTAAACTCCCCTCTTACACACACAGCTTCCACCAATATATCATGGATGCCTCCAGGGTCATCCATTTTTCTTTTCTAATTAAAAACTATTTTAATTAACTTTTCCCCGGTTAATTATGCTCTTAGACACATATATTGTTTTCATTGTAAGGTGGCCCTTTACAAAATGTAAATGTCAGGGATGTATATAAAGCAGAAATTAAAGGGAAATCATCTATGGTTGTTGCATAAAAGAGAATCAAAGGGGAAATAGATATGTTAAAGGGTCACTGAGGCCAAATTTCCTCTGTGTGGACTTCAATAAATAAACTTGTTAATGTGCAAATAGATTTAGAAAATACAAATAAATAAATAAATACACCATTTATCTTTTTACATTTTATATGCAAGAAATATTTTCTGCAGGGTTCCACTTTCTTTTATGTCTGTTATATTTCCAGGGGGGTGAGCATTTTGAAACTAATGAACTTTCACTTAGGCCTGTTTAAATCACTGGTAGTTTTAGCTGTCAAGTTTCAGCGGTTCAGGCAGACACTGGACCGTTCCTGTTATCTGCCCATCAGCAGTGGTGGCCAGTGGTCACTAGGTGGAACAAGGACTTTAGGGTTAGTTTTATGGTGTAGGGTTAGAGGTTAGGGTATAGGGCTAGAGGTTATGGTTAGGGTTTAGGGTTTAGGATTAGAGGTTAGGGTCAGAGTTTAGGGTTTAGATTATGGTTGGGGGTTAGGGGTTATGGTTTGGGGTTAGGGTTTAGGTTATGGTTTAGGGATAGAAGTTAGGGTTAGGGGTTAGGTAATGGGTTAGGGGTTAGGATTTAGGGTTAGAGGTTAGGGTTTAGGGATACGGTTTAGGTGTTAGGGTTTAGGGTTAAAGGTTAGGATTAGGGGTTTGGGTTTAGGATTTAGAGTTAAATCTAACACTTGGGCCCCATTCAATTGAGCAATTGTTGGTTACTGGAGCCCGTAATGTAGCCCGTAAACTAATTTGCTATTCAATTGGCGTCTTTTAGCTACGAGCAAATGATTTAGGGGTTACAGGCTGAAAATTCTTTGGTTGTTAAAATCGTAACTCCAACCCATCTAAGCCTTTGATCTTTCAAGCCCATAAATGTTACAATCGCAAATCACTATTCAATTGCTACAATTTCTCAAGCCCGCAATTGATTTCACACCTGTAAATGGCAAATATAGAAGAAAATCCTAGGAGCATCCGATAGGACACGCAAAGGTGTTAAACACCTAATCGTAGCACTGTAAAAGCAAATAATAAAATCAATACTGCACTTTAAAAGAACAGGAAAGCGATGAAAGACATTACAATTAATTGCACAACAGTCTCAAGCTCGCAAATCGGCAATAACATTTTTTTTTTTTTACATTTAATTTCCGTGCTATATCAATCTGGGGTATCAATGAGTTAATACATATCAGGACACCCACATGGACTAGAACAGTATCGTCATTCATCATTTTTATTATTTTGTACATTGCGGGATTAAGAGTCTGATCGCATATCTGACTACGAAACTCTAATTGACTGTCGGTTAACCTCCATGTTTTAATGATGTCATGATGACGGTCTCATTTACTATTGGCTGTTTCTAAATCGTTAGTTACGGCCTTGCTTAATTGATCATGATAATGTTCTAAAATACTACTTACGGGTGCATGGATTACGGTTTAGGCTTTCGGCCAGGTAGTTGCGGGCTTGATCAATTGAATCACTCTGCAACTGTTGCAATTGAATAAGGCCCTTAAACTTAGAAGAAATTGTAGGAAATCTCAGCGAATAATGGTAGCGTCACCTAGTGGCCTGCTGGCCACCACTGCTGTTGGGCAGATAATAGGAAAGATCTCAGACACTGTCTATTTATTCAAAGTCTTTGCCAGCCTCAGGATGTTGATCAGCAGAAGCCAAGATGCTCACTACAGCAGAATAATTGAATATAAAAGGTAACAAATTATAGACAGATTTTTTTTATATATACATTCTGAAAATATTTGCCTCTTTTCTAGTGTAGTTCTAAAAAATAATATATTTTATCTTTCATTATGTTTTTTTGAGAGATATAAAGAAAATAAAAATATATTTTACATGGCCTATGTTAGATGAAATAATTATTAAATAACCAAAAAATCCATAAATGTAAAGGTACAGTAAAGTAAAAAAATGATTAATAATAATTAATAATAAAAAACAAATAAATAACTAAACAATATTAAATAAATAAAAGAATAGAAACATAGACATAATAAGATATGTAAGTTTACAAAAATAAGAATAACATTTAGCACAATAAAATAAAAAAGAAAATAAATTATATACAAGTATATAAATAAAAATTAATATATATATATATATATATATATATATATATATAAAACACAAATTAAATATAGTGCCATTTTGTTTTCATATAAAAATGTGACATAAATAATATTAAATACGAAAAAATAATAGTAAACAATAATAAATAAATAATAATATGAAGCAAAATTGTTATATTTATATGGTTTTGAAACTGAGTTTGAATTTCCGCTTCTTTTAAAAAATATTATTAATAACATTTTCATGTATAGAACATACAAATTCATACATTGAGCTAAGTCCCTATTTTATGAAAAGTGCAAAAAAATCAGAAAACTAATAATGAGTCCATGCAATGTCAGGCTGAGGCTGAGTAGATTTATTATTTAAAAAAAAATACGATTAAATGTATTTGTTTAATAATATAAGTCTTTGCTCAGCAGGAAGAGCGCGCCCAATATCCCGGTTGGTAAAAATAATAATGACTGAAGCTTCTGTGATTACCCCTCTTCATTACCCCTCTGTGATAGATAAATAATCACATAGATAAAGATAGATGGAGGCCCGGGGTAATATATATTTATACAGCCGATTTAGTGTATTGACATAATAGGTGTATTAATACATACATGTATATTTATACAAATGTTTTTTGACCATAGGTGTACTTATTTATTACAATTCATGTATTTATTTATATATCCATAGGTGTATTTATTTATATAGTCCATACGTGTGTTTATTTATAAAACCCATAGGTCTATATATTTACACAATCCATAATATATTTATATATATTTATTTTTTTAAATCTACAGGTCTATTTATTTATAAAGCCCATAGTTGTATTTATTTATAAAATTCATAGGTGTATATATTTATACAGTCCATAGGTTATTTATATATATAGTCCATAGGTCTTTTTATTTATTTATAAATCCACAGTTGTATCCATTAATCATACAGCCCATAGGTGTATTTATTTATATAGCCCATAGGTGTATTTATTAATATGGACCATAGGTGTATTTATTTATATAGCCCATAGGTGTATTTATTTATATGGACCATAGGTGTATTTATTTATATATCCCCTAGCTATGTTTATTCATTTATAAAAGTGTGTAGATATGTATACAATCAATAGGTTTTTTTATTTTTAAATATATTGGTGTATTTTTTTATATAGTCCACAGTTGTATCAATGTATTCTACCGTCCATAGGTGTGATTATTTATCCAACCCTTAGGTATATTAGTTATTTATAATACAGCCCACTGATTATAGGTTTATTTCATGACCTAGTTCAAAGGTCTTTGTATATCGCCTAAACTGTATTTATTTATAGAAGCCATAGGTTTACATCTTCATATTGTCTATAGGTGTATTTATCCAGCTCACAGGTTTAATTTATTATCTTTATTATTTAATTGTGGAATTGGTCATTTTCTTTTCTGCTGATCAACTTCAATGCGAGGAGTCTTTGCACATGAAGCTTCTGTCAGATACTTTTCTTTCATTACAACTAATGAAAAATGTAATTAATTTACAAGGATATGGCCGTATAACAGGGTCACATTTACAAAGAAGCATTTACTCTACTTTAACTAGTAAATTGACCCTCTGATTCATATAAAATGTGTGTATATGACAATTAGATTGTAAGCTCACCTGGTCAGCCAAAGGATGTATACATGAGAAACATTATCTCAGGTTTTTATCTGACAAATGGGACAGTCCTTTGGGTTTAAGTTACGCCTCATAAAGACACAGATGGGGCTATTTATAGGCCCCGGCTGCCATGTCCTATATATAGAGTTGTGTGAAATAAAAAGAAAAAGCAAATTGTCAGCATTCAAACATCTAAAATCCTGCAGTTCTAGCTTTATTTAGTGTATTTGTATCTTAATTTTAGAACAAATCTAATCTGGTACGGATCACTTAAATATGGGACCCAATTAATAAAGCTGAACTTGATGGACTAAATGTCTTTTTTTTTTCAACATCAATTACTATGTAATTATTAGAGGGTTCCCTGGTGGTCCAGTGGTTAGAATTCAGTGATGTCCCCACTGCAACCTGGGTTGGATTCCAGTCAGGGAACCAAGAGGTCACACCACCCTGAAACCAAACAGGGTTGGGCCTGGTCAGTACTTGGATGGGAGACCACCTAGGAATACCAGTAGCTGTATGCTGTGGCCCACTGGAGAAGGAACTCCAGTATCTCTGTCATGAATACCAAGTGGATCAGCAGGACCATGGACATAAAGATCCCTTTGAGATGTATTGGATCCTTTTAAGAGTCTAATAAGAGGAAGGCCAGTTAGGAGTGAGTTACAGTAGTTGATATATGAAATGATGCATTCTTAACTTACTATGTTTTATTTATTTTTTTCAATAGAGGAATGGACTAAATAACAATTTGGAGAAAACAAAAACTGAAGAAAATGTGGAGAAAACAAATACTGAAGAAAAGGATGATACAGAAGAACAAGATTCCCCAGCTCCGGTAAATAAAACCATAACAAAAGAAGAGAAGGATATTAAAGTGGAACAGCATATTGAAAAGGAGGACATTGAACAAAATGAGCAAACATCATGTGAATCAGCAAATGAATCAGAATCGCAACCAGAAATTGAAAGAGTAGCCCAAAATTGTGAAAGTCCTAAAGTGGTGGTGGAAAATGGGGAAGTTCCAGAAATAACCGAAAAAGAGTTAAATGTAGAGGAGAATAGTAATGGTAATGAGACATCTGATGAAACTCCAGAACAGACTGAGCAAATAGAAGAGAAAAAGCCAGCTCTAAAAGTGGGTAAATTAAACTTACCGAAGAAATTAGCTCTGGATACAAGCTTCATGAAGACGAGTGCAAGGCCTTCAGGAAATCAAACAAATCTAGACAGAACTCTGCTGAATATTCGAGAAAACAATCCTGATATTAAGGAGGTAAATCTAAACAACATTGAGAATATTCCTAAAGAAATGTTGGTTGATTTTGTAAATGCAATGAAGAAAAACAAACACGTAAAAACGTTCAGCATGGCCAACGTTGGAGCTGATGAGAACATAGCATTTGCTATTGCCAGTATGTTACGAGAAAACAGAAGCATTATAACCTTAAACATTGAGTCAAACTTCATCACTGGCAAAGGGATTCTGGCCATCATTAGATGTTTGCAGTTTAATGAGACATTGACGGAGCTGAGATTTCATAACCAAAGACACATGTTGGGACACCATGCAGAAATGGAGATTTCAAGACTGTTAAAGGCCAATAATACTCTACTCAAAATGGGATACCACTTTGAGCTACCAGGTCCTAGGATGGTTGTTACTAATTTACTCACAAGAAATCTAGACAAACAGAGACAGAAGAGAAAAGAGGAACAAAAGCAACAGCAGGTGAAGGACCAGGCAGAGATCATAACTATGTTGGAGAATGGTTATGGTTTAGGGATTCCTCCAGAACTTTGGGAGATGTTGAGTAGACCAGTTCCCAAACCAAAAATGCAAGCAATTCCTGAAGAACCATCACGTCCAGTTTTAAAAAGTGTAAAAAGTAGACAAATGATAGACAACCTCCCACAGGTTTCGGAAAACAAGAGTGATTCCCAACCACCTTTCCAAGGGGTGAAGTTGAAGAAGTTTCAGACAAAGTCTACTGCCCAAAAGCTAAGGGAGCAAACTGAGAAAACAAGCCTTCGAGACATGATACAGCTGAAGAGGGCGTCAAAACCCAGGTCAAGTGTGACGGAAAACTCAGGACCATCAGAGAAAACCAATCTCAAAGACGTGATAAAGACTCTCAAGCCAGTGCCCAGGTCACGAGCACCCCCCCTTGTTCAGATGACGCCTAGAGATGAACTTTTGAATGACATTCGTCATAGTAATGTGGCATATCTTAAAGCGGTAAGAATTTGTTTTGACATTACAAAAATAAATTCCAGGAGCTTTATGATTATAATATTGGGTTATCAAATAATATTGTAGATGATTCACCTAAAAAAATTGTCTTTATGACCTTATGCATATTGTTCATTAAATGGACTTTCAAGGTTTTATAAAAAAAATAAAAAAGCTAAAGGAAGACAAAATACTCCCCTAACCTCCCCCTCTGCTCTGTTTAGTGATAAGTGTCCTGTATCCCCAGCAGACTGTTGGGTAGCAAGTTGTAGTCATGGTGGATGTATGCCAGTGCCATCACCTTGACCTAAGTCTTGGTACCACCATATGATGGAATTGGTGAACAACCCCTAAAAATCCTTATCAATGAATTCCAATAATTATGATTGTTTGGAATTTATATAGTTATGGTGAAGCTCATTGAGAGATTTCCAATTATGGAGCATCCTAGAATAATTAATGAGCACTGTATGATGGAAAAGATGGACACTTTGAGACAATTTGACTAACAGGATAATTAGGTTGGATAAAAAAATGGTGGGGCCAGGGGCACATTAAAATTGTATAATCCAGCTGCCCTAAGCCAGTTCAGATTTGTGTGCCCCCCCCCCCCCCAATAAGCCAGTCACTATACTTATTTTTTTCTTGTGCTAATCATAATTTAACCAGACACCTATATATGTGTCTGAGTAAGTAGTCAGTCCACTTATACAGTACACTTACAGATACATAGGGACATTTTGAGCGTATGCCATAGCACTGGCAAGTTCAGGCAGTCTGCTGCCCCCTGATAATGTGCTGGCCTAGGCCTCGACCTCGTGAACCTGGGCTGACACATACCATGGTTGATGCCTCTGCTGGTACTTGGAGTTCTCCATGATATTTGTTGGTGAACGTTATGGGTTTGGTAGAGCGTTGCTGACATTCCTGTCCTTTATTTATGAGATAAACTGTATAGTTTGTGAACGGTCAGCTTGTCATTGTGCTACATAATACACATGTATGATAGCAGCATGTGATACTTGTATTAAAATCATTTATGGGGACTCAGTTACCCTAAAATCAAATTGTATTATTTAGGTTATTCTTGAAAAACGAACTACACGTTGTATTAGTCATACACGAAATTCAATATATGTTTTGTGCAGCACAGTTATACAAATGAACAGCTCCAGAGTACTAATTGTGTTTGTCTCTGTGGTGACAATTATCCCCAATGTTGTCATCCAATTCCCCATTTATCAAGTGTTCTAAGCCACAAATTAGCATACTGAGTCACATATTATCCACAAAGGCCCTCATTCAATTGCGATTTGTCCAATTGAATAGGGCTCTAAATAAGCCCATAGCATTTTTTTTTTTAAAGAAGTTTTTAGTTAGTGAAAACCTTGCTTTTGGATAGATGCTTACTAACTAAAAACTTCTTTAAAAAAAATATGCTATGGGCTTATATAGAGCCCTATTCAATTGGCCATGTCGCAATTGAATGAGGCCCTAAGATAGTATGGATGTATGCTTAGCTGTTTTCTGTTATGAGTTTGAGACTGGATATTTAAGCCACTTATGTAGCGGTGAGAGACTTTGTAGTATGGCTTGTTAGTGGATCAGTCGATCCCATGCACTGCAGGATCCCGGGATCCCTGCACTCTGCGAGTAGTCCATGTATTGACTAGGGTGGTTCATTTCCTATTGGCCCCCGGGTGTGGTATGATGCTTATCTGTCCAGGTGCGGAAAATCCCAAGATAATCGACCACTGTGCAGTGGGTTGTTGCATATAATTAGACTGAGTATGACCGGTAAAGGAAAAAAACAATTGGTGTTAAGGTGCTAAGCAGCTGCTTGATGTTAGATAATATTACGCTAGGTCCACTTCAGTGAAGCAGAGGAGTAAGGCACAATGCCATTATTGGAGGCCTCTGAAGTGGGTGACCCAAATAGGATACCTCTTTGCTGGTTGTATCTCTATATCAGTGTCACCGGGCGGGGTGGCTGGTGGGCTTCTCTTATAGAGCAGGTGAACTATCTGCGCCCCTGTATAGCTTTGGGAGTTAGATGGACAATTCATTCAATCATTTTTAAAGATATATGGAATATTTCTGGATTTTACTAGGTATATAACATACCTGTGTCTCTATTTACTATTATGCACTTTATTTTATTAAGAAGTGCTTATAAGCTCTTTTTTTTTTACTGCCTAAATTTAAATTTACTTTTTTTTACTTTTTTACTGCCTAAATTCAAACAGATAGTCCTGTATGGGTCTGCCCTCTGTAGCGTACACAGACTCTGTAGGGTTGAATGTGCTGGGTAGTGTCCTAGCGTATCAGGGACCATATCTCAGAAAACATTCTGCAATATGCTTCTGAGACGTCATACCTGATAGGCTAGGACACTTCACCCAGCATCCAGCACTACAGAGTCTGTGTCTGCATACGCTGAAGTGGGCAGACCTATACAGGGACTACTTGTTTGATTTTGTGCAGTAAAAACAGAGCCTATTCTTAATAAAATAAAGTACATATAAGTAAATAGATACATAAAGAATAATATATACCTAGTAACATCCAGAAACCTTTCATATTTAGAGAAAAAGAGATATAATTTGATTCATCTACCGAAAGTTCCTAAAAATACTAAATATAGTCCAAAAAGTGCATGGGAGTCTCACATCAGCCACAAGAGGGAGGAGAAAAAAGCAATAGGGCAATATCTGCCATCCCAGGAGTGCATTAGTCATACAGATCTGACTTTGGTTTTGCAGATTATAAGCCTTATTAAATTGCGATTCGGACAATTGAATAGGGCTCTATTTAAGCACATAGCATATTATTTTTTTACAGAAGTTTTTAGTTCGTGAAGACCTTGCTTTTGGATAGAAGTTCACAAACTAAAAACTTATGTAAAAAAAATATGCTTTGTGCTTATATAGAGCCCTATTCAATTGGCCAAATCGCATTTTAATAAAGCTGTTAGTCTGGGTCCTGGCCTACATACTATGGCCCTCATTCAATTACAATTTGGCCAATTGAATAGGGCCCTAAATAAGCACATAACATATATTTTTTAAAGAAGTTTTTAGTTAGCAAGCATCTATCCAAAAGTAAGGTTTTTACTAACTAAAAATGTCTTTAAAAAAAATATGCTATGTGCTTATTTAGAGACCTATTCAATTGGCCCAATCGCAATTGAATGAGGCCCTGTATACATAGTTCTAACTATTTTTTCCTAAAATATATAATTCCTGAGGTATTCCACTTTGTTTATGAGGCATTGTTATGCAAACAAGTAGTTCTCAAGCTACTTTGATGAGCTATATATTAAGGGCCTCATTCGATTGCGATAAATATAAGCTCTATATAAGCACAGAGCATATTTTTTTTTACAGAAGTTTTTAGTTAGTGAACTTCTATCCAAAAGCAAGGTCTTCACTAACTAAAAACTTCTGTAAAAAAATATGCTATGTGCTTGCATAGAGCCCTATTCAATTGGCTAAATCGCAATTGAATGAGGCCCTAAGTCTGCTTGTTTTGTTTTTGATGCCTCCACATTTATTCAATTCTCTAAGCAAAAATTAGCCTATAGGTGATTCATAAACAATGCTGAACATCTCAGGAATGATTAGCGAAGAGTGTCCATTGGTTACAGTGTATAGCTAATATTTAGTACTGTTTTGATGAACCACCTTATTGTTAGGGTGATATTGTCACTTTAATACAAAGCCTTACACTTATACTCATGTAATTTGTCTCATCAATAAAACATCTTGAAGGTCTGTTTATGTTGTCACAATTTTAAAATATCTACTAGATAAATTCACTGTACAATATTTTTTTTGCATTTTATTACATTTACATTTATTTTTTTACTTAATTTTGTTTTAAAATTTTTGTACAATTAAATGGATTCTTTACCCAAATGTTGCTTTCGTTTTTTAAATGGATTTATTTAACTGTATCCTGCTCAGTGCAATTGTTTTCTCCCATGCAGGTGCCATGTTTCACAACTGTGACCTAAGGACACACTAAGAAGCAGGGTCTTTACACTACCAATGTTATGCTAGCAAACCGAGAGTGGCATGCTGTGGCCCTCATTCTATTATCGGCCGTAAATCGGCCGCAAAGCTGCGATTCCTTGCGGGGCTCCCGTTACCTCGCAATTCAATTATACGGCGCCGCAAGGCTATCCCCTTACGGCCGGCCGTATGTCTTGCAACCGGCCGTAAGCTCAGAAATATTTAAATGCAAAAATAAATTCAAGACGGCACTGTAAAGCTCTGTAAATGCTAGGGATCATATTGGGGGACATGAGGATTAATAGCAACCCCCTCTCAAGCTTGCACATCAGCCCAAATCCGAGATTACATTAACTGTTTATTTTCCGGCCGCAGCGTGGGCGGGTCTGAGGTGCTCCAAGCCCTCTGGACTTTTTACATGGATATGTGACATAAATAAAATAAAAATGTATTTACGGATTTGAGTGTAGGGGAATGTTGTGCTATTAATGCTAACACCTACAATCACTTTATAGTCTCCTCAGAGTGCAGGATGGCTTTATTATGGCTTTATAATGTGCTTAATTGTGTGTCTGCGGGACCTTTTTGCTGCAAGTAAGCTGCGGCTCGGTTTTAGCCTTGCAGACAGGGTTCCCGGAGCAATTGAATAGCAACCAGGATTTTCTTGCGGCCGAAACGCTTGCGGACGTTTAAGATCAAAGGCTTTCCTCAGGCGCGTGCGGCCGCAAGGGATAGCAAGGCGCCGGCCGCAAGTCTGCCGGAATCCCCGGCCGGAAGAGAATAGAATAGGCAAATAGCTTGCGGCCGGTCCTTGCGGCCCCGCATCTCCTACGGCCGATAATAGAATGAGGCCCTGTGTGTCTGCATGCAAGTGTAGTGTGAAGCCCTCCCTGTGGGCGAGACTGTGTCACAGCTGTGAAACTTAGCACTGTACATGACAGAGAACAGGAAGTCTCAGAAGGTGAGAATCTGTTATGCCAGGGACTTCTTAAAAGTAAATGAAGTGTACATTTGATATGACAGTTACATTGAGGCTGATTACATTAATCAGTTAACCTATTTAAACATTTATTTGAAAAAAAACTATTATTTTACCCCCTCATTAAAATGTGAATTTGTTTTTTCTACAGGTACCAGTACCAAAGGAATTGGAATAAGTTCACAATGGGACAGTGGAAATGTTAAAGAAAGTAGACTGAGCAAATATTGCTTTTAAATTACTTCTACGAAGGTTATAGTGACAGACGTATGGGATCAACCAAGATTAAATTCACACAGACAGACGAAGACGATGAGGATCCACTGATAAGAGTAATGTCAGAGACTGCAATGGACAGAAGCCATAGTATTAGACACTTATAGTCAAATCATGAAGATCAGAGGTTGTTGGTGGCCAGTGAACAGCCCGGGGTCTCTGGGCTTCCCCAGGTGGTCCAAAAAAATTATGAATTAAAATGAATAAAACTACAGTACATAATTTGGAAGATTTTTTTTGTCAAACAGTAAGAAATATCAGTAATTTCCCCCAATATTCCAGGATATCACAGCAATAAGCACACATAAAATAACTATAATTACATATGGTTGATGTTAAAATTTTAGAGTGGAAAATTTAGATAATGCAACTTAAACATGGGTATTACAAGCATAAATTATCTATAATCTCTATAATATATTATCTATATGACCTCCTAAGTGTCTAAGGGCCTCATTCAATTGTGATTGGGCCAATTGATTAGGGCTCTATATAAGCACAGAGCATATTATTTTACCTAAGTTTTTAGTTAGTAAAGACCTTGCTTTTGGGTAGAAGTTCACTAACTAAAAACTTATGTAAAAAAAATATGCTATGTGCTTATATACAGCCCTATTCAATTGGTCAAATCAAAATGTATTAAGGCCCTAAGTCTCTATATCTAGGGGTATTCGCTAACTCCCAGTAGGGTTTGTTAAGGAAAATAAGATTGCATGGTTGGTACAGGCTTTAAGAATTTAACTTCTTTGGCTCCTTCAACCATGAAAGTGATCTAAATGGGACTATTATAATTTAGATCACTTGCATGGGTGTAGGAGCCAAAGAAAATCTGGGGGTAAACCACCAAAGAAAATCTGGGGGGATGTCCCCCCCACCACCACCAGTTCCTACACCCATGATCACTTGGCATGCACTTCTTTATCATCCACCACTATGAAATGTAATTAATGGCCCTAGATAAGGAGAGTTAGAGAGAAGAATAGAGATTTATACTTTTAAGTTCCATTATTTAACACTTTTACTCACTGGTGCATCCTACCTAAATCAGGCCTGCAAATCCTTGCCAAAAATCTTGAGTATACAGGTCTATGAAGCACTCGCCTTAAGAAATATAGGCAATTATATATGTAGAAATGTACAGTGCTCATAAATAAATATAACTAGAATTGACTATTCTTAGTGGAAGAGATCAGCAAGGGGCGTGATACACAACAGAATACTGTGTTGGGAGTTGAAAATGCTTAAAAAGTAAGTGAAAGTCACAATAACAAAAAAAATAAAAAAAAATCACACAAAATCTGTGTAAATTACCAAAAAGGAACACTTGAGAAATAATTGTGTTGATGTCTAGTATTGCATTTTTTTTAGCAATCGATAGAGTATGAAGCATAAAGAGTTGTCTCCATATTTGCTATTTATATATAATTTTGTTAAATGCAACATGTTAAAGAGATGTAATAAAATATAATATAAAATCATTTTAGAGTCTGTTTTCTTAAAATATAAATGTATGTATATAAGTACATACATATATGTATACATACATATATACATATATACATATATATATACCTACACATATACCTATATATATATATATATATATATATATATATATATATATACATTGTTGTTGTTCAGTTTCTCAATCTTACCCTATGGACTGCAGCATGCAAGGCACATCTTATGTCTGGTTGTGCTTATCATAATGTTTTCTTGGCAAAGATACTGTACTGGGTTGCCAGTTACTTCTCCAGTGGACCACAATTTGTCTGACTTTTCTACTGTGACCTACCCACCATGGGTGGCCCTACATGGTATAGCTCACAGCTTCACAGCTTTACAAGCCCCTTCACTACGACAAGGTAGCGATCCAGAAGGGTCATTATATATATATATATATATATATATATATATATATATATATATATATACACTTGCCAGTAACTTGCCAGCAAACTTGAAGGGATAATATTCAATGTCTCTTTCCCCCCTTCCCTCTCTCTTTCCTCCCCCTCTCCCGTGTCTCCCCCCCCACTCTCCCTCCCTTGCGTCTCTTCCCCCCCTCTCCATCCCCTGTGTGTCTCCCCCCCTCCCCTGTATCTCTTGCCTCCCTGGTGCCGCGCATGTACCAAGTTCCGTACAACAGTTTCCGTAGTGCGCTTGCTCTCCCACTGGAGTGTTATACACTACGGAAACTATTATATGTGATATATACACAGTAGACTCTCAGTTATCTCTGGGACCCATGGGGATTGGTAGATGCCGGAATAAATGTTATTTCTGGTTGCTTGAGAGTTACTATTAAAAGAGGCATAGGTTAGCTGCACTTAGGATTCTCTGCTTAGTATATTTGTCAGTGAGGGCTGTTCTAGCAGCAGCAGCAGCTTTCACTCCTCACTTACACATAGCTACGTACGGCTGGAGTAAAACTGAAACATACAGTGGATGAAATCTAGGTGCCTGTAAGCATTCTGTATGACAACCTGGCTCCCGGCATTTGCTGAGCACTGTACATTTGTATTTTTAGTGAAAGTATAGTATTCAATTTTTTTTCTGTTTTTTGAGTTCTGGTTAACTGTGTCTACTGTGTATATATATATATATATATATATATATATATATATATATATGTATATATATATATATATATATATATATATATCCCTACACATATACCTTTATATGTACATACCTATTTATTTGCCTGCATGTTTACCTAAACATATACCTACATATATACATACAAATATACATAGATTATCATATATAATTCAGATTCATAAAATAAATCTACAATTTTAAAGAGCTCTTCACAATCAGATGCTGGGATGAGGATTTTAATACCACCCTGAAAATGTTATATATATATATATATATATATATATATATATATATATATATATATATAATTCTAATGAGACAGCACCAGACTGAAACATCGTTGTGTGATTGAATGGTAGCTTTCTATATTTATGCTCCATCATTTGACTTTGTCTGCAGCCTGTGAGAGGTCACTAGACACACCCTGCAATTTTGAATATTTTTTACTCCAATATCATGGGAAAACAAACAAAGAATAGGTATAAATTGTATAAGTTAGCAAACAACTATGTTTTACAGTGAATTGTCAGTCACAGTCACTCGTTCCATTGCTTCAGAGAATCACTGTTCACACCAAATGCAAATTATTACAAAATATCACTTCTCTGCTGTACTGACAGGAGGAATAATGACAAAGTATCTGCTCTTTATACTGTTATGGTCTCCGAGAAACACAGAAACGTTTCTGACTGTTCAGTCCTGCGGCTGCTTGTCTCTCCTGGATGAAACAAGTTCCAATCAGTTAATTGTCTGGTAACTAATTAGTTGTAGCCAATTCTCAATCATTATGACTATTCAATATCTCGAGGGAGAGCTTGGAGGGATTTATACTCAATAACTAAAAATACCTACAACTAAATTAGTTTTACAGCACCTGATTTTACATCAACTTTGGTATTTTCCATGACTTTAAGTTATTGAATAAAACCTAGAAAAAGGCTTAACCCAGCAGTGGTGAAGAGCTGTTACAGGGGCCATTTGCTGGAATAATCAGCACTAATTAACATACTGGGAGCCTTGTCATTAGATCTGCATATAGGACATGAACATTTACTGGCTAGTAGATTTATATTTTTAGGGGAAATGTAAAATGTAATGTCTTAGGAACCCCCTGCCTGCTTATTAAATGGTTGGGAGTCATAAATAAGGGGTTCATTCCCTAATGAGGGGATTTTGGATTCCCTGTCAACTACAACATGTGCAGGTGGGTGAAATGAATTGGGTATGGGGTAAATTTACAATAAAAAAATGGTGAGGGCCTCCCCAGTACCCCTCTATAATATTATAGCCCTTTCAAACCTTAATTCCCATTTGTCTCATGATGTGTGTATGTGAGGGAGTTAATCCTAACTTAAACGGGGGTCCTATGGACCGCCTTATTTCCTAGAGGGGCCTTAGGGCCCTTGCCCCACGCCCTTGCTTGGTGAAGGGATAAATATTAAATAAAAAATGTGTCTACAGAATTATCCCACCTTAGCTCCTAACAGTCTATATGGGCTAGGGAGGGTAATAACCTCACCCCTTTAAATTAATCCATAAATACCCACTAACCCATTGACTTTGAGGGGGCATTATGAAGATGAATTTGAAGAGGAAGTGAAACTTTTCTTTTATGCATAACAAATAATAAGACCCCCTCTCTTACCCAAACCATGACAGTACTTTCTAGCCAATCAGAGACCACATAGGTTCTTATACCCGCGATAACATAGACTCAGGTTCTCATTGCGCTTAGGGAATTCCTCCAGTCTAGTTTAGTTTTCTGATATGTTTTTGGGATTGCTCTTTTTCCAAGGGTTGAAGATAAGAATAAGGTAAAACTGTTTTTTTCCTTAAACAGGGTTTTATTTTATTTAGCTAGTCTAGAATGAAATTGAGAGCATAGGTAGAGTGCTCCATCCAAAGGGTAAAAGGATGGGGGACATTAGCCACCGTCTTAGATTGACAGCCCTCCTGGTATTGGACCAGATGTAGGTCCTTATAGTGACGTATTAGTGGTTTTAGGCAGCAGGGCAATCACCTATATATTTTATAGAGCTGCCATCAATATCAATGAGTGCCATATATTTGGGTGGAAGGGGTTAATTATAGTGATGGTTTATGTGTTTTTGCAGGGGCTAATAACATGCTGCCATTGATAGGGTCAAGGAGAATTGGACACAACTTAACATCTAAACAGCAACAGTTGTAGTGCTTTATTTTTATTATGTATATGGTATCCAATAAGTTAAGTGCATTTTAACTGACTACCTGGTTTTGATGACTTAGTTTGAATGCCTTAGTTTGATTTGGTTAATTTATCTCTGTGTGTTTTATTGAGCTAAATATGATTAATCCAAAGTCTGTAGACAGATAAAGGACTGTAAAAGAGTGCACAAAATGTGTATGTATAAAGTTGACAATAAAGCCATCTATGAATAGAATTATTTTAAAATGAATGTTAACCTGCCTGAGGTGCTGGGTCTGTTTGGCACAAGGTATAGGGACACACCTATAGAATAAGTAAACAACTTCCAGAAAAATGAGAGTCATGTATCAGGAAAGAAGTAGAGACAGACCCAGCACCTCAGGCAGGATTTTGTCCCACTCCTCTTTGTAGATCCTCTCCAAGTCATTAAGGTTTTGAGGCTGATGTTTGGCAACTCGAACCTTCAGCTCCTTCCACAGATTGTCTATGGGATTAAGGTCTGGAGACTGGCTAGGCCACTCCAGGGCCTTAATGTGCTTCTTCTTGAGCCACTCTTTTGTTGCCTTGGCTGTGCGTTTTGGGTCATTGTCATGCTGGAATACCCATACACAACCCCGTCCATCGTCCCTTTGATGTGGTGCAGTTGTCCTGTTCCCTTATCAGAAAAACACCCCCAAAGCATAATGTTTTCACCTCCATGTTTGACAGTGGGGATGGTGTTCTTGGGGTTTTAGGCATCATTCCTCCTGTTCCAAACAGTTGAGTTGATGCCAAATAGCTTGATTTTGGTCTCATCTGACCACAACACTTTTACCCAGTTCTCCTCAGAATTATTCAGATGTTCATTGGAAAACTTCAAACGGGCCTGAACATGAGCTTTCTTGAGCAGGGGGACCTTGCGGGTGTTGCAGGATCTCAGTCCTTCACGGCGTAGTGTGTTACCAATTGTTTTCTTGGTGACTATGGTCCCAGCTGCCTTGAGATCATTAACAAGATCATCCCGTGTAGTTCTGGGCTGATTTCTCACACTTCTCTAGATCATTGAAACTCCAAGATTTGAGATCTTGCATGGAGCACTAGACAGAGGGAGACTGATGGTTATTTTGTGTTTCTTCCATTTGCGAATAATCGCACCAACTGTTGTCACCTTCTCACCAAGCTGCTTGGCGATGGTCTTGTAGCCCATTCCAGCCTTGTGTAGGTCTACAATCTTGTCCCTGACATCCTTGGGCAGCTCTTTGGTCTTGGCCATGGTGGAAAGTTTGGAATCTGCTTGATTGCTTCTGTGGACAGGTGTCTTTTATACAGGTAACAAGCTGAAATTAGGAGTACTCCCTTTAAGAGAGTGCTCCTACTCTCAGCTCGTTACCTATATAAAAGACACCCGGTAGCCAGAAATCTTGCTGATTGATAGGGGATCAAATACTTATTTCCCTCACTGACCTGCAAATCAATTTATAACTTTTTTGACATGTGTTTTTCTTGTTTTGTTTTTTTGTTATTCTGTAGCTTACTGTTAAAATACACCTACCATTAAAATTATAGACTGACATTTCTTTGTCAGTGGATAAACGTTCAAAATCAGCAAGGTATCAAATACTTTTTTCCCTCACTGTACTCTATCTGTTGCTTCCACTGGTTGGTTATCTGGTTTATTTTGCTTTGAGATATCTGATTTTTATTATCAGTTTCCGTGTATAAATGTATTAATTAATTGTATTCCCATCAATATAATTATTATATACACTTTACAATTCACTTACTTTTAAGAAGCCCCCCGAATAAGAGTCTCTGGTCCTGGAGCCTCCACCCTTCTTCCTGTTCTCTCTCATGCAAAGTGCAATGTTTCAGAGCTGTGATCTAAGGATAAGCCCACAGAGGTGACAATACAATAATATTGGCAAACAGACAGTGACCTGCTTTGTACCATCACCATTAAACTGATAGTATAAAGTCCCTCCCATGTGAGTGTGGGCTTGGCTCACAGCTATGCAAGATGCCAGCAGCCATGAGAGAGAACAGAAAGAAAAATGGGCAGTTTCAGATGCTGTGAAATTGTTGCTCTGGTGGCTTTTTAGAAATAATTGAAGCTTACTTTTTATGACTATTAAATTATTTAATGTTATACAATGTTTCAGTAAACGCAAATAATAATATAAATTCCTAAAACAATTATGTTAGCACTGTATGGAGTTGGATTAATGCTATCTCATCTAATCCTGCGGTCCTTTGAATAGAACATTATACACAAGTATTTTAGCAATTATCATTTATTTAGTAGAATGTGTGTAATAAATAGCTCCAGATAGGTCATTTCCAGTTTATTTGCAACATATGCCTTTCAATTCCAAAGCTTCCATACATATTGCCCGATTACTAAACCTACAAATGCATTATTATTCGAGCCAGAAACCGGAAAATGTATGTTGTCACGTTCCCTGCCATCTTTGTACTTAGATTAAGAAACCCAAAGGTGAAAGGGCAAGAGATACCACTTTAACAGGCCATGGAGATCATTGTGTGGATATACCTTTGTGCCATTAGAAAAAGCCGCCTCCCCCACTGACCTGATGCTGGACACAGACCTGCACCAGCTGAGTCTGATCTTTGAACTATGTTAATTTTGTATACCAATTTTCTAATTCATCAAATAGGAACCGGTGTCTAATTACAACATATAACTCTTGTAGATTGTCAGTTTCACCTAAAAAACATCTCCAAAATTCGTCATTATCTTACAGAAGACACAGCTAAAATTCTAATACACTCTCTCATCATATCTCGACTCGACTACTGCAATTCACTCCTTGCTGGCCTACCCATCTCTCGTCTGTCTCCCCTCCAATCCATAATGAACGCCTCCGCTAGACTCATCTTCAATACCAAACGCTCAGTGTCTGCAGCTCCCCTCTGTCACTCACTGGCTTCCCATAGCTTCCCGAATCAAATTTAAAATCATGACTCTAACACATAAAGCCCTCAACAACAGTGCACCCCCTTATATCTCTGCTCTTGTTTCAAAATACTCTCCCAACCAGCCCCTTCGTTCTGCTAACGACCTTCTTCTTTCCTCCTCTCTCATCACCTCCTCTCACTCCCGTCTTCAGGACTTTTCTCGTGCAGCCCCTACTATCTGGAACTCCTTGCCTCGCTCCATTAGATTAACTTCCTGCCTCAAAACCTTTAAAAAATGACTAAAAACACACCTATTTAAAAAATCATATCACCTTCAGCCTTTATAATTACAACTGCACACTCCACAGCTTAAAAACACTCCCACCCACAATCTACAGTACAGCTCACAGACCCCTCCAATTGATTAAACAAATTGCATTCACGTTGCCATTTTGTATTCTTCACCCTCTTGTATCACACCTAAACCCTTAGATTGTAAGTTTGCGAGTTTCATTTGTGTGTCCATGTCTTGGAAACAAGCACTATGTACATTTGATTATATGCTCAAAAACAGGGCCCTCCATTCTTTAAGGTGTTAAGTTTGTTTTTTGCCATGTACTAACCACCTGTACAGCGCTACGGAATATGTTGGCGCGATATAAATAAAGATAATAATAATAATAATAATAATAGATAGGGCATTACTGTCATCTTTTTAACACCGAGAAAGGTACCCGAGCATGCCTCCCACACTGCACTGAAACATCCAGTGCGATGCTATAATATACAGGGCATCTTCAGGCCTTTAAAGCAATACAGTAGGGGGGGGGGAGTATTTGATCCCCTGCTGATTTTGAACGTTTGTCCACTAATTTTAATGGTAGGTTTATTTTAACAGTGAGAGACAGAATAACAACAAAAAAAGCAAGAAAAACGCATGTCAACAAAGTTAGAAATTGATTTGCAGGTCAGTGAGGGAAATAAGTATTTGATCCCCTATCAACCAGCAAGATTTCTGGCTCCCAGGTGTCTTTTATACAGGTGACGAGCTGAGATTAGGAGCACTCTCTAATCTCAGCTTGTTACCAGTATAAAACACACCTGTCCACAGAAGCAATCAATCAATCAGCTTCCAAATTCTCCACCATGGCCAAGACCAAAGAGCTGTCCAAGGATATCAGGGACAAGATTGTAGACCTACACAAGGCTAGAATGGGCTACAAGACCATCGCCAAGCAGCTTGGTGAGAAGGTGTCAACAGTTGGTGCGATAAGTCGCAAAAGGAAGAAACACAAAATAACTGCCAGTCTCCCTCGGTCTGGTGCTCCATGCCATATCTCCGCTCGTGGAGTTTCAATGATCATGAGAACGGTGAGAAATACACCCAGAACTACTCAGGAGGATCTTGTTAATGATCTCAAGGCAGCTGGGACCATAGTCACCAAGAAAACAATGGTAACACACTACGCCGTGAATGACTGAAATCCTGCAGCGCCAGCAAGGTCCCCCTGCTCAAGAAAGCACATGTACAGGCCCATCTGAAGATTGCCAATGACCATCTGAATGATTCAGAGGAGAACTGGGTGAAAGTGTTGTAGTCAGATGAGACCAAAATCGAGCTCTTTGGCATCAACTCAACTGTATCGAGGAGGAGGAATGCTGCTTATAATCCCAAGAACACCATCCCCACCGTCAAACATGGAGGTGGAAATATTATGCTTTGGGGGTGTTTTTCTGCTAAGGGAACAGGACAACTGCACCGCATTAAAGGGACGATGGACTGGGCCATGTACCATCAAATCTTGGGTGAGAGTCCCCATACCTCAGCAAGGGCATTAAAAATGGGTCGTGGATGGGTATTCCAGCATGACAATGACCCAAAGCACACAGCCAAGGCAACAAAGGAGTGGCTCAAGAAGAAGCACATTAAGGTCCTGGAATGGCCTAGCCAGTCTCCAGACCTTAATAGCCTAGGAAAATGTGAAGGGAGCTGATGGTTTGAGTTGCCAAACATCAGCCTCAAAACCTTAATGACTCGGAGAGGATCTGCAAAGAGGAGTGGGACAAAATCCCTCCTGAGATGTGTGCAAACCTGATGGCCAACTACAAGAAACGTCTGACCTCCGATTGCCAATAAGGGTTTGCCACCAAGGCGAAAGGGTCAAATATTTATTTCCCTCATTGACGTGCTTATCAATTTAGATATACCTATCTATACCGGACACCTTCCATGTCCCTTTAACACATCCATACAACAGACACTAGTCATCTGAAAACTCTTCTTCCAGATTCTGAACAAATGCAAGGATTTTTATAGATAAAATTGAGATTAAGAAATTATTTGTAGGAAGAGGCATAATATCCTGTATTTACGGTAGGTATTAAAGGACCCTGTAGCCTATTTTTTTGAATAACTAAACTTAATTATTTAAAAAATAAACATAAATATTGCCTTAACATGTTTAATTTTCCTATGCAATTATTCTATTTTCATAAGTGATTTTTTTTGGTTACTTTCTCATGCGGATGCGCTTGTGAATTAATGAGTGTTCCATTATTCCCAGTGAATGTACTCGCATTTTCAGTTGCCACATTTCCATTGTAACCACATTCAAAAACTCCTCCCACCTCATGAAGTGGATTAGCAGAAACCATAATAGTAGATTCCACTGATGCATAATTACATATAAAAACAATAAATTAAAGGCTGTATTTTATTTTTTTTACATTATGCTTATTTTTTTAGTTACCGTAAGTATTTTGAATACTGGAAGCCTTTAAATAACCATTTTAAAATTAAAGTGGTATTTCATTGAGAAAGGTATAAGAACGTTAGGTGTAACAGTTCAGGATTAAAAAAAAAAAAAAAAAAAAAATATAGATTTTACAAAAATTCAGCAGCCAGATCAAAGCTTTTAATATGTGCAGTGCAAGAGGAAAGGAAATTAATATCACAGGATAAATGCAAAAGCAACTTTTTGTACATGTCTTATTTTTGCATTTCTTCTTAAGAAGCCTAGTATGTCAACATGTGCTAAAGCTATTACACAGTCATCATAAAGATGCAAACTATTATATTAGAGTATAAACTTATTATAACCAAGTATCATTACAGACAGGAGCCTTTATATGGACACGAAGGTCACCAGACGTGATCTGTACCATGAGATACAGAGTGGAAGAATATATCTGGAAAAGGTGTTTTCCTTTTTAAAAATGCTAAATAATTAGTTAATGCATCCTCCCCTGCATTGTAGGAATATATAATGAGCTGCAGCACTATGTCACCAATTCAGCTTTGCAGGCTGAGTAAGGAGAGGTTACATCTCTAATATCAGATCTAAATTAGATATGATGTTCATTTTCGTCTATTACAATGCTTGTAGGGGCATAGCCGTGGGCTAAAATTTTATTCTTTATTTTTCCACTCTCTATGGGATGTGTACAGTCGCTAGATACTGCATAATCTGCTAAGAACTTCAATTAAACTAATAAATGTGCAACACAGAAAAAATAAGAACTGATCAAAATATCTGACTACTAGCCACAATTATGATATTCCACACATGATTTATAAATACTTATTTTACGTATTTACATTGTTTTTTTATTTTTACAGTGGAAATAAAACCCAAAGTGTCGCTTTAAGTCTGTGCAAAGGGGCAGAGAATGTCAGAGCCTTATATCTAGCACTGTAAAAGCAATATAAGTGCAAAAAGCTAAATATCAAGTCATATGATGATAATAATAATAATAAAATTTAGTTACACAATACAGAGATTTGGAATTTTAAGTATAGAACGGCAGAAATCAAGTAAAAAAAAAAAAATAATCCTGAAATTCGGGTAAAGTCCCAAACAGTCAATGCAAACCAAGAGGCACAAAGAAGGTTTTTTTTTTCTTTTTAACCAAAGCGAGTACAATACTGGTGAAAATTCTGCAATAATACTTTCAATTTTAAAATAATATATAGAAGATTAAGTGACCACTGTAACACCCCAGCAAGTGTAGATAGTTATTTTAGTTATGCACTGATCATTAATAAAAAAAATCCTCAATATTACATTGTTAAAGATTATCTGCCTCCAGGTGAGTATTTGTCTCCGCCCCGGATAAGGTCATCAAGGGGATGGTGGGCAGATTGCCTGAGGACAAGTTGAAAGGGTTTTTAAGAACAATCAGATTTGATAAGGGAACAAACAATCATTGGCTGGCTGCCAACTCAGCTTGCTGGCAATCTGGATCACTGTGTAGCTGCTGTCTAGTAGTCAAAGCCACCACTCCTATTGAGGGTGGAGACAAGCAGCAGATAAAGTTTATTACTGATCAATGCCTAATTAAAGCATCTTCGGATTGTTAGGGCACCATGGTGGCCCTCTAATTAACAGGTGTATAGCCCCTAATGTCTAGAATAGGAAAGATAAGGGAGATTAGCATCTCAAATGTGATTCCACAGACTGCAAAATGCAACACTTTTGTGAAATTGTAAATTTCCACAAACCTTAAAAATTGATATGTAAGTTTTCTGTATTTTACTAGGTATAGAATATCCCTGTGTATTTACATTTATGTACTTTATTAGGAAGTGTTTAAAAGCTCTGTTTTTTTCTGCCTAAATTCAAAACAAATATTACCTGCTTGGGTATGCCCTCTGCAGCAAATGCAGACACAGACTCTGCTGAACTGTGTGCGGTCTCATCCTAATCAGGGACCATTTCAGCAAAATTGTACAACATGCTGCTGAGATGTGGTCCCTGATGTGCAAGGTAGTGTCCTAGCCTATCTAGCTCTACAAAGTCTGTGTCTGCATTTGCCATACAGGGACTGTTTGTTTGCTTTTAGGCAGTAAAGCGCTCCTTAATAAAATAAAGTACATAAAAGTAAATATATACACAGGGATATTATATACCTAATAATATCCAGGAGCCTTCCATATCCCTTTGCCTTCAGCGACCACAGTATAGAATATTGACCCACTACCTGAATGCAATCTCAGTATCAGTTTACAATGTAACAAAACTCTTTATAGTTTTTCTTCATACTAGTTGTCCAATTATTTGGGAACATATATGGCAGGTAGAAGCTGCCTGTTCACACAAGTGAAATAACACAAGAAACGCCTCAGTGGGTCATCAGGAGAGAAAAAGCGGCTTTATCTGTGTGTCCGTCTTTATTCCTTCACTTTGCCGATTAAGCCGGCGATTTTTGAGATATTTTCTTCCTGTTGCTCAAGAGCATCAAGGACAATTCCCATTGGAGTCTTCTTCAAGCCGATGCCCTCCATCTTGTTCTCCAGTTTGTTCTTTACATTGCGAAGCCGCAGAGACGCATGGATAAACATCACTAAACATTAAATAAATAATACATTTAGTATGAGGATAAATAAACTAGTCGTCCATCAACAACATTCCCATTTTATTTTCATTTGTTGATCAGGAAATTCATATCCAAAGCGCTTTAAAAACAATATTTAATGCAAAACTTACTTTCAAATGTCATCTTCTAAGCCTACAGTTGAGCTGCTTGTATTCACCCCAAGAGATTATCAAAAGAAAAGTTCTCTGGTTGCTAAATAGTCAGACAAGCTTATGTTTAGAATGTAAACCTTATTAACACAAATCAGGAGCACCCATTCTTCTCAAAATGTAATCTTTTTATATAAATTTATAAACAAAAAATTGAATTTTAGATTTCCATTTTTATTATCCGTGTCCGATACCAAGGACAACAGTCAGTAGGACATTAGACGGATTTAAGCACAAACTAAACAATCCAATTTGTGTAAAATACTTCCATTGATACTAGATGTGACAATTGACGCCACAAAAACAACTTCTCCCTGAAAGAACCATGTCCACACCCAGTTCCAGTCCCTGCTAATACCATCACCAGAGACAGGAATTTGACCAATTGACTATAAATCTTGCCAACAACATGCCCGATGAGATTATCTATCTGTTAACAGGAATTTCAAATAGTACAAGTGGGTTAACTAGTTTAGAAGGGATCTTTGAATGCTTTAACGTTTGTTAAGTAATTACCTGCTCACCTGATTGGCTGAACTCCCACACACCCAGTGGACCAGTGAGGTATTACTGAGGGCTGACGGAGTAAAGAGTAGCTAGTCTAAATTTGTGGGTTGATTCAAAGTTTTATTGTTCTGTTTGGCTATCATGATCAAACTTCTCCCAATAAAAGCTCTCTTCTAGGCTGCATAAGTAAGGTGTTCTCTCTCTTATTTAGAGTTTATAATCTAATTTTGTTATTTTTAAACCCTTGATCCCTGCTCTGAATACTGATGGTACTGGAATAGAATCTAGTCACCGAGAAGCCGATCCACTCCGTGGTCCAAGGGATGATTCCTGTAGCCAAGGCAGGAGAATTCTGCAGCTGAATCATAACACTAGAGTATATTTTTATATTTTCGATACTACACATAATTTATTTTGTAATATTATTGCATCTTAGTTACTTACATAACATTGGAAAAGTTATTCCAAATACGAAGACCATGACACCTCCAAACATAGAAATCACAAAGTAGCTGGTCACCATAATGCAGAAGACAAACATAGTGGGGTACTGCTTCTTGAATTTACGAATGAAATCCTTATTATGGGATGTCCACACGAAGCCCATGAAGATCAGAATCACCACCGTTGCACCAAGGACCATGTTAAGGGGGCTTAGAAACCTGGAGAGAAACAAACAAAACACTTCCATTTAAATATAGATTTATAGGATCCCTGTAGTACAAACATGTGTGTATTTAAAGGTATATGACAGTTTGTCATATCAAATAATATCACTGAGGAATTCTGTATATTTGGGATTCAAAGTACATTTGACATTTCTTATGTGAGCTCCACCCACATGACACCTCTGTAGGCAGAGCATCCTAGCCAATGGGCTGTGCGGAGTTGTGTCCTAGCGAATCAGTTCTCCGTACAACAGCTACCTCCCGAGCAGTTTTGTCTCAGCCAGTGAGAGGGAAACAAATACATTGTTGTTCCTGCCTCTGCTTGGCCACAGCTAATAATGAATGTTGGGACAGTTTAGCTTGGATTTTCAGGGGCGGTCCTTCTCAAAATCAACTGCCTCAAAAATTAAGACATTTAGCAAACTTTAGAGTAAGTTTATTAATGTTTATTTTGAGATTTTCTTAATGCAAAAAATAATAATAATAAAAAAAAAAATAATAATAATATGAGATATAATATTCCTGGATTCTGAATGTATCTAATCAAGAAGAATGAGTAGTGTATAAAAAAACAAAAAAAATAGTTATATACACACACACATATATATAATTTTTTTTTTTTTTTTTTTTTTTTATACACTACTGATTCTTCTTGATTAGATACATTCAGAATCCAGGAAACTTCCACATACCCTGAAAAATAAATAATCTATTGGGTATAAACACAAAGTGGTTTTCTCCTGCTTTGTAGCCATGTAGAGGTCTGAACCTGTGACAGCCTATTCTGCATGTATTCCCATTGAATTATATATATATGATAAATCAGATAAAACACTGAGGGCCTCATTCCATTATCGGCGGTAAAACGTCCGCAAAGCCGCGATTCCTTGCGGCCCCGTGTAGAGCTACCTTTACCTTGCAATTCAAATAGACGGCGCCGCAAGGATATCCCCCTTATGGCCGGCCGCATATCATGCAACCGGCCGCAAGGTCTGAAAACTTTAAATGTAAAAATAAATTTAAGACGGCACTGTAAAGCTCTGTAAATGCTAGGGATCATAATGGGGGACATGAGGATTAATAGCAACCTCCTCTCAAGCTTGCACATCAGCCCAAATCCGATATTTCATTAACTGTTTATTTTCCGGCACGCAGCCTGGGCGGGTCTGAGGTGCTCCAAGCCCTCGGGTCTTTGTCCACGGATATTTGACATGAATTAAAATTATTTGCGGATTTGAGTATAGGGGAATGTTGTGCTATGAATGCTAACACCTACAATCACTTTTTCGTCTCATAAGAGTGCAGGATGGCTTTATTATGTGCCTAATTGTGTGCTTGCGGGACCTTTTTGGTGCAAGTAAGCTGAGGCTCGGTTTTAGCCTTGCCAAGAGGGTTCCCGGAGTAATAGAATAGCAACCGGGCTTTTCTTGCGGCCGAAACTCTTGTGGCCGTTTAAGATCAAAGGCTTTCCTCCGGCGCAAGCAGCCGCAAGGGATAACAAGGCGCCGGCCGCAAGCCTGCCGGAATCCCCGGCCGGAAGGGAATAGAAAATAGCCTGCGGCCGGTCCTTGCGGCCCCGCATCTCTTACGGCCGATAATAGAATGAGGCCCTGAGTCCTTTACACTTCATCTCAGTTCAGACAGGTCTATTTTAGTTTTTTATAAATAGATCTATAAAGTAATATCAATAATAATTACCACTATCAATTGAATGTTTTTCTGATTCACCCACTGGGCATGCTAAATTACTCCCTGCGATCTGAGCATGCCCAGTCTTTTGTTTTGCACTTGACCTACGATGAAGTCAATAGGTTCAGAGTCCTATGGGAGAATCGTCAATAAATGGTAATGATTTATAATTAGAGAGTGATGCAGAGTGTCCTTAGTGGGTGGATACAAAAGGCTGACTGACAGAAAAAAAGAATGTAGACTCAAGACTCACACCAGGTAAACTTTATCTTAAATAATAAAGTAAAAAAAAAAAGAAAAAAATAATTTATATATATATATATATATATATATATATATATATATACACATATATATATATATACATATATATATACACATATATACATATATATATATATATATATATATATATATATATACACACATATATACATATATATATATATATATATATATATATACACACACACACACACACACACAATAATTCAGGAAATTATTTTGTCAACAGAATTAAACACTTTAGGGTGCTGGCCCCCCCAGAGTGAAATTAGTTAAATGGACAGTTTTTACTGGTCTTTAAAATTAAATCAACTTCTTGTTGGGGTGACAGACCCCCTTTACAACCACATATTATTAAGTACTATTTGATACAGGCTGTCCGATGGGTTAAAGTGTTGGTATACGTATGTAATTATGTATGTAACCTCTCACATACCGTATGTAGGTGAATGGAAAATAATTCCCCATCGGCCAAAACACCTCCGCAAGAGATTAAAGCGCCAACTATTATTTCACATTTCCAATTATACTCCGCACCTGCCGGGGTCACTCACACGCCCTCCATTGCATCTTGGATTTGCTGCATTAGCAGCGGGCAGCATATTTGAGGTGAGATTTAGAGAACATTCATCTATATTTAGCTCATAAATAAGTACTTCCCCAGACTGGAAAAACTGAATAGCAGCAGGAAAACGTTACCAGATGTAAACTCCCTCAGCTTAAAGGATATGGAAGGTGCCTGGATTTACTAGGTATTTAATATCCTTGTGTATCTATTTACTTTACTTTATCAAGACGTGCTTATAAGCTAATTTACGGTCTAAAAATCAAACAAATAGTCCCTGTATGAGTCTGCCTTCTGCAGGCGTATATAGATACAGACTCTGTAGAACTGGATGTGCAGTGTAATGTCCTAGCCTATCAGGGGTTACATCTCAGCAGCATGTTAGTAGGGTTGGTTAGTATGAGAAAATGCACGCCCAGAGTCTATGTCTTCATGAGCTGCAGACCCATACAAGGACTCTCATTTTAGGCAGTAAAAGCTGAACTTGTGAGAGCTTTTTCATAAAGGGAAAAAAATAAAAAAGTACATAAACGTAAATACATGGGTAGAATATATATATATATATATATATATATATATATATATATATATATATATATATATATATATATATATATATATATATATATATATATATATATATATATTAAAAAATAAATAACATTGCTAATAAAACTCAATGGAAGAGCAAGCCCAGTAGGATAGCCTACCCCTCATGTCACAGGCAGATTGGTCTAAAATGGAATTCCAGGACAAACACAGTTTGAATATGATTTTCTCAAAAAATACATTCATGGTGGACACGGGTGGCATGAAGGTGGACACGGGTGGCATGAAGGTGGACACGGGTGGCATGAAGGGGTAGCCTGGAAGGATTAGCTGGTTGGCATGAAGGAGCAGCCGGGTAAATAGTTATACACAGAGGGCCTTATTCAATTGTGATTTGGCCAATTGAATAGGGCTCTAAATAAGCACATAGAATATTTTTTTTAAAGAAGTTTTTAGTAAGGGAAAACCTTGCTTTTGGATAGATAATTACTAACTAAAAACTTCTTTAAAAAAATCATGTTATGTACTTATTTAGAGCATTATTCAATTGGTCAAATCGCAATTGAATGAGGGCCAGAATGTTTGCGTGCCATTTGCTTCTCAAGCCGGGTGGCGCTTCCAATTAGGTGGGTGGTGCGCTCTCCTAAATCAAGCCGGGGGGAACACTGCTCTTGCATACCTTCTAATGTTTTTATCCTGTTACATACTTCACAAGTACATGAAGCTTTTACCAAACTGCAGTGGTTCTCTGACAGAGCCGTTAAGCAATGCATATTAGTCACATCCGTTGCAAAGCTCTTTGGCATCTTAGCAGAAATCTCCAGTACAAGACCTCGATGTGCCGCAGGGAATCCCTGACAACATGTAAACTGGAATCAAACAGCAACCCACAGGGTCACTTGATATTAACACTTGTGATGGCCAGTGACAGGGCAAGGTTTATTTAAAGAGTGATGAGTGGCCACCAGCACAACTCATGTATATAAAAAGAGAACTGGCCCCTTACTGTGGACCTTTAGTTATAATGTATACTATAATCCAGGGCTTGACAAATAAAGGGAGCAATGGCAAATTTAATATTGTTTTTATATAATATCAGTGCTCACGCTCAACTTTTTAGTTATTATACATATATTTTTTATAAATAGTCCATTACCTGGCTCCGAAAAAGTTTGGCTGGCTCCTAAGCTTCAGATAAATTTCTCATCCATGGCTAGAATATGACATGGTTTCGTTTTACAAGAGTTCTCTAAGTAATAACAATTGAATAATTAAAACCAATTTATTTTCCTACATAAATTGGCCTACGGCTTTTGGCACTCATTGTGGGCCTGGCAATGAGCGACTTTGGTGCTCATTGCCAGTGTTTTTCAGAGTCTTGCGGGCCTCTCGATGCTTGTAACTTTTAACATAGCGTTAAAAAAAAAAAAAAACTTGGAATTACGACAACTATTATATGTGCTACAAAAAGGTGCGTTTTGCATAGTGCCACTTATTTCCATGGATTAATGGTTTCACAACCAGGAGAATTATTCCTACAGTCCATACTTCTCCGGTTGGGGGTTTTCACAATATCCTTAGTATGTTTGGCAAGAATATAAATCCTTTCTATGAATCATGGAACGCCTACATGACTACTAAGCAGTTATAACTGGCTCCTTATCTGCACGATTTCTCATCCAAATATGATGGGGGATTTGCTTTTTTAGCTCCCCAGCTAACCTAATTTTGCATCCATTTGTGTAATTTTTTGTGCTTTAAAATAGTGTATTATTTTTGTCACACATTTCCTACTTTTTTCCATAGTAGTCTTTATAAAAAAGTAGTGCAGATTGTTAGGTCTTTATAAACATTAATAGTAATAATATTACATGGATATGGAAGGTTCCTAGATTTTATTAGGTATATATTTTTTAATTTAGGCACTATATTTTATTAAGAAGTGTTTATAAGCTCTGTTTTTCTAGCTAAAACAAACAGTCCCTGTATGGGTCTTCCTACCGCAGTGGAGGCAGACTCAGACTCTGTAGGGCTGGATGTGCAGTGATGTGTCCTAGCCTATCAGGGACCATGTCTCAGAAAACATGCTGCCACATGTAGCTAAATGTTGAAGTCAGATCATAGACTACTCCTTTTGTTTTTTGTTTTTTTATTATAAAAACATAATAAAACGAGTGGCCCAACAAAGATGGCGGACTATGGCCATGGAAACCAGAGAATATATTATATTTTTTGGTTCTGTCTCAGCAGTCTCCAGGGGCTAATTTATCCTTACTTGTAAAAAGGAGACTGATATATAAGTAATCAGCCTGGATAATAAGGGTCTAGCCAAACTATTTTAGGTGTCATGGAAGGGATTATATATAGAACTGTGGTTGACATATGTATATGACACTTAAGTGCTAATGAATATTGTATCCCAGGACTTGTCAAGCCCAGATATAGGAATATTATATATAGACTGTGTAGGGCTGGAAGAGATGTGGAGCAGCAGTATGTTGCTGAGAGATACATATACACGGACTATAGGTTTGATTTTAGGCACTAAAAATAGAGCTTATTCTTAATAAAATAATGTACATATAAGTAAGTAGATGCACAGGTAAATGACATACCTAGTAACATCCAGGTACCATACAACCAGTGGTCCAACAAAGACAGCGAGGGTCTCTCTAGCCCACAGATTCCAGGTCCTGTAGCTATGGCCTGTGCATCTTCCTCACCCACTACCACTAGATAGATTGTCTTATTAGCCCTGCTGTCACTACAAGAGAAGTCCAATGTCTCTGGCTTCTGTTGGATCATTCTCTTCCACCACACTAGGCATATACTACAGCCCTCGGTACCCCCGTAAGCCTACGTCCACAACAGTGGTGAGACACCTATTTCACTTGAAGAGCCTCCTATGAAGCCCTGAGTGCTTTAGTACTTTTTATTTTACCCAAAGATACATAGTAAAATCAATCTAGGAAAGGTTTTATTTGGTATATAGGTATTGATCGTAATTATATGCATATAGGAAAATAATTATGTATTTTTTGCTCGTTTTAGAGAAATATAACAGACTGTATGTAGTTGAAGCCAGGCATGCGCTTATACTCTAGAGGGGCACGGGCTGCCTGTTGCCCACCATAGATCTACAACTTGTGTTGCATCACTTCACCTCTCCTAACTCACCCCGTATGCTGCTCCCTATACACTCACTACGGGCGAGGCCCTATGTCTCTGTGTCTGCCGTACCATTTCTTTCCATGTCTCACTTACATCACCAATCAGATTCTCCTGGTACCCCAGATATCATTATGGTCCCCGGTCTCTGGCCAGTGCTATATCATCCTCCTCCTCACTCACCCCAGCAAAAGGCCTCATACTCCACATATCGCTACTCACCCCACCAAATAGATCAACATACCCCAGTGCTCTTGTTTACCCAGGCTGACCATCTCTCTGGCCTATGCAGCAGCATCTTCCTTCTTCCCCCTCACGGACCCACTCAACAGACATTCATATCCTATCTATTCTTTATTTACCCCATCTGTACTGTATAATACCACACCAGATAAGTATCCATATCCTATCTATTCATTATATACCCATCTCCCTTTATACCTTACACTGTATCCTATCTATATAGTTCATCTGTAAGTCTGCGAGTTTCAATCCTGCGCAGTGCTTTAGGGAAAGCGCTATGGACACTGGATTCCAAGCTCAAAGACAGGGCCATACACTCTTTGCAATGTATGAATCTTTAACTTGTCATTGCCTGTAACTTAACTTATGTATAGCGCTACGGAATATGTTGGCGCGTTACAAATAAACGATAATAATAATAAATAATAATAATCTGTCTCAGAGACCTGTACTGCATAATACTCTCCTCAGTTATCCCACTAGACAGATTCCCATATACTATATATTCTCTATATTCCCCATCTGTCTATACCACATCCTGTATCACACCCTGCCCCCCCCACACACACACACACACTCACCCCACCAGATGAATAACCCAATCTATTTTTGATATATCCAATCTGTCACGATAAACTGTATCACACCCGACCAGATAAATACCCATATTCTATATATGCTGTATACAGCTCATCGGTCTCTGTGGCCCGTATTGCATCATACTCTCCTCATTGATCCCACCAGACAGATTCCATATGCTACATATTCTCTATATACCCCATCTGGCGATACCCCACCAGATAAATTCCCATATCCTATATAACCCATCTGTGTATATACCTTATATTGTATATCACACCGCCTCCCCACACTCACCCAACCAGATAAATAAATACCCATACCTATATATTCTTTATATACCCATCTGTCACTATATGCTGTATCCTTTCTATACTCTGTACATCTTATCTGTCTCTGAGGCCTATACTGCATTCTCCTCAGTTACCCCATTAGACAGATTTCAATATACTATATACACCACATCTTTCTCTATACCATATCCTGGATCACACCCCACACTCACCCCACCAGATAAATACCCATACCCTATCTATTCTCTATACTGTATCCCATCACACCCCACCAGATAACTCCCATATCCTATATATGCTCTACACACCCCATATGTCTATGTGGCCTGTATTGCATCATACTCTCTATACCCCATACTGGATCACACCCACCAGACAGAGTCCCATATCGCATATATTCTCTATAAACCACATGTGTTTATATACCCCATACTGGATCACACCCCACCTCCCCACACTCACCCAACCAGACAGATGACCCCTGCGGCCAGTGCCAGGTAGTTGGTCTGGTAATACAGCAGGTTGCTGACCACTCTGTTGTTCCATTTCGAAATATCCTTAAAGTCTGGTCGGGAGAACCGGTCTGAGCCGGGGAAGAAATCATCCCAGGCCCTGAGAGGAGCCACTTGCACATCCATGTTTCTGCAATGAAATGACAGCCTCTTACGCATGCGCCGTACTCGCGGCTGGGCTATTACTTCATGACACCGCCCAGTGCGCATGCGCTTTGTCCTATTTCGCACATGCGTATAAAATAACCACTTCTCCCACAGACGCATTGCATCTAAATATACACTAGAGCAGCAGCCAATCAGCAGTCATTGGTTGGCAAGATGGGCTTCCTGCGTGACAATGGCTGCCATGTGTTGGTTGTCAATAAATCCATTCATTATCACAAAATGCAGTGATTTAAATGAGCGTGGAAACATTGTACAATGAAAAAAATGTTGCACTAACACTTTACATCTGGTGATAATTGAAGGATGACATGTTTACTTTACAGAAATGTATAATCAATATTAATCAATATTAAATCATGTTGGCATCTCCATTTTTTATATTGATGAATGTAGTATAGTGACAGGAGGATAAGTCAGTTTATATATTGTCTTATTGCTTATAATCTCCATGTATTTCCAGAAAATTAGATGAATTGGCTTCAAGGGAAATATACAGTATTTGTCATTTAATCATTCAGTCACGTCCGACTCTCTGTGACTCTATAGATTGCAGCAGTTCAGGCACATCTATAGTTATGTCTCTGGTCCTGCTTATCCATAAGGTTTTCTTGGCAAATATACTGGATGCCAGTTCCTTCTCCAGTGGACCATGATTTGTCTGACCTCTCTGCTATGACCTACTCACAGCTTCATTGAGGAAGACAAGACCCTTCACCACTGTGTTCCAGATGTACAGTATACAAAGTAACAAATATAAGTAACATTATATGACACAGTGATTCCAAATCTTTATGAACAACCAAGGTCTTGGCAAACAACTTTGCGTACATGGTGTATTACACAGTAACTCCACTTGAGGCTTAATATGGTAAAAAAATAAAATGTGAAAATAATTTATTACGTACTGATATCAAAAATGATATCGATAAAACAAAGGATAAATATAAATAAAACAATGATGATATAAAAAGGATAAATGTAAGTACTAAAATGTACTAAAACTTCTTTAGTTAGAAATATCCTTGTTGCTCAAATGACTGCGCAGTCTGTTGTCTGTAGGACTAAAACAGCATATTGTTGTTATCGTTATTATCTTTATTTGTAACGCGCCAACATATTCCTTAGCGATATACAGGAGTTAAGTACATGGCAAAACCAAAATTAACACTGTATAAAGAATGGAGGGCCCTGTTTTTGAGCTTAAAATCAAATGTACATAGAGCTTGTTTCCAAGGCACTGACACAAAATTGAAAACTCGCAAACTTACAATCTAAAGGGTTTAGGTGAGATAAAAGAGGGTGACAATTGCAAAATAGCAGTCTGAAAGCAATATGTTTAGTCAAGTGGAGGCTTCTGTGTGTTGTACTGTAGATTGTGGACATAGGTGTTATTAAGCTGCTGTGCATATTAAGGCTGAAGGTGAGAAGATTATTTAAACATGTGTGTAATATGGGACTCATGCAACGGCAGCAAGGGACACACGTAGAGAAACAGTGAGGGCACAGACAGAGACAGTGACGGCACAGAGACAGAGAGAGGGCACATACAGTGAGAGAGGGCACAGACATAGAGATGGCACAGAGAGGGAGCACATAGGGCACAGAGAGATAGAGGAAAGAGAGGGCACAGGGACAGAGAGGGCACAGACAGAGAGAGAGGGCACTCACAGAGAGCGAGGGCACAGACAAACAGAGAGAGCACAGACAGAGAAATAGGGCACATACAGAGAGATAAGACGACAGAGAGAGAGTACAGACAAAGTGAGAGAGGGCACAGACAGAGAGAGGGCACAAAGGGCACAGAAGGAGGTCACAGACAGAGATAGAGAGAGAGGGCCTAGGCAGTGAGAGAGGGCAAAGACAGAGAGAGGGCACAAAGAGGGAGCACATAGGGCACAGAGAGATAGAGGGGAGAGAGGACACAGGGACAGAGAGGGCACAGACAGAGAGAAAGGGCACTCACAGAGAGCGATGGCACAGACAGAGAGAGAGGTCACAGACAGAGAAATAGGGCACATACAGAGAGATAAGGTGCAGAGAGAGAGCACAGACAAAGTGAGAGAGGGCACAGACAGAGAGAGAGAGAGAGGGCCTAGGCAGTGAGAGAGGGCAAAGACAGAGAGAGGGCACAGAGAGATAGAGATGATAGAAGGCACAGAGACAGAGAGGGCACAGACAGAGAGAGAGGGCACTCACAGAGAGAGAGGGCACAGACAGAGAGAGAGGTCACAGACAGAGAAATAGGGCATATACAGAGAGATAAGGCGCAGAGAGAGAGCACAGACAAAGAGAGAGAGGGCACAGAAGGAGGTCACAGACAGAGAGAGAGAGAGAGAGAGAGAGAGAGAGAGGGCATAGGCAGTGAGAGAGGGCAAAGACAGAGAGAGGTCACAGAGAGATAGAGATGATAGAAGGCACAGAGACAGAGAGAGAGGGCACTCACAGAGAGAGAGGGCACAGACAGAGAGAGGGCACAGAGAGAGAGCACAGAGGGCACAGAGAGATAGAGAGGAGAGAGGGCACAGAGACAGAGAGGGCACAGACAGAGAGAGAGGGCACAGACAGAGAGAGAGGGCACAGACAGAGAGAGAGGGCACTCACAGAGAGCGAGGGAACAGACAGAGAAATAGGGCACATACAGAGAGATAAGGCACAGAGAGAGAGCAGAGACAAAGAGAGAGAGAGGGCACAGACAGAGAGAGATCACAGAGGGCACAGAAGGAGGGCACAGACACAGATAGAGAGAGGGCATAGGCAATGAGAGAGGGCACAGACAGAGAGAGAGCACAGAGAGATAGAGATGACAGAGACAGAGAGGGCACAGACAGAGAGAGAGGGCACTCACAGAGAGAGAGGGCACAGACACAGAGAGAGGGCACAGACATAGAGAGATCACAGACAGAGACAGCGAGGGCACAGACAGAGAGAGAGAGAGCACAGAGGGCACAGAGAGTGGGGGTCAGAGAGAGAGAGGGCACAGACAGAGAGAGAGGGCACTCACAGAGAGAGGGCACACACACAGAGAGAGGGCACAGACATAGAGAGATCACAGACAGAGACAGCGAGGGCACAGACACACACAGAGAGAGAGAGAGCACAGAGGGCACAGAGAGAGGGGGTCAGAGAGAGAGAGAGGGCACAGACAGAGAGAGATGGCACAGACAGAGAGACAGAGGGCAGAGAGAGGGCACACAGAGAGCGCACCCAGACACAGAGAGAGAGAGCACAGACAGATGGGGCCCAGACAGAGAGAGAGTACATGGAGAGAGCGCAGAGAGAGAGAGGGAGCAGAATGTTGGGCAAGTTGCTAATACAGTATATATATATATATTTATATATTTAAGCCTAGGTTAATTTAAAACAAATTATAAACGTCCAGTTTAAACAAAATCTAATTTCCTATTTATTTATTTTTGCATTTATTTAAACCAAGGTTGCTTTGTGTTCATAACAATTAGCCCATTATATTGTTTGTTTACAGCTTTGTCAAAACGTATTTTTAATATAATGTATACCTTGTTTTATATTTTCCATTTTTAAGCCTATGTTAGTTTGTTTAATAACAATGAGCCAAATACGTGGGTTTGTTTACAGCTTTGTCAAATTGTGCTAAAAAATGTATAACATAATAAAAAAATATTATTTTTAGGCCTGTGTAAGTTATTTTCAATTTAATTTAAAGAATTTGTTTGGTGATGTGTTTTCAAAAACGTATAAAATAAGATATAAACCTAGATAAGTTTATTTAATTGTAATAATAATTCCTTCAATACATTGTGTTTGTTCACAGCTTTGCCAATAAAGTTTCTTCAAAAAAAGCAAGCCAGGTAACCAGTCAGGGGGTGGCCCCGCCTCCCGACTCCGGTGCATTGTGGGAGGAGGAGCTCTGGTGAATATGGCGGATGCTGTAGAGCCGTGAGTATCAGTGTGTGTAACTAGGGGCCCTGTATGTTCTTCTTTCTGTGTCACAGGCCAGGAGGGTGGCACTTAAAACCCTTCTTTTATTCTCTCTCTCTCTTTTTAGGGAGAAGAAAAGAAGGCGGATAGAAGAGCTGTCTGACAAGTTAGTGCTGGGGAGATAGTGACATGGAGAGGAGGCTGGCATAGGACAACAGAGAGAGAGCCCTGAGCCTGGCATAGGATCACAGAGAGAGAGCACTGAGCCTGGCATAGGATCACAGAGAGAGAGACCACTGAACCTGGCATGTGACCACAGAGAGATATCCCCCGTGACTGGCATAGAACCATATATAGAGAGAGAGAGACCCCTGATCCTGGCATAGGACCACAGAGAGAGACCCCTGATCCTGGCATAGGACCACAGAGAATGAGAGCCCCCTGATCCTGACATAGGACCACAGAGAGAGAGAGAGACCCACGATCCTGACATAGGACCACAGAGAGAGAGAGACCCCTGATCCTTGCACAGGACCACACAGAGAGAGACCTGAGTCTGGCATAGAACCAGAGAGAGAGAGAGACCCCTGAGACTGGCATAGAACCAGAGAGAGAGACCCCTGAGACTGGCATAGAACCAGAGAGAGAGACCCCTGAGACTGGCATAGAACCAGAGAGAGAGACCCCTGAGACTGGCATAGAACCAGAGAGAGAGACCCCTGAGACTGGCATAGAACCAGAGAGAGAGACCCCTGAGACTGGCATAGAACCAGAGAGAGAGACCCCTGAGACTGGCATAGGACCACAGAGAGAGACCCCTGAGACTGGCATAGGACCACAGAGAGAGAAAGACCCCCTGAGACTGGCATAGGACCACAGAGGGAGGGAGGGAGAGACCCCCTGAGACTGGCATAGGACCATAGAGAGAGACCCCTGTGACTGGCAAAAGACCAGAGAGAGAGAGATCACTGAGCCTGATATAGGACTAGAGTTAGAGAGCCCCCTGAGACTGGCATAGGACCAGAGTGAGAGAGCCCCCTGAGACTGGCATAGGACCAGAGTGAGAGAGCCCCCTGAGACTGGCATAGGACCAGAGTGAGAGAGCCCCCTGAGACTGGCATAGGACCAGAGTGAGAGAGCCCCCTGAGACTGGCATAGGACCAGAGTGAGAGAGCCCCCTGAGACTGGCATAGGACCAGAGTGAGAGAGCCCCCTGAGACTGGCATAGGACCAGAGTGAGAGAGCCCCCTGAGACTGGCATAGGACCAGAGTGAGAGAGCCCCCTGAGACTGGCATAGGACCACAGAGAGAGAGCCACCTGAGACTGGCATAGGACCAGAGTGATAGAGCGCCCTTAGACTGGCATAGGACCAGAGAGAGAGAGCCCCCTGAGACTGGCATAGGACCACAGAGAGAGAGAGATCCCTGAGCCTGATATAGGACCGCAGGCTGAGAGAGAGCCCCCTGAGTCTGGCATAGGACCACAGAGAGAGAGCCCCCTGAGCCTGGCATAAGACCAGAGAGAGAGAGAGAGAGCCCCCTGAGCCTGTTATTGGACCACACAGATAGAGAGAGAGAGATCCTGGCAAGCTGTCATCCCACACTGAGCTTAGGCATAAAGGCACATTCAATGCTTTTTATATAATTTATAGGACCACTAATGGAACATTTATAGTATTCCCTCATTATAATGTGCAAACAATTTTACTAGTTTTAAAATAAATGAATGCAGCCTTTCACTTTTAAGTATTATGTTAAATTTTTCTTTAAAAAATTTAAATTCTCATATATACTTTACATCTTTACAAATCTGTGAACATTAAAAGCCAGCCTGGTTAGCTAGTAGCCAAACACTTTTTAGGAGCTAGCGTATGGCTTATTTATAATAATAATAATGTGTAATAATATGTGTGTATGTAAAAAAAAAAAAATAATATATATATATATATGTAAAAATGAAATAATTTGTATATATATATATATTTGTGTGCGTATGCTGAGAATAGCTGCATTAAAAAATGAGTTATATAAATTGTGTTAATAAGGAAATAATTTAAATAAAAAATAACTTTTAATCGTGCACAAAACATTGTTTTCGGCTTTGTTTTTGAGATGTGTTTTTGAGATGTGTTTTTGAGAAATGTATTAATTTTACTGTTTATATGCAGTTTTCCTGCTGTGGAATCAGTCACTTTAGTTTTCAATGATCTTCCTGAGATGGGAGGAGATTGAATAAGCAGGATGTTTTTATCTTCCTTGTGGGAATGTGGTACCTACAGCTGCCAGTGAATTTATAAGATCTAATAGTCTAAATCTAAGAGTCAAGGCTTAGATAAACAGTTGGGGTGCGGGTTAGTTTAAGGGTTAGGCTATCGTTATAAGCTTAGAACTTCTCTCACATATCAGCAGCGCCACCTAGCAGTTGGAGGCCGCACTGCAGCAGTGGACCTGTCCCGACACCATAACAGGACAGATCCTAAAAGTTGAAAATGTAAATGCTGTGTTTCATTTTTTTTCTGCACATTATCAAGTTTTGTTTTTTAAAAGACCATATAAAAAAGTGACATTTTAATTAATTTAAAGAACCACCAAAGTGACAAATTTATAGTATTCTATTTTAAAAGTACCTGACCCAATAATGTCCACTATGTTTTTACAAAGTTTATAACAAAAACAGCATCTAATTTGTAACTGTTGTATTCAATGTTTACATTAATGATAACAGGCATTTTGTATTTCTACCTAAATGGATTAACAGCATGCAGAAGTGGGAAGAACTGTGTAAAATCTCTATTCAGTTCAGTTGAAAAGTGCTTGACACACTTGGCAATAGAACTCTATAGAAGTGTAAACCCCATAGGTAACTCTTCCCTCAAACCCCCATCACACATGAAGTCTGCTAGTTGGTTTTGAGTGGAAGTCTTAATTTAATTTAAAAGTAACACAACAAAGTTCCATTTATGGTAGAAATTAAAACGTTTTAAAATAAATGTATCTGGTTGTTAATAAAAAGCCTCCCCCAATGTGAAAGTCACATTTTTTATCTAAAGCTGCAGTTTAGGTAGGTGAGGTTTGAATAGTAAAGTTTGTGTAAAAAAATAAAAACATTCAAGGTCAATTATCTTTTATTAGTCTAGGTGTTTTTTTTTAAATTTCTACTGTAATTGGACATTGATTTAATGATCATATTGGAGAGTGACAAGCAAGGGGAGCATTTAGTATAAATAATAATGATTGATACTTTAACAATATAAGTCTCTGTGATTATGCAGGCATGGTCATCCTGCTTATCCTTCTGTGAGTTAATTAATCACCTTGGGCCTCATTCAATTGTGATTTGGCCAATTGAATAGGGCTCTATATAAGCACATAGCATATTTTTTTAAAGAAGTTTTTAGTTATTGAAAACCTTGCTTTTGGATAGATGCTTACTAACTAAAAACTTCTTTAAAAAAAAGATGCTATTTCCTTTTTTAGAGCCCTATTCAATTGGCCAAATCGCAATTGAATGAGGCCCCTTGAGAGCCCCAGTTTAGGCAAACTTGGCCCAGGAGGGTCAAACAAACCTGGATTTGAGGATTTCCTTTCTGTGCACAGGTGAGTCAAAATCCTCAAATTCTGGCCTGTGTTTGGCTCTCCATGACCGAACTTGCCTACCTCTTCCCTAAATAAACTCAGATTTCAAGCCCCTATCTAACACTTCCATTCAAAATATGAAAAATAACCAATTGCAATAATATTTATTTATGAGTACTTTTCAGTTCTACAACAATTGGGACCTCGCTGTGTCCCTTAATGGTCTGTATTTACTAATGGCTTTCTCAGCCGTGATATATATACTGTACTACTGTACGGAGGAGGCTTCTGTCGCTCTTTTGCCCACCATAGATTAAATGATTGTTGTGGTAAACTACCCACACACAAAATCTACACAAGCTAGGAACCGGTCCCCCTCAGTAACCTTGAAACAGTGTTGTATGTGGGTAGGTTTCCTGGCTTGTTCATATTCCTAGGCTTTGCTTAATATAGCAGGCATGTGCTTAGAAGGAGCCATGTTTGCAATGGTATTTGGATTAAAGATTTAATTATTTGTGGGCACATTTGCATGCACCTGTCCAGGTTCCCAGAAGGCCGTGCAATAACTGTATTTCTTGGAATGCTGAGCAGGAAACAAGTTTTCTAGTTTCAAATAGATATAATATCTATGTCATCCTCTGGAGCCAATGTTATACATATATGTAAAACCACACTATAATTATGGGAATTCAGTTTTCATTTAATTCAGTAGTTTAGATTCTATAGAGCCTTTTCTCTAAACATATGTAGCATGGTCTCTCCGACTTTATCTCAATATCTTACTTTCTTGATTAAAAAAAAAAGCATTGAATGTAACTTTTGTTTATTTGTGCAATTATTCTAACCATCATAAGATGTTTCGAATGAATATTTTAATATTCATTTACTGTAACTTACATTCTCGGCCACACATCTATTTATTGCAAATTTGTGGTGCACCTTTTTGCGAGGGTAATGGGTGCACCGGTCATGTCCATTATAGTCCTGAACCACAAACCATGACAATGTTATAGATTGCAATAATAATATATATAACATCTGTATTTGTGCTGACTTCTCAAGAGGTCTGGGCTGCCTCGTTTTCTATATTTATGTCCACCACAGTTTAAGTCTGAGCAGTCTATTACAGATGCCTATGTCTGTATTTATATTAAATGTAACCTTCTTAGCCCATATCTATATATCTGTGAATTTAATTTTAATATTTATATATAAATGATGCTAATTAGGCTACTGTCATTGGTTATGAGGAACTATATTTTTATATATATAGCACTTAAAGGGTCATCCAAATAAGTTGTTTTAATCTTGAAAAGCACTAACATTGTCTATACATTGTATATTACAACACAAGCTTGACAAGTTGAATATTTTAAGTGGAAGTTATGTATAAATAACTTTTCTCTTTCGAAGTCGCTTTATTACGGGCCATTACTTATCAATAACACTTTAAATAAATTGTAATAGAGAGACATATTTATACCACTGGACATACGTATATATACTTTATCACCCCCAATCTGAGAGTTAGATTATAGCTGATTTTAAAGGATCACTTGTAATGGTCTTATAAAGCATATTTAGGTAGAACCTGATAAGAAACCAGAGATATTTATTAAACTTTTTTTTTACTGTGCATTTAATTAATAAGTTACTTTTTTTTTAAATCCTGCACTAGAATCCCAATCTCTTTAACCTTCTGAATGATGTGTTGTCTCTGGAGTGGGAACTGCCCAGGGGAAGTACCAAACCGAGACCACTCTATATAAAACAATATGAGCTGCTAGCAATGTACACTAATACACTTTCTGGTCACCTCCCACTACCCTACTGCAAGTACAGTAGGTCTGAGTGGAAAACATTCCCCTCTGGGCGGCTCCCACTCCTAAGACAATACATCATCAAGGGGGTGGAGAGATCTGGAGCTCATATAGCCTGTCCGGGGGGCATGATTACAAATAGTAGTTGTTTAACTGCACAGCGGTAAAATTCTGTCCTTTCTTATCAAGCCCCACCTAACTATTCTTTAGAGGGCCCGGATATATCCTGTGATGGTGTCGGCACAGGTCCGCCGCTGCAGTGCGGCCTCCAAACGATAGATGGCGCTGCCGATGTTTTGCAGTGCTGCCGATATGTGAGAGAAGTTTTAAGCTTATAATGTTAGCCTAACCCTTGAACTAACCTTAACAATTTACCCAAGCCTTGACTCTTTTATATGGCACCGGAATATCGGCAGCCCCATCTAGCGGATGTTCATCGACGCTGCTGCCTTGTGCTGCGCTACCATAAGAGGATAGGCCAGAGAGCCCATTCTAAGAATACTAAAGTGTCCCTGCAAAATAATGAGATTTGCATTCTAAAAGTTATACATTAGATGCTGTATTATTATTACTGCTATTATTATTATTTATTTTACATTCTAAATACATTTTGCTAACTTTAATGATATTTCTCACTTAGCCTCTAATTAACTTAAGTAACCATTTGCAGGAGGAGAATTGATGTGCTAAATGTACTGTGTTCTATGCAGAATGGCTGTTGATGGTGGGTGTGGGGACACTGGAGACTGGGAAGGTCGCTGGAACCATGTAAAGAAGTTCCTCGAGCGATCAGGACCATTCACACACCCTGAGTTCGAACCCAGCAACGAAGTGAGAAATATTAACTTTTCATTGATTTTGTTTTTAGATTTGGATCAAGTAAACTTGTATGGTTATGAGCTTGTAAAAATAATTATATATATATATATACTTGTTTAAAGTTTATTTTGTCACTGGAACTTCATGTTAATTAATACTTATCATCTGTTTCAATTATCAATAAGTGAAATGTTAGTTACCTTACAACATTGATTAAATGTTTAACTAGGTTCATTAATAAGCTTCATATTCAATGATTGACAGAAAGTTTAATATTGAATTTTGCTTTTTTAAAAGCTCAGACTCAACTGCTGCTTGTATCCACCCTCTATAAGATCAATTCGTCTAGCAGTTGTGAAATTTTCAGACACAAAGGTTTCCTTTGGCAGTTATGTTTTGCTTTGGGAGCAGCCTATCAGTGATTGTTTATTCTCTTGTCATATCTGTTTGTTCTTAACACTCCTTAATCCTGTCTCTCAGCCAAACCCACCCAAAAGGGCATATTCTTACAGTAAATTTGCACTGAATCAGTCGTTTATGTTCCACCCATCAGGCATATGTTATCTTTGTCTTATCTGAAATTACCACCTGGAGTTCTCTTTGTACTGTCTAAAACCATATGTAACTGACAAGAAATGAGCCTATGCAGACCCCAGGGAGTAATTGATCTTCTTGTCCTAGTTACTCACTTGGGTCTGCACGCCATGCTCTCGGCCTTGCCAATTTCCTTTGGTGTAAACACATAAAGCCAGATCACCCGTTTTAAGTAGGCAGTTATAAGGTATAAACACCCATGAGAAAAAAAATACATGCAGTTCTTTAGAGTAACCTCACTGTATGAAAATGCTATTTATAACAGCATTCAGATGATAAAATATTAACTAACAGTAGTTTAAAGGGATATGAAAGGTTCCTGGATTGTACTAGGTATGTAATTTACCTGTGTATCTATTTATTTTAAAACATAGTCCCTGTATGGGTCTGACCACTGCAGCATATGCAGACACAGACTCTGCTGGTCTTGCCATGCCTCATACTAACCAAGCAGTGTCTCACTCAGCAACAATCTGCAACATGTTGCTGAGATGTGGTCCCTGATAGGCTAGGACACTAGACATTCAGCCCTATAGTGTCCGTGTGTTCATGAGCTGTAGGGATTTGTTTGATTTAAAAAAATAAAATGTTACATTTTAAGCACTTCTTAATATAATAAAGTGCATAAAAGTAGATAAACAGAGATATTATCTACTTAGTAAATTCCAGGGACCTCCCATATCCTTATAAAGAAATGGTTAGCATTATGTTATAATTTTAATTAATAAAGCCCCAACATATTATTTTAGAGTCCCTTTTTTAAGAGCAGTTCCAAATAAGTCTCTAAATCTCTAAATGTATTTATGTCAAATAGAAGCATTACTGTAATATAAATGTAATCTACTTTGTTCTTGCATTTCCCTGGTACAAACCGAGATTACAAGCACTTCTTAATAAAATAAAGTGCATAAAAGAAAGTATATATACACACATGTATATTATATATCTAGTAAAATGTTTCTGACTCCTAAGTTCCCAGAGAATAGAGCTAGACAAAATCTGACTGTATTAAAAAAGGGCTAAATAATAATATTATTCATAATTATAATACCATTTGAAGAAGCTTCTATGATCACTGTAGTGGCTGTACTGCAGCTCATGAAGGCAGTGTACTTCTAAGTAACCAATCAGTGGCAACAATTTGTAACATGCTGCTTGAGAGAGGTCACTGACAGGCCAATTTGAAACCCTGTACTTCACATTCTGTGTATTCATGAGCTGCATGAACTGCAGAGGGATGACCCTAACAGGTTAAATGTGGTTTATTTTTTAGGCAGTCAATACAGAGTTTATAAGCACTTCTTAATAAAATAATGTACATAAAGTAAATAGATCCACAGGGATATTATATACCTAGTAAAATCCAGGAACCTTCCATGTCCCTATAATATGCCAATCCCTAAATTGCTGGAGATTGGTTTTGCTAAAAGATATACAGTATGTATGTTTGATAGGCTTTACTCACTATATTATCATGCAAAAATAATTAAAAAGCATGATCTTTAAAACAATTATGGTGGGATAGTCAAGAACCAATAAAATATGAATATTTGCAAATTGAAGTTTTCAAAATTTTTTGTTTAGTAATGGAAAAACTGTATTGATTGTACTATGTATTAGCTGTCACTCAGCTCAAGAGATCCTTGTTCCAGACTGGACTTCCTGTAAGTATCTGATTACGGTAGCTTATAATTAAAGGGACATGAAGGTTCCTGGATTTCACTGTGTGTATTATCAGATCACCTGCTTTAAAGGGAAATGGAAGGTTTCTGGATTTTACATTATATCACCCAATGTATCTATTTACATTTATTTCCTATATTTTATTAAGAAGTGCTTATAAGCTCTGTTTTTACTACCTAAAAGCAGGCAAATTGTCACTGTATGGGTCTGCCTTCTGCAGCTCATGAAGACAGAGTCTGTTGATACTGTGTGTGCTTTTTCTCATATTAACCAATCGGTGACCATCTCTCCGCAACATTCTGCAACATGAGAGGAAAGGTAAACAAAATACCAAAATAGAGGCGCTCAATCAGACAACGAACTAACCTTAATAGGTTAGTTCTGTGGATATGATAACCCACTCTGAGAGCAACCTCTTTTAGCGCACTTGTGCCCTTCACAGGGAGAAATATCCTGTATAATATCAGACTGGTCCCACTCACTAGATTGGTCCAGCCCTGAAACACCAGGCAATTCTACCCTGAACAGGAGAAACTGCAAACCCCAGACGTACGTTTCGGCCTTTATTGGGCCTCGTCGGTGAGGTGCAGCTGAACTCCCTAAGGCAGAATGAGCAAGGGGTCCACGTCTGGAATACCTTATCGCCCTTATGGAGACTAGTCCCTAAGAGTCACTTGAATAAACAAAATACCAAAATACATGTTTATTAGAGGAAAGGTCCCTGATAGGTTAGGGCACTACATTGCATATCCAGCCCTACAGAGATTATGTCTGCATACACTGTAGTGGGCACACCCATACAGAGACTATTTGTTTGATTATAGGCAGTAAAAACATAGCTTATAAGCACTTCATAATAAAGTATATACAAGTAACTAGATACACAGAGATATTATATACCTGGTAAATCCAGAAGCCTTCCATATCCATGTAATGATTGGTTTGCTACAATGATGCATTGTTTGCATATGGCTTTTGATATGCAAGTCTCTGAACAGACATGTTCAAAAGTAAGAAAATGATCTACTGATAACAAGACCTGTCAGGTGCAAGGATCTTTTAAGCTGACTGACAGCCAAAATGTAGCAAGTGCAGAGTTGTTTTGACATTATTAAATGAAATGTCTTCATAACTACCAATAAGATATTCCTGTTTATTGGTACTTTACTGCCCTAGTTTTTCGCTGTGGCCCTTCAAACATGTACCATAAGGATTGGTGAAACTTACTGTATTTGCTTTTTTATATGAAAACTATGTTTGTTTTTGTAAATACTTAATTAAAAAATGTACCATTCTTATTGCATTTGAAATTTTAGCGGTTTTCCCAATTACCTAAATTGTTTCTGTTAATAACTAAAATTTAAGAGACTTGGTATACAACTGCAGTTGTGTAATTATTGTTTTTTTTTGTTGTTCTCTTTTTTTATTTCAGTCTTTACAGTTCCTTCTAGAAACCTGTAAAATCTTGGTGGTTGGAGCAGGAGGCCTAGGATGTGAACTTCTTAAAAATCTGGTACTTTCTTTACACATTCACCTGCTTAATTTATATAGGCACATTGATCTCTTTGTGGAAGTATAAATTACACATATATTTCCGCATGTATAAAGCTTCCCACACACACAGACAAACATATACAAACCCTTTATTTGTAATGCACCAACACATAGCTCTGTACAGGGGTTTAGTATAAATCAAAACTATTTTAACAAATATTTTTGTAGGTTAAAATCAAGCGTACATAGTGCTTTCCCTGACGCACTTGGCACACTTACAGTCTAAAGTATTTGGGTGAGGTACAGGGGAGTTAGATGCATTGTGCATATTAGGGCTGGAGGTGATGAGCTTCTTTAAACAGATGGGTTTTTAGTGAGGTTTTGAGGAGGAAGGAGTCTACTGAAGGTGCAGGTGGGGGAGTATTTTGAGATGAGAGCAGAAATATAAGGGGGATGCACTATTGATGAGGGCTATACTTTAGGGTCATGATTTCACATTTTATTCTGGAGACTATGGGAAGCCAGTGGAGTAACTGACAGAGAAGAGCTGCAGACACTGAGCGTTGAGTATTGTAGAAGAGTCTAGCGGAGGTGTTAATTATGGATTGGAGGGGAGACAAGCGGGTAATAGGGGAGGCAGCAATGAGTGAGTTGCAGTAGTCAAGGCAAAATATGATGAGAGAATGAGTTAGAATTTTAGCTTTGCTTTGTGTAAAACTCTATTTTCAATTAAAATATTTCTTTCAACAGGCACTCTCTGGATTCCGACAGATCCATGTTATAGATATGGATACCATAGATGTTTCTAATTTAAATAGACAGTTCCTCTTCCGGTAAGTAAATCAGACACCATTTATATTTTACTTTTAATTTATCAATTAAGAAGTATGAAAGTTTGTAATAAATGGACCTGTCATTTCTCAGATGACGGTTACAAAAAATAGTTTATTCATTTATCAGGCATTTATTTCTACACAAAATAATTCCTGAAAAATACATGGAAGGTTTATGGATTTCACTATGAATACAATATACCTATGTATCTACCGTATTTACGCAAATCGAATGCGCCCCTTTTTCATAGAAAATCGCATCCCAGGTTAGGAGAGCCCACTTGATTCAATGGCGCACTAGATTCGATGGCAAAAAGGAAAGCACAGGACATACCACAACACCACCATCTCTTGCTTCCCGACTCTCTAGAGTGGGTAATCACAGAGGAAGTGGCACCCAGGGAGCCCCAGCACAGTGGCACACAGAGCCTGGTACCCAGAGAGCCCCAGCACAGTGGCACACAGAGCCTGGTACCCAGAGAGCCCCAGCACAGTGGCACACAGAGCCTGGTACCCAGAGAGCCCCAGCACAGTGGCACACAGAGCCTGGTACCCAGAGAGCCCCAGCACAGAGGCACCCAGAGCCTGGTACCCAGAGAGCCCCAGCACATAGGCACCCAGAGCCTGGTACCCAGAGAGCCCCAGCACATAGGCACCCAGAGCCTGGCACCCAGAGAGACCCCGCACAGTGGCACCCAGAGAGACCCCGCACAGTGGCACCCAGAGAGACCCGGCACAGTGGCACCCAGAGCCTGTCACCCAGAGAGCCCCGGCACAGTGGCACCCAGAGCCTGTCACCCAGAGAGCCCCGGCACAGTGGCACCCAGAGCCTGTCACCCAGAGAGCCCCGGCACAGTGGCACCCAGAGCCTGTCACCCAGAGAGCCCCGGCACAGTGGCACCCAGAGCCTGTCACCCAGAGAGCCCCGGCACAGTGGCACCCAGAGCCTGTTACCCAGAGAGCCCCGGCACAGTGGCACCCAGAACCTGTTACCCAGAGAGCCCCGGCACAGTGGCACCCAGAGCCTGTTACCCAGAGAGCCCCGGCACAGTGGCACCCAGAGCCTGTTACCCAGAGAGCCCCGGCACAGTGGCACCCAGAGCCTGTTACCCAGAGAGCCCCGGCACAGTGGCACCCAGAGCCTGTTACCCAGAGAGCCCCGGCACAGTGGCACCCAGAGCCTGTTACCCAGAGAGCTCCGGCACAGTGTCACCCAGAGAGCCCCGGCACTGTAGCACCCAGAGCCTGTCACCTAGAGAGCCCCGGCACTGTGGCACCCAGAGCCTGTCACCCAGAGAGCCCCGGCACTGTGGCACCCAGAGCCTGTCACCCAGAGAGCCCTGGCACTGTGGCACCCAGAGCCTGTCACCCAGAGAGCTCCGGCACAGTGGCACCCAGAGCCTGTCACCCAGAGAGCCCCGGCACTGTGGCACCCAGAGCCTGTCACCCAGAGAGCCCCGGCACTGTGGCACCCAGAGCCTGTCACCCAGAGAGCCCCGGCACTGTGGCACCCAGAGCCTGTCACCCAGAGAGCCCCGGCACTGTGGCACCCAGAGCCTGGCACCAAGAGTCCCCCGGCACAGCGGCAGAGTCCCTTTAAACTACAAAGAAAGCTGCTGCTTATTTGCTGAAAGCGCCCTTCGAGAAATACTTAACTGTAATTTTTTTTATTTTTGTTATTATTCTGTGCAATGCAACAAACAAAAATGTGCTTTCCGTGACCCTTTAATTATACCTCTAATTTGTACCACTACTGTTATTCTAGCAAAAATGAAGTTTTAATCCTAAAAAGCCCACACTGCATTGGTGTGTGAGTAAATGAGATGTAAAAAAAAAAAAAAAAAGACCACAGCTGTTAGTTTAATTATTCTTTAAGAACTTATTGTGCACTGCAGGCTTCTGCAAAATTAGTTTTTATAATCACTTTTAAATGGTGCAGGGTTAGCTTTTAAAGCACTTGTCATGTTTAATAACTTTAGTGCTATCTCTAAAGATTGTAGGGAAGCACCATAAATAACAAATACCCACAACATGCTTATATGCTCCACTAAAATAATATAATTTCAGCAATTTTTGAAGGGCGGTGTGAGTTATGAGCTGGCTTGTTGGGTATATAAGGTGACATATTTTTAGAATGCCTATATATCAGCCATCCCTGTCATGGGTAAAACGGGCAATTTATCCAACTTTGAAAGGGGAATGGTCATTGGCTTTTGGGCCAAGTTTGGCAGTATTTCTTAACCAGCGCAGTTTGTGAACTGTTCGCACGCTGCTATGGTAAAGTGTACCATGACTGGACAAACAGCACCATTGCGAATAAACAGTGTGGTGTGGAAACTGCGGAGCATCACGTGCCATTGATGTCAGAGGTGAACGTCGGCTGAGAAGGCATGGATCCTCTTTTTTTTTTTTTTTCTTTTTTTTTTTTTTTTTAGCTGCTTTCACTGACTCCACAAAAGCAAAAAATCATTAGTCATTTTCAGTAAAGATGATTTTAATGTGAGGTATATTAAATATTTATATGCTAATATTGATCAGTTTAAAAATATACACCGCATGTCTTATATTCTTTTGGATTGGTTTCTGATTGATTGTGTATTGTTTTCAGGCCAAAGGATGTCGGACGACCCAAAGCCGAGGTAGCCGCAGAATTTATAAATAACAGAATACCCGACTGCTGTGTTACCCCGTATCCTTTTTTTGCAAATATATTCATATTTCAGCAGTTTTATTTAACAGCATTATAGTTAAAGGACCACTCTGCAATTAAAAATATATGTTTGAAAACTGAGCATAATTAAAGGGACATGGGAGGTTCCTGGATGTTGTTAGGTACTGTATATAATATCCTGTGTATTTACTTTTACGTACTTTATTTTACTAGTAAAATCAAGACAACTTCCATTGTTTTGGAGAAAACCTAAAATAGTTCTCGGAGATATCTGTCCCTGATCCATAACACCATGTCATCTCAAGACCCTTAAATACTACATACAGCTTAAGTTATCATGAAGATACAAACCACTTTAATTAAATTCTGTAATATCCTAATTACTAGTAAAGTGACCCCCCGTGCTGCCATTCATTCATACAAATCAGAACCCCACTTTTAAATGGCACGGCAGAAGTTCCAAATGTAATATTATAAGTAACATGATTTCTCCCTAATGTCAGTTTAACCCTTTACTAAACAAATCATCAGACACTATAAGAAGATTCAAGATTTTGATGAATCTTTTTACAGAGGTACGTCTTATTTTATCTACTTCTTCTTTAATGTGAATTTAAGCAATGATTGTATAGCAATGCCCTAATTATTGTTTCTGTTTCACCAGAATTTCACATTATTGTGTGTGGATTGGATTCTATTATTGCCAGACGATGGCTGAATGGAATGCTGGTAATATATATATATTATTGTTGGTTTCTTAAAGGACCACTGTCCTGTCCTAACAGCAAGTAGATATTTTAATGTGACATTGCTAATTTAAATGGATATAGAAGTCACCCTGTTTTAAATATTAAAATAAACTACCAAAGTGTGTGCCTGCAGTAATTTTGTTAACAAGTGCTTAAAAGCTCTGTCATTGAAACCTTCCATATAGTCCAAACAAATATCTACAACCCATAACTCATGCATACAGTGTCTCTCTAGCACTAGATGCATTTGCCAACCACAGACTTTCTCTCAGCAGAAAATCTTTAAGAACCAGTTTGCAAGTGACTAGTACATCTAGTACCAATAGAAACAATGTGTACATGAGTAACAGGGGGTGGTCATTTGTTGGGACTATTTGGAGGTTTCAGTAAGTAAAAACCAAGATTTAAAGCACTTGTTAATAAAATGATGCTTAGATCTGCAAATTAACAGTTTATTTTAATATTAAAAACAGAGAACCGTCAATATCCCTTTAATAAAATATATATGAAATGATTCAATAAGCAATATTGATTATTTAATGTACATTGAAAGATCAACTCCGGGGCTGGTCTCCTCTCACTATAGGATCAATGGGGAGATGACATTAAATTTATAGGCACAACAATCTAACAAGGTGGTTCATTGGCTTACTTGTTGTGTTAAAGAGTGTACCATTGGTAACAATCCATTATGTGAGGGCAAGTTATGATTCATTGATTGCTCTCTAATATAATCAGATTGTTCTTAAAACCCTTTAGATTTGTCTGTTAGGAGTATGTGAATAATCTGAATTTTCTTATGTTACATTGAAGCTGTGCTTGAAAAACGTTGGAAATGATTTAATTTGGATATTGGCATTTTTAGTTTCATATATAAAGAAATTCAGGTTGTGGCTGACATATATTATAGTTTAATTGATTTTCTATAATCACTCTTTATATCATGCAGAGAAATGTCGAGGTAAGAGTAATGCCTCTTATATAGGGGGTTAATAAATCAATTTCAAGTTCTACCCCCCTTTTTTTTATTTTTTTTTATAATATTTTAATTTCCCTGCCCCGGTTCCCAGAATGCAGTGCAATAACTGTATTTCTTGGAATTCTGAGCAGGAAATAAGTCTTAACTTGTATTAGACATTCAAATGTTAACACAGGTGTACTATTTATATACTGTACTATTACTTTACTGTGGAGGCTTCAATTGCTTTTTTGCCCACCATATATTAAATGATTGTTGTTGTAAACCACCTCCTCATAAAATCTATTACACAAGCTCGGAACCGGCCCCACGCTGATGAGAGGCAGTAGCCTTGAAACAACTGTATGTGGGTAGTTTCCCTGGCTAGTGCATAATCCATCCTGGGCTTTGCTTAAAGCAGTGTAATACCGCAGGCATATGCCTAAGAGCACCCATGTTTGAAGTGGTATTGGATTAAGGAGCAAATGCTTTGTGTGTACATTTGCATGTCTCTGCCCAGGTTCCCACAATGCAGTGCAATAATTGTATTTCTTGTACTTCTGTTGCAGGAAATAAGTCTTTTAACTTATTTTAGACATTCAAATGTGAACACACATGTACTATTTATTTACTGTATGTGTGTGTATATATATATATATATATATATATATATATATATATTTATATACACGCACCAATCTTTACAGTTTACATCTGTTCTCTGTTTTATCCTGTGACATAATTCAAAATTATTCTAATACAAGGAATGGGTGGCATTTCAATGCAGCTGCTTTAATCACTCAGCCCCCTCTTTACATAATTGCCAATGGATGACAAGAATCGCAATATAATAAATATAGGAAATACACAGTTTTCTCCATCAGCCTCACAGCTTCAGGATGGAGCTCATTATGTGTACAGCCGATTGTGGTAGATACAAGCAGTCTAAAAGCCAAGACTACTCGCTTATAACTAAACCAATTTGGCAGCAAAACAACAATCTGTTTCCATATTCTTTTCAGCCGATGGTGCAGAGCAAATCTGGTGACTTCAGCCCTTTATTCCTGCAAAATAAAATGAGTCTATAATTAAATGTATTGTGCCGAATAATATTATAAGATAAATATCCTTCTTGTAGATGTCTCTTCTAAACTATGAAGATGGAGTATTACAGCAAAGTACAGTAATCCCTCTAATTGATGGAGGGACCGAGGGGTTTAAAGGAAATGCCAGAGTTATTCTCCCAGGAATGACTGCTTGTGTGGAGTGTACCCTCGAATTATACCCACCGCAAGTAAGTCTCAAGATTGCTTCTCAACTTTTATGTCCGTGAAATGGGCTCGGTTGGCGATTTGTTTCCTAGAGCTGTACTGCTCCGGGCAGCTCTGTCTATGGATTTTCTGTACTTAAAGGTATAAGGAAGTTTGTGTGAAAGTCTGTCCTATTGGGCGTCTCATACAAATAATTTTATTGAGGAATTCTGTATATTTGAATTGAAAGTACATTTAACATTTCTTTTATGAGCTCCACCCCTAAGGCACCTATGTAGGGCTTCCTAGTCATTGAGCTGCGCTGAGTTGTGTCCTAGCGAATCACCTGTCCGTATCGCGGCTACCTCCCGAGCAGCTTTGTCTCAGTCAGTGAGTGGGAAACCGTTACATTGTTGTACCTGCCTCTGCTTAGCCACAACTAATTAGGAACTTTATGCTAATTTATCTTGGATTATCAAGGGCATTCCTTCTCCGAATCGACTGCCTGAAAACTGAAGACATTTTGCAAGTTTTAGGGTAAATTTATTAATGATTATTTTGGGATTTTTTTTTCATGCAAAAAACTGTTTTCATACACTACTGATTCTCCTTTATCAGATGCATTCATAATCCAGGAAACTTCCATATATTTTTCAAGATTTGCATATACTCCAATTATAGATCAATATATTATTAGTATGAGGATGGGGGGAGTTGAGGGGGGAGGATGAGGATATGGGGGTTGAGGAGTGAGGTTGAGGAGTGAGGTTGAGGAGTGAGGTTGAGGAGTGAGGTTGAGGAGTGAGGTTGAGGAGTGAGGTTGAGGAGTGAGGTTGAGGAGTGAGGTTGAGGAGTGAGGTTGAGGAGGGAGGTTGAGGAGGGAGGTTGAGGAGGGAGGTTGAGGAGGGAGGTTGAGGAGGGAGGTTGAGGATGACTAGTGGGGTTGAGGAGGGTGATAAGGGAGGGGGGGGAAGAGACACAGGGAAGGGAGAGGGAGAAGAGACACAGGGAAGGGAGAGGGAGAAGAGACATAGGGAAGGGAGAGGGAGAAGAGACACAGGGAAGGGAGAGGGAGAAGAGACACAGGGAAGGGAGAGGGAGAAGAGACACGGGAGAGAGAGGGGGGACACAGGGGGCAGCACATTTCCCACCCTCGGCTTATACTCAAGTCACTGATTTTACCCAGTATTTTGTGGTAAAATAGGTGCCTCGGCTTATACTCGAGTATATACGGTATGCTCTTAGCTTATATAGAGCCCTATTCAATTGAATGAGTCCCTACGTCTCTCAGCCTCCATAAGTAAACCCTTCCTCGTAAGTAAGATTTCAGTAAGCGTGATTTTAAAAGCTCTTGATATTCATCCAATCCACGCAATTTACTTCTTAGACACAGCAACAACAAAAAAATTGAGACCATTATCAGAACCTTTGTAAATTTTCACATATAATAATTGTCAAACTACGAATCGTCGTCACGCAAAGCGAGGGGCCTTTATTTGCAGAGAGGGAGGCTCTACGGCGCCTCACACAAACACTCACACAAGCGGCACTTTACCAAAATAGATCTAACACGCAATCACTATATATGGACTTGCACAAAAAAATACGAACCGCTGGACTTAGAACGGAAATTTTTCGCACTTAGCATAATAAATACGAGACGAAGGACTTGTAAAAAAAAAAAAAAAACATTACGACCTCGCAAAAATACGACCTTAACGGCCCAACTGCGTGCACATGAAAACATAAAAAACACAAAAAAATACACACAAAAAATACATAAAAAGCTTACCCACAGCAGGGGGGGGCACCCAGGACCTCTGCAAGTGAAGTTACACCTCAATTTAAGTCAAAATTCCCAAGTTTAGACACACCAAAATCCCCTAAGCGAGAGAATAAATGGCCGCCGAAGAAAACGAGGCTACAGCACCCTAAAGACGCAAAACGCCACCAAGCACATACGGCTTTTCATATAAGCTGTATGAGGTACAAGATACACTATTAGCAAGGACGCTACATCATCCACAGCCGCGTACCACATACACATTCCCCGCCATTTTACAACACTAACTTATAGAATGCGGAAGTAGACAGCTACACTAATGGCTTTCCCTCGTGCACGCAGCCTATTTACACTACACACTGCACACATTGCTGACACTTACACCTCAGCTCCACAACAGTGCAAACCGACATTCTATGCTGCAGGAACATCAAAACAGATTGTCAGCTCTTCAGCACAATGCTTCCTGCATATATTACTTACAAATAAGTAAAGTATATTCATTTATTAATTATTTAATTAGCATACAAAAATACATATAGACAGCGCAAAAAGCATATCACCGCCGACCAAACAATAACCGCAAAAGCGCCTATCACAAAAAAAAAATACAACAACCAACAGCCTTGCAATGAGCGCCAAAGGTGCTCAGCGCGACGCTTGCAATGAGCGCCGAAGGATCTCGGACCACCAACAAAATTATTGTCTGGCCCAAACAGCATTACCTGCCTTAAAATTTTATTGCCCCGTCATTTTTGACCGGCAAGTCGCTAGTAGAATATAAACCTAACCTGCGATTGGAGACTAAGCATTAATAAGAGATAATAAGTAATTTTTGCCCATAGAGCTAGCACTCTAGACAATGAATTAGAACCTCTGTTTTAGTCCATGTGGGTTTTATGATATGTATTAACCCTTGAGTCCCAGGATCGATATTACACATAAATAATAGTAATATTTTTTTAATTGCATATTTGTGGGTTTCAGACAGTTGTGCAATTAATTGCAATGCCTTCCCATGCTTCTGAAGTGCATTACTAATTAATACTCATAATCATTTATTGTAGTTTAATTGCTCCTACATCTATCCGAACTGGTGTTAAAACCCTTTGTGAGTCCTATTTACTAAGAATGTTTGCTTCAGACTTTTGACACTTTTTTTTCTACTTGCGCTTCTGACTTTACTTTATTGTGGTGAAAGGGCTTGTGTACCTTAATGAATCTGTGAGCTATGTCATGTCACCTAAGCTGGGCAGGTCATAGCAGAGAGGTCAGATAAATCACAGTCCACTGGAGAAGGAACTACCAACCCACTCCAATATCTTTGCCAAGAAAACCGTATTGATGAGCATAGCCAGAAACACACAAAGATGTTCCTGGCATGCTGCATCCATATGGTCACCGAGAATCTGAAGCGACTGAAGGACTGAACAACAACCTTGCAATCCAGATGCGAGTAGCTAATAGAATATATCGCAACTTTACTAACAGCTTTAACAATGTGTAACATTACGATCTGGGCAATAGAATAGGAACCAATGTAATTAATGAAGTTTGGTAAATATTCACTTTTTTATGCTTCATACCTGCAATTGTGTTAATAATAATAAAACATAATTTATTTAAAAGGAGGAATTATAGGAATAGTTAATTTGTAGTAATGTTAGGAGCTATAGGAAGGGCATATATTGAGTAACAATATTTATTAGCCCCTGTTCTAATTAATCTGAGTTGTTAATAATAAATATTATATTTAATGAATACTAATAACAGTTTGTTGTAGTTTTCAGAAATCTACTGTCTTTTTTCTGGTCTTTATTATTTAGGTCTTTATATGCAGTTTGTCCTGGGAAAGACTGGTTGGCAGTCTTGTTTTAGACCTTTATACATACCTACAAGCATTTAGATTGTTGATTATTATCAATTACTGGTATTTATTTATAGGAAAACAAGTTCTCATAATTAAAGGGGCGCTTGAATTAGAAGGGGGGTAAAACGTAGGTCTGGGACTTTGTGAAAAAGGACAATATATTTAAAATAGAGGTGGTATTGAAAGAGTTACTTCCATAATCAGTGCAGGGAAATGTTAGAAATGTTATTAAAAGTAACCACTTTTCCCTTTAAATGCTTTTCCACCCTCTATGTAGAGTAAATAGGATGACTAGTGTCCCTTAAATATTTTTATTTTTATTTTTTTGACAGATAAATTTCCCTATGTGTACAATCGCATCTATGCCAAGGTTACCGGAGCACTGTATTGAATATGTCAGAATATTACAATGGCCTAAGGAACAGCCCTTTGGAGGTAACTATTAGTCTCTGATTATTTTGTTTTCATATAAAACAAGACACGTCACAACACAAGACCGTAACTTTCTGCAACTACCACCGGTTGGCTCCTCGTATTGGGTCGTTATGTCTATCCTCAGCGATCATAGGCAGAGTACAGAGATTCTCTTTAACAAAATACAGCGCTCACACTTGTAATTGTTAACCAGAAGAACACTTTATTGGGGATGGGTAAAAACATTGTAGGGGATTGAACAATAGGCCAATCAGATAGTAAACTAGAAGCAAACAACAGGTACACATACCCAACTTAAACCCCCCTCCCCCTTGAGTCTTTCCCTTTGTCCATTTATCTCCAAGGCATCAGACCCAGGATGCTGAAATCAGCAGGGGCAATTCCTAGGTTTGGCCATTGTGCCAGCAATTCTCATCCATTTTCTTAATTGTCCCTGGTTCATGTAGACCGAACTGCATGATGGTTTAGCGTTCCTTGAAGACAAAAATACAGGTGCAGCAGAACTTTAGTAATCACTTGCAAACAATTCTATTAAAATGGACTCTCACCTGTGTGAAATAGGAGATTAATTTTACACACATTATTCATATACAATAACGTCCAAGTACATCTGTAACAAGGAACTAGACGGAGAAAGAATTTGGGATTGAACCATATACATCATATTTAATTGAGGTAGTAGTAGATGATTAGTGTACTAAAGTTAATCCGGTGAATGATCTGCACTATATGGCGCTTTCTCCTACCCTTCCCCCTTTTTTTATTTATTTCATATTCAACACAGGAGAGCTGCTGAACTTTTGCATTACAAAGATTCATGTATACAAACAACTTTTTACCTAAGAACCAACATAAAGTTGATCTTGAGCGCTGGGCTATTCACTGGGATCTAAAAGATTGATAAAGTATCTTTTTTTTTTCTTTCGTATAAAGCCTCCCCTAACTATTCTTTAGCTCACACTAAAAAAAAATAACATAAACAAAAAACACTGAATAATATGTAACTGTAAGTATTTTATCAGCTATCAGACTAACTGTTCCGTATGTGTGACTGATGTCCTGCAGATGGTATTCAGCTGGATGGAGATGACCCAGAACACATCCAATGGATATTTAAGAACTCCCAGGAGCGAGCGGCGCAATTCAACATCAGAGGGGTCACTTACAGACTTACTCAAGGTGAGTATTAGTTAGCTATGCAAGAAGGATTTAAACATGATTCTGAAAATTCATTTGTCAAAAATACTTAGTGAGTGTATAATAATTAAAGAATAATATGTAAAACCTTCACATTTTTGAAGTATGCAACAAACCAACTACCTTAGCAGCTGTTTAAGACATGGGAATATACAGTGGATATAAAATGTCTACACACCCCTGTTAAAATGTCAGGTTTCTGTGCTGTAAAAAAAATGAGACCAAGTTAAATAATTTCAGAACTTTTTCCACCTTTAATGTGACCTATAAACTGTACAACTCATTTGAAAAACAAACTGAAATCTTTTAGGTGGAGGGAAGAAAAAGAAAAAAGAAAAATAATGTGGTTGCATAAGTCTGCACACCCTCTTATAACTGGGGATGTAGCTGTGTTCAGAATTAAGCAATCACATTCCAAATCGTGTTAGATAGGAGTCAGCATACACCTGCCATCATTTAAAGTGCCTCTGATTAACCCCAAGTGAAGTTCAGCTGCTCTAGTTGGTTTTTCCTGAAATGTTCTTAGTCGCATCCCACAGCAAAAGCCATGGTCCACAGAGAGCTTCCAAAGCATCAGAGGGATCTCATTGTTAAAAGGTATCAGGAGAAGGGTACAAAAGAATTTCCAAGGCATTAGATATACCATGGAACACAGTGAAAATATGGCACAACAGTGACATTACCAAGAACTGGAGCTCCCTCCAAAATTGATGAAAAGACAAGAAGAAAACTGGTCTGGGAGGCTACCAAGAGGCTTACAGCAACATTAAAGGAGCTGCAGGAATATCTGGCAAGTACTGGCTGTGTGGTACATGTGACAACAATCTCCCGTATTCTTAATATGTCTGGGCTGTAGGGTAGAGTGGCAAGACGAAAGCCTTTTCTTACGAAGAAAAACATCCAAGCCAGGCTACATTTTGCAAAAACACATCTGAAGTCTCCCAAAAGCATGTGGGAAAAGGTGGTATGGTCGGATGAGACCAAGGTTGAACTTTATGGCCATAATTCCAAAAGATATTTTTGGTGCAAAAACAACACTGCACATCACCAAAAGAACACCATACCCACAGTGAAGCATGGTGGTGGCAGCATCATGCTTTGGAGCCGTTTTTCTTCAGTTGGAACTGGGGCCTTAGTTAAGATAGAGAGAATTATGAACAGTTCCAAATACCAGTCAATATTGGCACAAAACCTTCAGGCTTCTGCTAGAAAGCTGAACATGAAGAGGAACTTCAACTTTCAGCATGACAACGACCCAAAGCATACATCCAAATCAACAAAGGAATGGCTTCACCAGAAGAAGATTAAAGTTTTGGAATGGCCCAGCCAGAGCCCAGACCTGAATCTGATTGAAAACCTGTGGGGTGATCTAAAGAGGGCTGTGCACAGGAGATGCCCTCGCAATCTGACAGATTTGGAGTGTTTTTGCAAAGAAGAGTGGGCAAATCTTGCCAAGTCAAAACGTGCCATGCTGATAGACTCATACCCAAAAAGACTGAGTGCTGTAATAAAATCAAAAGGTGCTTCAACAAAGTATGTAGACTTTATATCCACTGTGTGTATGTATGTGTGTGTGTCTATATATATATATATATATATATATATATATATATATATATATATATATATATATATATATATATATATATATATATATATATATAAAATCACCTATATAGTTGTCATACTGCGAGTTGTCATCACGCTTTGCGAGCCTCGCATAGCGAGGGCCGCAACTGCGAACCTCGCGGGACTTAGGTTGCAATGAGGCCTCATTGCGAGGCCCATGGACTTTACGATGGATGCAAAATTACGTAAGGCCGCAACTGCGAACCTTGCGTAGCAAGGTGAGCAGTTGAGGCACGCGGGACTTAGGCTGCAATGAGTGCTAAAGGCACTCATTGCACTGCGAGCGAGCAGTTAAGGCACGCGGGATTAGGCTGCAATGAGCGCCAAAGGCACTCATTGCACTGTGGGCCGCGTGAAGTAGAGGACACGTGAGACTTAGCTGGCGCTCATTCTGAGACACGCAGGACTTAGCTGCAATGAGGCGCAAAATTACGGCCCGTATGACTTGGGACCCAAAGCACGTAGATGGACTATGGGGCTCGCAAAAATACGACTTTAACGGACGAACCACCAAACTGGAAAAGCATGCAAAAACACACAAATATGCCTCAAATTAACTTACACACTCGCACACAGCACAGGGAGAGAGCCAGAGAGCCTGTGAGTGAGGTTGCAAGTTAATTTGAGGCATATTTTGTCTTTTTTAACGATTGAAAATTGCTGAGGCGTGGAAAAATGTCAACGAAAAAACGTAAAAATTATGAAACAGGATGAAAACGAGACTCAGCAAGGCCAGGCATGCAGAACGTAGACAGTAACACGAACAATGCCAGGCACACGGGTCTTTGAAAATAAAACCAATTGCAGTCAGCGCACGCCACGCAAATGGTGCTCAGAGGAGCAACAGCCTCACATGGGTGGCAAACAGCATTGCCAGCCTTACAATTTCATTCCTGTCATTTTTGATGGGCAATTTCCTAGTATCTATATATCATATATATATAGTTGTCGAAATTGCGAGTTTGTTGGTAACGCTATGTTAAAAGTTGCGGGCATGCGCAATGAGAGCTCGAAGGCGCTCATAGCAGGATTGAGCGCCTAAAACGGAGGCCCGCAAGTTGCGGGTTTGCTGAGGTCTGCAATGAGCGCCGAAGGCTCTCATTTTGGGGCATGTAATGAGCACATCACAAGGCTCGCAAGGTAGAGGGCCACCATTATTTTTCAAGCCATAACTCGGATTTAACTGCCACCATTTTTTTTTCAAGCCCGTAACTCGGAAGCCGTTGGGAGGACACCAAAAGATGCCAATTGAATAGCAAATTAGCTTGCAACCCCTTTCCCTCTCTCTCCCCATCTTCCCCTCTCCTGTTTCATAGAAACAATGTGTGGACTGATTAGCTTCTATGTTATGTCTCCTGTACAGGTGTTGTGAAGAGGATAATTCCTGCTGTAGCTTCTACTAATGCCGTTATTGCAGGTAAATACAACAGGACTTAGGCCAAATATGTACAAATTTCGGGGCTTTTTGCTCACTGTCCTGAAAAATAATCCTAGCAGTGCAGAAGCTGGCAATTTGAACCTATATTTAACAGCAAGTACGTTATCAATTGACTGATATAAAAAAAAAAAATTCTTACAGTCAATTTACATTTTAATTTGGAATTTCTACCTGTCAATCAGCCTGTGATTTCTGATCCACCCACTAAGGATAGACTCATTCTTTATGGGTGATCATTACCAATAATTGTTACCGAAGGTGGTCCGGCTGTATTCTTTCCATTTTAAAATGAAATGGAGGAGGTTCCTGATATGCTATTGTTTAAAACTATAAGCAATCACTAACAGCTGAATCATGATATAAATATAGGAAAGAAGGAAGTGTGCAATTTTGTCAGCCTTTCTGATCTACCCAAAAATATATTTTAATCTTTTGTTAATAAGACACTTTGGCGTTGAATCAACGGATCCATTCTCTTCTGTGCAGTTTCCTCCTCATGGAACATTTATTTAATAACTTATTAGCAATAAATCACAGTAGTTTTTAAAATTTACATATGACCTTTAGCCTTTCAGACTTGATTCTCTCCACCCTTTATCAGGTATGCGGATGGAGCTCTTTTATTAGTTCCGACTGGTCTAGGTGCAGTGGCCATGAGATTTTATTTGCCTCACTGTAGATAAAGACTTCTTATGAGCACAGACTCTTATCAGGACCAGCTTCTGAACAGATCATTTCCCACTTGTGGAACCTGTTATGGGGTGGAAATAAGAAGCTCTGCTTAAGTTTTAAATAATAAAGTTCAAATGTAAGTTGTCAAAGCTATGTTGATTTTCTTTTACTAATACTGATTTTAGTGCTAATAATAATTATTAATAAAAATGAAAACCGAAATAGACTACGATTTTCTGTGGTATTTAAAAAAAGATATCGTTGGGAGAGAGAGCGGTAAAATAATAGTGAGAGTTAGAGACATTGAATGTGGGAACACTCAATCTCTTCACTTTCCTACCTTTGTCAAAAGCTCTAAATGTTGATTACTAATATTATCCTGATTTTCATTTTCAGCTTCATGTGCCACTGAAGTATTTAAAATAGCCACAAGGTAAATATTAGTATAAAAAAAATAGTTTTTAAAATGTTGGCTTTGCTTTGTGATATGTTCTGATTTTTTTTCCCCTCATTCTAGTGCTTACATTCCTCTAAATAATTATTTGGTCTTTAATGATGTGGACGGGCTTTACACGTACACCTTTGAAGCTGAAAGAAAGGTTTGTATTAATGAAGAATATTCATTAAATCATTTTCACATTAATGAGATATGGAAGGTTCCTGGATTTTAATAGGTATATAATATACATTTGTGTCTATTTACTTTTATGTACTTTATTCAGAAAGTGCTTATAAGTTCTATTTTTACTGCCCAAAAACAAACAAACAAACTAATCCCTGTATAGGTCTGCCCTCTACATCATATGCAGACACAGACTCTGTAGGGCTGGATGTGCAGTGTTGTCATAGCCTATCAGGGATCACGTCTTTGCAGTACGTTGCTGAGAGATGGCTACTGATTGGCTAGTATGAGACGGCACAGCAGAGACTGTTGCTTTATCTCTCTCTCTCTCTCTCTCTCTCTCTCTCTCTCTCTCTCTCTCTCTCTCTCTCTCTCTCTCTCTCTCTCTCTCTCTCTATATATATATATATATATATATATATATATATATATATATATATATATATATATATATATATATATATATATATATTGTGTGTGCGCTATTGCGGCTCATCTATTGCTATTGCGGCTCATGTAGTGAAGTTGCCCTTGTTCTTTCAGTCACTGCTTGGACGTTCTTCTTTTTAAAACTCAATTCTTCTAGATATTTTTTGATTTGTATGCTCTTGGCTGCAAGCATGTTACAATAGAGCGGTTACCTCTGTGAAGGTAGTGGGCCATGGGGCAGTGCCAGTGTCATCATCCCAGCTTTGAAGCTCCAGAGGCAAAGCTGGCCCCTCCTCTGATACACAGGATGAGATGATGTTCTGCTTGAGGGGAAAATTGATAGTTTTAAATCTAAGAAAATAATGTAACTTGTATTTATTTTAAACTGCATACTCTTTTAATAGTTTACACCCTGCAAACAGACATATGAACTTTACTTATAAATACAATGCAGTGGTCCTATTTATCACTTTGTATTGTGTCTACATGCTTTGAAATAAGTGAAAAACAACATGAATAGCATAGAGTGTGATAGTTCCCTTTTTAAGTTTGTTGCTTCCAAGAGGTCTGTAACATGGTGTGTTTTTTTTGCTGTTTTTTATGATTTCCATACAAAACCTTTTGTAACTATATTGTACTCAATCATTTTTTGTTGTTGTTGATAGGAGAACTGTCCTGCATGTAGTCAACTTCCTCAGAACATAGAGTTTCCGTCTTCAGCTAAATTACAAGAAGTGCTGGATTACTTGATAAATGAGACATCCTTGTAAGTGAAAACGTGTTTAATTTACTCTTAGAAATACATTGCGTAACATTACAGGCCCAGGTATACTGTCATTCATTTTAAAGTTTAAAATAAACACTGTGATTAAAAATGTCTCTGGTGGTCTGTGGAGGAACACTTTATATTTTAAGTGACATTTACATATCTTCAGGACCAGGCTAGCATTTACTGATGCAAACTGTGGGTGGATAAGTTCAAGAAGAAAAAGTCACTTGTTTGTGAAATAAATGATAAATTAACAACTTTAGCAGCTTTATAAGCAATGGACACAAACATTTTTTGGGGGAAAATTTGAATTTTTGAAGGCTCCTTTTTGAGTAATCTTTTTATATTTGATACATCAATTCCTGGTGGAACATGAGGGTATTTTTCTATTTATTAGTAGTTCTTTAATGTAGGACTAATAGAAATGTAGTCGGCATACACGGTACTATCATGCTGGAAAAGAGGCTCAATCAAAAACAAAATGTGATCATTAAAGCAAAAATGAATACAATAGTTAATCATTATCGACTGTAATTATTTATAAACTGTGTAAATACATTTTGCACATTATCAAGGAAAGTTATTTAAAAGACTATATTATAAATATGGACTTTCAATGGGCCTTTAAGTTGTCTTCCTCTTAGGTATTGAATGAACTCAGTTCACCAATTAAGAGACTTACACAAAAGTACTCCAATATACTTCAATCTTAAGTATGTAGTGTATTTGTTATATTAACATATTAGTAATTTCAGACATTCATGTGTGAATGTAATGTCTATATGATTTTACAATGAATTTAGCAACTTCTCATATAGTACAATGAAATGTGATGACCTCACACAAGTCTCACTCAACCTCAGCATTCATTATGCATACATTCAATCTTAATTATCAAGAAAATAATAAAAATAACTGTCCAGTCTGCCCTAGTTCGCCTTATTTTGGTCAACCTTTCGGTTTGCAGGGTCTTTAATTGTTGTTAGTCTTTAGCATGTTTTTCCAGCCCATGGATGATTTCTTCCACATATATGGGACTTAAGTTATCAGACACCAATTATGGGGTATATACACAAGGCCAGAAAGTTCTTTTGCAGTGCTGTCCTTTTTGTAATCCCTTGATGATCCTAACTTTTATTTGATTGATTTTTAATTTGATCATTTGTCCATGCAGAATATTGTCCATGCATGATTAATTCAGTTCAGACAGTTACTGAATGTTTTTCTTATCCTTAAACAGACAGATGAAATCTCCTGCTATTACTGCAACTCTGGAAGGGAAAAATAAGACCCTTTATTTACAGGTAAGCAATAAATAAAATTACTACAAAAGCAAGAAGGAGCACAATAAATAGAAACACTAAGATAAGAGTAATTCTCAACTGTACTTATCCACCCTTTTGTGGAGATGTTAGTTTATTTGATGGTTGTCTTGTAGTAGCCTTATGTAGAGTGTTTTATTTCTTCAATACAGTCCTTAAAGGGTCATTTACCTGACTATAAGTGCTCTTCATGATGTGAAAGATCACAAGATTCTATGTTAAAATGATCTATTGCTTTTTTAAATGACACTAATAACAGCTAAATATCTTCAGTCTTAGGTCTGTTTACAAACACACTGCTGACTGTTCCATGATTAACCAAATCTGCCGACACCGGTGGTGTAGACTCCATGAACACAAGATTTATAATTTTTCACTGAACTTCAGGAATGCAGGAGGAGAAGTTAACCCCTAACTATACTTTTTAACTGATCCCAGCAATCCTTAATCTGCACAGCTGAATTTGTAAAGAGTTAAATCTCTTTATGCTTCTGCTCTCCGCACGCAGCTCATGCTGTGAGTCTCTCTGAGGGAATGTGAGAGTCTCATAAACGGATACTTCATTTATGATTTTGTTCTGGGAAAAAGGCACCTATTACAAAAAATCAAAAAGTTTTTCAACCTGTTTTTAGCAGAACTTTACAGTGGTGTGCTCCAAGTTATGATAAATTAACTGGCTCTTTATTGGAGAATGTTCTGTAGAACACTTTTATCAGAATCTAGCGCTACTATCCACAAGATACCCCTCAAAAAATAAAAGAGAAGAGGCTTAGAGCCACACTTGTTGACATGTATCCAAAACGGTTTATTAAACACCAACTTTTATTGCACTTACAAGATGGTAGAGAAATTTTGCACCTGAAAAGGTACTTCATCCACTGTGTTATACCATCATTGATGATTAAGATACAAAACACACCATAAGATATAGGGAGGAGATTAGGTATATCTATTGTAAATACAGAAGAATATATAAGACAATAAAAATACTATAACAGAGGCCCTTAACAATGAAAATATCTCCAAAATGTAATTAAATGATGATAAAATAAATGATAGCAGCGCTACTGAATCTAGCTAAGAATATTGGCCAACTTGTTTTGTAAAATTGTCTTATGGAGAAGGAGCCTTAAATTCCAACAAGATATAAGCCACTTTATAACATATCAAGTTAATCCTTTTTATTTATTAAGGGGAGTTGCCTCCCTCTAGAGAAGGGGGAATCTTTTCACTGCTTCTAAGGATTCTGGGTAGTGACATGCAAATGAGGCTCAAAATATTCCACCATTTGTGTCTCTCGCCCACTTATAATGGTAATATATGCGCTACTCTTAAACAATGGTCACAAGAGAGGCTAATATTAGGGTACACTGGAGAATCCCCTCTTGTAGGCTGAAGTGTCGCTCTTTTATGAGGCTCAGTGCAATGTTGGTTCTGGTAACTTTGGCTGGACTGAGTACTCTATATAGCCTTATTTTATTTGTATATTATAGTGGGTAGATAATGTGAATACCCTCCACTGTATATACAAATTAAATGGTAGGTAATGTGTATATCTACATATTCTAAGCAGGCACAGAATCACTAAACGTACAATGTATCTGCTGCTGTTAAGGATTCTGGGAAGTGTTATGCAAACCAGGAGGTAAAGTTAGTGGGTTTGTAGTTCTGTAGTAAAGCAAATTAATCCAATGTTCTAAAGGCTGCCTTATGCCTAGATGGATACTTTAATGGACTAGAAGCACACAGATTAAACATTTTGAGCCTTATTTATATATCACTAACCAGAATCCTTGGATGCAGTGGAATTGCTATTCACTAAGTAGTTCTGTAGGGAAACTTCCATATCCCTTTAATACTGGTCTACATATCCCATGTCCTGCATGGGATATGTAGATGTACTTGGTCTATTTGTCTCCATAATATACATACAGTGGAGGGTTTTCCGGTCATCATAACATATTTAGTGACTGGTCATAATACCATTTTGTGACTGGGGGCTAGAAAATCTAATTCCGTTGGAAAATGTCTCAAAATAAAAATATAAGTTAACTTTTGAAATAGCTTTACATAAACTGTGCCTATGTTTGGGAGAGAATAACTTATTATTTAAACATTAATAAAGATTTTTGCTGATTAAATATTAATATTTTTTATCCATTTTAGGAATTGGAAATTTATTAATTAAATGTTTGTTTTGCAGACGGTAGCATCTATAGAAGAAAGGACAAGGCCTAATCTATGCAAGACACTAAAAGGTACATTCTCTATTTGAAACATATTCCTATGTATCATTTTGTTAACTTTGACCAAATCTCCCAATAAACTTGTGCTTTGAAGCTGTGCCTAATCAAGTCGGTCTTAAGAATGTGTTATTTATATATATATATATATATATATATATATATATATATATATATATATATATATACACACACAGTATCTTACAAAAGTGAGTACACCCCTCACATTTTTGTAAATATACTGTGTGTGTGTGTGTGTGTATATATATATATATATATATATATATATATATATATATATATATATATAAACACATTCTTAAAACCGACTTGATTAGGCACAGCTTTAAAGCACAAGTTTATTGGGAGATTTGGTCAAAGTTAACAAAATGATACATAGGAATATGTTTATCTTTTCATGTGACACCACTGAAGAAATGACCCTCTGCTACAATGTAAAGTAGTAAGTATACAGCCTGTATAACAGTGTAAATGTGCTCTCCCCTCAAAATAACTCAACACACAGCCATTAATGTCTAAACCATTGGCAATACAAGTGAACACATCCCTAAGTGGAAATGTCCAAATTGGGCCCAAAGTGTCAATATTTTGTGTGGCCACCATTATTTTCCAGCACTGCTTTAACCCTCATGGGCATGGAGTTCACCAGAGCTTCACAGGTTACCACTGGAGTCCTCTTCCACTTCTCCATGATGACATTATGGAGCTGGTCCGTTTGAAGAAGCCCCACAGATGCTCAATAGGGTTTCGGTCTGGAGACATGCTTGGCCAGTCCATTACCTTTACCTTCAGCTTCTTTAGCAAGGCAGTGGTCGTCTTGTAGGTGTGCTTGGGGTCGTTATCATGTTGGAATACTGCCCTGCAGCCCAGTCTCCGAAGGGAGGGGATCATGCTCTGCTTCAGTATGTCACAGTACCTGTTGGCATTCATGGTTCATGAATTGTAGCTTCCCAGTGCCGGCAGCACTCATGCAGGTCCAGACCATGACACTCCCACCACCATGCTTGACTGTAGGCAAGACACACTTGTCTTTGTACTCCTCACCTGGTTGCCGCCACACACGCTTGCCACCATCTGAACCAAATCCGTTTATATCGGTCTCATTGGCCCTCAGGACATGGTTCATTAGTCTGCTTGTCTTCAGCAAACTGTTTCAGGCTTTCTTGTGCATCATCTTTAAAAGAGGCTTCCTTCTGGGACAACAGCACTGACAGGCTGATCCCCCACCCCACCCCTTCAAACTCTGCAGCAATGCTGGCAGCACTTATATGTCTATTTCCCAAAGACACATGCACTCAACTTCTTTGGTCGACCATGACAAGACCTGTTCTGAGTGAAACCTATCCTGTGAAACGGCTGTTTGGTCTTTCCCACCGTGCTGCAGCAATCTTCTTATAGCCTAGGCCATCTTTATGTAGAGCAACAATTATATTTTTTCAAGTCCCCAGAGAGTTCTCTGCCATGAGATGCTATGTTGAACTTCCAGTGACCAGTATGAGAGAGTGTGTGAGTGATAACATCAAATTTAACACACCTACTCCCCATTCACACCTGAGACCTTGTAATACTAATGAGTCACATGACACCGGGGATGGAAAATTACTAATTGGGCCCAATTTGGTCATTTCCACTTAGGGGTGTACTCACTTTTGTTGCCAACGGTTTAGACATGGATGGCTGTGTGTTGAGATTTTTTGAAGGGACAGCAAATTTACATGTCACATGAAAATATATAATGGCATATTTGCAAAAAATGTGAGGGGTGTACTCACTTCTGTGAGATACTGTGTGTATATATATATATATATATATATATATATATATATATATATATATATATATATATATATAAAATCAGTGGATATAAAAAGTCTACACGCCCCTGTTAAAATGTCAGGTTTCTTTGCTGTAAAAAAACGAGACAAAGATAAATCATTTCAGAACTTTTTCCACCTTTAATTTGACCTATAAACTGTACAACTCAATTGAAAAGCAAACTGAAATCTTTTAGGTGAAGGGAAGAAAAAAAAAAAGAAAAATAATGTGGTTGCATAAGTCTGCACACCCTCTTATAACTGGGGAAGTAGCTGTGTTCAGAATTAAGCAATCACATTCCAAATCATGCTAAATAGGAGTCAGCATACACCTGCCATCATTTAAAGTGCCTCTGATTAACCCCAAATAAAGTTCAGCTGCTCTAGTTGGTCTTTCCTGAAATTTTCTTAGTCGCATCCCACAGCAAAAGCCATGGTCCACAGAGAACTTCCAAAGCATCAGAGGGATTTTATTGTTAAAAGGTATCAGTCAGGAGAAGGGTACAAAAGAATTTCCAAGGCATTAGATATACCATGGAACACAGTGAAGACATCATCATCAAGTGGAGAAAATATGGCACAACAGTGACATTACCAAGAACTGGAGCTCCCTCCAAAATTGATAAAAAAAGACAAGAAGAAAACTGGTCTGGGAGGCAACCAAGAGGCCTACAGCAACATTAATGGAGCTGCAGGAATATCTGGCAAGTACTGGCTGTGTGGTACATGTGACAACAATCTCCCGTATTCTTCAAATGTCTGGGCTATGCGGTAGAGTGGCAAGATGAAAGCCTTTTCTTACGAAGAAAAACATCCAAGCCAGGCTACATTTTGCAAAAACACATCTGAAGTCTCCCAAAAGCATGTGGGAAAAGGTGTTATGGTCTGATGAAACCAAGGTTGAACTTTTTGGCCATAATTCCAAAAGATATGTTTGGCGCAAAAACAACACTGCACATCACCAAAAGAACACCATACCCACAGTGAAGCGTGGTGGCAGCATCATGCTTTGGGGCTGTTTTTCTTCAGCTGGAATTGGGGCCTTAGTTAAGATAGAGGGAATTATGAACAGTTCCAAATACAAGTCAATATTGGCACAAAACCTTCAAGCTTCTGCTAGAAAGCTGAACATGAAGAGGAACTTCATCTTTCAGCATGACAACAACCCAAAGCATACATCCAAATCAACAAAGGAATGGCTTCACCAGAAGAAGATTAAAGTTTTGGAATGGCCCAGCCAGAGCCCAGACCTGAATCCGATTTGAAAATCTGTGGGGTGATCTGAAGAGGGCTGTGCACAGGAAATGCCCTCGCAATCTGACAGATTTGGAGTGTTTTTGCAAAGAAGAGTGGGCAAATCTTGCCAAGTCAAAATGTGCCATGCTGATAGACTCATACCCCAAAAGACTGAGTGCTGTAATAAAATCAAAAGGTGCTTCAACAAAGTATTAGTTTAAGGGTGTGCATACTTATGCAACCATATTGTTTTATTTTTATATTTTTACCTCCCTCTACCTAAACGATTTCAATTTGTTTTTCAATTGAGTTGTACAGTTTATAGGTCACATTAAAGGCGGAAAAAGTTTTGAAATGATTTATCTTTGTCTCATTTTTTTACAGCACAGAAACCTGACATTTTAACAGGGGTGTGTAGACTTTTTATATCCACTAAATATATATATATATATATATATATATATATATATATATATATATATATATATATATAGATATATACACACACACACTGTACTATTTATTTTACTGTAAGGTGGAGGCTTCTATCGCTCTTTTGCCTATCATAAATTAAATGGTAAACTACCTCCTATACTACACAAGCTAGGAACCGTCCCCACACTGAGGAGAGGCAGTAACCTTGAATCAGCTGTACGTGGGTAGGATTCCTGGCTTGTGTATAATCCATCCTGAGCTTTGCTTAAAGTTGTGCAATACATCAGGTATATGCTTAAGGGAAGCCATGTTTAAAATGGTATTGGATTAAAAGCGAAGCCCAAGCTCCCAGAATGCAGTGTAATAACTGTATTTGCCTTTTAAAAAAAGCAGCAATTTAAAATAAGACACCCATTGGGGAGAAAAAAAAACATATATATATAATATGCAGTTTTCCTTTATTTTTTTATTATTATTCTTTTTCAGAACTTGGCCTGGTTGATGGACAGGAGCTGGCTGTGGCTGATATCACAACACCACAAACCGTTCTCTTCAAACTTCATTTTACCACTTAGTTCTACTGACCGGGCGCTACCCAACCACTTTTAGCCATCACTATTTGGGCAAGTGTAAAAAAACAATATAACAGATAGTAAAAGCCTTATTCGGAAGCATGGCAAAAAAATTATCTGTTAAAGGGACACTTGAAATCTGTTTGTGCTTTGTAGATGTGTTAAAGGGCCACTGTAGTGCTCATACAAAAGGGTATAGTTAGTTTATTTAATAATTAGTTTGCTTTTAAAACTTACATGTGTATTTAGAATTCTGCAGATCTGCTTGTCTCCACCCCTATCAAATATCTAGGGAGCGGGGGAAGATATTTAAGGCTTTTATACATTTTCCTGGTAAGTCTTTATCTGCCTCTTTCATTTAAGCTGCTATTGTAAGCAGAAAACATGGGCTATTCTTCTAGGTAGATTTTTTTTTTCCTAGACACCTAGTAGGGGTGGAGAGAAGCAGATCTGCTGAATTCTAAACACATTACTTCAAATGTAAGTTTTAAAGCTACCATAACCTCTAGTAGGAGTGGAAAGAGGCAGATTTGGTAGAAACCATAGCGCATTTAATTTATGCATTGATTTAAATGCTTAGTAATTACTACATAAACAAATGAAACCTTACTGTTTCACTACAGTGGGCCTTTACATTCATTCACTTACTACTGTTAAATAGCTGGCGTTTCCTTTTGGGAGTTCAACAGCAACTAACAGTCTGCTGTCTTTTCCTGTATTGAGAATGACTTAAGTTATTGTCAGGGCAGAAGCCTCCTCAAGATTTAAGCTTTTCACAGACTAGGAGAAATATATTTAAAATGAGTCAGAAACACATTTCAAGTGAATAAAGGGCCACTGTAATGACTTAACAGGAGCCAGAAGTCTTAATTAGCTATTGATATTTAATATAATTCCTGATCAATTATTTTAAAATGTATTTTCAAAAATTAACTTTTTAGCTGTTTGTCTCCACTCCTATAAGGTCATCAAGGGTTTGGGAGCAGCTAAAGTGCTTTCAGAATGGCTTTTATCTAGACTGTACTTTTTTCTTGGCCACTCTCTTCCTAAGATGGTACCTGCCAAGGAAACCCACTTTAACACAGCACATATCCAGCTAATTGAGAGCACTGACTAGACACAGGCTTGCCTTTGTGTTTATGTATCTGACGCTCTTTAAGACTTGCCTCCCAGCAACAGCAGCTCCCACACCCTTCATGTTCAAACAGCTTGGCAGGACACTGAGAAGATGATGTTTGAAAATATGTTTAATATGGTAAATATTGCCTCTTTATCATGTAAAAAGGATGGTATAATCAATATAAAATTAAAACATCTAGTTCCTGTTATAAGGGCATTCTAGCCTCTAGTTAAATGATGTTTTATTAAACAAGCTTTCTTTGTTTAATATCATCATCATTCTTCTTTTTAAGCTGAAAACCAGCTGCTAAGACTGACCCAATTTATTTGCCCATCCACTTAGATACAGTTTGATCAGAGATGCTCGTTTAGGATAGACTAATTAAGCAGCTATTTATGGATTCTCTTTTGAAAAGACACTTTCAGAGAGATCCGAGATGTACAGCACTGTATATGAACCTATGAACTGTATCTTGTATAAAGCCTTGTATGTGTCTTTTAGTAACTTGTTTCTTATGACAAACATTACCAAAAAAGGTAATTGGGTTTTGTCAAACTGAGTTGTAAACAATGTAATTAGACAATAAAATCCTCAGTACATTGACTCTAAATGTTTCTGTGTCCTGATTACTTGTAGACAGACATTTGATCCAAATCTTCAGCCGCGAGTCTTACTCAGCTGAGCCTTACTCAGCTGTTTTCTGCCAAACCAATATGTCTATTCAGAAATGGTAAACTCACTGGCCCCTTCTGGATCACTACCTTGTCATGGTGAGGGGGCTTGTGTACTTCAGTGAAGTTGTGAGCTATACCATGTAGGGTCACCCAAATGGGCACACTGGAGAAGAAACTGGCAACCCACTCCAGTATCTTTGCCAAGAAAACCATATGGATTGGCACAACCAGAAACACTGTACGTGCCTGGGGTTCTTCATCCATATGGTCACCGAGAGTCGGACACGACTGAAGGACTCAACAACAAAACTCACTGAACAGGAAGCCGAGAAACAGCAAGATTCAGCAAATATTGTTTGAGTAGTGAGGCAAAGAATATATTGGAAACAATGTTTATAGGCAGGTTCTAGAATCTAGCGGGCAACTCGGTCCTACAAGGGACGTCAACAGGCCAGGTTTTCAGTTTCTGCTCGACTGCCTCTGAGCATGTGAAGTGAAATGTGGGTAGGTGTCTGATTATTAAAAGCTCCAGTGATCTAACAAAACTCCTTCCCCACCCTTCTCTCTGACCATCACATTCCAAGAATGCAGGGTTGAACCACTATGAATACTATGAGTCTGACCAAGAGCTTAATTACACAGGAAAACTCATAAAACCTAGTTTTTAATCAGAAAAAAATAAATTGTCATACCTCTGCTGGACCTGGAAGCATCCATGATCTATTGCTGTAAGTGCGTGAGGGGTGTTTATAATTCTGGAAGGCTATGGCTGCCTCTGTTGATGCGAACGCCCTGCTTTAGACCTGTGAGCGGGAAAGGGTGTTGTGTTTCAATCTGATCCAATTATTTAGCAAAGCGTACTGATCTCTCCCTGTTCCTCAACCCCATAGATAAATATACACACCCTCATGATTCCTATATTGACCACCCATTCCTCCACTGATAACTACAAACATTCCCCTACCATCCAGCCCTCAGGATGAGATGTAGCAAGTTTATTTTGGGGTACACAAAGACCATCTACCGTATTGGTCCAAATATAAGCCGCACCCGCATATAAGCCGCACCCGTAAAGTTCAAGGGGAAAAAATAGAAAAAAGATAGTACTCAAATATAAGCCGCACCCGTAAAATTGGAGAGAAAAAGACTCTCAAAGTGATCAGCCATTGCAAGAAACAGGCTTTCTAATTAGCACTGTAGCTTTTTTTGCAGGTTACAGGCTTTACAGGATGTTAGAATCACTAAAACCGTAAATCACTATTCAATACCGCAGTCTCAAGCACGAAAATCGGCACCCTTAACTCGCAATCGCGCAAATCGGCAGTAATTTTGCGTTCGCGAATAGAAGCCGCACACGTAAAAAGCAAAGTTCCCAAATCGGCAATGATTTTTTTTACGGTTGCGAATATAAGCCACACCCGTAACGCGAAAGCTCACCAATACGGTATATTAAATTGACTACGTTAAATTAAAATATAATAAAAAAATTAAATTCATGAATTGTCACCAGATAATTTATAATTCATATTTAAAAAATGTAGCTGATAAGTGTCTTGATGTCCTGGTATATCTTCGTTGCAAAGAAGCATTTTTATCTCATTTTCTTCAGACTTTAACTCCAAAGCAGACTATTTTTGTTCATTCCATCATCTTATTTATGTGGTCATGCAATTGTTATCTTAATTATCAGTTGACTTTTCATTTCGATTCTGGAAAGTAACCTTTTTTTTCTATTTTAAATGGCAACTGTCTATGATGCTCCGATTTGTATCTACAGACAGATTTCTCAATTACATAAATGTTTCTAATTAATCTCCTTATACATAGGCACAATGTTATATTTGGACTGATGTGCCCATATAGCTTCTTAGTGGTCTAAATCTAATCGGGCAGCCAAGCTTGCCCTGTGAGTGCTCGCTGGCAAAGCTCTTTCCAAAGTGAGTAGAGTGTTACACTTCTCTTCTTCGCCCATTAAAGCTCTCCTTCTTTGACTGAGATTCTCTACTAGATAAACCGTTTAAGATCAGATGTGACGGGCAACAAAGCTATTAGGACATCTCCGTGGCTTTCTCAAGGGAGATCTAACAGACAAAATTAATTACTATAGTCTTTAACAGAGTCTTTAAAAACAGACTTTTCCAATGTTTTAGTCTCATGGCTTACACGTCTGCTAATATTGTTAGTCTAGTTCAAACGTTTCTTCAACTGCTGTGTTCCATTAAATGTTTGTATTTTTATTTCATTTGATTAAGTGACTACAGATAACAAATACATTGAGTGTGTCTGTATCTTGTATCAGACTGACATGTCCGATATGCCATTTTCCTCAGGCAGTGCTATAACATATTGCCAAGGGCAGAATTAGAGGTTGATAATAAATTGTATTTCTATTTTATTTAGGGACAACAAATGCAATATATTCAGCTGACTGGGGTTAAATTTTCATACACGTATACATAGTGCTCCCCTTCTGGAATGTTATCTTGTTGTGGTGAGGGGGCTTGTGATTCATATCATGTAGAGTCCCCCAAGATGGGCAGGTCATAGCAGAGAGGTTAGATAAAATGTGGTCCACTGGAAAAGGAACTGGCACCCATTCCAGTATCTTTGCCAAGATAACCTGATAGATAAGCACAAGCAGAGACATAAAAAATGGATCCTATTCTTACCATGTGTGGAAATGAGTGAATACGAATGAATGGTGCAATCACATATATAGTTGTCGTCACGCAATGTTAAAAGTTACGGGCTTGAACGTGCGCAGTGAGCACCAAAGGGGCTCATTGCGGCCCTCACGATGAGCGCCGAATGCACCCACCGCAAGGCTCGAAAGTTACAGGTTTGACGTGATCCGCAAAAAGCGCCAAAGGCGCAAATCGTGAGGCCCATAAATTAGAGGAGGGGGAAGAGTCTCGCAATGAGCGCCAAAGGGGCACATTGGGAGGTCTGTGATGAGCGCCTTCTGCTTGCAACTTAAATGGGAGGGGGGAGAGGCTCCCAATGAGCTTCGATGGCACTCATTGTAAGGCCTGCAATGAGCGACAAAGGACTCGCTAGGACCCGCAAGGCTTCTTTCAAGACTGGAAGCAATACCGATTTAAGCTTCAAGTCTTGCGGGTCTGAAAAAAGTTACAGGTTCAACCGCCACCAAGCCCGCAAATGGGAGAGCGGCAGAAGAGATACGCGGGGGGAGACACAGGGGTAGAGAGAGGCTCGCAATGAGCGCCGAAAGCGCTCATTGCAAGGCACGCAAGTTGCGGGTTTTGTCAATGTTTGCCATGAGTGACAAAGCCGGTTATTGCGGGGCCCGCGATGAGCGCCTCCAGCGCTTATGGCACGGCCTGTAAAGTAGAGGGGGGGGAGGCAACATGAAAACGGCTGCTGTTAAAAACTCCTCTAATGCTTAATCCAAGTCTATGTTAGGCCATTAAAATAATGCTCAATCCAAGAAAAAATTATTTAACACCATTTCAGATATCATTAAATGAAATAGTAGAATCCATTATTAAAAGTTAAAGAAGTCACATTAAAGTGCATAAGGTAATACATAAACCAGTAAGCTTTTGTGCTAGGGGATAGGATGGTAAAACGGCTGGGGGAGTTTTTAAACTTGTAGGTGGGGAGGAGGGACTATATAGAAGTATTGGGGTAAATAGGGTAGAGAGGGAAAGGGATGAATTACTTACCCATGGGGGAGGAGAAGGGGGGAGGGTTACAATAGACAGTGGGGAGGTATTAATAGGGGCCTCAAATACAGTGGCAAGCACTTCACAATGGCAGAGCCATAGCAACATAAAGTGTATGATTGCTAACGCAAGAAGTTTGCCTGGGAAAATGGACGAGCTAGAATTATTAGCAGTACAAGAAAAATGGGGCTTAATAGGCATTACTGAAACATGGTGAGATGAATCTCATGACTGGACTGTTAATCTGGATGGTTATAACCTATTTAGGAAAGATAGGGGGAAATGGTAAAAGAGGAGGAGGGATCTGTCTTTATGTTAAGCCTGAATTTAAGCCTATAGTCAGAGAAGATATTTATGCTGGAACTAACGGCATCATTGAATCTTTGTGGCTTGAGCTAAATAGTGGAGGAGCTCATTCTAAACGCACAATGGTGCGAGTATGCTATAAACCCCAAAATATAGCTGAAAGTGAGGAAATACAATTATTGTTACAGATTGGAAATGCAGCTAAGCACGGGCAAGTTCTAAAAATGGGAACTTTAATTACCCTGAAATAAACTGGATAAATGAGACCAGCAGCTCAGCTAAGGGGAGCAGGTTCTTGGGTACACTCTGGGATCATTATCTAGCCCAGGTAATACAAGAACCTACTAGAAATGGGGCCATCTTGGATTTAGTCATCACAAGTAATATTGATATAATATCAAATGTTAAAATAGGGGAACCCTTGGGGAACAGTGAACACAACACAGTCTCATTTGAGATTGAATACAAAAAACAGAGTTGTAAGGGGCCAACAAAAACTCTAAATTTTAAAAGGGCTAACTTTAATGGGCTACGGGCAGCAATACAACATATAGACTGGGACAAAGAACTTACAGGGAAAAATACTGAAAATAAATGGAAAACATTCAAATCCTTACTAAATAAACATACTCATCGGCATGTACCATGTGGAAATAAAATGAATAGGAGTAAATCACATCCCATGTGGCTTAACAATGACTTAAAGATCATGATAAGGAAAAATAAACATGCATTTAAATTATACAAGAAGGAGGGAACAGAGGCAGCTTTATGTGACTATAAGGAAATCTACAAGGCTTGCAAAAGGGCTATTAGACTGGCTAAAATAGAAAATGAGAAGTCAGTTGCAATGGAAAGTAAGACTAACCCTAAAATATTTTTTCAATACATTAATGGGAAGAAGGCGAGGAAGGAAGCTATAGGAACATTACAATGTGACACAGGCCGTCTGATAATTAGTGACCAGGAAAAGGCAGATGAGCTAAATAGGTTCTTTTCATCGGTATACACAAGGGAGGTACCAGTGGTTGGGACACGGCAACATAATGGGGCTACACTACCTTTGCCAAATAATTGGTTAACGCAGGAAGAAATCCAAAAGAGGTTGGAAAAAATAAATGTTAATAAAGCCCCAGGTCCTAATGGAATACATCCAAGGGTACTAAGGGAACTGGGTTCTGTAATAGCCAAACCATCATATCTAATCTTTCAAGACTCACTCACTACAAGGTCTCTAACGGATGACTGGAGAAAAGCAGAGGTGATACCTATATTTAAGAAGGGATCAAGAGCAAATCCGGGGAATTATAGACCAGTGAGCCTCACATCTGTAGTTGGGAAGCTTTTAGAAGGGTTAATAAGGGACAGAATACAAGAATATGTCTATTTGAACAAGATCACAGGTAGCAGTCAACACAGATTTATGAAGGATGTGATAAGTGGGGTTCCTCAAGGTTCAGTATTAGGTCTTCTCCTTTTTAACATATTTATTAATGACATAGAAGTAGGACTCAAAAGTAGTGTCTCCATTTTTGCTGATGACACTAAGTTGTGCAAGGTAATAAAATTAGATAATGATGTACTTTCCCTACAAAGGGATTTGCATAAATTAGAGAAATGGGCGGCTAAATGGCAGATGAGATTTAATACAAATAAATGCAAGGTTATGCATTTGGGAAGGAAAAATAGCCATGCAATTTATAATCTTAACGTAGCAAATCTAGGGGTATCAGATATTGAAAGGGATTTGGGAGTACTAGTGGACAACCACCTAGGTAACAGTGCTCAATGCCAAGCAGCAGCTGCAAAGGCAAGTAAAATATTAGCATGTATTAAGAAGGGTATAGAAGGAAGGGGAGCAAATATAATTCTGCCACTATACAAATCCCTAGTACGCCCTCATTTGGAATATGGAGTACAATTTTGGGCACCACTTCATAAAAAGGACATTTTAGAGCTGGAAAAAGTACAGAGAAAGGCTACAAAGCTAATAAGGGGAATGGAGGGGCTAAGTTATGAAGAAAGACTAACCAAGCTAAACGTATTTTCGCTAGAAAAAAGGCGCCTACGAGGGGATATGATTACCTTATTTAAATACATCCAGGGTCAATATTAGGCTTTGTCAAGTGAACTTTTTGTAGCAAGAGATTTTAAACTGACAAGAGGACATCCTTTGAGATTAGAGGAAAAAAGATTTCACCTTAAACAATGAAAAGAGTTCTTCACAGTAAGGGTGGTTAAAATGTGGAATTCTCTACCAAAGGAGGTGGAAACAGCGAATTCGATAGACAACTTCAAAAAGGGGTTATATATATTTTTTGAATAAAGAGGGCATTCAAGGCTATTCTAGATAACTAGTGAAGGAATATTGATCCAGGGAGAAATTTGATCGCCAGTTTCTGGGGTCAGGAAGGAATTTTGCTTTTTTTTACCCTTATGACACAATTGGCAAAGTTTCAATGTTTTTTTTTTTTCTGTTTGCCTTCCTCTGGATCAATTAACAATTAATAATAAATAGTCCACATTAAAAAGATCAATAGAGATCTAAAAAGGTTGAACTTGATGGACTAACTCTTTATTCATCCTCCAATACTATACTATTAATAATTATTTAACAACAAATTAATTAATAACTAATCCGCATATTCAGATCAGAGGAGATCTTAACATGTTGATCTTGATGGACTGAAAGTCTTTTTTCAACCTTAATTACTATGTAACTATGTAAGTAACTTCACCATAGCATATTTGGTTGGGCTAAAATCATAAGTGAGGAAAAGGTAATCATGGGATTGCCTTGATGTAGTAACACTACAGTTACAGGATTCCCCTCCTTTTCACCATCTTTTTTCCCTTGGTACCATAATAAAATCTTCTGGATTTCCGTATTATGTATATGCAGATGACTCTCAAATATACCTTCTTAGCTCTAAAACTATCCCCTTCTCTTCTAGCACGTGTTTCCAACTGTCTCTCAAGCATATCCTCCTGGATGTTAACTCAAACGCAACATGACAAAGACTGATCTCCTCATCTTCCCACTCTCTACCACAGCTTCCACTCCTCATATAATCACTCCCACCACGAAGGCCCATTGTCTTGGGGTTCTACTGGATCCTGCACTCTCTTTCATTCCTCACATACAATCAATCACAAAATCTTGTCATCTCCACCTAAAAAAACATTTCCAAAATACGTCACTATCTTACACAAGTCACATATAAAATTCTAATTCACTCTCTCATCATATCTCGCCCTCAACTACTGACACTCTCTCCTTGCTGGTTTCACCATCACCTGTCTTTCCGCACTCCTATACATAATGACTCCCCTGCTAGACTCATCTACCATACTAAATGTTTGGTCTCTGCAGCACCCTCTGTCAATCACTCCACTGGTTGGCCGTAGCCTCCATAATAAAGTGTAAAATCTTGACTAACTTACAAAGCCCTCAACAATAGTGCACCCTCTTATATCTCTGCTTTTATCTCAAAATACTCTCTCAACTGCCCTATTTGCTCGGATAATGACCTACTTCTTTCCTTCTCGCTTATCACCTCTTCTCACTCCTGCCTGCAGGACATTTCTTATGCTGCCCCTATTCTTTGGAACTCCTTGCCTCGCTCCACTAGACTTTCCTCCTGCCTCAAATCCTTCAAACCTCATTAAAAATGCATCTGTTTAAAGAAGCTGATCATTCCCAACCATAATATGCACAGTCCATCAAATTACTCACACACGACTTATAGTTTAACATACAGACACCTCCACTTGTATTAACCTATTGCATTATACACCGCCATCTTTTACCGGTCACCCTCCCATATGACAGGCCGCCATATAGATTGTAAACTCTTGGGAGTAGGAATTAATTTCACCAAGCTGTCTGCTCACCAATTTGTATCATATTTATATCATATTGTATCTGTAGTTGTAATTTGCTAATTGTTACTACTGTGTTTTATTCTACTTTGTAAATAGAGCTACAGAATATGCTGGAGTTAATAAAGAGTAACAATGATGATAATAATAATAATTATTATGATGTTATGGCGTTGCCATGGTAGCACTAGATGATTTTAAAAATGTATTTCTAGTTTATATTATTAAGTAACAAAATAATCTATTTTTCATCAGACATCCATTTTGATTTCCCAGTGTGCGACATGTTGCCATGGCAACAGCAGAATATCACTAAAACTTTGTATTTCTATTTTATTTTTTATTAAGAGACTACAGACAAGAATACAATGGTTAGTATTCATCAAGCAAAGACAGCAGTGACGTCAGGATCTATTTATTTATGTAGCAGCAGACACTGACAGACCCGCCCATGGATATGTCACTGTCGCAATGCAATGACGTCACTGCGGCGTTTGTTTACTGCTACGTGTTCGGGAAGTGCTGGGGAGGCCTGACACCGGGAGAGGAGGCTCGGGAGAGCAGGCCGGTGGCCACGGCTGTACCATGAGCTGGTTCAACGCCTCGCAGCTCTCCAGCTTCGCCAAACAGGCCCTGTCACAGGCGCAGAAATCTATAGACCGAGTGCTGGACATCAAGGAGGAGGAGGGAGCCTGGGACACTGGCATCAGCATCGGGCCCGGAGAGGACGGTGAGGGCACCGGGGACACGGGCAGCAGGCCCGGGGAGGAGAGTGAGGGCACCAGGCCTGGGGGGGAGGGCACCGGGGACACGGGTACCAGGCCTGGGGGGGGGGGGGGGAGAGTATGAGGTTGTGATGTGTGTCTGTCTCTGAGTGTTTCTGTGTGTCTTACTGGTTGTCAGTGTGTGAGTGTCTCTGTCTCAGTGATTGTGTGTTTCTGAGTGCTGAGTGTCTATGTTTGTGTTTCTGCCTGTCTTACGGTGCGTGTATCTCTGAGTGTCTGACAGTTACTGATGGTTTGTTTGTGGGTCTCTGAGGCTTTGTGTGTGTCTCTGAATAATTCAGTGTGTCTCAATGGTTGTGTGTGTTTTTGTATTGGTCTGTCTTCTAATGTGTGTCTTACTGGTTGTCAGTGTGTCTCTGTCTCAGTGATTGTGTGTTTCTGTCCCTGGGTGTTTCTGAGAAACTATGTTTGTGGTTCTGTGTGTGTCTCTGTGTCTTTGTGTCAGTGTGAGAGTGTTTGTATCTGTATTTAGCTGTGTGTCTGAGTATTTCTATGTGGGTGTCTCTGCGTCTAATTTTGTGAATGAGTGTCTCTGTGTTTGTGTGTGCCTCAGTGGTTGTGTCAGTCATTGTGTGAGTGTATATGTCTGTCTTTTACTGTGTGTGTGTCTGTCTCTGAGTATCTCTGTGTGGGTGTCTGTCTCAGTGGATGTCAGTCTGAATGTATTTTCTTGTGTGTGTTTGTCTGTCTCTATAAATGTCTCCTTTATAAAACATAAAATGCTGTTGGACTAAAGAGTCAAAATGCATTGTAAACTCATTTGCATGTTTCACCTAGGTTCCCATGGTGCACTGCATACACTTTCTTGGAATTCTGTGCAGGAAATGAGCACACGTGTACTATATGTTTAGTGTACTCTGTATGGTGAAGGGCTTATATTAACCTTTTGCCCACCATAAATTGGGATTTTGATAAAAAAACTAAAAATACTAACTTTATTTTTTCTGGGCCTAGTTTAGGGGCTTAAGAATTTTTGGGGGTTTAAGGGTCGTTTAGATCCTTTTTTTCGGATAAACCGGCAACTACACTTATCTGGCAATAGGGAGACGGATAACAGGGAGTTTACTGTGTGTGTATGTATGTGTGTATGTATGTATGTGTGTGTGTGTTTGTGTATATATATATATATATATATATATATATATATATATATATATATATATATATATTTATATATATTGCTGGACATTCACGGCTGTTTTTTTGTGTGTGCGTGGAGCCAATTACTCAGTCTTCAACCTACCACTTACAGATAGCCCCTTCTTTATGCACATTGTCTTATGGTTTATACATAAGATGTCCTATAATCTTAGGTGCTTTTAGATCCATACTTTTATTATTCGGTGTTAATAAGTTTCAATCCTCATTTATATGCGTCCCACCTAGGAATTAAAAGAGCGATCAAATACAGAGGATCCTCTGAAACTTAGATAAATTGAAACGCCAAACCAGTGAACATCAAAACATAATTATGTTGATATATACACACAAACAAGGGGAAGACAAAAGTATCTCAGGGAATGCGGTATATTGAATTCATATATGTGATTTATGCAGAAATGTGTATCTTGCATTAGACTTCTCCCTATATTTCAAGCCCTAATTTAGATGATGTGGCAGTCTTACATTGATGTAGGTTTTGACGAATTCGTAGTGTATGAAATCATTTTCTTGCATAAAAAAATACCTAAATAGACACTGAAGTTTGCAAAATGTCTTCTGTTTCCAGGCAGTTGATTTGGAGGAGAAACACCCCTGAAAATCCAAGCCAAATTAGCATAAAAATTATACTTGGTTGTGTCGAATCAGAGGCAGGTACAACAATATATCTATTTCCCTCTCGTTGGCTGAGAGAAAGCTGCTTGTGAGGCAGCCTTGATATTAACAGCTGATTCGCTAGGACACAGCTAGGCAGCTCAAGTGTACTTTGAATTGCAAATATACAGAACTAGCGAATTGCCCGTCAAAAAATGACGGCAATAAAATTGTAAGGTAGCTAATGCTGTTTGGTGTGTAATAATGAAATATATAATACATTAATAAATGAATATACTTTACCTATTTTGAAGCATTGTGTTGAAGAGCTGGCAATCTGTTTTGATGTTGCTGCAGCATTAGTGGTGTGGAGCTGCTGTGTAAGTGTGATGAATGTGTGCAGTGTAATAGTGTGCGTGCGCGAGACAAAACCATTAGCATAGTGGTGTACTTCCGCATTGGCGTAAAATGGCGGGTCATCTGTGGTATGCGTCTTCGCGGATTATCCGTAGGTGCTTTGTGGTGTTTTGCGAGTGTGTTGTGGTGTTTTGCGTGTTGAGAGTGCTGTAGCCTCGTTTTCGTTTTGTGCGTCGCCTATTTTTTCTGTCGCTTAGTTATTTTATTAGTGTCTAAAGTGTTTTTTTTTAATTTAAATGAAGGTGTAAATTGCTTTTTTGAGGTGCGTGTTGCGTCCGATTTTTGCGAGGTCGTAATGTGTGCTAACGTGTCTCGTATGGTGTTTGCGTGTGTAGCTTCGTTTTCGTTTTGCTCGGCGGCCATTTTTTCTGTCGCTTATGACATTTTTTAGTGTGTAAACTCTTTTTTTTTTGAGTGAAATTACGGTGTAAGTTGCTTTTTTGAAGTCGTGGGTGCTCCCTCTTGCTGTAGGTAAGTTTTTTATGTATGTGCTGTGTGTATGTATTGTGTTTTGAATTTTGTAATGTTCACGAGTTGCGTCCGAGTGTTGCGAGGTCGTAATGTGTGTTAACGTGTGTCGTATGTTGTTTGCGTTGCTAGTAAAAGTTTGCGAGGGCCGTAATTGGTGTGTCGTGTTGTTTGCGTTGCGACGTTAAGTTTACGAGGGTCGCAGTTGCTGGCATGGAGCACCTTCGGCGCTCCATGCCAGCAAGTGAGGCCCTCGCTTCGCGAGCCCTCAAGCGTTAGCAACAACTCGCATGCTCACAACTATATATGTGAATTCCTCAATAAACATTTTTTCGTATGAGACGCTCAATCGGACAGACTGACACATAGAATATCCCACAAACTTTCATATCCATTTAAGATGGTCTTTAGTGTGGGGAGAACGGTTTACTGAACTACAGTTGTTTAAAAATATTATCGGTTAATTGATTAGAAGCATCTTTATAAGTGTTTTGAACTTCGGAGCAAAGCTGGTTGGAAACAAGTGGGAGGTAAACACAACCAGCAGGACCTTGGTAAATGGTTTCTGCTCCACCACATCTCACCCTTCCTCTAAGGCAGGAAGCGCAGCTAGAAAGTCGACTCTTGGAATAACAATATTAACTTTGAGATATCTCACAATGTACAGTATAAAGCAAAATGAGTATAAACATAATTTAAAGCAGCCAAATACATTTCTGGGGGAGAAATATGGAAGTTCATTGAAAGTGCTTCTAAGCTCTGTTTTTACTACCTAAAATCAAGCAAATAGTATTTGTATGGGTTTTGCCACTGCAGCTCACGAAGGCAATGACTCTGCTGTACTTGCTCTGCTGTGTCTCATACTAAGCATTTAGTGACCATAACTCAGCAGTATGTTGCAACTTGCAACCGAGCCGTGTTCTCTGATAGGCTAATACACTACACTGCACATCCAACCCTACAGAGTCTGTGTGTGCATATGCTGTAGTTGGGCAGGCCCATACAGGGATTATTTGTTTGATTTTAGGCAGTAAAAACAGAGCTTATAAGCACTTCTTAACGAAGTTACTACACAGATATATTATATAGCTAGTAAAATCCAGGAACCTTCCATATCCTGGTAAACTTTATAAAGTGGCAATATTGTACGCAGCTCTATTTGCACAGGGAAAATATATTATCTAGTGTTAACTTCTGCAGGCTACTGATCTATTTTATTTTTTTAAGCCACAATTTGTTCTGTTATCACATGACGGCTTAGTCACAGTGTTTTTGTTTGCACACAATATTGTTTCCTTTTGAAACTGAGATATATATATATATATATATATATATATATATATATATATATATATATATGTATATATATATACACACTAGCGAATTGCCCGTCAAAAAATGACGGCAATGAAATTGTAAGGTAGCTAATGCTGTTTGGTGTATAATAATGAAATATGTAATACATTACTAAATGAATATACTTAACCTATTTTTGATGAAGAGCTGGCAATCTGTGTTGATGTTGCTGCAGCATTAGTGGTGTGGAGCTGCTGTGTAAGCATGCTGAATGTGTGCACTGTGTGGTATGAATATCCGTAGGTCATTTGTGGCGTTTTGCGAGTTTGTTGTGGTGTTTTGCGAGTTTCTTGTGGTGTTTTGCGAGTTTAGAGTGCTGTAGCCTCGTTTTCGTTTTGTTCGGCGGCCATTTTTTCTCTCGCTTACATTTTTTTTTAGTCTCTAAACTCTTTTATTTTGAGTAAAATGAAGGTCTAAGTTGCATTTTTTAGGTCCTGGGTGCTCCCTCTTGGTGTAGGTAAGGTTTTTATGTATGTGCTGTGTGTATGTATTGTGTTTTACATTTTGTAATGTTCGCGAGTTGCGTCCGAGTGTTGCGAGGCCGTAATGTGTGTGAACGTGTGTCGTATGTTGTTTGCGAGTGTCGTAATGTGTGTGTCGTGCTCTTTGGGTTGCGACGTGAAGTTTGCGAGGGTCGCAGTTGCTGGCATGGAGCGCCTTCGGCGCTCCATGCCAGCAACTGCGGCCCTCGCTTTGCGAGGTCCTCAGGTGCTGGCATGGAGCGCCTACGGCGCTCCATGCCAGCAACTGAGGCCCTCGCTTCGCGAGGGTCCTCAGTTGCTGGCAAGGAGCGCCTTTGGCACTCCATGCCAGCACCTGAGACCCTCGGCCAGTGCCCTCGCATCGCGAGGGCCTTGGCTCGCTACGCGAGTCGCGGCCCTCGCTTCGCGAGCCCGCAGCGTTAGCAACAACTCGTACGCTCACAACTATATATGTGATATATATATATATATATATATATATATATATATATATATGAATAAATATTCTGAAAGATAATCATGCAATTTCTTTTCATTTTAGGACGCGGGTCTTCTGTGACAGGGACCTGGGAAAACTCAAACTGGGGGGGAAATTCAGAGGAATGTGAAAATCAGGTGACGTTATCTCCAACCGCGATCACCAAACCAGTGAGGCGAACTGTAGTGGACGAGTCAGAGAGTTTCTTTAGTGCCTTTCTCTCTTCCCAGGAGGTGAACTCTGTATCAGCCAGTCCTGTTGTATCCAAACCTCCAACTAAATCTAGAAGACCCAAAGAACGCAGTTCACCCCAATTCATACTCCAAGAACATGACAATAACATCCAGCAACAGAATGAGCAAAATACAAGATCAAAGCAAGATCTGGAAGAAGCAGATATTCCTGCAGAGAAACAGGAATTAGAAGTTGCAGAGGTTTGTGCGGAAGAGAAATGTGATATTGAAAAAGATGATAGGGTTTCAGAACATGTTGTTCTGGAGCCTATTTCAGAAGAAGAAGGGATTATCAACCCTACATCAACGGTTGCATCTGAAGATAAGGACATTGCACTAGATACTAAAGAGCAGAAGCCTGAGGACAGGCAGAGCAACACTCCATCACCTCCAATTAGCACTTTTTCTTCTGGGACCTCCACAACCAGCGATATTGAGGTGTTGGACCATGAGAGTGTGATCAGCGAGAGCTCAGCCAGCTCACGGCAGGAAGTTGCCGACTCCAAAACCAGTCTCAATTTAATGCAGACTTCTTTTCAGCTTCTGGCTCCTTCCACAGAATATGGCCGTTTAGACGAATTTCCAAAGCTTACAGAGAGTTGCTCATCTTCAGATGCATTTGAAAGGATAGACTCATTCAGCGTACAATCCCTAGACAGCCGTAGCGTTAGCGAGATTAATTCTGATGATGAACTGTCAGGGAGAGGGTGCACGTTGGTTTCTATAGCTGTAACCTCGTCCACTCCGACCACGGACATGACTGATTCTGGAGAGAGTAAATCTGATCCAGAACTCAATGAAACACTCCTGGTGCACTCGTCTGAAGATGTAGAGATGGAGGAGAGTGGAAGAAGCGCAACCCCAGTAAACTCAGAGCAGCCAGATCTCCTGGAGGCTACTATCCAGACGCAGGAGGCAGATGCACTAATTCCGGGTTTGTCACCTGAAAAACAGGATGTTGACACTGAGCCAAAAGTTCATTACACAGCTGAAGATATGCAAAAGGTAATAAGAAATACAATAAAGAACTCTTGGAAATACAATCTGTATCCAGACATTATTTGTTTGTGGTTTATACCCTTTGGGCCTCATTCAATTGCAATTTGGCCAATTGAATTTGGCTCTAAATAAGCCCATAGCATATTTTTTTCAAATAAGTTTTTAGTTGGTGAAAACCTTGCTTTTGAATAGATGTTTACTAGCTAAAATCTTCTTTAAAAAAATATATTATGTGCTTATTTAGACCCCAATTCAATTGGCCAAATTGCAATTGAATGAGGCCCTTTGTGTTTACTATTTTTATATATGTATGTTAAAAGGATAGGCAAGCTTTCTGGATATTACTAGGAATATTATATACCTGTATATCTATTTTTACTTATTTTTAGTGTTTCTCCCTGTTTCATTCTCATCATAAACCACTGGTCCAGAACTTTGTTAAAAGCAGATAATGAGCTTTTGAAGTGAGCACTGATCTACTGTTTGCACCGTGCTGCACCACAGCAGTGATTGAAAGTTGATTTCATTTTAAAGAGCGTTAGAAATTGTCTACACGTTGTATTAGCATTTTTTCTGTACAGTAAATTATTTCTGAAATATTTAGGATTGTGAGAGGGTGTGACACTGCATTCCTTTATTCTGACCACTACAGAGACACTCAATCAAAGCAGCTAATTACTATGTGTGAGCTGCTCATTTGCATATAAGTATATCAGTTACAACATGGAATTTCTCAGGATTGACTCGCTGTCGAAAAACAGTTCAGAAAACACAATCTTTCATGCTCTTTAAAGGGCCACTTCATTCGGTACAACTTGGAGCACACCACTGTAAAGTTCTTCTAAAAGCATGTTGAAATACATTAGAATTTTTGAAATATGTGCATTTTTAACAGAGAGCATAAAAAACAAAATTTCTGTTTACATGAGCCAGTGGCAGTGCCCCCAGACAAATACCCCTGACCTCTCCCTTCTCGACTTTCTTCACAATAGAGAAAATACATACATTTTTAATACCTTACACACATAATTATTAATATATATATATATATATATATATATATATATATATATATATATATATATATATATATCTTTTTTTTTTTTTTTTAAAGTAAACAAAAAAAAAAACGTTAACTCATACATGCTGACACATGCTTTACTAAATAACCTAAAGAACATGTTTCTGAATTTTTTTAAATTTTAAAGAAAAATATCAATCTGTGTGGTTACAAATCACTTAGGGCCTCATTCAATTGCGATTTGGCCAATTGAATACGGCTCTGTATAAGCACATAGCATATTTTTTTTACAGAAGTTTTTAGTTCGTGATCTTCTATACAAAAGCAAGGTCTTCACGAACTAAAAACTTCTGTAAAAAAATATGCTGTGTGCTTATACAGAGCCAAATTGTAATTGAATGAGGGCCTTAGTCTCTGACTGATTCAAAGCCTCTACACCTTATTCTAATTAATATTAGTTACATCCAGCATAGTCCAGAGCTCATTACTCATTCAGTCAGAGGCAACACGCTGAAATAGCCTGACTTCTATTGATCATAACTCCATGATTTCAGCATCAACTGTAAAAATCAAAACCTTTTTTCCACATGTTTTTTTTTTTTTTTTTGTCCTCTGTGATGCAGATCACAGATAGGACTTTTGTGGACCTTTTTAAGCAGGATGAGTCACTGTTGTAGAAGGGCATATTTGTATTGTTTATACTTAATCTCATGCTTTTTGTTTTCATATATCTATAATGAGTTTTGTTTAATTTCAGATAATAGATGAACTTACCATTAGACTTGAAAAGAGGGAATCCCAGCTGTTATCAGTGAGCAAAGAGAAAGCACTTCTGGAGGAAGCCCATGATAACCTCAAAGAGTAAGTATTTAAAAGAGTTAAAACAATCACTGGCATCCCAATATTTCTTTCCTACTTTTACAGGGCCACTGTAGTTCTAACGCTTTATTGTATATTTACAATACGTTACATATTTTAGTTCTTTGTCAGTAAAAATATTTGTATTTGAGAAAATTAAAGGTACAGGGTAGGTTCCTGGATTTTACTAGTATATAATGTCCATGTGTATCTATTTACTTTTATGTACTTTATTCTATTAAGAAGTGCTTATAAGCGTATGCAGACACAGACTTTGTAAGGGTGGATGTAGAGTCTGTGCTTATAAGCTCTGTTTTTACTGCCTAAAATCAAACAAATAATCCCTGTATGGGCCTTCCCAACTACAGCATATGCACACACAGACTCTGTAGGGCTGGATGTGCAGTGTAGTGTATTAGCCTATCAGAGAACACGGCTCGGTTGCAAGTTGCAACATACTGCTGAGTTATGGTCACTAAATGCTTAGTATGAGACACAGCAGAGCAAGTACAGCAGAGTCATTGTCTTCGTGAGCTGCAGTGGGCAGACCCATACAGTGACTACTTGTTGTATTTTAGGCAGTAAAAACATAGCTTATAAACACATCTTAATATAATAAATTACATAAAAGTAAATTTTTTTTACAGAAGTTTTTTGTTAGTAAACTTTTATCCAAAATCAAGGTCTTCACTAACTAAAAACTTCGTTAAAAAAATATGTGCTTATATAGAGCCCTATTCAATTGGCCAAATCGCTATTGAATGAGGCCCCTTGTCTTATAAAAAAAAAAAAAAGTATATATGTTCTTAGTCTGATCCATAATCTAAGTGTAAAAGTTAGAATATTAATTAGAAAATAAATTAAGAATTCTTAAAACTCAGAGGGTAAAAATATCTGGAACATTTTAGTAAGAATATCTGATTGTCTCTTGTGTTCGTATAGTATGATTTGCAGTTTATTGGCTCACAGATGAACATTGTTGTCACGGCTATTGAGCAAAACTTTCATATAATCAATATTGTTTTACAGTGAAATGTTAAGAGTAAAGGAAGAAAGTAACAGCAGCTTTTCGCTGAAAGAGGAATATACACATCGAATAGCAGAAGCCGAGAGGAAAGCGCAACTGGCGTGTAAAGAGAGGGATATGGCAAAAAAGGTATTTACGTAATGGAGACATGGACACGTGGAATAGACACAAAGCAGAAAAATAAGGGATGCAAAAATAAGCTGTGATGTGTTGTGCCATTAATTAAAGTGGAGCTTGTTATTTTAACTAGGTTTCTTAGTATTTATAATGTACTACTCTTGAAAATACACTTTATAGAATATCACAATCCATATATATCCAGTTTATGGTCAGAGTGTTATTTAAAAAAATATTATTATTTTTTTTAATCAAAAAATTATTATTATTATTATTTTTTTCCATTAACTTTTATCCCAGGTTATGCTGATGGTGTTTGGAGCAGAGCTACTGTGTTGTCTATTAATTTGCTTTTTATATGGATATGGTCCAAGTTAGTAAGCTGTTTGTGCTGGTGGTGTCATCCATGGCAAACTGGTACAATATCCAAATGAAAAGCAAAGCTTCTTATAACACTACAGTGGTCCTTTTTTAAATTAATTTTCAATGGTTAGAGGATACACCCCCACCAGAGTAGCCTATTGTCTCCACACTGATAAGGTCATGAACGAGAAGGAAGAATTTGGCTGAGAGACAATTCTAAAGATTTTTCAGAACAATCTGAAGAAAAGCAATCTCTATTCATAAAATCTTTCATATTAGGGCAATTTGTTTTTAAGTGGAACTTCCACTATAATAGGACACAACTCCAGACAGCTCATTGGCTAAGATGCTCTTGCTACATAGGTGCCTTGGGGTGGAGCTCATACAAGAATATTCAAATGTACTTTGAATTACAAATATACAGAATTTCTCAATAAAATTATTTGATATGAGACACAAAATCAGAGAAACTTAAACAAAGGATATCCCATAAACTTCAATATTCCTTTAAAGAATGAAACCCATTGTGAGCTTATTTGCATATACTCACCCCAGCCTCCCAGAGTGCACCAAAAACTTTCTTGGGATTTTGAGATGGAAACAAATTCTAACTTGTTTTAGTCTTGCAAATAAACTCCGTTATTACTTTATTCCAAACTTGTAACACATATATTTCAAACGTTCATATACTTTTAATGAATGACCGATTTATGTCTCAATGGTAAATGGATTTTGAATTGCTTTTATAAATTATTACTGTATCGGAGTTGGCTGAGTGGCCCACAGTGAATGGGACAAAATGAAGCTTCATATGACATATGTTACTTTTTAAATTCTAGGAACTCAAGATTATAAAAGAGGAATTGGCTACAAGATTAAACTCTAGTGAAACAGCTGAAATAATGAGAGAGAAAGATGAACAAATTAAAGGATTACTGGAAGAAGGTATGTCATATCTGTTTATATGCATTGGACATGTTCTAGAAATCGCCAAGTGTCCGTAAATGATGTACTTGATACATTAAGGCAAATTAAGAAATGTTCCATTATATTTCAGTGAGTTATGGGTTTAATGAAGCTGTGTGAAAAGCTCACTGTTCAGTAGTTTATATGGAAGATTCCCTGCTTTTTTTATTAAAATAAAATAAACTACCTACATGTTTGCATCTAAACATAATTTTATGACCAAGTGCATAAAAGCCTTTTTTTTCCCTCCGTGAAACCTTCCAAATAGTCCCTGCAAAGCTCTGCCCCCAGCAGCTCATGCACACAGTGTTTCTATTGGTAGTAACCAATGACAAACTGTTTCTCAACCGCATGTTTTGAAATGCTGTTGACAGACATTCTGTGATTGGCTAGTACATCTAGTACTACAGAGACACTTTGTCTATGAGTTACATGGGGGCAGACCTTTTGTTGGGACGATTTGGAAGTTTTCATGGAGTAAAAAACAGAGTTTTTAAACACTTCTTAATAAAATGTTGTTTAGATGCAAACACACACTTAAGTCAATTACTTTAATATTAAAAACAGGGAGAAAAAAAAATGCAATAATGAACTATAATGTATCCCTTGAATCTTACAGGAGAAAAACTTTCAAAACAACAGTTGCATAATTCCAACATTATCAAGAAGTTGCGAACAAGGGAGAAGGAGCAAGAACAGGCCATAACTAAACAAGCAAAAAAGGTCAGAGAGCTGGAAGACGAATTGCACCTTCTAAAACAGGTACGTTCTTTTAAAGGGACATGGAGCATGTTTCTGTTTTGTGTTAAAGCTGTGTAATACGGCGAGCATGTGCCTAAATGGAGCCGTATATAAAATGGTATTAGATTAAAAAAATATTGTGGTCTCATTTGCATATCCCTGCCAAGTTTCCCAGAGTGCAGTTTCAATAACTATTTCTAGGAATTCTGCGTAGAAAATTTAATTTTGTAAACTTATTTTTAGACATTAAAATGTGAACACAAATATACTATTTTGTTACTGTATTCTGCACAGTAAAGGGCTTCTATTTATTCTTTTGCCCACCGTAAGCTACCGTATATACTCGAGTATAAGCCGAGTTTTTCAGCCCTTTTTTTAAGGCTAAAAAGGGCCCCCTCGGCTTATACTCGTGTCTCTCAACCCCCCCCCCCCCCCCGTGTCTCTCAAACCCCCCCCGTGTCTCTCAAACCCCCCCCGTGTCTCTCAAACCCCCCCCGTGTCTCTCAACCCCCCCCCCCCGTGTCTCTCAACCCCCCCCCCCGTGTCTCTCAACCCCCCCCTGTGTCTCTCAACCCCCCCCTGTGTCTCTCAACCCCCCCCCGTGTCTCTCAACCCCCCCCCCGTGTCTCTCAACCCCCCCCCCGTGTCTCTCAACCCCCCCCCGTGTCTCTCAACCCCCCCCCCGTGTCTCTCAACCCCCCCCCCCCGTGTCTCTCAACCCCCCCGTGTCTCTCAACCCCCCCGTGTCTCTCAACCCCCCCGTGTCTCTCAACCCCCCCCCGTGTCTCTCAACCGCCCCCCCACCCCCCGTGTATCTCAACCCCCCCCCCCCCCCGTGTCTCTCAACCCCCCCCCCCCCCCCCCCCGTGTCTCTCAACCCCCACACAGACACAGGCAAGGGAGAGGGGGGGGGGAAGAGACACAGGCAAGGGAGAGGGGGGGGGGAAGAGACACAGGCAAGGGAGAGGGGGGGGGAAAGAGACACAGGCAAGGGAGAGGGGGGGGAAGAGACACAGGCAAGGGAGAGGGGGGGGGGGGGAAGAGACACAGGCAAGGGAGAGGGGGGGGGGAAGAGACACAGGCAAGGGAGAGGGGGGGAAGAGACACAGGCAAGGGAGAGGGGGGGAAGAGACACAGGCAAGGGAGAGGGGGGGGAAGAGACACAGGCAAGGGAGAGGGGGGGGAGAGACACAGGCAAGGGAGAGGGGGGGGGAAGAGACACAGGCAAGGGAGAGGGGGGGGGGGAAGAGACACAGGCAAGGGAGAGGGGGGGGGAAGAGACACAGGCAAGGGAGAGGGGGGGAAGAGACACAGGCAAGGGAGAGGGGGGGAAGAGACACAGGCAAGGGAGAGGGGGGGGAAGAGACACAGGCAAGGGAGAGGGGGGGGAAGAGACACAGGCAAGGGAGAGGGGGGGGGAGAGACACAGGCAAGGGAGAGGGGGGGGGAGAGACACAGGCAAGGGAGAGGGGGGGGGGAGAGACACAGGCAAGGGAGAGGGGGGGGGGAGAGACACAGGCAAGGGAGAGGGGGGGAAGAGACACAGGCAAGGGAGAGGGGGGGAAGAGACACAGGCAAGGGAGAGGGGGTTAAGAGACACAGGCAAGGGAGAGGGGGTTAAGAGACACAGGCAAGGGAGAGGGGGTTAAGAGACACAGGCAAGGGAGAGGGGGGAAGAGACACAGGCAAGGGAGAGGGGGAAGGGACACAGGCAAGGGAGAGGGGGGGAAGAGACACAGGGGGCAGCACATTTCACACCCTCGGCTTATACTCGAGTCACTCATTTTTCCCAGTATTTTGTGGTAAAATAGGTTCCTCTGCTTATACTCGAGTATATATGGTAATTGATGCTATGCATTTTTAAAGGTTCATGTTTTCTACCAGTTTTTCTTATCTGTATTCTATAGAACCAAAAGGTTTAGTTCAATGATAAAAAATTTTTCTGCTTGTTTTAACCTTTGTAAAGGAACAGGACCATGCTAATTGTTTACTGGGCTTGTGCACTGAAACAATACAAGAACATGTTCTCTATATGTTTGAACTAATCAAACTGCTTTTAGTTCAGCCAGACCATAAATAAAAAAGTGTCTTTTATAGTTACCCTCTGTGCTTGAGACCCAAGAACATAATTATGTACAGTAGTTAGCTGTTTCTCAAGTTTGGATCACAATTGCCCGGTATTTTGAGGCTGGGCTACTCATATGGTCTGGATCACACTGAATACTTTTTCTCTGTGAGAATGAGATTTGAATAATCCAAACCCTTTAGAACAAGTCACTCTGGAGGTCCCTATCAAATTGAGCTTTTCTGAATGTTGTTTAATCTGATCCTTTGCAACCAGTGTGAAAGCAGAGTAATGTTCTTCATCACAAATCACATATTTGTGGTGTCAAATATGAGAATAAAATTGATTCAGCAGGAAAATTGCTATTGTGATCTATTTGTTTCTCATATTACACCACTTCACTGTTTGACCTCATTCCTAAATCATTGTAAGTGTTTAAGCGATACTGCAGAAAGGCATCTCCCTATCTGTCTCATCTTCCGAGGTTCCTTCCTGCTTACAATAAATAAATAAATAAATAAATACAATGTATGTACAAATAGTAATGAAATGGAGTCAGTGACCTAATATCAGCCTCCTGAAATGCTGCGAACTTGATAAAGCAAAAAACAAAAGCATCACAGTTAATGTTATCCCATAGATAGGGAGATGTATCTTTTTACATTACTAATACGCTTTACTCCAGAGTCCAAAAAAAACGCAAGTTTATCTATCATTAAAGGGCTAAGTTTTAACCCTTTCAATATTGTGCTGGCTTTCATTCCGTTTGTTATTCTGCACTATTAGTAATGTTTTTATAAATCTTCCTAATCTTCCAAAAAAAATAAAATAATGCTAGAACATATTTAATGCGTCTTTGTAGGTTAGTCGAATGTGACTGTAGAAGTAAAACTTGCATTGCTGAATGTTTTCCTTTTTAGACATTAGATGGTAAAGAGGAGGTTGAAAAGCAACATCGAGAAAACATCAGGAAGCTGAACAGTGTGGTTGAGAGGCAGGAAAAAGATCTTGGGAGGTTTCAGGTGGATATTGATGAATTGCAAGAAAACAACCGCAGTCTCCAGTCTGCCCTTGATAACTCCTACAGGTAAGAGCGGAGTATAAATCTTTATCGGTTGTAATGGAAGGCACATGGATGTCATCAAAATCACTGTGCAAAATCTTAAATCACTTGGGAAAACTATTTAATTTTATTTATATATTGAACAATAATTGAATATATAACCTTTTTACTAATATTAATAATAATTATTATTATTTTTATTTGGCCTTGAAGCCCACCCACAATAATCTGCATAGCTATTGAGTAAGGAGGCAATGGCTATTACACATGTATTTCAGCTTTATGGATTTCTATACTCGCTGTTTTTATGATGCAGAAAGATGACTTAGTGGTGAGAATTAGAGCCGAGTTAGGGCTATTGAGCTGCACTTAGGATTTATATCAAATTTGCACGAGATCAAAATGATACCGATCATTTTGAGGAATTTTACATGGCAGTTACATGGTAATTCATATGGATATGGAAGGTTTCTGGATGTTAACTAGGTATATATTATTATGGTTTATTTGTAACGCGCCAACATATTCCGTAGCACTATACATAAGTTAAGTTACAGGCAATGACAAGTTCAAGATTCACACATTGCAATGAATGGAGGGCCCGGTCTTTGAGCTTGGAATCTGGTGTCCATAGCTCTTTCCCTAAAGCACCGACGCAGGATTGAAACTTGCAGACTTACAATCTAAAGGAATAATATAATATACTTGTGTATCTATTTACTTTTATCAAATGTGTATAAACTCTGTTTTACTGCCCACTGTGGTATATGCAGTGTATGCCTGGATACGCATTGCAGTGTCCTAGCCTATCAGGAACCACATCTCATCAGCATGTTGTTGAGAGATTGTCATTGATTGGTTTGTATAAGACACTGCACAACAAGTACAGAGTCTGTGTCTGCTTACCCTGCAGTGGACAGACCCTTATGGGATCTTTTTGTTTGATTTTAGGCTTAAAAACAGAGCCTATAAGCACTTCTTAATAAAATAAAGTTCATAAAAGTAAATAGATACACAGGGATATTCTATACCTAGTAACATCCAGAATCTTCCATGTACCTTTTATTAGAGAAAATGGATGCTTCTGCTGGGCTGTGAAGGCATTCATGATAATTTGCTGAAAGTATTTTGTGCAGAAGCAAGGCTTGCAAGTTGGTTGCTTCTGAGCAATGGTGCGGAAGGGATTAGGCACAGAACACCAAAATACACAATTATATGACAAATCCTCTCTCCAACTCAAACTTCTCCAACGAGAACTTCGATCAGCGTAGATAAGAACACGCACCCTATCTCCAAGCAATGGGGAAGTTCTCGTCTAAAACCCGATGGAAACTCACTGGTATATAAAGAATTATAATATTTGGGTTTTGAAATAATATAAGATGCATTCACTGCCTAAACGAACATGTGTTCCTTCCTTTACAGAGAACTTGCAGAGCTCCACAAAGCAAATGCAACCAAAGCTAGTGAGGCTCAAGAAGTAGCACTAAGTTGTGAGATTAAAGCAAAAGAAGAACTTAGTTTTGCTTTGGAGAAAGTCAAAGAAGAGTCTCAAAAGCAGCAGGAGGCATTGGCAATCCAGGTGAGTTTATGCAATAGTGAACTTGAGAAACCATAAAAGGAGGGGATATATTTTGTTTGTTCATTTTGTTTTTTTTTACCTGATCACCTACATAATTTTGTGCAATTTATTGGCCCCACAGGCATCTACCTTGTATAGAGGTGTTGGATGGGAGCACCAAATTGTTTTGCATTATGGCCCTCCATTCACAAGCTATGCCGCTGTATATGTATGCCTTATACTTGCTCTCAAAACTACAATTACCAAGAACCTAAAATAAACAATCATCTGACTTCAGGGAGGTTGTAGTAACCTACAAGGCCGCTGTGCTCCAAAATGATCTGTCATGCATTTCAAAGAGCATGCTTTATATATTACAAATATGTTTCCTGTGGAACATAAATTATATTAATTGAAGAAAATTAACACAAAAAAAGACAGGAATATAGTAAAACTTATTTTACCTGTCTTGATCTTACAAGTGAGTTAAGAGGCAGTGTAAGCAAGGGCTTGTGGAGAGCCTGGAGGTTAAAAATATTCTATTTAAGTTTATATAGCATTAAAAAATTGCTATATAATGCAGCAGTTTTTCTCTACAGTAAGCCATTTCTTAAATATTTAGACATTGATTTTGTGGTTACTGTATGTTAATGTATGGCTCAGAGTACTTGATAAGGTTGGGCGAGGGGTGTAATTTCTAGATAATATTGTCTGTCTTTATTTTGGCCTCTACAGAAACAGACAAGCAAATTATATTCCTAATTGGCACATTAAAGCAGATAATAATATGTACGAGCAGCTCATTTGCATATAAATGCAGCAACAACAGCATGGGATTTCCCAGGATCAATTCCCTTTAGAAAAAAGTTATTAACACAACATATAGCCAACTTTTCTTGCTCTTTAGGAATAACTTATACATTGTTGATTTTTTTTTTTTTTTTGGGGGGGGGGGGGGGGTGACAGTCCCTATTAATTGTTCCACTACGCACTAAAGTAATGAAAGTTTCAGTGAGCTTTAAGCATCTGTTAATAAAATGATGTTTAAATATGGAAATAACCAATAAGGTAGTTTATTTTAATATTCAAACAGGGGGTATGCCATATATCTTTTTTATAGATGAGGGCAAACCTGCATTATATACGTTTCTAATTATAAGTGTTTGATTGAAACCCCATGAATTGTTGTGACATTCAGTATTTGCTGAACATATAATTTTCCTGTTTGTTACAATTTTACTTACTATATGGCTTCTATCTCTGTTTTGCTCACAAAGCTTTTAGTGAAATTGTGATAAATTCCAATTTAGGTAGCCGATTTGAGACTGGCCCTGCAGAGAGCAGAACAACAATCCGCAAGAAAAGAAGACTATTTAAGACAAGAAATCGCTGAATTACAACAAGTAAGTCTCACTGAACTGCAGAGAAAGCAGCTGAACCCGATGATTTTTATTTTATTGCGTTTCAAACTAAAAAGTTGGACATGCAAATACAGTTGTATTTTCATAGAACAATAGATGAGCAAAATTACTTTAAAGATGGGAACACAAACCAGTAGTAAGAAGCAATGGTGTAACTAGCTGTGCAGAAACATATATTGGTAGATGAAAGACCTGAGTACTATAGATAATTAGTCACACCTCACCTTTTTCTCCTTCACTCCTATTTCTCCCCTTTCGCTTCCCTCCCCACCCCTCTATCTCTCTTGCTCTCGCTCTGTATCTTGTTCTCACACATAAAGTTGTTCGAGTCATAGAAGATTACTAGTTATGTGATAATCTTATGTGTTTATTTTTAAGTGTTTACTTTTATTAAGAACCTGCACCATGTTTTCTGAGATGTACCCCCTGATAGGCTAGTACAGGGGAAGGCAATTTCGGTCCTGGAGAGCAACACACAGGCCATGATTTTGAGCATATACCTGCAGCGTGCAGGCGAGACTATTGCTTCTTCAGTAATCCTGAATAACTGAGCAGTGCACAGAAAGGAAATCCTCAAATCCAGGCCTGGATGTTGCCCTCCCCTGATCTAGACGTATTAGCTAGGGATTTAACCCTTGTAAAGCCTTCCAGATAGGAGTTATTCCTTTACAGAGAGCTTCTATCACCCTACCTTTAGGCATATGTGATCGTAGTCCTATACCACCAATTTTGGTATTAATAGTGGCGTTCTTTTCAATATCTATAAATAATTTTCCATTTTTACTTTTAATTACTCTGCCCTGTCTACGTTCAGAATCCGCCACTTGAAGGGATCATTTATTTTCTCTGGATAATTTGTAAAATATGTGCCAGCCGGTATTATCTGCTATTGCCAATCATAAAAGTACAATTCATAAACTGAGTTTTATATGGTAAAATGTGGCCTTTTTTATTATTAGATACTTCAGGAAGGAGAGTCTCGGAATCAGGAGCTGAGTCAGAGCGTAACATCTGCCTCCAGACCTCTGCTTCGCCAGATTGAGAACCTCCAGGCAACATTAGCAGCTCAGACCTCCTCCTGGGAGAAATTGGAGAAGAACCTGTCCGACAGACTCAGTAAGACCTAGACTGGAATCTCGCCTTTTACATTGTGCTGTTTGAAGAACATGTTTAACATTTTTGTATGCATGAAAAATTAGTCCTCTATGGCCTAGAAAAAAAGGTTTAAATAACAGATTTGAAAAAGTAGGATTTACATTTTTTGTTTGTGTGCAAATTGTAGGCTGCAAGGGTTTAAAACTGGTCTTTAAAGAGACTGTCACCACAAAAACAAGTGTTTATGTTCTTCTTGAAGAGGATTAAATAAATGACTATGTTGTGTTATCCAATTATATGCTATATATTAAGTATATGCAAATGAGCACCTCGCACATATTAATTAGCCGTGTTGATGTGCTAATTTGGATTACAGTTTGCTTGTCTGTCTAGTGGCCAAAATAAAGGGCTGCAATGTTATCTGGCAGTTACATCCCTCTCCCACCCTTAACTACCACCCTGAGCCGCACATTAGCATAGTGAGACGCAAAATCAATTCAAAATATTTCAGAAATGATTTACAGTAGAGAAAGGTGGTTAGTGCAATGTACTGCAAGTTTGGTGTGCTCTTCCTGTTGGTGGGACAGAGTCCCTTTAAATTCTTCTGTTTTTGGACCCCTTTCTGTTTTTATTTTTATGTTTATCACTTTCTTCCAGTTTACGGAGTGGCTGATATCTCCCAATATCTCTAGTAATGCAGTACCTAGACATACACCAATCAGAGTTAATCCGCAGAAGGTTCTGATTATATTCCAAAAGCAGATTGTACACCGATTCAAACAACATTTTTAACCTTTCCAGCAATTATTTCAGGCAACAAAAAACATTTAGCATTTTTTAACCAAGACTTTTAAGTGTATGATGGCATATTTAAATGTCAATGTCCTTTTGATTTGAAGTGACACAGAAATAATTCCAGTTATTTTAAAAATATAAGTAAATAAATATATAATTGCAAATTGTTGTTTAAAAAAAACATTAATGGGAATGCTTTCAAGTGTTCAAACCAGACAAGACTTAACTTATACTTATAAAACACATAACTTTTAAGCTCTTTTGTATCTAAGTTATGTCTTATCTGGCCTAAACACTTCCTTATTGCTTTCAGCCTGAGGGCATGAACCCATTTACTGAATAATTAGTTGTGACCAATCCGAGGCAGGTACAACAATATATCCGTATGCCTCTGCTTGGCTGAGGCAGCCATGATACTGACAGCTGATTCGCTGTGGCTACATAGATGCTCAGGGGGTTGAACTTGCACAAATATACAGACATGTAATTTTATTTTTCCAACAGCTGAATCTCAGACCATGTTGGCGTCTGCAGTTGAAAAAGAGCGAGCTTCCACCGAAGAGCTGCTTTCCATCAAGACGCAGATAGCAGCCATTGAGTCTCAGAATAGCCTCCTGCGGCAAGAGAAAAGCAGGTTCCAGGCACAGTTAGAAGTGGAGAAATGCAGGCTCTCCAAAATGGAAGAGGAGCACGGCAGGTGTGTGTAATCTGTTTAATTCTAGTACACCCATAAACTGCACTAGGCAGGACATCTTAAAGAGACTCTGTCACTCCAGCAGGACTTTGATTTCATTTTAAAGAACATTAAAAACTTGCTATATATTGTACTAGCAGTTTTTCTCTACAGTAAATAATTTCTGAAATGTTTAGAGTTGTTTGTGTACAGATTGTATGCGCTTGGAGTTCTTGATAAAGCGGACTCAAATTCTAACACTAAAGCAGCTAACTGATATGAGAGAGCTGTTCATTTGCATACAAGTGCAGCAACAACATGGAATTTCCCAGGATTGATTCACGTTGGAAAACAATGGGAGACGCCACATATAGCCAGTTTGTCATGCTCTCTAAGAGTAACCTAAGAAAAAATTATAAAATCCCTTTTAAAGCTAGTTCACTACATTTAGAAGCCAAAGTTAATCAGCACTTATAGGGACATGTATATTATCAATACTGCTCTACATCATCATCAAACAGAGAACTGATTTTGGTTTTTACCGATCAACTTCCTGAGGTGTGCTGGGATTTTGACAGCAAAGGAAGCTTCCATCTGCAAAAGAGGAATGTGTCTGCTACAATTACAAGTGCTCTCAGCAGGGTTAAAGAAAGATTGTTCGATTACATTGACACATTCTTCTGATAAAGTAGCAGACAGAAAAGATAAATGTCATTTACTACACTAAAGCATAATAACCTAAAACAATTAAAGGGTCCTTGTTGTGCTAATTTTACAGGGTTTCATTCATTTGTTTATTTAGTAACTGATAAACAATAAAATCATTATAATAAGAAAATAAATTCCGTATATTCAGGTAGTAGGGGGAGGCTTTGTCCAGTAGGCCGCTGTCCTCTGCAGCGTATGCAGACACAGATTCTGTAGTGCTTTTAGTGCAGTGTCTTACTAACCAATCGGTGACCATATCTCAGCAACATACTGCTGAGATGTAGCCCCTGATAGGCTAGGACACTACACTGCATTTCCAGCCCTACAGAGTCTGTTTGGGTCTGCCCACTGCAGTGTGTGTTCATACACAGACTATTTGTTTAAGGAAGGAAAAACAGAGCTTATAAGAATGTTTTAATAAAATAATTTACATAAAAGTAAATAGATACGCAGGGATATTTATATAACTAGAAAAATCCAGGAACATCCCATATCCCTTTAAAAATCACACTGAGAAGATTCAGAGTTGTTTGATTTCATTAGGTGAAAAAGTCCTGAACCAAATCAAGCCCAAGTTCTAGACCAGGGGTCACCAAACTTGGTCCTGGAGGGCCCCACCCAGGCCTGGATTTGTGGATATCCTTGCTGCAAACAGGTGAGACTATTGCTTCTTCAGTCATCCTGATTGACTCACCTGTGCACAAAAAGGAAATCCTCAAATCCAGGCCTGTGTGCGGCCCTCCAGGACCGAGTTTGGTGACCCCTGTTCTAGACTGTCGTAGCTAGAAACATCACCCAAAGTACAGAGGTATTGAAGGATTAAGCTGCAGGTACTAAATCTTACGCATATATTTGAACTTCTATAAATTAACTCTTTTTAATTGCTGTGTTTTAGTGGAACTTTCCCTTTTTAAAAAAAGTATTTAGAAATATTTAGATGGCATATTTTTACCAATTATTAATTTTATAATAAAAATATTTTTTTTTCTTCATTAAATTTACCATAAATAATGAAATAAAAACAATATTTTTTATTTCTCTGATGAATCTAGACCCTTTTTTTATCTCAGTTTCTCTTATTTTTTGCAGAAATCAGGTGGAATTGGAAAATCTGACGATGGAGTACAGAAAAACTGTTGAAGAAGCGAGAAAAGAAAAGGTTTGATTTCTGTTTTTCTTTATATATGTATCTTTTTATTTAGGTACATACTACCATCAGAAATCCTTTATCTTCTTTGAGGGGGAATGGTTTGTGCCATAATAATAAGGCTCCACTTGCTAATATCTTCAGCTTTTGCCTCTTTTTTTTTTTTTTTTTTTTTTTTTATAGAAGTGTGCAAATTGCTAAAATGGATCTCTCTACCACATCATGGTCCTCATTCAATTGCGATGTGGTCAATTGAATAGGGCTCTAAAGAAGCACATAGCATATTTTTATTAAATACGTTTTTAGTTAGCAAGCATCTATCCAAAAGAAAGGTTTTCACTAACTAAAAACTTCTTTAAAAAATATATGTTATGTGCTTATTTAGGGCACTATTCAATTGGCCAAATTGCAATTGAATGAGGGTCCATGTGTTTTGCTGGCAGTATTGGCAAATTCGGGAAGACATTCTGTGCAAACTTCCCTGCTCTCACGTATGATTAAGGGGACATGCCAAACGCACCAGAGAGAGACGCTTGATGGTTGTAGGGAGCTGTATTTACAGCTGTGACCATGCTTACTAGGCTTTTGTTTTTAAATTTACTTTAACAATTGCATTAAGACTATTAAACTCTTAATGTCCACCATTACCCTATCTACAATTGTCACTTTCTATATAGGAAGTTAAAATGTTTAAGCAGACATGGATACAAAGAACTGACTAAACTGACCAGAAGTTTTAGAAACTGTGTTTTCCGGTTAACTGGTGCTTAGAACTGTGGGATCTGGATCTGATAAGCAATTTGTTTGGTCTCTGTTGTCTCGTGTTCCATATTCAGAAGACGGGAAATATAAGTTGGACATTATTATATGCTCAATTCAACTACACCACCTACAGGCATTATTTTATGTTTTAATACAGGGCTAATTTGGATATACACACATATATATATATACACAAACATTAAAAGTTAAGTTTTATGATTTATTTTGTCCTTCCTTCCCTAGTCTGAGTGCTCTATAATAATATTTTGGTTCTCTACCTCTGTTAGAAGTGCCACAACTTTCCTTCAATCTTCTCCTGCAAACCCTGTGATCTGTGTAAAATAAGTTCAGGCTAGCACTAAATGTACTGCTATATCTGATAGGGAAAAATAGGTTTGTAATTGAGCTACACTGAACAGAAATCATTTCAGCAAAAACTACCTATTATTTTTCTTAAGGGGACTCCTTACCGAAGGCTTTTAACATGCCATGTTTCTCAGCAGCATGATATAATAGTAGGGGGAAGTATTTACCTTGTGGATTGCCTTGGGTCACAGATATGAAAGCTGGCAACCTGTATGAGCGTAAACAGGGACAAAAAGGTAGACTCCAGAAGAATATGTTACATAGAGGCATCTTGGAAGTAAGTGAAGTGAACATTTTATATTGAGGATAAAATGAAGTCACTTAGTAAAAACAAAAAAAGCCTGGTGTCCCTTTAAGAGGTTTTCATTTACCCTCCGGTTTTAATTACTTTTTTAAAAGAAAATGCTAACACTTTTTTTGTTGTTGTTGTTTTTCAGACTCTCCTAACTAGTCAGTTAGAAATGGAGAAAATGAGAGTAGAGCAAGAAAAGAAGAAAGCCTTGCTGGTACAAGAAGCCATCAAAGAAAAGGTATAAAAGAGTCAAAATCATAAAAAATCCAACCTGTTCCTTTAGAGACACAAGAGAATTTCCAAATCTGGTATTACTTAAAGCTATATGTAAGAAATACTTTATCAATTGAATGCCATTAAAGAAAATGCATATTCTTACATTAAACTTATATTTAAGTTTGCCATTTTTATCTGTCAGTCAGCATTTGCTTGACGTCCAAAACGAAGATTAGACCGATATCTCTCTTGTAAGTGAATGGATTATATTTGGAGTCTATAAATAATAATCACAGTGTTTAGTGGTATTTATTACTAAACTTTAGAATAGTCTTTGCTGTTCTGTATAAATATTATATGTTATAAATAGTATAAAAGTATTATAATTATATTGTGTGTTTTATAATGTGTTTTTGTTTTTTTAAGGAACGGAAACAATATAGTCTTCCAACAGTGGACATGGGATCTGCAACCCCAACGTTGTCCCGCTCCAGCTCTATTAGTGGCACAGATCTGTCAGGCCTGCAGGCGTCCTTCATCTCTCAGGTAGAGTTCATTCCTGTATAATACATCTACATTAATTACAGGACGTTTGAATCAAAAATTAAATTTAAACCATATCATTTTTCATTTTTTTTTATAACAAAAACTTAGATTTTGATTTAAATCACACCTTTAAAAAAAGAAAAAAAAAAGTTTTGTGCTTACTGCTCTACACTATCTTGTAGAACATTTAGATTGTAAGTAGCGAGTTTCCAGTATTGTAGGGTGCTTTGGGGAAAAAAGCAAAGATTCTAAGCTCAAAACCGGACCCTTCAATTTCTGAATTCGTTAATATTTTATTTCTCTTGTTCTTATCCCCTGTACAGCCCCACGGAATATGTTGGCACGATACAAATAAAAGTTTATAATAATAGTCTATAAGCGGACCTGGGTCTGAAGCAAGATCCCAGCTCCTCTCTTTCATCATAAGAGCTCAGTAACATTCAGATTTTTATGTAGGATGACCCCCATGACCATTCCTATGGATCAATGTCTATGTCGATCAGTGGAAGTAATCTGTATGATGCTGTGAGGATGGGAGCCGGGTCCAGTGTGATTGAAAACCTACAATCTCAACTGAAGCTTCGAGATGGGGAGATTGCCCAGTTGCAGGTAAAAAAAATGTCCTGATTGCATTGGATATTACACAAGAACAGATACTCTTATTTTAGATTTGCACTTTTATGAATTTATTACAAGTGCAAACCTTAAATCATAAGTGGAAAGTTTAGCACAAAAACTAAATGCACAAATGTGTCCTGAACTCGAGAGCTCCAGATGAGTTTCATCCATCACTTTTTTGCTTCTCTATCTATCTATCTATCTATCTATCTATCTATCTACACTACATTCTGGGAAGCTGAGCTGGGACTTGCAAATGTGCCCACAAATGCCTCGCTCTTCAATCCATAGCCATTATCAAACATGGCTTCCTTTTAAGCTTATGCATGCTGTATTACATAGCTTTAATGCAAAGCCAAGGATGGATTAAACACAGGCTGAGAATCCTATCCATGTACAGCTATTTATATTTATATCTAGGGGCCATTATTCCAAAAAAATGAATTTAAAGGGACTGTCACCCCCAACAGGAAGTTGATTTCACTCTAAAGAGCATTACAAATAAACTATACATTGTACTAGCTCTACATTAAATCATTTATGAAACATTTAGAATTGATTTTGCAGCCTAGTATGCTAATGTGTGATCAGAGTACTTGATAATGTGGGAGAGGAGCCAAATAACACTGGGGGGTCTTTGTTTTGACCATTACAGAAACAGTTCCCAAGACTGATTCACTTTTTTTCTTTTTTTTTTTAAATGGATAACGCAACATCAATATATAGTTTTTCATGTTCGTTATGAATAACCTCAAAACACTGCTTGACTTTTGGGTGACGGAGTCTCTATAAAACATGATTACAAAGAATCCCATTCTGTCACATGCAAAATGCCAACACTCTTCATCATTGATGCACAGAATCTGCCAGAAATCCACTTCTTGGACTCAAGTCACTTACTGATTCTTAATTTACAGCTCGAAATTGGGACCCTGGAGAAAACACGCTCAATATTAGCCGAAGAAGTTGTCCGATTAAACAATAGCAACGATGAACTTGAGGAGAAAGTAAAGGATATACCGAAACTGAGAGTGCAGATGAAGGTGTGTAAAAATATCAGCGTGTTGAATCTATACCACTTGCAGTAACATAATAATTTAAAAGGACACTGAAGGTTCCTGGATGTTACTAGGTATATAATATTCCTGTGTATCTATTTACTTTTATGTACTTTATTTTATTAAGAAGCGCTTATAAGATCTGCTTTGACTACCCAAACTCAAACGAATAGTCCCCATATGGGTCTACCCACTGCAGTGTTTGCAGATACAGACTCTGTAGTACTTGTAGTGTGTAGACCCAACTGGGGACTATTTGTTTGATTTTAGACTGTAAAAACAGAGCTTATAAGCACTTCCTAATAAAATAAAGTACATAAAAGTAAATAGATACACAAGGTTATTATATACCTAGTAACTTCCAGGAAACTTCCATGTCCCTTTAAATACATGATTATATTACAGTTATCACCCACCTATTTTCAGAGAACCAGTTTAGCTAGTTCTCCTGTAATAATCAAATGTGTGTCAAACAAAACAGGACACAGGGTATGAACAATATTTCCAACAGCTGATCGTCAGCCCACCTGTCGATGTATTAAAGTGAAGCCGTAAAGGTCTCAGATCTTTCCTGTTTCGTCCCCGCCAGCAGTGGCATGCAACGGTTACTAGGTAGAGCAGCACCGAGACTTTGTTCTATTGGTGTGAGGGCTAAACTTGGGGTTCAGGGTTAGGGTAGTGGCAGATAACAAGCCACAAGTGCATGCCCAGTTGAATAAATAATAGTTGTAGATATTTTTAATTGTCAGACATAAATACAAACGGCTTTTGCGTCTTACCAACCTTTACTATGAGAGATAATTGTGCGATAAAACCATTAGGAGAGAAGCAGGACCTTTTTGTGTAATATATACTTAAAATACCCATCAGTTATCTAACATTTCCACCCAAATTTGTATTACTAATCAATTGACATTATATTAATTTATGTTTATATATGTTTTCATGTTTGTAATAACTGGAACATTTCATATGCCTTTAAACATAATTAAAAAAGGCTTAATTTACTTTAAACTTAAAAATTGTGTATTATGAGATCAAGTCATTAAAATGGGACATTTAAGTGGTTCTTTAATTAAAAAATTGACACTTTATATTGCAGTTTTAGTTTTATAATTGTGTATTTATAAAGAAATCATTTTTTTAAATGGATTCTAATTCCATGATTTTCTGCACATTTGTTTATTGTAGGATTTGGACCAACGATACAATACCATCCTGCAGATGTACGGAGAGAAAGCCGAGGAGGCCGAGGAACTAAGACTTGATCTGGAGGATGTAAAGAACATGTACAAGACCCAAATAGATGAACTTTTAAAGCAAAGACTCCATTAATTTCTGCAATAACAGAGGAAAATCCCATAGAAAATAATTAAATACATTAAAAAAAATCTGATTTTTAAATGGGAAGTTGTTTAATATGTAAATCTAGAAATACAATCTATCTTGTATAAAGAAATAGTGTACATTAGTCATATTCATTTGCTTTTAATTTGCTAGCCCTATGTTGATACAATCACATCTAACTGTACCTATATCTGGTTATTGTCCACCTTTAAATTATTTATGTGAATTATTTAAATTCTATTATGTCTGAATAAACCCTTATTCATTTTTTTTTAGACTGCATAAAAGAGTCTCATTTAATGGATTACTGTTCTCACTGGTGGCACTGTGGGGAAACTGATCTCCTGGATGATGATGTAGTAATAGTAGTCGTAAAAAAAACAGTATTTACCGTGAGGACCTTCGGTGCTCATTGCGCGTCTGTTTTTGTTATTACAGGGGCTTTTGCTGTCATTGTAAGGTCGGTGATGTGTTATTTGCGCTTATTGCAAGGCTGTCCCCTGGTGCATTTTGTGTGGTATGAGCAGCGTTTGCATTGGTTGTGAGGCTCGCGGTGAATGTCTTTTGTGTTTATTGCGCTATTTTTTTTTTAAACATTTTTGGTGTATATGTATTCTTGTATGCCAATGAATAAATGAATATACTTTACCTATTTCTAAGTAATATATGCAGGAAGCATTGTGCTGAAGAGCTGACAATCTGTTTCGATGTTCCTGCAGCATAGAATGTCGGTTTGCATCGTTCTGGAGCTGAGGTGTAAGTGTCAGCAATGTGTTCAGTGTGTAGTGTAAATAGGCTGCGTGCTCGAGGGGAAGCCGTTGGTGTAGCTGGGTACTTCCGCATTGTGTAAGTTAGTGTTGTGAAATTGCGGCGAATGTGTAAGTGGTACGCGGGTGTGTGTGATTTTCCGTCCTTACTAAAAGTGTTTCTTTAGCTCGCACGGCTTTTTGGAAAATCTGTATGTGTTTGGTGGTCTTTTGCGGCTTTAGGGTCGTGTAGCCTCGTTTTATTTTTTTTCGGCCGACATTTTTTCTCTCGCTTAGGGGATTTTCCTGTGTCTAAACTCGTGAATTTGGACTTAAATTGAGGTGTAACTTCACTTGCAGAGGTCCTGGGTGCCCCCTTGATGTGGGTAAGCTTTTTATGTATTTTTTGTGTGTATTTATTGTGTTTTTAATGTTTTCAGGTGCACGCAGTTCAGCCGTTAAGGTCATATTTTTGCGAGGTCAGAATGTTTTTTTTTCTAAGTCCCGCGGTTCGTATTTTTGTGTGTAAGTTTGTATATAGTGATTGCGTGTTAGATCTATTTTGGTAAAGTGCCGCTTGTGTTGGCGTTTGTAACCACGTGTGAGCCTCCACCTCCGCAAATGCGGCCCCTCGTGAGGGACGCAGTTCATGCAAACTCGCTTCATGAGCTCACAAAGCGTGACGACGATTCGTAGTTTGACAACTATTATGTTATTATTATTATTACTAGTGAATTGCCCGTCAAAAAAATGACGGCAATAGAATTGTAAGTCAAGGAATGTTGTTTGCTGCATTCTTTTTTATGGTGGTGTGAGATCTCGGCGCTGATTGCGAGGCTCGCGCTGAGCGCCTTCGGCGCTCATTGCAAGCCTCTTGGTTGTTGTATTTTTTGTTATCAGAGGAGCTTTTGCTGTCTTTGTGAGGTCGATGCTGATCTGTTTTTTGTGCTTTTTGCAAGGGTGTAGATTGTGTGTTATGAGCAGCGTTGGCGAGGCGCTCAGTGAATGTCTTTTGCGTTTATTGCGATAGGGTTTTTTGTGTATATGTATTTTGTGCTGCTAATTAAATAAGTTTTAAATTAATATACTTAATCTATTTGTAAGTAATATATGCAGGAAGCATTGTACTGAAGAACTGACAATCTGTTTTGATGTTCCTGCAGCATATAATGTAGGTTTACAGTGTTGTGGAGCTGAGGTGTAAGTGTCAGCATTGCGTGTTTTAAGTTTTTTTTTTTTTCGAGTGCCGCTTGTGTGGTGGTTTGTAACCGGTTGTGAGGCGCCGTAGAGCCTCCACCTCTGCAAATGCGGCCCCTCGCGTAGGGATGAGCGCCTATGGTGCTCATCTCCACCAGTGCAAGGAGCACCTTTGGCGCTCCTTGCCAGCAAGCGTTAGATACAACCCACTTGCTGACAACTATATATGTGATTGCGAGATGCATCACCATAACATACTTACTGTCTGGTCTGAGGACTCTCCAGTCTCATTCACAGTTGACCGAACCAACCTCCATAGTGTAAACCCATATGAAACAGGAGTCTGGAGAGGGATTCTGGCCATGTACCTAAATCCAAGGCTACGATCTGAAGCTGTGCACATACACATACATGGATCCCATAATTTTTTTATGAGACTCATTTGCATATCACTATCCAGAGTCCTTAGCAACGGTGATAGCACTGTGGGAAAAACCTTCCAGATTATATGAATAGGGGCATGCAAAATAGCAAAATTCTGATCATGCATTATTAAAATTAGTTTGCTGCAATGGAGCAGTAAGTCTCTCTCAAAACGCAGGTGAGTCAAAAGCTTTCCTAACAACCCTGGGAGGATGCAATGGCCTGCCAGCATTCAGCAGGCTACCTGGCCAGAAGCAGGAGAAACAGTATGTGCTTAAAGGTATCCACAACATTGTAATTTCAAATTGCTAGAATACTTTTTCAGACATGTATTTTTGCACCATAACTTTTGCAATATATTTAGTTGTATATTTCCAAGTCACTTCTACTCTTTGTTCTATTTTTTCCCCGTCTTCCCTTCTTCTTCCTGCTCTTCCTTGATTCCTCTCCTCTTCCAATTCTTCTCCTTCATCACCCATATCCTAAATCACACTCCCTATCATGGAATGATTACGATAGGAAGTAAGCAAGGGGCAAGGGGCGAGGAAATCTGTGCAGTGATATGATAGTGAGATGAGAGGAAGCCTGTGTTATACAGTGATACGACAGTGAGGGTGGAAGCTATATGATAGTGGCATTATACATTAGCAATAGTGGTATTATACTTTTTTTTTTGCCTGCTTTGCAATGACCCAGAGGAAAGGGGACCACGTTCACCCCAAAACCTCTTGCCTTCAGATACAGGAACCACCCCTCTTGGGTCATGAGGAGTTAGGTTATCTCACTGACCAGCTCAGACTCAGGAACATCACTTAGGAACTTGGCATATCATGATCATAGGAGCCGTTTTGTTTGGATCCACTTTAGAGTTTTCAAGATACAAAAAGTTTCTGGCTTATTAAAAAAATAAACCCATTCCTCTGACCCATTTGTTATGAGAGAGCATAATTCAAAAAGGATCTTACACCTTTATCTCAGTGTACAGACAGAGAGCACTTTAATCTCCTTACACACACATTTAACCAATACTACACCCAACTCACATTAGGCCCTCCTGGCTGAGCAAATCACTCTTCAGCCAATCACGAATAGCTGATCTGGTTTTGATTGACAGACCTTTTTTATAGTGGTCATATTCTCACTTCCCAGATGTCTAGGGGTGCATTGACTCCACATAGGAGACTTGGGGTGGGGTGACCTACTAGGTCAATGTTATCAAATGTATCATCCTTTGAGGAGTAATTAAAATGTCTGGCATTTTTCCTACATGCAAACCTGGGGAGTGGGTAACCCTAATACATATTATAATATCATATTGTATAAATCACTTATATTCTCTTACAAGCAACATATTATCTCACACTTCCACAGCCCCTCTCCCTATCTCTCAATCCTTCCCCCTCTCTTCCCCAGATCCTCTTTCTATTTCTCCCTCCCCAGACCCTCTCCCTATGTAATACTCCCCCAGACCCTCTCCTTATTTCTCATAACACTCCCTTCCCCGGTCCCCCTCTCTCTCTCTCTCTCTCTCTCACAATCCCTTCCCCGGTCCCCCTCTCTCTCTCACAATCCCTTCCCCGGTCCCCCTCTCTCTCTCACAATCCCTTCCCCGGTCCCCCTCTCTCTCTCATACAATCCCTTCCCCGGTCCCCCTCTCTCACAATCCCTTCCCCGGTCGCCCTCTCTCTCTCACACAATCCCTTCCCCGGTACCCCTCTCTTTCACACAATCCCTTCCCCGGTCCCCCTCTCTCTCACACACACACACAATCCCTTCCCCGGTCCCCCTCTCTCTCACACACACACACAATCCCTTCCCCGGTCCCCCTCTCTCTCACACACACACAATCCCTTCCCCGGTCCCCCTCTCTCTCACACACACACAATCCTTTCCCCGGTCCCCCTCTCTCTCTCACACAATCCCTTCCCCGGTCCCCCTCTCTCTCTCACACAATCCCTTCCCCGGTCCCCCTCTCTCTCTCACACAATCCCTTCCCCGGTCCCCCCTCTCTCTCTCTCACACACACACAATCCCTTCCCCGGTCCCCCCTCTCTCTCACACAATCCCTTCCCAGGTCCCCCTCTCTCTCTCACACAATCCCTTCCCCGGTCCCCCTCTCTCTCTCTCACACACACAATCCCTTCCCCGGTCCCCCCTCTCTCTCACACAATCCCTTCCCCGGTCCCCCTCTCTCTCTCTCTCTCTCTGTCTCTCACACACACAATCCCTTCCCCGGTCCCCCTCTCTCTCACACAATCCCTTCCCCGGTCCCCCTCTCTCTCTCTCTCACACACACAATCCCTTCCCCGGTCCCCCTCTCTCTCACACAATCCCTTCCCCGGTCCCCCTCTCTCTCACACACACAATCCCTTCCCCGGTCCCCCCCTCTCTCTCTCTCTCTCTCTCTCTCACACACACAATCCCTTTCCCGGTCCCCCTCTCTCTCTCTCACACACACACAATCCCTTCCCCGGTCCCCCTCTCTCTCACACACACACAATCCCTTCCCCGGTCCCCCTCTCTCTCACACACACAATCCCTTCCCCGGTCCCCCTCTCTCTCTCTCACACACACACAATCCCTTCCCCGGTCCCCCTCTCTCTCTCTCACACAATCCCTTCCCCGGTCCCCCTCTCTCTCACACACACACAATCCCTTCCCCGGTCCCCCTCTCTCTCTCTCACACAATCCCTTCCCCGGTCCCCCTCTCTCTCACACACACAATCCCTTCCCCGGTCCCCCTCTCTCTCTCTCACACACACACGCAATCCCTTCCCCGGTCCCCCCTCTCTCTCACACACACACAATCCCTTCCCCGGTCCCCCTCTCTCTCTCACACACACACACACAATCCCTTCCCCGGCCCCCCTCTCTCTCTCTCACACACACACACAATCCCTTCCCCGGTCCCCCCTCTCACACACACACACAATCCCTTCCCCGGTCCCCCTCTCTTTCTCTCACACACACAATCCCTTCCCCGGTCCCCCTCTCTCTCACACACACACACAATCCCTTCCCCGGTCCCCCTCTCTCTCACACACACACACAATCCCTTCCCCGGCCCCCCTCTCTCTCACACACACACACAATCCCTTCCCCGGTCCCCCTCTATCTCTCTCACACACAATCCCTTCCCCGGTCCCCCTCTCTCTCTCACACACACACACACACACACAATCCCTTCCCCGGCCCCCCTCTCTCTCTCACACACACACACAATCCCTTCCCCGGTCCCCCCTCTCACACACACACACACAATCCCTTCCCCGGTCCCCCTCTCTTTCTCTCACACAATCCCTTCCCCGGTCCCCCTCTCTTTCTCTCACACACACAATCCCTTCCCCGGTCCCCCTCTCTCTCTCACACACACAATCCCTTCCCCGGTCCCCCTCTCTCTCACACACACAATCCCTTCCCCGGTCCCCCTCTCTCTCTCTCTCTCACACACACGCAATCCCTTCCCCGGTCCCCCCTCTCTCTCACACACACACAATCCCTTCCCCGGCCCCCCTCTCTCTCTCACACACACACACACACAATCCCTTCCCCGGCCCCCCTCTCTCTCTCACACACACAATCCCTTCCCCGGTCCCCCTCTATCTCTCACACACAATCCCTTCCCCGGTCCCCCCCCCTCTCTCTCTCTCACACACACACACAATCCCTTCCCCGTCCCGCTCTCCCTCTCTCACACACACACAATCCCTTCCCCGGTCCCCCTCTCTCTCACACACACACAATCCCTTCCCCGGTCCCCCTCTCTCTCACACACACACACAATCCCTTCCCCGGTCCCCCTCTATCTCTCACACACAATCCCTTCCCCGGTCCCCCCCTCTCTCTCTCTCACACACACACACACAATCCCTTCCCCGTCCCGCTCTCCCTCTCTCACACACACACACACAATCCCTTCCCCGGTCCCCCTCTCTCTCTCTCTCTCTCTCTCACACACACAATCCCTTCCCCGGTCCCCCTCTCTCTCACACACACACAATCCCTTCCCCGGTCCCCCTCTATCTCTCACACACAATCCCTTCCCCGGTCCCCCCCTCTCTCTCTCTAACACACACACACAATCCCTTCCCCGTCCCGCTCTCCCTCTCTCACACACACACACACACAATCCCTTCCCCGGTCCCCCTCTCTCTCTCTCTCACACACACACAATCCCTTCCCCGTCCCGCTCTCTCTCTCTCTCACACACACAATCCCTTCCCCGGTCCCCCCTCTCACACACACACACACAATCCCTTCCCCGGTCCCCCCTCTCACACACACACACAATCCCTTCCCCGGTCCCCCCTCTCACACACACACATACAATCCCTTCCCCGGTCCCCCCTCTCACACACACACATACAATCCCTTCCCCGGTCCCCCCTCTCACACACACACACAATCCCTTCCCCGGTCCCCCCTCTCTCTCACACACACACAATCCCTTCCCCGGTCCCCCTCTCTCTCACACACACACAATCCCTTCCCCGGTCCCCCTCTCTCACACACACACACAATCCCTTCCCCGGTCCCCCTCTCTCTCTCTCACACACACACGCAATCCCTTCCCCGGTCCCCCTCTCTCTCACACACACACAATCCCTTCCCCGGTCCCCCTCTATCTCTCACACACAATCCCTTCCCCGGTCCCCCCTCTCTCTCACACACAATCCCTTCCCCGGTCCCCCTCTCTCTCACACACACACAATCCCTTCCCCGGTCCCCCTCTCTCACACACACACACAATCCCTTCCCCGGTCCCCCCTCTCTCTCACACACACACAATCCCTTCCCCGGTCCCCCTCTCTCTCACACACACACATACAATCCCTTCCCCGGTCCCCCCTCTCACACACACACATACAATCCCTTCCCCGGTCCCCCCTCTCACACACACACATACAATCCCTTCCCCGGTCCCCCCTCTCACACACACACACAATCCCTTCCCCGGTCCCCCCTCTCTCTCACACACACACAATCCCTTCCCCGGTCCCCCTCTCTCTCACACACACACACAATCCCTTCCCCGGTCCCCCTCTCTCACACACACACACAATCCCTTCCCCGGTCCCCCTCTCTCTCTCTCACACACACACGCAATCCCTTCCCCGGTCCCCCTCTCTCTCACACACACACAATCCCTTCCCCGGTCCCCCTCTATCTCTCACACACAATCCCTTCCCCGGTCCCCCCTCTCTCTCACACACAATCCCTTCCCCGGTCCCCCTCTCTCTCACACACACACAATCCCTTCCCCGGTCCCCCTCTCTCACACACACACACAATCCCTTCCCCGGTCCCCCCTCTCTCTCACACACACACAATCCCTTCCCCGGTCCCCCTCTCTCTCACACACACACATACAATCCCTTCCCCGGTCCCCCCTCTCACACACACACGCAATCCCTTCCCCGGTCCCCCTCTCTCTCACACACACACAATCCCTTCCCCGGTCCCCCTCTATCTCTCACACACAATCCCTTCCCCGGTCCCCCCTCTCTCTCACACACACACAATCCCTTCCCCGGTCCACCTCTATCTCTCACACACAATCCCTTCCCCGGTCCCCCCTCTCTCTCACACACACACAATCCCTTACCCGGTCCCCCTCTCTCTCACACACACACAATCCCTTCCCCGGTCCCCCTCTCTCTCTCACACACTCCCTTTCCCAGACCCTCTCTCTATCTTCCCCTCTCGTCTCTCTAATTCCCCCTCCCTTCCCCGGACCCTCTCTCTATCTTCCCCGGACCCTCTCTCTAATTCCCCCTCCCTTCCCCGGACCCTCTCTCTATCTCCCCCGCCCTTCCCCGGTCCCCCTCTCTCTCTCTCACACACACACAATCCCTTCCCCGGTCCCCCTCTCTCTCTCTCACACAATCCCTTCCCCGGTCCCCCTCTCTCTCACACACACACAATCCCTTCCCCGGTCCCCCTCTCTCTCTCTCACACAATCCCTTCCCCGGTCCCCCTCTCTCTCACACACACAATCCCTTCCCCGGTCCCCCTCTCTCTCTCTCACACACACACGCAATCCCTTCCCCGGTCCCCCCTCTCTCTCACACACGCACAATCCCTTCCCCGGTCCCCCTCTCTCTCTCACACACACACACACAATCCCTTCCCCGGCCCCCCTCTCTCTCTCTCACACACACACACAATCCCTTCCCCGGTCCCCCCTCTCACACACACACACAATCCCTTCCCCGGTCCCCCTCTCTTTCTCTCACACACACAATCCCTTCCCCGGTCCCCCTCTCTCTCACACACACACACAATCCCTTCCCCGGTCCCCCTCTCTCTCACACACACACACAATCCCTTCCCCGGCCCCCCTCTCTCTCACACACACACACAATCCCTTCCCCGGTCCCCCTCTATCTCTCTCACACACAATCCCTTCCCCGGTCCCCCTCTCTCTCTCACACACACACACACACAATCCCTTCCCCGGCCCCCCTCTCTCTCTCACACACACACACACACAATCCCTTCCCCGGTCCCCCCTCTCACACACACACACAATCCCTTCCCCGGTCCCCCTCTCTTTCTCTCACACAATCCCTTCCCCGGTCCCCCTCTCTTTCTCTCACACACACAATCCCTTCCCCGGTCCCCCTCTCTCTCTCACACACACAATCCCTTCCCCGGTCCCCCTCTCTCTCACACACACAATCCCTTCCCCGGTCCCCCTCTCTCTCTCTCTCTCACACACACGCAATCCCTTCCCCGGTCCCCCCTCTCTCTCACACACACACAATCCCTTCCCCGGCCCCCCTCTCTCTCTCACACACACACACACAATCCCTTCCCCGGCCCCCCTCTCTCTCTCACACACACAATCCCTTCCCCGGTCCCCCTCTATCTCTCACACACAATCCCTTCCCCGGTCCCCCCCCCTCTCTCTCTCTCACACACACACACAATCCCTTCCCCGTCCCGCTCTCCCTCTCTCACACACACACACACACACAATCCCTTCCCCGGTCCCCCTCTCTCTCACACACACACAATCCCTTCCCCGGTCCCCCTCTCTCTCACACACACACACAATCCCTTCCCCGGTCCCCCTCTATCTCTCACACACAATCCCTTCCCCGGTCCCCCCCTCTCTCTCTCTCACACACACACACACAATCCCTTCCCCGTCCCGCTCTCCCTCTCTCACACACACACACACAATCCCTTCCCCGGTCCCCCTCTCTCTCTCTCTCTCACACACACAATCCCTTCCCCGGTCCCCCTCTCTCTCACACACACACAATCCCTTCCCCGGTCCCCCTCTATCTCTCACACACAATCCCTTCCCCGGTCCCCCCCTCTCTCTCTCTCACACACACACAATCCCTTCCCCGTCCCGCTCTCCCTCTCTCACACACACACACACACAATCCCTTCCCCGGTCCCCCTCTCTCTCTCACACACACACAATCCCTTCCCCGTCCCGCTCTCTCTCTCTCTCACACACACAATCCCTTCCCCGGTCCCCCCTCTCACACACACACACACACAATCCCTTCCCCGGTCCCCCCTCTCACACACACACACAATCCCTTCCCCGGTCCCCCCTCTCACACACACACATACAATCCCTTCCCCGGTCCCCCCTCTCACACACACACATACAATCCCTTCCCCGGTCCCCCCTCTCACACACACACACAATCCCTTCCCCGGTCCCCCCTCTCTCTCACACACACACAATCCCTTCCCCGGTCCCCCTCTCTCACACACACACACAATCCCTTCCCCGGTCCCCCTCTCTCTCTCTCACACACACACACAATCCCTTCCCCGGTCCCCCTCTCTCTCACACACACACAATCCCTTCCCCGGTCCCCCTCTATCTCTCACACACAATCCCTTCCCCGGTCCCCCCTCTCTCTCACACACAATCCCTTCCCCGGTCCCCCTCTATCTCTCACACACAATCCCTTCCCCGGTCCCCCCTCTCTCTCACACACAATCCCTTCCCCGGTCCCCCCTCTCTCTCACACACAATCCCTTCCCCGGTCCCCCTCTCTCTCTCTCACACACACAATCCCTTCCCCGGTCCCCCCTCTCTCTCACACACACACAATCCCTTCCCCGGTCCCCCTCTCTCACACACACACACAATCCCTTCCCCGGTCCCCCCTCTCTCTCACACACACACAATCCCTTCCCCGGTCCCCCTCTCTCTCACACACACACATACAATCCCTTCCCCGGTCCCCCCTCTCACACACACAATCCCTTCCCCGGTCCCCCTCTCTCACACACACACACAATCCCTTCCCCGGTCCCCCCTCTCTCTCACACACACACAATCCCTTCCCCGGTCCCCCTCTCTCTCACACACACACAATCCCTTCCCCGGTCCCCCTCTATCTCTCACACACAATCCCTTCCCCGGTCCCCCCTCTCTCTCACACACACACAATCCCTTCCCCGGTCCCCCTCTATCTCTCACACACAATCCCTTCCCCGGTCCCCCCTCTCTCTCACACACACACAATCCCTTCCCCGGTCCCCCTCTCTCTCTCACACACTCCCTTTCCCAGACCCTCTCTCTATCTTCCCCTCTCGTCTCTCTAATTCCCCCTCCCTTCCCCGGACCCTCTCTCTATCTTCCCCGGACCCTCTCTCTAATTCCCCCTCCCTTCCCCGGACCCTCTCTCTATCTCCCCCGCCCTTCCCCGGACCCTCTCTCTATTTCACTCCATTTCCCATACTTTCTATTTCTCCCTCCCCGTATTTCTACCAGTCCCTCTCCCTCCATGTCTCTGTCTCAGGTTCTCCCTTGCCCCCTTCCCCAGCCCTCTCCTTTCCCTGGTTCTCCCTTGCCCCCTCCCCAGCACTCTCCTGTCCCTGGATCTCCCTTGCCCCCTCCCCAGCCCCTCTCCCCGTGGTCCCGCCCCGGTTTCCGGTGTGCAGTAGCCGGTTGTGACGCTGCCTCGTCTCTTCTCCTCCTCCAGCAGCTACAGAGGGATCAACAGAGCCGGGCAATGCGGGAGAGAGGAGCAGGTACCGGGGGGCGGTGGGAGAGACCCCAGGGCACAGACTGAGGGAGCACCGAGACCTGTCACTAATTATTATATATTATTATACACTAATACCCCCTGTCAGCACTCTCTCTAATTCTCATCTCCTAATTACAAGATTCTTTTCAAATTTATAGCCCTTTATTAATATTTTCTAATTAATAACCACTCATTATCTTTATACATTTTCTATAACCCATTATTATCAGTACTGTAAACAAATCTGATTCTTTTTAGATCATTGTAGCAGATTAGTAGTAACTTTTTAAAATTACCTACATTTTGGGGAAAATAAATCAGAAAAAAGTAACTTTTGAAGCATACATTCTTTAAATATATTCTTAACTATATAAATGTGTGTGTCTATATATATATATATATATATATATATATATATATATATATATATATATATATATATATATATATATATAATCTCGGTTATCCAGCACCTAACTAACCGGGACTCTCAAGCGACTGGCACCAATTCCCCATTTAAACAAAACTCCCAGGTAACCGGCATAACCGGCACTATTCGGCAGTTCGAGACTGCAAAAGAAAAATACTAACTTTTTTCTAATTGTTTTTTTTCTAGGCCCAGTTTAGGTGCTAATGTCTTTTTTAAAGGCATTTTGAGGGGGTTTTGGGGTGTTTAAGGGTCGTTTAGACCATTTTTTTTTTTATCCGTGGGTGCCGGATAATGGGGAGTTTACTGTGTGTGTGTGTGTGTATATATGCATGTGGGTGTGTGTGTATATATATATATATATATATATATATATATATATAAATTACACACACATAGTCTGTATATATCTGTAAACTTGTTTTACCAACATACAATGAATTCTGTTGTTTTATTCATGATATAAATGTATTGCTTAGAACAGTTTGATTTGTTTTATTCTAAAGCAAGTGTGCGGCATGCAAAGTGTTAAATTAATACATTATTCTTATCTGTATCCACTTCAGCAGATGTGCATTTAAAAAGCAGAAAAATAAGACATACATATATAAATTCACATTCAGATCTTTCCTGTTAGGTGGCCAGGAGCAGTGTCGATAGCAGCACGGCCAGGGCCTGCTAGATGGCGCTGTCTACATACAGTTTCTAACCTTAAACTGTTACCCTAACCCCATACCCTACCCACTTACCCTAATGCTATGAAATTGAGTTACATTTTAGATGAAATTCAGTTAAATTGGCAGTAAAGCCTCGCCAGCACCATCTAGCGGCCACTTGCCGCCACTGCTAGAGGATACCCAACAGGAAAGGTCCTTGCATTCTTCCTGTTTTAAATGGCCGTTCTTCAGAGGAGTGTATTACAAGTATATGACTGTATTGCATATCAAGCAGGTGGGAATGATATTTGTTTCTTCTGTGTGTATTATAGATCATGCGGGTCGTCGCTCCATCCCTAGAGCTTGCGCTGCTCTGTCAGATAATTTGTTTCACCGTCCAAAATGACATCCGTCCTTCAGCCACAAACAAGTCAGAGCCGCTGTATGATTACAGGGCCATTAATTTACCAGATAATCACATCCCGTATTATTTATATAATAACAGACACGTTGTATCCCTGTGTATCCAGGACCCGCATTGCCCGTTCAAGGTAAGTCACTATGCTCCTTCTTAGGGGTGTAGGTTCCAAAATACTTTTGGGGAGGGGGGTCGGTATAGCTCATTATAATCGGTTCCCTGGTGGTCCAGTGGTTAGGATTTGGTGCTTTCATCGCTGGGACTTGGGTTTGATTTCAATCAGGGAACCAAGAGGTTACACCGCCATGAAGCCATGCAGGGTTGGGCCTGGCCAGTACTTGGATGGGAGACCACCAAAGAATACCAGGCATTGTATGCTGTGGCCCACTGGAGAGGGAACTGGCAACCGACTCCAGTATCCCTGCCATGAATGCCAAGAGGATCAACATGGTGTGTTGTGGCCCATGAGGTCACTGAGAGTCGGACACAACTGAACAAAGCAAACGCACGCAAGAGAGACCTCACTGCACTGAAAATTCTGGCGGGATTTGCCCCCATCCCCCCTAGTTCCTGCACCCATTCTCCTTCTAAAAAGGCTTCTTCCCAACTATGGCAGATCACATTAATTCTGTTTAAGGGACATGGAATGCACCTAAGTATCCCCACACCATCAGATAGAGGCTAGAAAATCATGAGGGATGGCTGTATACCGTTTTTAAAATTAATCAAAAATGGGCTTATTTAATGGAATTTTAAGTATTTGACTTTATGGCCATTGAAGCCCTGCCACAAACAGCCGCATAGATAATGAGGATGGGGGCTTGGCCAAACTGCCAATGAACTGTAACGTTGTCAGTTAAGACTAATTAAACATATCATGTCTATTAGAGTCATTGCTTATTAATACAATTCATATTCAATATTAAACTTACTTTCCAACATCAATGCCTGAACATCCATTTGAGCTGATTGTCTCCACCCCGTATCATATCATCAAGGGGTAGTAGCAACTCTGGCAGGGAGACTGTCGGCAATGTTTGAGGAGAAGATTATTCTTTTTTTGTTGGCTGCTTCCCAGTCAGAGTTGTTCCCACCCCTTGAGGACATTATAAATGATGGAGACAAGCAGCTGAGCTGGATGTTGAGAAGTTGATGTTTGAACAATGGATATTGCTTTTCTATGTACTTGAATAGAGTTTGTATTAATGATCAATGGCTAATTAAAACACATAGGTCGTGTTAGTTCAGGTGACTGGTGCTGTGTTGAGTCAACATCTAGGAGAGACAGGCAGCTGCACAGTCAGAGCTCTCCATAACTACCCCGCATGCATAGACACACTACATGGTTAATACAAGCTCTGCACCAGAGAAGTGATGCTCTGCAATGCCTTGCAAGTGATACTCTGCCGATGTGCATTTCCCACCCTTTGCAGTTTATACCTGTTCTCTGTTCATTTAATTCTGTAATGCAATAAATATTGTTTCATTTTAAGGGCCTATAATTCTCAGTGCTTCATAATGTTTAACAATAAATATTCATATTTTTTCACTTTATTATGATGTAAAAATGAATATTTTGTGAGAAAATACCAAAATTTATTTTTTCCCACTTATCTTTAGGATGTTCGGGTCCTCCAAAATTATAAAACATACAATAAAAGTGAGAAAGAAACAAATATTTTTGTGTGGTTTTTAGCTTGCTAATCACAATAAGCTGAAACATTTTTTTTTATTTAAAGGGACATGGATTTTTTTTTTAGAGTGCTGCAAATCATGTATAAAAACTTTCAGATTTTTTTTTACATTACACTGTTTTATAAGACTTTTTATATCATCCAGTCATTCCTGACTGACTTTCTGCTGAGCATGAGACCAGGTTCTGCAAGGATCAAACACCATAAGCACCCTGCAAATCGCAATACAATTCTCACTGCTACCAACCGTTTATTCCTGGTGGATTATAATCTCAAAGGGAAAAATTGGGGAATTTATTTTTGCAGAAAAGAAAACTATGAACTTTTAAGAGAGTTTATAATGTATGGTCCCAATGCAATGTGCCTATAAACTCTGTGAATTCTACCTGTAGTTAATTGGAAAGAAGTAAATGATTGATCAGAAATTAAGTTAAGCGAAAACTAATGCCTACAAAAATAGTGCCCTATTTAAACTGACGCGTTTTGCCTTAGTGCTCTATGAACTAGTTCTTAGACGAAGCTATTTCACAGACGCATTTCATCTTAGCTTCTTTTAAGAAAGAGTGAAATAGTGCTCTATAAACTCAAACACATTTTACCTTAGTGCTCTATGAACTCATTCTTAGAAGAAGCGGTGATACTGACGCTTTTCACCTTAGATTATTTTAGGAATGAGTTCAAAGAGCACTATTTCATACTGAGGCGTTTCGTCCTAGCGTCTTCTCAGAATGAGTTCATAGAGCACTATTTCATTCTAACGCGTTTTACCTTAGTGCTCTATGAAGTAATTCTTAGAAGAAGCTGTCATACTGACGCCTTTTGCCTTGGTGCTCTGTGAATTCATTCTTAGAAGAAGCTAAGGCAAAGCGCCTCAGTATGAAATAGTGCTCTGTGAATTCATTCTTAGAAAAAGCTATTTCATACTGACACATTTCGCATTAGCTTCTTTTAATGAGTTCACAGAGCACTATTTCATACTGAGGTGTTTCGCCTTTGCTTCTTCTAAGAATGAATTCACAGAGCACTATTTTAATTGATGTGTTTTACCTTAGCTTCTTCTAAGAAAGAGTTCATAAAGCACTATTTCATACTGATGCGTTTTACCTTAGAGGTCTATTAAGTCATTCTTGGAAGAAGCTATTTCAATACTGATGCATTTCGCCTTAGTGCTCTTTTCACAGAGCACTATTTACTGAGGCATTTCACCTTAGCTTTTTCTAAAGATTAGTTCTTAAGGAGAAAGTTATCATCCCTAAGACACTGTTTTTGTCAGATATTCCAGTGATATTATCTCTCATACTAAAAATATACTTTGGATGTTGTTTGTATAACACATTTTTTTTATTGTGAATCGTCTTGTGTTCTTATCTGTAGTTAATGTCAATGATCTATGTGTTTGTGAATGAATCGGAAAGACTGACAGCTCAAAATGTCAAACTTCAATGTAAGTTTACTGTAAGAAAATGCATTTTATTGTCTTCAAATATTTTGAAATTAGTTAAAAAAACATATTTGTCTTGTAGAAACACCTGAACAATTTGGCTTTGTGTTGGGGTTATGAGACCTCGTGCAGGACGGAGCAGAGGTTTAGTTCCCCGGTGTGTGACCAAGTAGACTTTGGCTGGTAAGTGCCACACTCGGGCCGGCTTCAGAATGAAGCCACATTTTTTTGTTTATTCTTTATTCTGTGTTTATTCTTCATTCTATTAATTAAAAAAATAAAATAAAAAAAAACAATACTTGTATCACTTGAACCTCAATAAAGTCATTATAAACAGATATTATTTCCCACGCAGTTTACCCCTCAGTGCTCAGTACCACTCTTATGTTGCAGGGCCAGGACCCTGAAGGATGCTGAGCGGGTCTTCTGGACACAGGCAGATTTCGGTTATGTGAAAGAGAGAAAGGATGAGACACAAATATTATGTGAACCCCAGGAACCGGTGAGTGCTCCTTTATATTTGTGCACTTATTAAATGCAGAATTAATAGAGTTATAAGCATTTGTAGTTAAGAATTTTATAGTGCTTTAATCCACCTCTGAATGCGATGTTGGCATGTGCCACTACTTAAAATGAATAATACATTTCCTATATTAGTTATATTGTTCTTTTTCACCTTGTTGTTCAGTCCTTCTTGGTAACCATATGGACCGCAGCACTCCAGCCACATTTGTCTGTGTTTCTGGTTGTGCTTATCAATATGGTTTTCTTGTCAAAGATACTGGAGTGGGTTGCCAGTTCCTTCTCCAGTGGACCGCAATTTGTATAATCTCTTTGCTATGATCTACCCTACATGGTATATAGCTCACAGCTTCATTGAGGTTCACAAGCCCCTTCACCACAACAAGTTAGTGATGTAGAAAGATGGTACATCTTTCACTAAAGAACCATTGTATGAAAGATTGCTTTATTTAAAGGCATATTGCCCACCTAGGCAGTAAGCCAAAGAATCAGAATTGATTATATTATTATTATTAAAAAACATGTATTTCTCCTTTTCTGCTGAATCTAAAAACATTTAGCACATTAACAAACTTCAAAATAAAATATAGAAAATGTGATAGTTAAGGATTGTTTTCTGACATTAGTTAAAAAAAAAAATGTGTGATTTCACACTTAAAGGCCCTTTTTTATAGTTGTTGTTGTTGTGTTGTGTTTTTTTTTTTTTAAGTATTCTTTGATGGAACCTATAGGAACATTACATCAGGTCCTGAAAGGACTATAAATTACAAGATCTCTTTAATTGCTCATATTTGGCTTTGCTGCAATAATTAATCATATTTCTTTCTCTTTTTTTTTTGGGTAGAATAAACTGGCATTTTTATTTGCAGCAAACATTTTGTATCAGTATTTTTAGTGTGCTTGTAACTTATGGTCCTTGAAGAACCTGCCAAGTGTCGATATAAATTCTTATAAAACCGTGAAATATGCATCAATTTGAAAAAAATAAAACCGGTTTTCCACTTGGTTTTCATGCTCTGTCTGATAGTGTGGGTCCGTATTGACGAATTCCATGCCCCTTTAATAATACTCTTAATGCTCTGGTACATCATACTCTTATGTATAATACCAGCATCTTCCGCTTTTCCCAGGGAGACTCACTGTTGGCCTGTTCCAGCTACCTCCAGCACTGCAGGGCCACCAACCTCTACCTGGACTTGAGAAAACCAAGGAGAGGCCAAGACAGGTACTTTTTGAAAGCTTCAGGTTAAACCCTTGTGAAACTGATGGTCACTTAATTCCCCAGATGCTCCCTGCACCATCAGATAGAGGGTAGAGATATTCATGGAGAATAGTGTTTTCCTTCTTGAAATTGCTGCTAAATTGACTGAGTTCTAAACTTTGGTTGGTTCTAAGTTGCTTTTTTGTAAACTCTCCTCCCCTGAATTGGAAGATTGAGACTCTAATTAGAACCGGCTGTGCAGGCTGAGTAAGGCAGGGTTATACTTTCTATATTAACTTTTGTATTCATGTACCTCTCCAAACAAACCGGCCATAATGAAAGTTTAACACTGTGAACACAGGAGGAGCTATTTGCATTCACACATTCAAATTGCTTCATCTGTATTCAAACAGTGTTATACCTAAATCATGGCCTGTCTGGTGGGTCTTGAGGAGAGCTTTTGAGAACTGCTGATGTAGAGCCGTGGTCAGAGCAGTGATCTTCAGCCCAGTGCAGCCAACTCAAAGACCACCAGGATTTAGGTTCAACACAGAGTAAGGCAACTAGTATTCAGTGTTAAACCTAAACCATGACCTTTCTAGTGGCCCCATGGTATAAAATCGCTGTATTCGAGTAACTAATTATGAAATACAAGTTGTCAGACCCCTTTTTAATACTTTTTATTGGGGGTTCTAGTATAAAAATAAATAAATTAAGTATTTAAACCATAAGCTGCTTTTGGGGCAACCTATGGTTATCAGTTTGTTCTTGAAAACTGTTAGACCTGTCTCTCAGCCAAAGCCCACTTCCCCCATAATGACTTTATTAGAGGGTGCTCACATAACGTGAGGCTGATGCTGTATTTTTTTTAAAAGTAAATTTAATATAGAATATATATATATATATATATATATATATATATATATATATATATAAATAATGTATATATTAGATTCCCGGTTAACTGGGAGTTTTAAGCAACCGGCATCAATTCCCAATTTTAAAGAAACTCCCACATAACCGGCACTATCCGGAGTTCAAGACTGAAAAAAGAAATACTAACTTTTTTATTTTTATTTTTAGTTTATGTGCTAATGCCTTTTTAAATGCATTTTGAGGGGTTTTGTTTTTTTTTAAGGGTCATTTAGACCCTTAAATTCGGGGACTCTCGATTAACCGAAAACGACACTTATCCGGCAAGTCCCCATAGGTGCCGGATAACGGGGGTTTTACTGTATCTATGTAATCTATGTGTGTGTGTGTGTGTGTGTGTGTATATATATATATATATATATATATATATATATATATATATATATATATATATATAAATAATAATCAGGAAATGGTTATAAAACCGGTTTGTAAATAGAAAAAAATACATGTTGACGCCTCTGCTGGGCCTTGGAGGCATACATGATAGTTTAGCGGAAGCTGTGTGTGAGAGAGGGGTTTACACTTACAATGCTTCTATTTATTGATGCAATCTGTTTGCTTCCGGACCTTTTGGTGTCTGTTTTAATCAGATCCAATTTTTTTGAACAAAGCTTCTTAACCTCTCCACCAATAGATTAAAATAAACACACCTTCCTGATCCAGCTCTCAGGAAGTGATGTAACAAAGAGAAAATTGATTCCTCTATTAATAAACAAAAAATCAGATTTTCTCTGTTGAGCTATGATGTAATGTTGTTACTTTGTTACATGCTTCAGGATCAAGTTCCCTAACTATACTTCTCCTTTAATGCATAATAATTAATACCACTAGCTCCGCCTTGTTTTGTCTCTTTAATTTAAGCTACAAATGCATACCCCAAATTATTAGTTAACACCTTTATTTTGTGTTTTAGGTTTAATGAAGACTTTTTCCAGGAGGGTGATATTGGGGGTCACTGTCACCTCGATGTCCAGAAGCTGACGTCCCAGGGTCAGAGGAAGAGCCCCTTGCAGTCCTGGTACGGCTCGCCATGACAATTCTTCGCGCTTCTCACTGCGCACGGTGGCAGACATTGACCTGATTGGGGTTTATACCTTAATAACAGTTTGTTTCCATTAAAACGAAAGGAGGCCAGCTGTAATTAAACTCCAGCGATATTAATCAATGCCAGAAACCGCATGTACTAATTAATTACTTTATAATTATTTGGAACAAAACATCATTATAAGCCTTTGGCACTGGGTTTAATTGTGAACTGATATCTTATATGTGGATGAAATTAAAAGGGACCCTGGCATCCCAACAATTCTTAAAGAGCATGAAAAACTGGCTCTATGTTGTGTTATCCATTTGTTTCTAATGTGAATCAATCATGGGAAATTCCACATTGTAGTTGCTCTATTTATATGCAAAGGAGCATATTAATTAGCTGTTTTAATATGCTAACTTTTTTTTATTAGCCTGCTTGTCTGTCTCTGTAGTGGCGAAGATAAATACCCCAAATGTTTTCTGGATTTTAGACATCCTTATCAATCAAACAGAGCCGCACCTTAGCATACAGGAGCCGCACCTTAGCATACAGGAGCCGCACCTTAGCATACAGGAGCCGCACCTTAGCATACAGGAGCCGCACCTTAGCATACAGGAGCCGCACCTTAGCATACAGGAGCCACAAAATCAATTTCTAAATATTTCAGAAATTATTTACTTTAGAGAGAAACTGCTAGTACAATGTAGAGTCAGTTTGTTTAGTTATTTTTAAAAATAAATAGTATGTTCATATATAATAAAGAAACCAACTACTGTGCACCATCAGGTAGAAGCTGGAGCAAACATGGAGCAGTAAATGTGGGCCAGATCCATGCCATTGTTAGCCATATTTAAAGGGCCAGCTCATCCAAGAGAGTTTCACTTGTTTATTTAATAACAGATCAGCAATAGGATCAGGGTCAAAACATTAAATGAAACTTACATTTGAATTTTAGTGTTTAGGACCTCGGTATAGATGCTACTCTCCAGTTCCAATTCGGTGTCTAGGAGAGGTCAGAAAAAATTAGGACAGATTCTTCCCCACTTCTGAACAGCTAAGACGGTGATGGAGCTACTTTTGGTGCAGCAGGTGCAAAGCACTGGAGTCCACTGCTACCAGCAGCAGCTTGGGGTAAGGGGTAATCTTAATTTATTAGGGAAGAGTGGTGGATAATTCATTTTATAGTGAGTACTATGTAACATTTTAGTGGGTTCCCTGTTGGCCAGTGGTTGGATTCGGTGCATTCACCGCTGCAACCTGGGTTTGATTCCAGTCAGGAAACCAAGAGGTTACTGCACCCTGGCCTCATGCAGGGATGGGCCTGGTCAGTACTTGGATGGGAAACCATTTAGGAATACCAGGAGCTGCATCCTGTGGCCAACTGGAGGAGGAACTGGCAACCCATTTTAGTATATCTGCCATGAATACCAAGTGGATCAACATGACCATGGACATAAAGATGTGCCTGGTGTGTTATGGTCCATGAGGTCACAATGTGTCAAACATGACTGAACGACACAAAAAAAAAAAACTTTTAGTATTTACATTGACTCCCTGGGTCACATACATTGTAGATAGGGGCCCCCAAATAATTTCGCACCAGACCATTGGTGGAGATAGCATTTCTGCTATTCCTTGAACACTAAAGTTTAAATGTAAATTTGAAAAAGCTACATTGATTTTTTAAATATTCTTGTTTGCTTCTTTTAGGTTTGCAGAGCTGCGCAATTACCGCGCCCTGAGCTTCAAGCCATTGGACGAGGAACACTGTGACATCATCGTCCACAAACCTGTCTATTTCATGAAGTTGGATGCAGGTAAGTAATGAGCGCCTTTGTTGGAAATAAATTCAATATAACCTTACATACATACAGTTCAACTTCCTGTGTTTTTGAAAAGACTTAATGGAAAGCTAATTCGATTAAAAGAATGTAGATTATTGAGAATATAGCAGAAAGAACCAGCACAGTAAAGAATAATTGGATTGGTCAATGGGTTATTTGTTGTAATCCTTTCAACATTATTGCTTCTTAAAGGGCCACTGCTGTATGATATAGATAAGAATAACTATTTGTATATTAAAAGATAATAGATCAGAATTAATGTCTTTTCTTTTACAGGTGTGAATATGTTCCACCACTTCTGTGACTTTGTCAACCTCTATATGACACAACATGTGAACAACTCATTCAGTACCGACGTCCATATTGTGATGTGGGATACGGTAAGAGGATCTGCCCAGGAGGCTGCAATAGGGTAAAGAGTCGGGATCTGCAACTTAAATGAGGAGCAGTATATATGACTGGCTATATTTTGTGTTATCCATTTGCTTCTAATCTGAATCAATCCTGGGAAATCCCATGTTGCTGCTGCATGTATATGCAAATGAGCAGCTTTTGCATATTAATTAGTCGCTTTGATGTGCCAATAAGGATTACATACTGCTTATCTGTCCCTGTAGTGGCCAAAATAGTTGTACAATATTATCTGGCAGTTGGAGCCCTTGACCACTCTGGAGTGGGTCGCCAGTTCCTTCTCCAGTGGACCGTGATTTGTCTGACCTCTCTATGATTTGCCCATCTTGGGTGAACCTACATGGTATAGCTCACAGCTTAATTGAGGTTCACAAGCCCCTTCACCACAACAAGGTAGAGATTATAGAAAGATGGTACATTGGTACTTAGCTTTGACATGAATGGTTGTGAGTCCAAATCCCATCAGTATCTTTGTTGTTGTTTTTTTTTTTAATAATATGTTTTAAACTCGTTTACAGCATAAAATAGAGAACACATGTAAACTATAATGACAAGGGAGTGACCCAGGAGGGGTGTTGTATATTACCCATCATGCAAATGATATGGCGCCTGCTAGAAAGTGTCCACTGATAACTGCTAACGTCTTTATTATTGAATATTTGAAAGTTAAAATCCAGATTTATAGAAGAACCTCAGAGCCGAGACTTTCTTTAGTTGAATTCTTAGCGTGAGAACAGGAAATAAGTTCAGCTCTAGCTATTCCTGACCATGACGGTTGGTGCGATGCCAAGTGTACAGAATGGCGCAAGGAAACCGCGTGCGCTGCTATAAATGGCAGCATGGGAACCAAGCATCGGATGCCATGGTCTCTGAGTCATTGTGTGAGGCCTGTAATATACAATGGGAACAATAATGATTCATACCCATTACCTACAGTCAGAGGTTTACATCTGCTCCTCACAATTTTATTATTTTTCTTTTTTAAGATAAAAATGTGAATAAAAATAATATAGAAATATATAAAATGTTACTTATTTTACCAACATAACACTGTATGATGAAAACCCTGTTCTGGACCACCACCATGTCATGGTGAAGGTGCTTGTGTACTTCAATGAAGCTGTGAGATCTACCATGTAGGGTCACCACAGATGTGCAGGTCATAGAAGAGAGGTCAGACAAATTTGGGAGAAGGAACTGGCATCCCAGTCCAGTATCTTTACCATGAAAACCATATTTATAAGCGCAACTAGAGACACATAGATGTACCTGGCGTGCTGCATCCATATGGTCACTGAGAGTCAGACACGACTGAAGGACAGAACAACAGCATGCCATGTATATTCTGACTCTACATACAGAAAGTAACACTGTTTTACAAGTATTAATGTACAATAATTATTTGGGCACAGAGTGACTAGAGATTCTTTTAATTCCCGAAACATTGATTTTATTTTAATAAAATTCCATTAAAAGTTACATTTTATATTTAGACAATTTAGGTAGAGTCTTTGCTGCTGCTGTGCACAGATATATATATATATATATATATATATATATATATATCTCCACAGCTATTGGTCTTCTCTCTCTCTCTCTCTCTCTCTCTCTCTCTCTCTCTCTCTCTATATATATATATATATATATATATATATATATATATATATATATATATATATAATTTTTTTTTTTTTTTTTTGCAGAGCTTTTACGGATATGGCGATTTGTTCCCCGAGACATGGAAAGCCTTTACGGACTATGATATAATACATCTGAAAACCTACGATTCCAAAAGGGTAAATAAAAATATGCCTCGTGCTGTTCTTGAGATATAGAGCTTATTAGATCTGAATCTTCTGTACCACCCATATAATCAAGAGCACAGTGCTACAAATTAGCATACTGAGCCACTCATTTGAATACTAAGCCACACACAGAGGACTGGATGGATCTCAGAAGTAATTTAATAAAAAAAATAGGATTGATTTATTTATTTTGCAATATTATGCCACACTGAAAAGGCCCTGAAATGGTAAAATATACATTAGTCTAAAAACTGAAACAATTATTTTAAATTAAAACCTCAGTTGTGTTACTTACTTAATATGTTGGTGCGACCTAGTTTAAAACTATAGTTTAATTAACAAACACTTTATCAACTCAATGTAAATTAAATGTGTATGTATGTATATATCTTGCTTGTGCATAATCCATCCTGGGCTTTGCTTAAAGCTGTGTAATACAGCAGGCGTATGCCTAAAAGGAGCCATGTTTGAAATGGTAGTGGATTAAAGAGCGAAGCCTTTGTGGGCACATTTGCATGTTCCCAGATACTTTTTATTCACTATATATATATATATATATATATATATATATATATATATATATACTCCACAGAATGGAGTTGTAGCTGGGTCAATGTTTCAACCTCATCCCATTGCGCACCATTGCACATGATATGACGTCACTCAACAAAATAAACTTTATCAGTATGAACAAACACAAAAAAATTAAACTCAAGAAGTCATTAAGACCAACTGAGTAAAATCTTATTCAATGACTATCCAATAAGACAGAGCAATAGTACAAAAATATAATACAGATACAGCTGCAAATATCTGGTAACCATGGTAACTAATGATGCAGATAACATTTTTAAATACGGTTCCATCAAAGTACACTAGACTCTCCGTTATCCAGAACTCTCAAGCAACCAGAAATAAATTGATTACTGTACTTTCAATAAAAATGAAACATTTTAGGGCTCAACAAATGCCAGGTTGTCATGCCACAAAATGCTTACAGGCACCTAGATTGCATCCTCTGTATGTCTCTAATTCAGTTTTACCTGGAAGCAGACAGGCATGAGTGACTGAGCCTGGGCAGTGCTGGGGTTACATTACCCGGGTTCAGCACCGCACCCTCCAGCCCAATGTACCTGTTTGTAAGTGAGGAGTGAAAGCTGCTGCTGCTAGAACAGCCCTCACTGACAAATATACTTAGCAGAGCATCCTATGTGCAGCTAATCTAGTCCTTTTTTTTTAAAAAATATGTAACTTTCAAGCAACCAGAAACTACATTTATCCGTCATCTACCAATCCTCATGGGTGCCAGATAACTGAGAGTCTACTGTACTATGTATCTGTTCAAAATACATAAATACTAAGTACTTCAGTACTTTATTATTTTATTAAATAAAAGGTTCCATCCAGCAGTCCCTCTTAGTCATTGAGCATCAATGGGGGCTGCATGAGTCATGAGTTTCAATACATATGTATGAAATGAAAACTCCTCCCTAAACTAATTTAATTCTTTCTTTCAGGTGTGCTTTAAAGAGGCAGTGTTTTCTTTGCTCCCTCGAATGAGATATGGGCTCTTTTACAACACGCCGCTGGTATGTTACTTTTCAGGGGTGACAAATATATATATTATTTGTAGACAGAACCCTTCTGGTATTGGTAGTAGTTATAAGTGCTGTTTGCTTATTTTTTTATTATTTCAGATATCAAACTGCTATGGAACTGGGTTATTTAAAGCATTTTCTCAGCATGTCCTCTTCCGCCTGAATATTACTCAGGAAATACTAAAGGTATCATCAGGTCATGTGCAAATGCTACTTTTATTAACTGTAATATCGTAACAAGAGCAGCTAGTTGAGCTAATTCTGCATTTGATCATTAATACAATTCATATTTAGTGATTTATAATAGCAATATTACATTTTTATTTCAAAGATTACAATTTTACCTTCCAGTTCAGCTGATTGTCTCCACCCTGATAAGGTCATAGATATTGAAGAGAGGTTAAGCTGAGAGACAGGTCTAAAGGGCTTTATGTACATAGTTTACCCCCACAGCAAAAGCTGGTTGTCAAGGGAAACAACAAACAATGGAGAGCACCCTGTTACACGGTGTGCCTGAAAATTTAGCACTATCTGGTAGACAAAGCTACCTTAATGATGCTATAGCAGTAGAGTCTGACATATGAACACAAGTATATCACTGAAAATAGTTTTTTTTTGTCATTTTATTAAGAATTGTCTAACTAGAACATCTTCTGTTGTGTTTTTTTTTCTCGAACAATGCTAATAAACTGATTTATGTTTTTAAATACCGGTATGTGTTATATATATATATATTTAAATGTGCTAACTGTACATTTTGACTTTAGGAGGAGAAGATTCGAGTCACCATACTCATACGCAGTACAGAGTATAGAAAAATACTAAACTTGGACGAGGTGAGCTTATTTTTATTTTTTGTGGTTGTATGCAATGCTGTGGCCTAAGATATAGAAATTGTATGTCAAGCTCTATGTACATTTTATTTTATGCTCAAAAACAGGGCCCTCCATTCTCTATAAGGTGTTAAGTTTGTTTTTTGCCATGTACTCAACCCCTGTACAGCGCTACGGAATATGTTGGTGCGATATAAATAAAAATAATAAAAAATATCAGTTTACTTGGTAATCCACTTACAACATTTTAATTTATTAAAAAAATAAAGGTATGACACAACGTGTTCATGATTTATGCTTCTGATTTGTAACTATGGGGGCAGCCATTTCGTCGTTAACAGTTTCCCTTGCTAGCTAGTCAGACAGCAGATTGGCCACTTTATTCCTCTTCCACAGGTATTCAACAAAAACATTTTTACCCCCCCCTCCCCCTTATATTAGGGGGTCTGAATTCTTAGTGTCACCTCCTCACCCTGTCACCCCCCTCCCATCGCCAGATACACCAGCGCCTGGGGTTTATCTGGCCAGGTCACTTCATATCCCAGGCCTGTGTTTTGCTGTTAGGTTAAGCGTATCACTTTGACTATCTGAGGCTAGAGAGTAGATGCCTGGCTGCTCTGAGGGGCCATATAAATTCTTGCAGAAACATTGGGTTTAACCCTTTGCTGTCCCAACAACACAATATGGCAGAAAGTGTATCTCTGTTGGTTACAGGTAAAATAACATTATTACAGTGCACATAACACCATACAGTAACGCCAACATTAATTATGGTGGCCCACTATACATAAAAACAACCAGTCACAGTCCTTACAACAGGTATCATGTACATTTTAATAGCCTTTGATATTCACAACCTAATGTGCCAAAGTCCCAAATAACAAGGTTGCTTGTGGTGGTTCATGGGAATCCCAAAATCAGTCTTAATGTTTGTTGCACTTTACCTGCTGTTTGTAAATTTAAAAATAAATAAATCTAAATTTAGTTTAAAACGGCTTCAACATGTCTCTCCGCTGTTTCATTTATTCTCACAAGTTTTATATATATATCCCAAGTTTATTTTCTAAGACATCAATTTGTTTTTTTTTATATATTCTTTTTTTTTTTATTATTCCTTTTTTACATGGGGTAGGACTAATTCCTGGCATATTTTTAAATTCCTGGCCCTAAGCCCATAATTGGGAGTTGGGGGGAGATTATCAGCTGAGCCAAAAAATCTTTCCGGTGCCAGAATTGCCCAGGAATTTCCAGTAAAAGATCCTTGACTCAGACTTTGTAAAGAAATGTTTTATTTAAAGTATTTCTGCCAAGACTTAGGGCCTCATTCTATTATTGGCCGTAGGCGCTGCGGGGCCGCAAGGACCGGCCGCAAGCTATTCGGCTATTCTATTCCCCTCCGGCCGGGGATTCCGGCAGGCTTGCGGCCGGTGCCTTGCTATCCCTTGCGGCCGCTTGCGCTGGAGGAAATCCTTTGATCTAAAACGGCCGCAAGAGTTTCGGCCGCAAGAAAAGCCCGGTTGCTATTCTATTGCTCCGGGAACCCTCTCTGCAAGGCTAAAACCGAGCCGCAGCTTACTTGCAGAAAAAAGGTCCCGCTATCACCAATTAAGCACATTATAAAGCCGAAATAAAGCCATCCTGCACTCTGAGGAGACTATAAGTGATTGTAGGTGTTAGCAAAAATAGCACAACATTCCCCTATACTCAAATCCGTAAATATATATATATATATTTTTTTTATATATGTCAAATATCCATGTAAAAAGTCCAGAGTGCTTGAAGCACCTCAGACCCGCCCACGCTGCGGCCGGAAAATAAACAGTTAATGTAAACTCGGATTTGGGCTGATGTGCAAGCTTGAGAGTGGGTTACTATTAATGCTCATGTCCCCCAATATGATCCCTAGCATTTACAGAGCTTTACAGTGCAGTCTTGAATTTATTTTTGCGTTTTTAGATTTCAGAGCTTACGGCCGGTTGCAAGATATACGGCCGGCCGTAAGAGGAGATCCTTGCGGGGCCGTATAATAGAATTGCAAGAGAACGGAACCCCCGCAAGGAATCGCAGCCTTGCGGCCGTTTTACGGCCGATAATAGAATGAGGCCCTTAGTATCTAAAGGACTCTGTCCCTTATATGTTGTTTATATAAATGTTTTAAATTGGTCACTTACTTCATTTCATCTTCCTCAATATAATTATCATATAATATGAATACTTTACTTTTAAGAAGCCTCCAGAGTATCAATTTTTCAACTTCTGGATCCTCCCCTTTCTTCCTGTTATCTCTCAGGTAGTGCCATGTCTCACAGCTGTGACTTCAAGAGCCAGTTGATTCAGCGCAACTTGAAGCACACCACTGTAAATTTCTGTTAAAAACATGTTGAAAAACTTTTTGTTAAGGGAAATGACTGCTGGCTCAGCTAAAGAGTATAGTTGGGGGTTAACTTCTTCTCCTACATTCCTGAAGTTTAGTAAAAAACTATAAATCTTGTGTTCATGAAGTCTACACCACAGGTGTCGGCATATTTGGTTAATCATGGAACAGTCAGAAATGTGTTTGTAAAGGTCTGCAGATTTTTAGCTGTTATTAATGTACTGTATATACTAGAGTATAAGCCGAGTTTTTCAGCCCTTTTTTTAAGGCTAAAAGGGCCCCCTCGGCTTATACTCGAGTCACTCTCCCCCCGTGTCTCTCTAACCCCCCCCCCCCCCGTGTCCTTTTCCCTCCCCCTCCTCATCCTCAACCCCCCCTCCTCATTCTAAACCCCCCCCCCCCTCATTCTAAACCTCCCCTCCTCACTTTACCCTTCTCGATACCTCCCCCTCTCCCTTTCCCCTCACTTACCTCCATCTGCAGCTTCTGCTCCTTCCGGCGTCTTGACCCGGTATATATGCTAATGACGTGACATCACTTGCGCGCCACGTCATTAGCATTGGCCGTGTCAAGACGCCGGAAGGAGCGGAGGCCGGAACAGAAGCTGCAGATGGAGGTAAGCGAGGGGAAAGGGAGAGGGGGAGGTATTTAGAGGGGTAAAGTGAGGAGGGAGGATGAGGAGTGGGGTTGAGGATGAGGAGTGGGGTTGAGGATGAGGAGTGGGGTTGAGGATGAGGAGTGGGGTTGAGGATGAGGAGTGGGGTTGAGGATGAGGAGTGGGGTTGAGGATGAGGAGTGGGGTTGAGGATGAGGAGTGGGGTTGAGGATGAGGAGTGGGGTTGAGGATGAGGAGTGGGGTTGAGGATGAGGAGTGGGGTTGAGGATGAGGAGTGGGGTTGAGGATGAGGAGTGGGGTTGAGGATGAGGAGTGGGGTTGAGGATGAGGAGTGGGGTTGAGGATGCGGAGTGGGGTTGAGGATGCGGAGTGGGGTTGAGGATGCGGAGTGGGGTTGAGGATGCGGAGTGGGGTTGAGGATG